>OY293304.1:108810548-110010548 GCA_958502075.1 Orchestes rusci | reverse complement strand
ATAGGCTTGTTTGAAAGATAAATGTGAGTACTTTCGTATATCGTATCCAGTGATGCGAGATTGTCTCCAGAAAATTACGCCTTCTAGCAACTTTTCTGGAGACAATCACGCATCACTGGATACGATATACGAAAGTACTCACATTTATCTTCCAAACAAGCCAATACGCAACAAAATCGGACAAGTCGTTCATAAGTTACAGCCACTTGAACAATTACACTTTCACTACCTTCCCCTACTCACACGAAGATCGGTACGCCAATGAGCCCTGTACCAAAAAGACGTGAAATTGTCTAGGTTTTCTAACCATGTTGATAAAGATATACCTCAATCTGAGAATTTCCGGAGAAATTTCGAATTTTAATATTTAAGCTTTGATTGCGCCCCCTAGCGGAAAAATTTCGAAGTTATAAACATTTCCCTGCATTTTCTCGAGCCACTTTAGTGATAATTTTTTTTTTCCTGAACTTTTAGGTCCAGTAGTTTCTGAGATATGGCCGGTGGCCACCCTTGCTGGGACACCCTGTATACCTCTGGAAACACAATTGTATAAGAAATTTGCTGCGGAAATGCAAAAGCTACATGAAAAATCGTTTGTTTATTATATTCTAAAGGATTTTCCAAACATATTTATACAAAATAAATTTCCCGCGCGGAAATGAGTCATTTCAATTTTTTTATTTCATCGAAATACCTAATCAAAATACAAAAAAAAATATTATTGAGTTAGTTTTGTTTTGTTTGTGTAAGTTTGAACTGGTTTGGGTTAGTTCGAGTTAGTTTGGGTTAGTTCGACTTAGTTTGGTTAGTTAAATGGAAATTATTAGATCACCTCTATGAAAGAGTTTGTACTGCACAATACTGACAAATGATTTATTTTTCCGTCGTTTCGAAATTTTTTGATTAATTTTTTCGTCTTCAACCGAGTAATTCACTTTTTCCCTTGCTTCTTTCCCGTTTACTCACTTATTTATCTGTCGAAAGACCCCGTATTTTTTTTGGAATAATGTTGGCCGTGTAACAATCAATAATTTACTGATAAATAACTGTCCAAAACAGTCTTTCTTGGTTTTCCACCAATCAATCAAACAACTATCTAATTTTGCTAGACGCCGGACAACAAGGAATCTGCGTGAAATTCGACCAAATCGCCTTAAAAATATATCGAGGAGGAAGATTTGATCCTCTACATGTAATAACTTAGTTCTGGAGTGTTTGTAAAGTGAAATAGATAATAGTTATTTATGGTACTAGCGCGTTGTGTTGAAAATAAGTCACGCGAGAATGATTTGTTAAATTCTTAAGTGACTTGTGAAACATAACGCATGAGTGCCATACAATGTTTTATCCAACAAAATGGGTTAATGTTTGTTTGGTTGCCACGGCAACGTGATAGGTTGTTTGTTTGTTTGCCACTGGAACGTGAGTTATAATCCATAACTCACTAGTGACTGACTTATGGATTGTATGGAAAAGTTACTTTTCCGCACGATTTTTGTATTGAAGATATTTATGTCTAATTGAATGATTTTTGTTACTTCAAATAAGATGGACAAAAACACTCGAATGTGTAAAAAAGCACTAGAAAAAAATCGCCAGAACAGGTGAACTGAGAAATGGATCGAAGTTTTAAAATGCAGCATTACCTCGAGCATTACCTACTTTTTTGATAACTGATGCAGGATCCAAAAATTGAAATTTGATCAAATTTTAGGCTGTTTCTCTACTTTTATAATCGTTAATTTTTTCGTTATTGTTATTTAATTAGATGTTCTTTAAATATAAATTAATATTATGTTTCAGATGAATATATCATGATGAAAAAATTTTGTTTCATCATTTTTCTGTCCATACAAAAATGATCATGTTTAGGACTAATTAAATGATTCATGTCACTATTCTACCTTATTATTAGAAAATCTTTGCATATCAAAAACTTTTTTTTTCTGAATAAGATGGAAAAAACCAGTCGTAGGAAAAACATTGTACCTAACTCTTGCTAACTGCCGTCACGTGCGGAAAAGTACCACTTTCTGCACTTGTTAGGTAAATAACTATTCCCGTGACTCTCTCGTCCTATCTCGTCAGGTCGGAAACTGACCCCGTCGCGTCGGTTTTTCCGTATTAATTTCTCTCCACTCCGTCGGAAAATTCTTCTTTCAAATTCCCGCAGTTTTTCTGTTAAAATTCTGCTGCAAAATCCGTCGCCACAACTTCGTTCACACGCCGCTCCTTCACATTTTATTTTACTGATATTTCACTATTTTGAGTCTCCACTGGAAGAGTTTGATCTTTCTTCTATTTTTCTTTACGTTATTTGTATTTTATTCACGGGTTAGAGAGTGGAAACCAGTCAATTTGTTGATAAATAGACTATTTTTATTTAAAAGTTCAGTAGTCCACTTAAGAGCGGAAATTTGCGGAATTTTGGACTTTCTCCACTGTTTCAAAGCTACCCGATAGGCAGTGTGGGCACTCTACCACGTGAAATAGAGGAGATAGAGCCCACGCCACGCCCGTCCCACGCCACCGCCAAGCGCCAGTTCTGTGTGAATTGCCCTAAACTTGCTTGAATATATTTGAAAAAAATGAGTAAAAGTTATGATAAAACCTCAAACTTCAAAAAAGCCTCTTCTAAACCTTATTAAGAAGCATTCCTAACATTATTTGGCGAATCTTGCATAAAAAAAGGAAAAAAGATCCGGAAAAGTGATGTAATGAAACTTATATCATAACGTCTTTAGTTTTAGACAAAAGTATTTGTTGAAAAAATAAAAAATAAAACAAAACTTGAAGAGGCATTATGACTATTAGTGATGATCACCGATTAATGACTGTACAGGGTGATTCATTTTCAGCGACAGGGTGCCAGTTCTCGTAAATTATTCATCATAGAGACCGAGGAAAACAAAATTTTTTAGTAATGTGCCCAAGAGAAAATGCCGGATATATATTTCAAGCTTCTAGGATCGCCTCAAGGGGGCGTAACGGTACTGTGAAAACAGAGAATCGATAAATTTTCGATTTTTTTCCCGGTGAACTACCAAATAAGAATATGGAAACAGATTTTGGAAGATATTCTCTAGAAAATTTCATACCAGTAAATTCTAACCAATCATAGGCTTGCATTTTAACATGTTGCTATGGCAACGACCTAATTTTATCGGAAATTACCCTACTCATAATCACGTGACTGAAAGATTAATAAGTGGCAATCTCCCTGGCTTTGCATCTCGATGTAGCTCCCATATGATTACAGTGTTGCCGTCCCCACTCTCCCTAACAATCCCAACCCAACCCAACTTTCACAGACAGAGATAAGACAAACGGCAACACTGTGGTTGGTGCAGGGGAGCTACACAGCTACATCCAGCCGCGAGTGCTTACTGCTTTGACAGCTGTTAAGAACAATGACAAATATTTTAGATAAATGATTTGGCATGAAATTTTCTTGCCGAATCTCCCGCGAGCTCGAATTAAAAATCCGGAAATTTGTTCTCGTTGCGAATTTTTCAAGAAAATTTTCAAAAAATTCGCAACTCGACAAAATTTCCGGAAATAATTCGAGCTCTAGGGAGATTATAAGTGAAAATTTCCCCCCGACACTTCTCTCCAAGTTGTCAAATAAGACAGCTACAAGCCGTCAAACTTGATGTTACTAAATTGCCTATAACTTCGAAATTCCTTAACCGATTTTACTGTTCTTAAGCTCATGTTAAAGAGGAAAATCTGCTTTTTCTGGTGCATTTCTGGTCGATCTCATTAGCTTCAACACAACATGAATTGTGGAAGTCAAACCTGTTTTTGAGGTTTTTTCAAAATTTTCAAATGCACTCACTAAATAGATTTGGATAATTTCTTACCACTTTCATGAAAGTAATTTCTATATATCTATTGAAATAGAAGAGTTACGGAGACTTCATCAGTAATTCCTCGAGGAATACTTTCAAAACAGCCCCTGTAAATTTGAATGTGTCAAAAAGATAGGAGTGCCTTGTCAACAGTGGGGATTCTGAGCATTTGCACTAGTTTTTTTTTTGGGTTAATTTCATTTTTTTTTTAAATATTTTTGGAATAAGGTGTTTACTGGTCCATCGTGATATTTTTGGCGATGTGTGCACTGTATTCTATTTGTCAGCTGCCCGTAAAAAAAAAAAACGAAAAACAGTTGGCATTCTCACTTATAGGTTTTTCTTTTTGACATTAACTCAAGAACACGTTAAACGCGGATCAAAACAAATCTGATGTGTATCTTTTTGACACATTCAAATATACAGGTGCTGTTTCAAAAGTATTCCTCGCGGGATTCCTGATGAAGTTTCCTTAACTCATCTATTTCAAAAGATATAGAAAAATGATCTGTATGAAAGTGATAGGAAATTATCCAAATAACATGATGGAGCCATCTATTCAGTGGGTTTGCATTAGAAAATTTCGAGGAAAAGGTTTGACTTAGTCTCTATGATGAATAGTTTATGAGAACAGGCACCCTGTCGCTGAAAATGAATCCCCCTGTACAGAGATAATTATCGATGATTACCAGCAATGTCTCAAAATAAACCATTATTACCTTAAGTGATGATAAAATAATCGGGTTTGTGAACCCCATGGGAATTCCAATAAAAAGATCTCCAACTCCACAGCTGAACCAAATCTAGTCATGCAATTTAAAGGAGATAAGACTGAACATTGGAGGAACATGAAATTATAACTCAAACTACAATGTATGATACAAAACACACAAAAACTGTCCACTTACACAAATAAAGTAACTCCCTGTTCCCGCAACTCTTTAACGGAAATAAGCGGCGAAATAATGTCCTGTCCTGTTCTATCATAAACCAAAATTTTCCACGAAGGTTCCGAAGAACCATGTTTACTCACTGGCTGGTTCAAATTCAACATTTGTTTGATTGCATCTGGATAAATTGAGTAACAATTAATAAAAACATTCTTAGGAAGTATATAAACGGTTATATTACCTTTTTGCCTTAGTCTCAAGGACGTCATTGTGAAGAATTGGATAGTTTATAGTGGTTTTATTAATTAAATATTGGAAAAATTGTGTTTTTTCAGCAATTATTAATTAAAACATATAAAAAGAACAATTAAACACTTGTAAGTGACGTGACAACAAACTTTGACGTCTAGGAGTCGGGTGAAATGTGAGGTTATGTTTATATTCATGTAGAACAAGTTGGAGGCTTGATAAATTATAGCAGGCTGGATTGAAATGGGAATGTACAGTGTTGTACAGGGCCGGAATCTGTTATTTCTATTCAAAATTACTCATGAAACTGGTTATTTTTTAGAGAGTAGGAATTTTGGGCCAGCCCGATTTTTCAACACTTAGTGAACGTAGTTGCTTGAAAGTGTTCGGGAGTAATTTGGTAGTTTTTTTTTCAAACCATCCCCTCCACTGAAGTTGTAGTATAAAAATCTCTTTAAAAAAATGCTAGCGCAAATTTTATATCTGGCTCAATGATATGAAAACTAGTCGTCATGGAAAATCTCAACCCTTCAAATGTGTTAGTTTTTGAAATATTCCACTCCCTTCATCACAACTCCCTACCGCTTCGAATCATAGACGAGCGCACCGAACCGCTACGAGGTTTCATGACTAGACCTCACATTTTATGCCGACAGGAGAATTTAGTGTGGGTTGTATATATTCTGATGATATTCTGGATTTTGCAAGGGGGCAGTATCTGATGGATTTTCAATATGATTTTGTCATAGGTTTCTACCAATAGTACCAATAATCCCGGCTCCCACGTACATCGTTACCTATTTTGTACATGCATGGGATGGGAGTCGGGGATTGATAGAATTTAGGTAACCCCCATATGCACCGTAAAAATCTAATCCGGACGAAGACTTCATCGCGATTATTTTCCATTAGGTTGTATGGAAGATAATCGCGATAAAGACTTCATCCGGATTAGATTTCTACGGTGCATATGGGGGTAAGTAATTAATAATCTGATGAAATATTTTTCAAATCAATTTTGCATACCTAAGCAATTCAAAGTCTGGAGACCTTTTTGAAAAATATCAAACACAAATCCGAGTTGATTTTCAATTCAAATTAGATTTTAGAATTTTCCGAGTTTCACGTTTTTCCAAAATCAAAAATAACCAAAGAAGCCGTTCATAACTTTTAAACGCGTCTATACTTACTACGTAGAAATTATATTTTTGATTTAATTTTCCGCACTTTTCCCGAAAATTCTTGTTTGTTTAGCTGATACTGGAAAAATATTACACAAAATACATTCTAGAAAAGATAAAAAGAGCTACAGGAAGCTAGAAACCTCAAGAATGAAGAAAATTGAGATCAAGTCATTAAAAAAAAAAGTCTTCAAAATATTTTATATTTTTTTTCTTAAGAGAAAGCAAGGTTTGGTAAATCGGAATTCAAAGAACCAGAACTACTACCTAGTTGAAGTATGGTATTTGTTCAACCCATCAAATTCAAAAACTGAAAAAAATGTTTTAATAAATATAAGAGGTGGTCTGAATAAAGAAAAATAAAAAATTGCTTTTACACTGGTACCATCTTTTTCGGTGGTTTATCAAGTGTATAAGTGCGTTTCAAGAAGTTTGAGAAAAGCATTCACTAGTTTTCTATTTACACCATCCAATACAACGTTTTTCAAGTCAAAATGCCATAATATGAGCTTGTTGATCAACTTTTGAGAAAAAAATGTGCAATGAGAAATACGTGAAATGACAAGTTGAACGCGACTAAGTAAAAAAATCAAGTTTTGGTGCTTTGAAGTTCACCAATATTGAATTATCACAGCTAGGGTTTCCAAATTTCGGGATCGGGATTGAATTTCGGGATTCTGGGATTTTTTAATTTAGCTCCCGGAATTCCGGGATAAATCTTGAAACCCCGGAAAAAAATGAAAAATAATTTGTGGGGTTATGATAATTACATATAATATTTTTCAACTATTTTAGTAAAAGAACTTATACTCACTAAAAGATAATGTGTATTGTATCGTGACCAATACAAGGTGAGTTTTCAAAGTGTTACAATGATGGTATCGCCGTATCCGCTCACCCATATCCTGAAAATTTGAAAATGTAAACTTTTATAATAAGCAAAATATTGTGGTTTTTTAAATATGGACATTTTCATTTTTCACCCTGTATCTACATTGCGGAATCGATTCAAAATAAGACGAAGGTAGAATATTTTTGAGCATACAAATACGCAACTTTTCTTCTATTCAAACCACGTCGTATCTTTAACCGTTTCCAATATCTCCATGTACATCATTTTATTCTGGACACACTGTATACAACATATGAGGAGCCCGATTCCAAAACTTGTTTAATCCATTTTACATGAAAACTGCCTTCATTTTCTAAGCAGCTTTAAGACAGCAAGCAATTGAAGCATCAAAACACAAGAGATCCCTTGAAAATTGAATCGTGAATATTGCGTACAGAAACAAAGCTCTTTTAAACCATGTTTTATCCGCTTCAGACTTTTCCAAAACTTCTTAGATCCATTGTACTATATCAAAACTGTTCAAATCCTTTTGTTTTTTTGAAATTTTATGACCTTTCATTCGATTCTCAAATTTAAAAGTGTTCTCAATTTCTGGAAATATCCAGGTTTTCATAATTACCCAGAAGTAATTGGTTATTGTTAAGGGTCTATCTATTATCCATATGTCGATCCACATCAAATCAAATATTGCCAAAAAAAAATGTGACTAGTCTTTATTCAACGTTTTTCGCAATATACAGAGTGACCCATTTTTATTCATGGAGTGATTTTGACGTTTTTTTTTTAAATGTGGAGAGTGGAAAGGTTTATTTTGAGGCCATACGTCGTCCAGTTTTTTCCAAAAACCAATAAGGCTACTAGAGCATATTTAGAGGCTGAAAAATCCAGTAAACATATTAGCGATTTTTTTAGAAAAAGTCTGTCTACGCCACTGGATTCGTCATACCCTGAAATGGATCTGTACCGTTCTGTTGATTGAGAGTCTACGTCTGTACCAAATTTTATGAAAAAATATTAACGATTCATTTTTTTATGCACCAAGAAGTATTTCACCCCGAATCTCTTGCGATAGCAAATCTATCAGAATTTTTTTCAAATATTAACATTTAATAGATATTCTCATGTCAAAATACGATAAAAACAAACGAACGAGACTGACAAAAAAAAAAAGAAAAAAATTACACTCAGAAATAATATTTTTTGAATTGAATATTTTTTCATGAAATTTGGTACAGACCCATTTCAGGGTATGAAAAATTCAGTGACGTAGGCAGATTTTTTCTAAAAAAAAACGCTAATATGTTTTCTGGATTCTTCAGCCGTTAAATTTTAATATGCTCTAGTAGACCTTGGTTTTTGGAAAAAACTGGGCGACGTATGGCCTCAAAATACACCTCTCTACATTTCAAAAAAAAAAACTCAAAATCGATCAATAAATTAAAAAGCTATAAGGGTGGCCCGCTTTCAAATGAGTCACTCTGTATCCAGAATTGCGGGACCTCAATAATTTTTACCTCAATTTCTTGATCTTTGACATCGAAAATCCTCCAGTACTAAATTTTAGTCCAATCGTGAGGACTCTATGTTTAAGTGTTCTTGTCCCAACACTCAACCCATATCCAAGCACTGTGCTCCAGTTTAATAAATTTGTGTAATGATTGCTTAGTAAATTAGTTATTTGAAAGTTTTTGTTTTATCGAAATTCGTTCGACAGAAAAAACGTTACGATTTTTGTTCCATTATCCCATCGAATCGAAGCACGTGCGATGCCAAGAATTAAGATTTGCGTAGTGTATTAGTCAGCCTACAATCGACGTTGCCACACTTCACTATCACCAAAAATTAATCTGGCCTACAACTTGACTAGCTATGATTGTTATGACAATCTCATCTGACGTTTGTTGACGTGTAACCTGAAACTCAAAAAAGGGAGAGTTTTTTAGTTTTTTCCCATTGTTTCTCGAAAACTATTCAAACCAATCTTGAGTGACCCCAACTAAAGCTGAAACCCTTTTGCGTAAAATTTCCTATAAAAACACCATTTTAAGAGAAAACCCAAAAATTCGCCAATTAAGTGAAAGTGATTCAATAATGCAATGCTTCCTAGAAGACGTCGTACGGGCTCTGAAAGTGATCCTTTAATCAGTTCCTGGAATCAGGAAACACTCGATAAGGTCAACCATTCGTATCCCAACAATGTTTCCGAGAATTATTACCTAGAATTAGATGACCATATTGACGAGTTGATAGAAAGTGATCCAGTCATGACTGCCCGAGACAGAACCAGTGAATTTGTTAATACAATACAGACTCTACAGGTAATGGATAAATTAAGAATTTGCTGAAAAAATCATTAAAATCGGTTGATGCGTTAAGAAGTTATTTGAGGTTGAATTTTGGCAGTTTTGGGTTGTTTTTATTGTGCAGTGAAAGCTTGGTGTTATTCATTCATCAAATTAGGATTCTAACAATAATTTAGTTATTAAACATTATATATAAGGTGCTCTTAAGAAAGAAATAAACCAAACAAAATGTTTGAGTGGTCAATTTTGTGATGAACTATCTGCGCATGCTCTGTCAACCTGTCATCAACGTCATTCCCCCTACCAATGAGAATAATGCCTGATTTACATTCAATCCCATTTCGAAGTGGAACTGTCAAATTTCCGCCTGCCGAATAGAATCATATCGTACCATCCACATTGAAATTAATATAGGCGTGAGTTTGAAAACAAATACAATGTAGATGGTGGCCTATGATTTTCGTTTGCCAAGTGGAAATTTGACAGTTCCAATTCAAAAACGAATTTAATGTAGACCTTACATAATGATGCGTCCCCATGGACGTAGTGGCCGCGTTTTGACATTTTAAGCGTGTTGACATACCCGTTCTGATTGGTTGTATTATTTTTAATCATGACGGCGGAAATGTGACGAGCCAATCGTATCGCAAAGCGCGAAAAACGTCGTCCTTGAAATACGCACATGAGGAGTAATGGTGACCCAAAATGAGGATAGGCTGTATGATTTCCACATTCCACGTTCTGCTTCATATTTCCATTAATATGTGAGATAATGGAGTAGAAGTAGAACAAAAAGCACAGGGTTCTCAAGACAATTAGATGATTTTGGTTATAGGGTTCATCATGGTACCTTACAAGGAACCTTGTTGAAACCTTCTTTGAAGTTCTTCTTGTATTTTTATGGGTCAATTGACATCTTTACACCTAGTCTCATAGTCTTATGTGAAAATTAGAGGTGGTGCGTTGTAGTTTTATTTTTTACTGGTTAATAATGGAGATAATGGATTGAAAAAAAAGCATGGGGTTCTTAACACAAATTTGAATGATTTTGTTATGGGGTTCATCATGGTACCTTGCAAAGAACCCTGTTAAAACCTTCCTTGAACATTTTCCTTTATTTTTATGGATCAATAATTTACATAGTTTTATGTTTCGCTGATTATTTCCATTGATGAATTGTCTCTTGTATTTTTGTTGACTTACAGATTTTTTTTTCATCTTTTCAATGGTTTTTATCGACTTTTCTGTTACATTTCTTATTTTTCCATATTTTTTACTTTGTAAGATGATTTTTGTCTTGTGTACGTATCCTGTTTTAATTGATTTTTATAGACTTTTATGTTTCTTTCCTCGTTTTAATGTTTTTTTTTTATCAGCTTAAAGTTCGATTTAATCTTTCATTGTATGTTTTGCACATTTTTCCTCCTCTTGACTATTTTTGTTTTCTTGTTTAGAAATGTTTTGGTATGTAAAGGTGAGTTTGTATAAGATTGTCCTCTCCAAACATTCTTTTTTTTATTTTTTTTTTTTGAATTTTTGGAATGGACAATATTAGGTAAACTTACCCTTATTTTCAATGCACAATAAGATAAAATTATAAAAATTAGGGGTTTCCATTTGAAATAATTGATTTTTGGCCGTTTTCTGAATTTAATTTTTGATCTTATTTTTGGCCAACCCCGTAATAATAGTTTACATATTGCTGTGAAAAATCTATTGAAGTAGGTCCTTTTCAACAAGAAATCCAAAACAAATTAAATAATGTAGGCTTTCTTATAGGTGAAATTCACATTTAAATATGAGCCTTCAAACGTCATCTTTGACATAAAAACTAAAATATTTCAAAAACGTTCATACTTAGGTATTTATAGGACATGATACATGAAATCTGCCTAGAATTTTACGTAGAATCCAAAAATGTAATAATATATAGGGTGTTCCATTTAAAATAAGCGATTTGACACCTACTTCCGGTATAACCGGAAGTCGTGCAACCATCCAAATTTTCAGAATCACAATTGCTTTATTTCCCGAGATATTCTAATGGACGGTCACCTTGAGACACCCTGTATAGGCAAGGAAGCATTTGCGGGCCTATGTCATTGGACATTTTTGACTCTAATTTACCTGAAGAACACGTGGTGGAATTTTGTGCCCTACCTCGCGAGACACCCTGTGGATGTGGCGCGGTGCAGGCAGAGCAGAAAACTGCGACAAAGTCGACTCCTTTGAAGTTCGGCGAACAAAATTGATGACCTTCATTAAACAGGTCTCGTTAAGTTTAAACCGGCTGCGTACACTGAGAAATGGTCAGTTGAAGTGCTTCCATTCACGTAGACGTAAACGTGGTGATTGACATGTGGGCAAGCGCACTTCGTTTTTTCTCACGTTTGCGTTTATGGACATACCTAACCTTGCGTGCCTTCACGTATTGCATGTTTTCCCAAATACACTGTCGATCCGTTTTAACTATTACGTCAGTAAGGACGTCGGGGATTACGGACCATGAATGCCCAGCACTATACGTAATCCGAGGTTTGCCGATCGAGTCTTCGATCATGGATCATCTGTCAACGAGTTCCACGTCAAGATTGTAGACCTGAGTGGCATACAAGGGATGCAATATGTGAATACAAGAAAAGTGACGTATGTCCATAAAAGTAAACGTGAGAAAAAAAAGCTTGCCCAGATGATGATTGACATCGTTGACGTTTACGTAAATTAAAGCACTTCAACCGTCTATTATATCATAGGTTTATGTTTTCAAGCAGATATTTTTTCTTAGTGTTCAAGACCGGCCTACCAGGCAACTCAGTTTTTGACGTTTTGTCATTTCTTGTTGGAGCCCCCTATTGCAGGCATGGTGGGAGACGCGATGTTTACAGACTATGTTAACTTATTGAGTTAGATCCACTGATGTTACTTGGCGCGGACCGCCTTCTGTGAAGTTCGAACACATCGGCGGCCCGACCTTTCTCCTTAGCGCCTGCCCCGCGCCGCCGCATTTCGCCATTCCTACCTGTATTCGGTCCAGACTGTCCTGTCAGTCACGTCATTCCGCCTACCAAAAGTCAAGGTACGCGTACCATACATGGACAAATTTATTTGCAGATAAATTTGATTTGCCGAGACATGTCAATTTAGATATCGAGGGGGACAACTTTTGAGGTATCTGTAGTTTTTCTGAAAGCAACACTCTCACGCCTAGGTTTGCTACCCCTGAAATTTCAAATAGCAACCCGAAGTTATTTGCGATTTTTTTTTTTTTTTTTTTTTTTTTTCTAACTGATATGAAAATTTGGTGAGATATGTCAATTTAGATATCGAGGGAGACAACTTTTGAGGGTTCTATTAATGTTTTGGATTTAATCCCCTCATTCCCAATAGCAGCCTCCAATCATTCCGCGATTTTTGAAATCTTCGGACAATTTTTTGATGCCATTCGTCGAATGGGAAAGACAAACATAGGAAGCTTTTTGGGCCAATGTTGGCAATATCGCATTTACACTTGACACCAAACACTTCGTAAAAGGCTGTTACTCTCTGCACTGAAAACCAGAAGACCCGCCTTCTTCAGACCTGTTTTTCAATGAGCAAAGTTTTGTCGTTAAAACTAAGTTGTCGTGTTTAGATGATGATTAATCCTCAAAAATCATAGAATATTTGAAAATTATGAAAAGTTATCAGAAGTTCCCAAAATAGCCACAAGATGGCGTAACGGTGTTATTAAAACACAAAATTGCTGTTTTTTCGTGATTTTTAAATAGAAACAAATATATAAATGAGTACCGCTATGGATTTCTTGAGAAATTTTCTCCAAAATTTGTTTTTTTGATTTTTTTTTCTAGCATGTCAAATAAGACAGGTATCAGCTGTCAAACCTTACAACGCAAGAATTCTCATAACTTTGAAACAACCCAACCGATTGACGCGATCCTCTTTCATAATTTTGGGACTTCGAATGATTCTGATCAAAACACAATCAAATAAATGGAAAAAAAACTCAAGTCTTTACTCCCAACGCAATAATCATAAAGAATTTCAACAAACAAGCCAAAATTGAGCTTTTTTCCAGTATTGAAATTGATTTCGTTTTGGTGATTCCCCGAATTCAACGCACGACGACATCTTACGTCCGACAGATGTTGTTTAGTATTTATGGTATGTTGCCATGTTGCCTTATTGAAGGATATTTTATTTTTATTTTTATTTGAACTAATTTGAAGTTATTGATGTAATTTTGATTAATTAGAAAAGAAAATGAATTAAATCATGACTTTTTTGAAAAAATTCATTTGAATTAATTCGTGCCAACCCTGGTTTTGATAGCACCGTTACGCCATCCTGCTGCTATCTTGGGAACTTCGAACTTCAGATAATTTTCTCCAATCCATATTACTCAGTGATTATTTTACTCTGGGTTAATTTGGGTTAGCCTAGTTTCTGAGATCTGGCACCTTGCCGTTCTTAAATAGACACACTGTATATTAAATCTAACAAAGATAAAACATTAATAAAAAAATAAACTGCACAAAAAAGATGTTTTGATTTAGATAGACACCCGTTGCAGATGGGAAGTCCCACAGGATGCAATGAAAACCAAGCATCAAACTGGCTTCTTTTAAATCACCCTGTTAATGTCTAAAATTTTTTTTTCCCAAGGTCAGTCCTGAAGATTTAAGCTACAATTTAAAAAAAAATCCAAATTGATTTAGCAGTTCGCTAGGAGGTCAAGTTTGGAGTGTAGTTTGATTATGAATAGAAGAGTTAAAAATACAAATAACACTGTCCTCAGGGTAGAAACATAGCCAGAGCCGTAGCAGCCCGAGACCCAAGAAAATCCAAAGCCATTCAAAGCCACTCGGAATTCATGCTTATAGCCAAAAATGTCGGCAAAAACATTGCTAGTACTTATGCCAAACTGGAAAAGCTCACATTATGTATGTATAAAAAATCCCCATTCATTAACCTTATTTGAATCAGTGGCCAAACGCAAATCCCTATTCGACGACCGCACCGCCGAAATCCAAGAACTCACCTACATAATCAAAAGCGACCTCAACAACCTTAATCAACAAATCGCGCAGCTACAAAACGTGTCGAAACGTCAAAAAGCCGCCACCAGTGGGCGCCACTTGCAATCACATTCCAGCAACATTGTACTGGCGTTGCAGTCCAAACTGGCAACAATGTCGACGGACTTTAAGCAAATTTTAGAGGTGCGCACGGAAAATTTGCGACACCAGAAACACCGCAGGGATCAGTTTAGTCAGGGGGGGTTGCCGCCCCCCAGTAATCCTGCTGTACAATGTATGTGGGAAATATGTATTGCTATAAAATCAATGTGTACATTGCAGCAAGTCTTCTGCTGCAGGAGCAAGATCAAGTGAACTTGAATCTGGAAAATCAAGCGTTGATTCCTCGGTCTTCCAGTCAGATGCAGGCGGCGCTGATGTACGATGAAACGGACAATTATCTGCAAAGTAGGGCGGAAACTATGCAGAATATTGAGTCTACTATAGTGGAGCTTGGGGGTATTTTCCAGCAGCTGGCGCACATGGTTAAAGAGCAGGAGGAAATGGTAAGTGGTGGTGAGCAATGCGCGCGCATCACCCACTTATTTCTCAGGTGGAAAGAATCGATACCAACGTCCAAGATGCCGAACTCAACATCGAAGCTGCGCATGTGCAAATTATCAAATACTTCAAATCGGTGTCGTCCAATCGATGGCTGATGATCAAAGTTTTCGGAGTGCTGATTCTGTTTTTCCTATTTTTCGTCGTTTTTTTAGCGTAAGAATAAATTCGAAAGTTGGTTTCAGTTTTTTTACCTAAAAAGACTGTGATAAGAGATTGATACTGAGTGTACAACATTTGGTGTTTTATGTACATACATAGGAGTTATTGCCATTTTGGGAAGCATAATGGGATCCAAATTTTATTGACTCGTGAATAATAGGAAATATATTAATTCATATAGTGTTTTATTTGAAGATTAAAACGCAAGCATGAAGAGGTAAATTATTACAAAAAAATCAAGATTGAATTATTCGTGTCCCTTTTTATGCGTGGAACATTCTGACGCAGTCTTGAAGGTTTCGTTGCAGACTGGACATGAAATTGGCGTTTCTCCTGTATGAGTTCTCATGTGAACCTAGAAAAACGGAAGTACAGAGTGGGCAACTAAGAATGCGAGGTACTGTATCTGGACAACTATTCATCGTAGAGGCTTGCGGCAAAAAAAATACCTGGAAAATATTTTCAAGTTTCTGAAATTGTCGCTAGGGGGCGTAACATCCAACACCAAGTAGAAAAATTGGATTTTTATAGAATTTTGTATGTATATCGATAATATTATTTTCATATTTACTGACTTTTTACACTTTTTGTCCAAAACGTTTTTTTTCTATATTAAAATAAAGGGGTGGAGGAAGTTCAAATATTATTTTAAACCAACGGAGATTTCTCCCGTTTCGCTTGACCGATTTTAACGAACTTGGGCTCATATGAAAGAGCATGATCTGCACTACAAAATGCTCATTTGGTTTTGAATCTGTTACCTTCGCTAAATGGCGTTAATTGAAATGGAAGCATATTTTTGAGTTTCGTCCAAAAAAATCAAATGTAATGTTATATTCATTTCTATATATTTAAAAAGAGGATAAATTTATTAAAAAAATGAAAAAAAAATCATTCAATTTTTTTCATTTTTTCAAATAGAAAAATGTATCCTTTTTTGAAATATATAAAAATGAATACACCATAACCATTGACTTAAAATACTATAGACTGGGCATCCCATTCATAAAATGGTATTAGTCTTGACGCCAACATCACAATAAGTGCGAAAGAGAAAACACTATGAGTGGAAAGAGATAAAACGAGGAATCCGAACCCATCGGGCAACACCGCATGAGAACATGTGATTCTTATAATACGTTCGTCCGAACTCGATTTTCATCTGGAACAGCGGCGGCACATTTCGAGTTTCTACCGTTTTGTATGAAAAATATAAATGAATATTAATTTGGGTAGGTACCTATGTCGTTATTGTTATTTGACAGTATATCACATTTTTGACTTTCTGAATCAATAAAAATTGAAATTTTCATAACATTAAAAATTAAATCTCCTGCTGTTCTTCCGACAATAATGAATTACGGTTCCGAATAAAATGACAACCAAAATACAAAATATATTTCGCCTTTCTTACATATCTCTAAGGCCATTTTACTCAATTTGCCATATGATTTTGGTTTTTGGAGACGAGAAACTGTATGGTCTGCCGGTGAGTCATGATTGGCAAGCTTCCCGGTTTTAAATATTTGATTCCATCAATGTCACGTAAATAGTCTTGTGGGTTAAAATGGGCCGAACACAAAAAGGGAGGTTTGATTCGAAGACAGTCCTCGTCAATCCTCACCAAAGAACACCAAATATTTCGCAGCTCTTCATATTTTGGAAATCTAAAATTGGATAACAAGACAAAAATATAAAAAATAGGAAACAGCAACGTTTTAATTTTCTTGTTTCTAATACATAAGTATATGTACAGGCGAAAAGTATTATGAATAAATGGCCGAAAAACTATTTTTAACTATACCAAAATGATTTATCAGTGCTGGAAAGTGAGTGGAGATAAATTCAAAGAAATATGGTGCAGGAGTCATACTAAACAAAGACCGCAAATATTGGTATACCTGCAAATTGAAGCAGGTAGGCAATATTGTTTATTGGTCTATTCTTCTTTAAATTAATGTCTAGACATAAATTTAATTTTGTATGTTTAGACATAAATTTGGCACAAAAACATTTATGTCTAGGAAGCCTTGGAAACAGGGTAAATATCTATTTTCAACCATTGAACTTTTATTTAAAACATTTTTCCAAACGTCAAATTAAAACGTGAATTGCGGGGTCCATTTAGCTGTGCCCTGTATATATCAATTTTGAATTTAGACCCCCTTTATCTTTTTTATTTGACGTTTCTGACAAAAATGTCCCTTCATAAAAGTCTATTGATTGGTTTCGAGCAAATTGTTGGAAAAACTATATTTCGCATTTACAGGAAGAAAGACTGGGCATCGTCAATATTTTTAATTCCAATTGAAAGGTACAGGCAAAGAGGGTGATATGTCAAAAAGATAATTTCGAGACAAACGCCCGGTTTTAAGAGCTCTAAAAAGTGATTATAATAATAGTAATTGTAGAAGTAAGCATTCTTACTGAAGACTTCAACCTTAACAATCGGTCCCTATTGCATAAAACACTACCATTCAGGCTTTTTTTCCAAATCAGTTTCATTTTTTCGTTGTTACCTATTCACGAATAAAAACAAACATTTAAACTTCCTGAAGATTGAAAAATCCCCATTTTCATTAATGAAATATGATGATGCCTACACTCTACACCACTGGATCCCTCTCCAGTCAATGCTCAATGCAAATTTGACACTTACCTGTGAATGGTGATTTCTGGATCCGAATGGTCCAGTTTTTAACACAGCAAGCACAATCTTTCCATTTTTCACAAATAAAGTCACAATACAACACTTCACAAGCACGAAAGTAGAAGTTTTCAAGTTGAAACCCCATGGCATCACCGCACTACCTTTAAAATCGAAACCAGCTGTTTAAAGGCAGCGTTGCCGTGTACTAGGACTAATATTTACCATGTATCGCATGTATCAATGCACAAAAAATCATTATTTAATGAATGTTAGTAATTAAGCTTTGAGTAGCACAAAAATGTTTCACATTATTTATGATATGAAATAATATCATCATTAGACACTTGTTCAACATTGAGTTGATTCACCCGAAATCATGGTTGTAAATGTGTCTGATTATGCGATAATCTAGAATAGTGAACCTTGATGCACCTTCTTGGAAAATGAACCATACTCAATCCTCCTTAATTTTCATTGTATCATGTCTTATCAATCAATTTTGTACACAGAGGAATTTTCATTGATGAAGATTTGCCCAAATCGGCAACCGCGTCCAAAGCAGGTCAGTTTTCGGAGACGCAGGTAGATATAACTCGACAAGGATAGCGATACAGTGAATTTCTCAAGACATACGTCCAAAATTGGATGATGGTGCCATTATTTTTGAAGGTTTCCTTCTCTAAAGCCTTATAAAACTCAATGACCATAACATTTGATTTTTTTAGAAAAAACTAAAAATATAACCATTTCAGTTAACGCCTTCTAGAGGCGACAAATGTAACAAAATGCAGAACCAAATAAGCATTTTGTAGTGCAGATCATGATCTTTCATATGAGCCCAAGTTCGTTGAAATCGGTAAAGCGAAACGAGAGAAATCTCCTTTTGTTTAAAAGAATAATTAAACTTCCCCCACTCCTTTATTTTGATAGATAAAAAAAACGTTTTGGACAAAAAGTGTAGGTAGAATGTCAGTAAATATAAAAATGATATCGTCGATATATTTTCATTAGGCAAAATTCTATAAAAATCCTATTTTTCTATTTGGTGTTGGTTGTTGCGCCCCCTAGCGTCCATTTCAGAAACTTGAAAATATTTTCCAGGTATTTTTCTTGGCTGTTCAAGTCATATTTTTTTTTGCCGCAAGCATCTACGATGAATAGTTTCCCAGATACATTACCTCGCATTCTTAGTATGAATTATAAGAGAAAAACCCTGGTCTTGAGCAATACACAAAATGGAAAAAAAAACATGAACAAAACAAACTTTACACATACAAACATTACATGCGATACCTACCTGCAAACATGGAACTACTTTAGATGTTCGATAAGGTTACGGTAATCATTCCGTTAACGTTAATACGGTCAGAACAGTCAAACTCCTCAGTTTAATAGCGTTTTGAAGGTTTGTTCGTCAGATTAGGTCACGTGTGTTTGACTTTCAATTCAATCGTTCCGCTTTGTTTGGTCACATGTAGTATGTTTACATATTTGGTAGCTTGGATTTGAATCAAATATAGAGACATACAGTGTTAGTTTTTCAAAACCTGACAAAGGCCAACTTTTTATTTGAAGAGATTAACTAGTACTTTCAACAGGAAATAACCTAAGAAAAATGAAGGATAAAAATTTTTGGCGTTGCCAGATTTTGCCGCAGACGCGAAAACGATTTTTTTTTAATGGCAACATGGCATTTTTTTAGACAGTGTTATAGATCTCAAAACTCTGAAATATTGTTATGCACATAATGTTCCTTAACTCAACTGTTTTCGAGTCAATTATAAATAACATTTTTGCATCTTTGACATGCTTTAAAACTCAAACGATTCAAGACAGAGAAAAACGGTCTGCACTGTCCTATCTTGACTGTTCTTTGGTTCGTTTTAAAGAGGAAAGTCTGGTCTTGAGCCGACCACACAATATAAAGTGTCAAACTCAAAACTGTTTGAGGTTTTTTCCACATTTTCAAAATGCAAATGTTTTTTGGAACATTCCCTACCACATTTTTCTATATATCCTGAAATAGAAGAGTTAAGGAGACTTCATCAGATATCCTTCGAGAAATACTTTTGAAACTGACCCTGTAAATTTTAATCTTTTGTCAAAAAGATTGCTGATTTGCATAAGATAACGTGTTCTTGAGTAAATGAAAAAGAAAAACCTATATTGAGAATAAATGCCAATTATTTTTAGTTTTTTTTTCTACGAGCAGCTGTCAAGTAGAATAAAGTGCGTCACAAGTCACAATTAATACGATTGACCAGTCAACATCTTATTACAAAAATATTTAGGAAAAATGAAATCAACACAAAAAAACAGTGCAAATGCTCAAAATTCCCAATGCACCGTCGGGTCGTTAGCAGGGCACTCCCAAGATCAGTATACAAGAGGTTGCCTCACTTCAAGATCAGTATACAAGAGGTTGCCACACTTCGCCTGAGGTAAGAGACGAAGGGGGGGAAAATATGACTTCATCGGTGTCGACCGTCTGCAGTAGACTGAATCCTGTCATTCGATTGCAGCGGTCTGCATCGTATCGTGTCATGTGTCACTCGCAAGGTTGCCAGAACTTCTGTTTCAACAGGAAATCCATTGATTCCGGCCATGGATTTTTGTTCTACTGGTTTTGATAGGGATCATATGGCAACACTGGACATAGATGACGTCATGATCGTAAAAGTGAGGCAACCTGTTATATACTGATCTTGGGGCACCCCTATCTTTTTGACACTAGCCTAGTTTACACCGATAACTCGTTTAGTTCGGTCCGATAAGACCAAGTGATTAGATCATTGGTGGGGATAGTACGGTAGGACCAATGCTTGCTTCTCGCCTGTTTACACCGTCTTGTAACGCGTGAACTAAATGAGTACGCGTCAAATTACAAAAACAAATCGAGATTATATATCAAAACAATTCGTAACCAAACAAAACATACGTAAGTACGCTCAGATTGCCTCAGAAACTCAAAACCAACACAATTCACAATCAACATAACCTCATAATTTTGATCGAGATCGAACCAAATTTAGTTTGGTATACCTGCTGGCGAATACCGAACCAAATGCGGACCAGCTTAGTCCGCCACTGTTTACACCATTCGAACCAAATATTTGGTTCTGATATAGTTCGAATTTAGTACTTGGTCCGCGGACCAAGTTATAGGTGTAAACTAGGCTACTTTCAAGTCTACAGAGGCTGTTTTAAATGTATTCCTCGATGGATTCCTGAAGTCTCCATAATTCTCCGATTTTAAAAGATTGAAAAAAATCATCTGTATGAAAGTGTTGGGAAATTTTCTAAATGACACGATAAAGGCATCTTTTTAGTAGGATTGCAATTGGAAATTTCGGAAAAACTTCAAAAATAATTTTGACCTCCATAATGTATGATGTGTGGTCGGTTAAAACGAATTCAATTGATCACCACCCCCAGCAGATTTCCTTTTTGAAACGAACCAAAAAACAGTCAAATCGGACTTTCGTGTCCACCTCGGTCTCCTGATTTAAACCCGCTGAACTATTTCCTTTGGGGTTATTTGAAGCAATTGGTTTATTCGATACCCTTTGCTAACGTGCAGCAATTAGAACAGCAAGTCATATACTGTTTCTTCGAAATATAGAATAAACAATGAATCTCTCTCCTCTTGATCGCCGCTTATTACACTCAAAGGTTCAAAGAGGACAAACAAATTTTTCATGGAACATTTCGGAGTTAGCCGATATGTTATGCCATGCCATCATCTTTTCTAGGTACTCTGAAAAAACCTATAACGGTTTGAAATTCCTGTCTACGAACAAACCTGGTAAGTGTCAATCATACCAATTACTTCAAACACTCTGTATCAACATCACACACTGAAAAAAATACCTTCAAACTAGACTTTTGCGTAAAAGCCTTGCCGCAATCCACACAAGAAAACGGCTTTTCCCCGGAATGTGTTATAATGTGCTTTTTCAAATACGACCACTTTGTGAAGGTTTTGGAACAAACCTCACACGACAGTGCTGCTCCACCTAAAATACAACAACCTGAAACCAACAGTTATAACCGCAAAAGTGTTACCAGTGTGTATTTTGGAATGATTCACAAATGAGGCCCGTGAAAAGAAATTCTTGTTGCAAACTTCGCACGTCCACGAGTGCCGACCATGACTATCCATGTGGATTTCCAGTTCGGACGCATAGTTGTAGGTTTTGGAGCAAAGGTCGCACTTGTATTCCGGTTTTTCTAAAAGTTTTACTGTATCTAGTCCAGACTAGAGTAAACGCAGGGCACACAACACGTATACAAAGTTTAGAACAAAAACGTGAATGGAGGGCGGGGCCTAAGTGAAAGCTTTGATTCGCATCCACGGGGAGGCGCTAAATCTCGAGAAGATGACCACATGACAGCTTTCAGCCTGTCATAATGACAGAAGACGCCATTTGAACGTCATATTTTATCTTCATGATGCCTTTTATGCTTTGATTTCTCTCTTAGTGGAAAAATGCCTAGGTAATCATCATCAAAAAACCTCGAAGAAAGCAGGGTACAACCCGGAATGCTGGAGACTCATCATCCTTCACAGAATAAGGGAAGTCACAAAAGCAAAACACTTTCTGTCAAATGAACAAATGGGAGAATTTCATCCAGAGCACTCCACAACACATCACACAGTGAGGCCAAGTGAAAAGGGAGGACAAAGGAGAAAAAACAGAAGAAGTGTTCTTTGAGGAGGTTCGTAACAGCCGTCCTACCCCACATGGAGCCATGCACCGCTTCCCCATAGTGGCATTTTCTCATAGTCACCATCAAACAGGGTGAGCGCCCCGCAGCGCAGAACACATCAACTAGGGAAGCCCACACTGACCCCATCCTCAAATGGTTCTGGACCTTCAAGAGAAAACCGAAAAAGTACATCTGTTCATAGTTTTTGTCTTTATTTATCAAATAAAGACAGTTCCAAAGTCAAAGTCAGTTCTTTTATGTAAAAAAATCTGTATAATATTATTGCAGAAATCTTTAATATGACATTATCCAAGTCTGATAGTTCGATTCGCCTCCACTGTTATCCGTGGCGCATTGTTCCATAAAATTGTATACGTCAGTTTGTCTTCTAGACTTTGTATATGTGCTCTGTGACGCATGTGTTGCTTACCAAGATGTTCCTTTTTATGCATCTTCAACAGGGAGGAGTTTTTGAATTTAAGGTCGCATTCGTCGCATTTAAAATCCTCTTCATCGTGCACTTTCATGTGGGCTTTTAAGTGGGACGACTGGACATAGTTTTTATCGCATAGTCCGCATTTGTACGGCCGCACCCCTGAGTGAATTTTTAAATGACTACTCAACGCAAAGCTACTGCTGAATTTTCTCGTGCAAATTTTACAGGTGAACGGTTTTTCGCCGGTGTGTTTCACCATGTGGATTTTAAGGTCTGATCTTGAGAGACACCTACGAAAAACTGAAGTTTCAGTATAACTGAGTTGTTGCTTACTTTCTATCGCAGAGGGTGCAACAAAATGGTTTTTCTCCGGTGTGAGTTTTCACGTGCATTGTCAGTTCGCCTTTAATGGGAAATCGTTTTTCGCACAGTTCACACGCAAAAGGTTTTTCGCCCCTGTGTCTCCTGAGGTGCTCTTTCAGATGGGAACGATGATAGAAGCTTCAACACAAACAATAAACCCAGGGTCAAAGATCTATACACACATAGATATTCAGAGTCTCCAGTGAAATTTGAGCCACCTGAAGGTACACCAAATATTGTTGTTGATTGGAGAAAAGTGTTTTTTTGGTGAGAAAACCGGACCCAGACCAACTTTTGTCATACCGTTGGGCTCAAGTTTCTTTTTTTTTACTAGAGGTAGGTAGGTAGAATATGGATATGGTATTCGCAAGATGTAGAGCATTTCACAAAAGACCTTACTGATTATGACTACGATATGACAGAGGACCCTCTTCAGAAAGTTATGGTTATGAGATACACTGGCGCGTATAAAGTATGGAGAGAGCTTCACAGATTAAATGATGGATAGATAGATTTAGGTACAGAGTTCTTTATGTATAAGAGGATTCCAGTCAGCGTGGTGAATGCTGTTTGAGACTGTATCATGAGAGACTAGGTCACCAGAACAAACGACACGTAAAAGCTGTTATTTCAAGAGAACTAGGCATCAATGTATCTTTTGACAGTGAAGTTTGCAAAGGATGTGTTCATGGTAAGGGCCAGGAAATTTTTGAATAAGCATGTTTTAACAAGAGATTTATTATGCCTAGTACTCCGCAGCAAAATGGATGCTTGGAAGGGGAAAACAGAATTGTCGTGGAAACTGCAAGGTCACTAATGCATGCAAGAGAAGAGATTTTTCCTCTTAACCTTGGGTCAGAAATGTGCAACACTGCTACGTACAATCAAAAAAAGGACTGGTATATCTGGAGTCGATAACAAGTGGGGTCTGGTTTAAGAAGAAACCAAAAATTAAGAACCTAAAAGTGATTGGAAGCACTGGTTACACCCATATTCCAAAGAAAAAGAATGAAGATGGACAAGGAAGCACTTAAGGGTTATGAAAATGCTGGTTTACTTACTAGAAAAGGAGGTAAGAGAAGAATTGAACTTCTTTTTTTTCCTACTGGGAAGTAGTTCGTACTCTTATGTATCTGTTGACTGGAACCCGCCCCGATATTGCCCACATAACAAGGTGTTATATGATATTGCCTATGCTGTCAACGTAGTATCCAGAAAATTGAATAGCCCAAATATGGAGGACTATAACTAGGAGACGAATCGACAATCTGAAAAACCCTGAAAATCTGTCCCTCTTTTTGCTTAGTTCATTTGAGGGCGCTGTTGCTAGTAGCGCTTTTATTTATTCATTGTGATGGTAACGTGTATTGCTTGTCAATAATTTGTCTCTACTGATCAACACCTTCTCTCCAATTTATCATCATTATCCCTTGTATAAAAAAAACGTTAATATTTCTATAACCGTTACAGATAACACCCCCAACCCTTATATATTTGAAATCAGGAATCAAACTATGGGATAAAATACAGGTGCCTCATCCAAAAAAAAAATTGAAGCCTGAATTTTTATGACTTCTGATGCACAATTATTTTTTCTGATAACAAATTCTGATAATTCAGAAAAAGTACTACAACTTTGCTAATTTGAACCACTCTCTAGGGTCAATATTAACGAAGATAGCTATTGGCCAAAATATACGTGAACACCCTGTACATATCAGTATTTCTTCTTGACACTTTTCAACAAAAAAAGTGTCATTACACATTACTGTTAGTCCTGTTATGACAGCTGTCTCTTATCATATCTCATCCATTTAGTAAATATAAAAAAAAACATTTCAACAAACTGTCATATCAAGAGAAATGACAGCAGAGATTCAGGGTTTCGGCAGTCGTGATCAGGGTCGAAGGGCCTTCAAAAGATATAGCTCGACGTCCTTATTTTCATTCAACATTTTAGGGGGTGATCGCACCACCGTTCAGAGGGTTGTGAAGCTGTAAATAGTCGCAAAGTTGCCCCCTCAAAACAAAAATCGACGAGTGTTTTTTTTTTTTTGAGGCACGTTATCAATTTGGGTGCACGCTTCTCTTAGCTGGGTAAAAGGCTGCTTCTCGTTTGCAGATAAAATGCTGGAGAGACTAATTTTTTGTAAAAAATAAAAGGAGAATTTGTTTCCCAAATTTCAAATATTCTGTAATTGCATTTTGAAATCCGTTAAAGCAAAACTAATTCGCAAACAGTTTCGTGATCGACTAAAATTTGTGTATGAATTCCAGGTTTTTTTATTAATCAAAAAGCTGAGTATTTTCGAAAATATACATTAGTTTTCATCAGTTTCAAACTATAATGAGAACTGATGTACATGGCCCTTTGACCCTGATCACAACTGCCGAGTTTCAAGCAACTGTGTCATTCCTATTGATATGACGGCTTGTCCAAATTTTGAAGATCCTCTGTCCCTCATCATATCCTCTTAGTTAATTCTTGCGGGTAATTATGAATTGAGTAAAAAAAAATGACAAGCTGTCATAACAAAAGAGACTTGAAACTCGGTAGTTGTTGTCAGGTTCGAAGGGCCTTCAAAATGAGGCCTCCCCTCGAATCCCCTTTCCATTCAAGATCTCAAAAACACAGTAGAAGTGTCCGAGTGTTATTTTTGTATGACATAAACATTATTCTATGCATTAAATGACCAAAATCAATGCCGGTACGAATTTTGTATATTTTCAAACCATTGAGTGAGTCCTTACTTATGAATGAACACTCGTAATTCTTGCAGTGGTTAAATTAAACGAGTCTCCGCGGAATCAATTATTAGACAATGAAAATTTGATTTTGAAGTGACATCGGTGCTAAAACGATGAATTTAGTGTTCGAGGAGGAGAGATGTCGCAAAAATCAATGTAATTCAAAAAAACGCCATAACCGCTGAATATCTATGTGTGTATAGATTTTTGCCCGTGTTATTCACCTCTTGAAACAATATTTGCATTCGAACGGCTTCTCCCCTGTATGGACTCTCATGTGAATGTTCAAATTAGAGCGTTTCGTGTAGCTTTTATCGCAGATGTTGCACTGATGTTTGGATTTTCCTGCTTCATCAGTTGTAATGGATTTTTGTCGCGATGGCTTTAGAACAGTACATTGAAGAAAATGGAACTAATAAAAACACCCTTACCGTATCTTTTTTCACATACTCGTAATTTTTAACAATAAACGATCCGTCTGGTACTTGTACCACGTTCGCACCACGTTCCTCAGTAGTTTCCACTTGTTCAATGTTCTCCAAAGGAATTTCCAAATTTTCCATTTGCTCAATGTGATAACTCACATCCATGTCTTTATCGTGAATTAGAATTTCGTCGAATTGAATTTTAATTGGCTCCGATTGATTGTAAAGAAGGTCTTCCACAATTCCTTCCTCAGGTTTAATGGGCTGCTCAGCATTTAGAAGATCATTAAAATGTAAATATTGGTTGTCTAGTTCGTCGCTCCGCTCTGATTCTTCCATTTTGGTGCTTTCAATGGCTTTTTGCAGACAGTCGTAAATGAGGTTTTTTTGTAGAGGCGGGCTGCGGTTTTTGAGATACTTTTGAATGGTGTTGTTGGTTGAGATACACGCTTTGCGGAAATTGAACGAGATGCGGAGCAAGTTGAGACAGTTGGTGCAGATGCATTTGGGGAGATTTTCGTCAATCCATACCTTATAGGGACGAAAACAAATTTCAGGAACATAATTTTCAGACAAACAATAACAAGACACATAACGCCTATACCTTAAGCATTGAATGTTTTGACCCAAACCCAAATATAGAAGAGGCTTGGTTACACACTACAGACTTTCTAGTCATTGTTTTATCAATAAAACACTGAATCGCGCAATTCAAAATGAAAAATAATGCACAGAGCTTGCTTTTCTCCTGAGAAAATGAGAAATAAACTCACTCCTAACGCACAAACCTCACAAAAGCGTCACAGGCCTCAAGCCTTGCAACTAGATGTTGCCATGTTTCAACACAAAAGTAGACACAATACAAGTTTAACCTTCAAAAATGTTTTTTGATGAAAGAGAAGTCATTTGTGACGGAAAATGGAATTATGTGTGATTGGCGATTTAGAAGATTAGCAGTTGAATTAATTGATTTTTCCGGGTATTTCTTCATAAAACTTTAGAACATTCATGGCAACATCGCTGAAAACAGAGTAAATATTTACATCAGACATGTTTGGGTTAAAGATATTTGTTCTGTTACTTCTCTTGTGATTTTAAGTCTATGATAATGATGAAAACCATCAACCATAACACCCAATGGTCAGTTTCCAAGAACTACTCGACCAAAGTTACAGGCGTAATTAGTGTTTTTTTAGTGAAATTTCTCAAGAAAACCATCTTCAAAATATAAGATTTGTCACCCTGTATCTCGAAAAATGAGCATCTTTGAACAAGTGTTTGTGGGAAGTTTTCTTCCTATTTCTGAATAAGTTAATTTCGGGGCTATGTGTGCATTCAGTGTTGATAAGTCATAGAAATATCGCTTACTGTAGTTGAATACACGGTGTCCCAACGATAGAGTGAAGTAAGTTTTTGGGTACCTGATAATAGGTCTGTTCGTGGAGCAATCATAAACCGCGCAGAGCCAGCATTTGCAGTTTTCAAACTAATTCTGACTGACATTGACCAATCAGTGAAACGCTGACCGGTTTGTGATTATCAACGAATAGACCTAATAATTAGTATCAAAATCATATGTGCCAAAGGGTAAAGTGGGGTTGCCATGTTCCAATTATTTTTGATTAAATATAGTATTTTCCTGGATATTTTCAAAATGAGACTCCAAAAAAATATAGTACAGGGTGTAAAACGAAGAGAGGTCGCCGGCCATATCTCCGTAAGTATTCATCCCACTTTTTTGGAAAAAAAAAAATATTATAAAAGTTGCCAAGAGAAATTGCTGGAAATTATTTGCAAGTTTGTGCGATGCCCGCTAGTGGGCGTAATACAATAGTGAAATAGAAAATATAGGTTTTATTAAGAATTTTGAACGGTGACCTACCAGATAAATAATTCTATATCAAAGAAGGAGAAATTATGAACATTTTTCATATTAAACTTTTTTTTGTAATCAGTCAAATAAAGGATGGGGGAAGGGTCGAATGTTAATTTTTAAAATTGTTGATAATTCTGTTCAATAATATAGACACGGTAGTTCAATACACATTAATTCATTTTAAAAGATTAAGGGCGAAAACGGGTAGTTTTATCGGAACAAAAGAATAGCACTTTTTTTTTAAAAGAGAAGGTCAGAGTATTTGACAAAGTAGTTTTCAGCTCTGTGAAATGACACCTGTCAAAACTCGGGCCCAAAAGGTTTGGTGGCCAATCAGTTTCTGGTTCCACCTACAATTTAAAACATTGACTTTAATATGAATTTACGAGTCTTCATGACCTACACAACATACTCAATTTTCATAAAATAATACGAACCGGTTCAGATGTTAGAGCTAAAAAATTAAATCGATGGGTACCATATTAGGGCTCTGTATCTCCGTTAGGAAGCACTTTGAAAAAAAAATAAGACAAACTGGGATTATTTTGACCCCCCCTATACGCCCCCGAAATTATGCCATATAAGTACTTACCGGACACCCACTCGATGACATACTTACTTGACAAAAATGAGGTTTTTGAATCATAAATTCAATGTAATAAAAATATGGGGGTTGTGCCACTTGAAAAAAATGAGATTTTCTGTTTTGAAAATCGGGAAGTAGGACACCCACTGTAACTATTTTATTTTTTAAGTATTTTTAAGCACAGTTAGTGCTTTACCGTTGAAATATCTTATTTTTAATTTGTATGTTTTGATAATTATTTTGAATGTTCTGTAAGTGGATTTCGGCCTGTCGGAGATAAATGGCTATTTTTATTAATATTATTATCATGACATTAGTCCTTGTCCCTTATATCAAGTGTCCAATGTATCAATCAACTGAGAAAATAATTGATTTTTGGGATCATGAAAAATGTTTAATTTTACAGTTAGATTCGAATAATTCAAGAACTATCAATTGAAGACCCATACATTATACATTATAATAACAAAAATAAGTTCATAGGAACACATAGAATCAAGAAATAAAAACTAATACAGGATATTCCCTCGGGTACCTATTCCATTTTTAAAAAAGTCATACTTTTTCACGCCACACTTTTTAGAGACACCCTGTATACTCCAAAATATTTGAGCATTGACTATAAAAAACAATAGACCGAGCATAAGCAGCCGGTTCATTCATAAATTCCTATGTTTTGCGATCCAAAACACATTTAAAAGTAGTCACGGGTGGGAAAAGGACCTTATTCCATCTCTTTTTACATACATGGTCAAAGCAACAGCGCGAGGATGGAAATGGCGGAACGAGGCGAATCGATAAATGATGGCCATGGGCGGAGTTCGGAGAGTTTGGAATGTGTCAAATAATTTGATTTTTTTTTATTCATTGTTTTTATCTTTAATGAGAGTTACAGGGTTGATTTTGATTGAAAAAAATGTATGACATCCCACACAAGTTTTTGGTTATAAGTAAATATGAAGTAATTGGTTATTGGGATATTTGTTAGATAATGCATATGACAACTATGTAAGTATGTAAGTACCTACCTATGATATTATATTCATTGACAAAAAACCTTAAATATCTTTGAGAAAGACATGGTTTGTTCAATATCAAATTGGAGTAGTTTGAGCACCAATTGTAGATTATAATACCATATCGCAATTTATAAAAAAATAAATAATTATAGGAGTTGTCATGGAGGATTAAAATGATAAATCTGAAAATACAAATGTATACTTACTTGTGGGGTGTCATAGAAGGGAATCACTTGTAAGTTATGGTTATGAGGGATGAAAAAAAAAAGATGTTAACACTGGCAGGAAAAGAAAGTTTACAAACAATAAAAAAGTTTTTCGTGGAGTTGAATTCTACAAGGCAGGGCCCAAGCAACTCCAAATAAAGGGAGACAGGAAGAGAAAATGAAAAATTAACTCAGTATTTTTTCAAAAACTATTGAAATATAGAGATGTCTAAATTATTTCAAGTATACATAATATTTCAAATGGAGTCATGACTTGTATGCAGAACATTTATAGTCAATGAAGGTTACGACCATCAACTTCATTTTTTCAAATAGAAACCCCTATTCATTATTTTATATTCGGATTCTACATAGAATTTTTAGTGATATGATTTTTACTGAGGTAGGGCTAAAATTGACTTTTATTACCTAGGTACTGAAAATAAATCTACCAAATTAAAAAAAATGAGCTTAACATCATGTATCTTGAAAACAATGCACTTCCGGACTCATATGTTTATACCTATGAACTTTTTTTTCATGAAATTATAGCCAACGAATACGCCTTGAAATTATTGTATGCAATAAGGAGACACCCTGTAAAATGTATACTTACTAATGTTATGAAAGCATGTCTCATTTAGAAAGTGTTTTCTTAAAAACTATTGGTTCCCTCACACTTTTTTTTTCGAAAATTAAATAAAAAAAGAAAGGTACCTTCTTTAATCCAGTGATATTTGAAAATTTTAAAAATTTGTAGTTACATAGTGTTATGGAACCAGGAATGTCCTTTATGTATATGAGCAAAGTTGTTATTACTTTAATTTTTGTGTTAATTTTCATTAAAAATATATTTTTCGTTGTAAAAAATGTAAACATTTCCAAAAATACATGATACGCCACTGAAGTAGGAAGGTAGGAGGTCCTAGAATCTATTTTAAAATCAAGATGGCAGTATAGTCACTGATGAAACGAAAAGTCCTGGTTTTCATGGTCCAATTTACCACAAACTTGACACTTTCGCACCATATTAATGTACAAATAAACAAGACAAATCGAGCACTTAACACAGACAATGTGAAAGCAACATCGCATAAACTCGTCATAACCACTACCAACATGAATGAACGTGAAATCGATACGTAGTATAAGCACAGCTAAATGTTTTATTTTAGCTGTGGTTTTAGCTGTGGTATAAGCGAGTGGTAGATCGCAGGTACAAGAAACCTGATCTTGTTGCCACATTTTCGAGGCATTTTTGAAGAAGATGATAAGTTTTGTTAAATAAATCGTGCCTGAATAAAAAATACATATTTGGATGCCAATAATATCGTTCTTGTTGTATCTTGAATTGATGAGATTAGATGACAGTTGATTTTATCTTGATTCTATCATGTTTTAACTGTTGATAAATATAGAGAGTAAAATGGAGTACCTTGTTAAAATCGGACACTTGGCAATGATGCTGGTGCAAAATATCGAGGGGCAGAGCTTTGTTGAATAAACCGTGGTAGGGCTATTACCGTGTGGCACAAATGATTTTGATATTTATCATTATCAGATATCCAAAAACTTACTTTACTCATTGAGAGTGTTGGGTTGGGACACCCTGTATAGCTGTTTAGTACCATCATTTCGGGATAATGATATGACTTATTATTACCATTGATTATCCTGAACAATGTAGTAACTGTTCTCGTAAAATTAGGAAAATATATAGAAATACAATAACTCAAACTATAAAAACTATTGGTAAAAACTTACAATATCTGAAAAACAGGTAATCAATTTGAAATTAATTCTCACAGAATCCTCTTCGTCGTCTGCATCCAATGGAAACAAAGCACAGGTTGATTTTAAACAAGTTCTACAACAACTTGACAATTCCACTTCATTTTCCATTTGTATATTTGAAATAACAAATTTTAATCAAAGCATATTATACCTATTATTTATCAAAGTTGATTTGTTTACTTTAGTGACATTTTAATGACGTATGACGTAGCCAATCCAGAGAACAGCTCGAGATGGTGCGTCCCCAAGGGCGTAGTGGACGCGTTTTGACATTTTGAGCGTATTGACATAGCCGTTCTGATTGGTTGTATAATTTTGAATCATGACGGCGGGAATATCACCAACGAATCATATCGTAAATCGCGAAAACGCCGTCCTTGAAATACGCACATGATGGTGTAGGAGTGTAGGTATAAGAAGCTCAAAGCTGTCGACGGTCGCTTCTTGTTGTTTATTATATACTCTGGAGTAAACAAATAATAGACTCCTGATAAAACTGAATTTGAAATGGAGATTTCTCAGATGAATATTATTAATCTGAGGGAAATTTGCTGTAGAACTTGCTTGAGAACTGACGGATTCTTATTTTCATTAACAGCGGAAGACGAGGTGGATGATGTGAAAATAAGTTACAAATTAACGACGTGCATCTCACACATCGTAAGTATCTTTTTTGTAGATATTACCCTTTTAGGACAGTATAAATCTTCTCAGGAATGGCTGGGGGAGAATCTCCCCAACTTCATCTGCACTAAATGTCTCGAGTTTTTGAGGATTTCATACGATTTCCGGAAATCTTGCATTTCAACCAACGATACTATTCAGATACTTCTCGAAAAACCAACCGCACCCGAACTACAAGAAGTATCTAATGAAATTATTAATGAACATTCGTATTTAGAATGTACGATAAATGATGAGATCTTAACGTTGGACGATTTTTCGGACAATGATGAAGTAATGACCAACGATATTGAAGAGATAAAAGAGGGTAAGTTCGATTTAAATAAATTACCAATCAATAATTTATTTTAATTCCAGAAAAGTATCAAATCACTGAATCTGGATTACCCTATTATTACAGTGAAACTTCTACAGAAAACGATTACAGTTGTAGCTCTAAACGGATAGGTGAGTAGACAGTCTTCTCACTCTTCTCACTACCACAAAAGAGAGGTTAATATGACTGTAATGTGAAAGAAAGAGAGAGTATGAAAAAGCGACAGCAACGTTTTTTGATTTGGCTACAAGTGAGGTTATGAAAGGATTCTGACAGATGTATTTGACAATGAAGTATAAAATATGGACAGGCTATGGTGACTTTATTATACAATATGGCGGGCTGTGATTATTACATTACTCCTGATTTCCACGTTTTCCGTTTTGGCTGAAAGTTGAGTTATTTTACAGATTTCACAATGCCTGAATATGTGCCACGATTTAAGAAAAAGCCCAAATCAGCAGCGGAGCGTAATCGGGAATGGCGAGCACGAAAAAAGGCTTTAAAAAATGCTGGCAATCAACAAACGATTGCAGCTGGACCTTCAACTTCAAGTGACAATGAACGTTCTCTGCTTCGTGAATATCTTGATCGTCACGGTAGTTTTGAAAAGGTAGATGGAAAGGGAAGAAAAATCGCCAAAACACCAGCACAGCGTTGCCGAGAATACAGAATGCGAAAGAAGGCTGAACAACAATTTCATCAAGAAAGTACCGCGAAAACTCCTGCACAGCGTAGTCGAGAATATAGAGCACGACTTAAAGAGAGACAGAGAGGGAGTGAGTGAGGGAGAAAGAGAGATAAACATAGATAATACAAATTCAATAGTTCGCTATTAAGTACCAATTGTTTAAAACCACTTTACACTGTTTTCAATACCAATACACTACTCCGTTGATAATGAACTTTATTTTATACAGCCATGGAATACTCTGGAATTATTCCGAACCGAACAATCTAGAGAGTTCCAAAAAAACCTTGAAGATGACAGTTGTAACGTAGTTCTAGTCTTTTCCGTGTTTCCATTTAATTCCGTCATTTTATTCATCAACCACCAAAATGTCCAGTTTTTCTTCTAAACACCGTTTCAGTACTTTATTTCATACTGGGCCGTAAAGTATCATTTACCGGACTCAAAAACAGTCCGGTAAATGTCACTTAACATCATCAGAGATTGATAGATAGATAATTAATAACTTGACAGAGAATGTTGGTAACATATAATTAACCTATCTATTAAGTGGTGACATGGTCTGGCTGGCGCCATCTCATGGTGAGAATGTGAGGCGGACTACCACTCTGAGTATATGGTTTGACAAGAAAGCACTTTAAACCGATTAAAAAAAATTATCACAGTATGAAACAAAACAAAGTATAGCAAATGCCAAACAACTTTCGATCTACTTCATAATTGCCACCTAGCACGTTGTTATGAAGTTTGCTGGTGGCCAAATTTGGTCACCTGCAAATCACATAATAGCTCGCTTGGTGGCAATTATGACGTGAATCGAAAGTTGTTTGGCATTTGCTGTATGATACACAGCCGTTAAATGTCATCAAACTACTCGTCGAGAAATTTAAAAAGTCATCTACCGCCTTAGTAACGTAAATAACCATTCCGCATCTAAATCGACTGTGTAAACATTTTCGAAAACGTCCGTAATTATTGATAATTGCCCGCCTATTAAAACAAGTAACAATTTTATTCAGATGCCCGCCAGACTCCAGAGGTTTCGATGCAAATTCATACCACTTGGTGAGGGAAAAAATTGTCTGTACAAGATAATATGGATTAATTCTCGAGTCGTAAGCACTTGACCGTCAGCGACTACACGTACAAGCTCAGCCAATTCTCATCGTCTGTTTCAGATCCGAAATTCTCTCAAGTGTTCTACGTACAGGCGGATGATCCAGTCTAATGTCGCCATCCCTTAACTTTTTCATTTTAAGAGTCACAAAAAATTTGAAGTTATGGTTAATGTAGGTAATGGTAAATACTTTTTTTATACGTGCACGAGAAGATTGAAAAATCATTAATATACCGGCGAAATAAAAAAGTTTTTAACCGTTTTCGAAATATTCGCATTTGAAACGGTAGTTGGACGACGCTCTGAAAGAGGGATTGATTTTTGTGAATTTTTTGGAAATCATTTCTTATTACATTTCTGGGGTTTTTGTTCTTTATTTTATTACGCTTATTTACTTTTTTGCTCGAGAGTTGGAGTGACAATAGAAAGTAATAAAGTAAATCAACATTCCATTATTAAATTGAAAAACCGGATTTTTGAAAATAATTAGTTCCTGAGTTTATTTGAAAATATGTTTTGAAATAAATCACACTTTGTCATTGCCACTTTTTCTACTCTACAAGATGGCGGACCTGTATTTTTTATTCTACTTTTAGTTATTTTTTGACGTCCTTGAGGCAGTGATATGATTGGATGAAGATGAAGGTGTAGAGCAATAGTGCTTGCCTTAGCAACCTCAATATTCTCAATGATTATTAATCCATTTTTGTTATTTTCAATTGTAATTAAATCCATTTTTTTTAATTGCAAACTGGAGAAAATCGCAAAAAAATCGATACGTATTTTTTTATTTCGAAAAAAAAATGATTCTTCCAATATCTATTCAAGTTTAAAGTTTTGTATATATAGATATACTGAACATGGTGTTACAATGTTATGACGTCATAACATTGCAATTTTAGCACACTTCAAAGCGTTATATCTCCGTCAATTTTCGACTAACATCAAAAAGAGAAAATACGGGTCTCATTATTTTTCATGGACTTTTGAATTCAGCAATAAAAAAAATTGAGGAAAGTTCCCCATTGATACAACATACATATATAACTATTAAAATAAATAATACAATGAAATACATCAAGTTACACTGACTCTGGTCTGACTTCCCTTATCGTGAGGGTTCATAATAATTATCAATTTGTGATCTTTTTCTTCAGAAACCCGCGCCGTTTCCGTTTTATTTTCGCACCGTCATTTCCGCGCACTGAAACGACCGCATTTCCCGTCTACGCTGTTCGTGCGAAAATTTATCACTTTGAACGCTTCATAAAATGGCTACTATCCCATAAATCCAGAAGGTGGCGCCCAAGTTGTTCTCAATGTCATAATCAATAATCAAACAGTACTCCGACTCCATTTACTTTGCACAACTTTCGTTTTTTCGAACCAAGTATCCACCACAAAAAATATGGACTAAAAGTTTTGTACTGGGCTTTAATGCTTAGGAAAAACTGCACTCATGAATACCACCCATTAAAGAAAGAGCAGCTTTTTTTAAATGTGTTGGAGGTTTTTGAAGTGAAACTTCCAAAAAAACTACTTTAAGCGCGCTGGAAGGAAAAACCCAAGGCCGTGACACAGAAGCTAACGAAACGAAAGTCCGTCACGATATACATTGAGTTGACGAAAACAAAGACTTGTAATGTTGAGGGAAAACTGATGCATCCTAATTAAACCCATTTTGACGTCACTAATTTATGAAAGTGTGATTTCATATTATGTATTGAATGACCATTAAAATATTGTTGATTTCGAATTTCTAATTTTTAGACGTCTATATGCCAAAAACACCTGCCGAACGTGCACGAGAATACAGAGCTCGGAAAAAATTATTGAAACCACCAAAGCCGCCAGCGAAAACAGTAGCACAACGCAAACGAGAATTTAGAGCTCGACAGAAGGCTTTGAAAAATGCTGTCGCCACTATCGGAGACGATGGTAACTTATTATATAATTATTTATCGCAAACGAGTGGCCAAGATGGACAGACTCAAGGAGTGAATCTGACCTCAATCAAAACTAAGAGGACTAGAAAATCAGGTGCACAGTATTGTCGTGAATATAGACAGCGAAAGAAGGCGAGGAAAGATGTATAAAAATTTGTTGAACTTAATTATCATGAATATTTGCGCACTGCCCTTAAAAAAGATTTCGTTATTCACAAACGCCGTCTGAAAATATCACACTAATATAGCTGGCATCGTCGCATTCCTCGCCCATATTCTTAGCTGTAAGCGGACAGTGGGACTGCGGACATGAACAAATGGCATAGAATACGAAAATAACAAAATATGTCCGCTTTCACAGCTACATTTTTATCTTCATTCGCGGCAAGTGTGACAGCTAAGTACAGGGTGATTCACTATATTTTGACCCCCCCTCTAACTCATTCTTTACAAAGTGTACAGAAAAAAATGTTATAGACAAAAGTTGTCTGGTTTATACTAAATGTTGTTAATTTAGCAGTATCATTTATACAGGGTCTCCCCAAAGCTGTCCGCAGCACCCAACTTTAAAATTTTAAATGGGACACCCTGTATTTTATTTCATTTTTAAATTCTACGTTAAATTCTAAGTCGAATGTGTATGAGGTATATCTATCTTATCTCTTGTGGCTTTCGAGATAAAGGCTGTTAAATTTTGTGGAAAATCCAATATTTTGACCCACTCTAACTCATTTTACACAAGGTGTAGAGAAAAAAGTGTGATACAAAAGTTGTTTGGTTTATGATGATTTTTTTGAATCGGGCTATATCATTTAATACAGGGTGTCAAAAAAGCTGTTAACAACACCCAACTTTAAAATTTTAGAAAAGACACCCTATATTTTATTTTATTTTCAGATCATACGTTAAAGTCAAATCGATATAAAATAAATCTATCGTAACTTTTGCCACTTTCTAGATAAATGCTGTACAATTTTGTGAAAAATTCTAAATTCTGGATTTGTATCTTGACAATTATATTGAATAAAAGATTGCTTTGAAGCTTAATTCTGCCTCATAAAAGATAAAAAACAATTCTAGATTAGTTCAAAAACAGCTGCTTTCCAATTTAAAAGGCTCACGCTTTATTATGAATTGTAGCACTAAAAATAAGGCAAAATCCAACAGCATTTATCTCAAAAACGACCGAAGATAAAATAGATATATCTTTTACAGATTTAACTTAGAATGTATCGTAGAATCTGAAAATCATTTAGAATACAGGATGTTCCATGTAAAATTTTAAAGTTGGTTGCTGTGGTCAGCTTTTGGGACACCCTGTATAAACGATACTACCAGATTTAAAAGATTTAGTATAAACCAAACAACTTTTTTAAAAAACTTTTTTTTGTACACCTTGTATAAAATGTGTTAGAGGGGGGACAAAATATATAGGGAATTTTGTATTTTTCACAAAATTTAACAGCCTTTATCTCGAAAACGGCAAAATATAAGATATATATACCTCACACAGATTTGGCTTAGAATTCAATGAGGAATCCAACAACAAAATAAAATAAAGGGCGTCCCATTTGAAATTTCAAAGCTGGGTGCTGTGGAAAGCTTCTGGGAGACCCTGTAAAAATGATACTGCCAGATTTAGAAAATTTAGTATAATCACAACAACTTTTGTATCAATTTTTTTTCTGTGGACTTTGTTAAAAATGAATTAGATATATAGTGAATCACCCTGTACATGGCTTAAAAATTGACGTTTTTTCAGATTTTTTGATATAATTTTTTGGAACGGACTCCTATTCTTCAAGTAATGTCCTTACACTTTAAGCTTTACGTTTAATTAGGTTAATGTTTTGAAAATAGATAGGTATATCATTTGAAGAAAAATGAAAATTGAATATCCAATTTTCTCAAGAATATTTAAAGGTGAATCCAACAATATCCATGTCTCATTTTTGTGCTACTCTGTAAAATGTGCTTTGTTTTTTGAGAAGGAGAAATTTTGATCAAAATGAAGTGAAATAGTTTTTATGCCGACAAGCACCATCATATTGAAAAAATCATAGTTTCTTAGGTTATGGTTCTAAAATATTTAACGAGCTTAAATGCACCAATTTTATAAAAACGTCGTAAGTCCGGTCCTGTCCAAAATTTGAAAACTCAATTTTGAAGGAACATCCAGAACATATTGACCAATATCATATCCAAAATTCATCTAAATCCATATACAAACAAAAAAGTTATTAAGGATCAAACTAGGTTCTAATTTAATTTGGCTCACAGTGTAGGTTGTAGGTATATATTACAACGAAATTTGGAATGACAAAAGCCGAGCAAATTTTCCATTTTTTGATAAATAAATAACAGCTTTAGATGTCAAAATGACAGCTCGGCGCAGTTTTGAAAGTTTTTTTTAAATTGAAAGTGGGGTCGAGTGATATATCGTTTTGAAGGTCTCTTTATTCTTATTCTAATCCCCGCATCTCAGAACCTTTGGTTTAGTGGTTTTCACATGATGACGAAAAAACATGAGTTTGTATTGGTCACACATTTTATTTTCGTGGTTGAATCTTTAATTTTATTTTTAGGTTGCGAATATCATTAAATCATTATTAATCACTAGAACAAATTTAACCATGATAAATAAGTACTGATAAAACATTAACATTCAACAACAACTAACAAAAAACTGATAAAAACTATTAAAAAAAAACTAATTGTTACACGGGGGGAAAACCCTTCATCAAATAATCAAATTTAAAATAATATCATTTGAAAACCGTTAAACCAAATGTTTTCAGATGCGGGGGTTGAATTAAGAATAAAGAGACCTTTAAAACGATGTATCACTCGACCCCACTTTCAATTTAAAAAAAAAATAAAACTTTATGTCCTCACTGTATGTAACACCGGAAAACTGGTACTGTTGAAAAAAACTGATGCGTCTTGATTAAAACCCGATTTGACGTCACTAATTTGAATATTATTTTTGTAAGACCAATTTTATAATAAGTATACCTATTACTGTATTGAATAACAATGACAAAGTAGTGTTGATTTGTAATGTGATATTATTTTTTATAGACGTCAATATGCCAAAAACACCTGCCGACCGTGCACGAGAATACAGAGCTAGGAAAAAATTATTGAAACAACCAAAGCCGCCAGCGAAAACAGCAGCACAGTGCCAACGAGAATATAGGGCTCGAAAGAAGGCTTTGAAAATGAATGTCGCCACAATTGGGAAAAATGAAACAGAAACAAATCGAGAGAATCCACAACCCAGAACTATCAGAGACGATGGTAGCATATTGTATAATTATTTATCACAAACGGGTGGTCAAGAGGGACAGGAAAAAATTCAAGCAGTTAATTCGACCTCCATCACAACCACGAGGACTAGGAAATCAAGTGCACAGCGGTGTCGTGAATATAGACAGCGAAAGAAGGCGAGGGAAGATGCCATGGCGATTGTCGTTCAAAGACCAGTTGTCTCTCCAGCTACGAATGTGTGATAGTTGATCTTGCTCCAGTGTTACACTCTGAAACAATCAATGGACATAGAGTATGATCTTCCCGCCGGCGCCGCCTCTGACTACAAGAAACCTCAAGACACATGTTCTAGTTGATGTGAATGAGCAAGACACGTACAGTGTGCTTATCGTCAACATTATAAAGCTCAACGACAAAAACATCTATTAGCATGGTACCAGGTTAACGAGAACTTCCAAGTTCGATGAGCATGCTGAAGGACTGTCATTTCCAGCAATCTTCTTGTTTCGATTTAGAACCTTCCGAAAAGTTCGAAACGCCATCTACGATAGCAACAAGATGATTGAACGACAAAGAGTACGGAAAACTAATGAGCGATTTCTACATGCACTATCGCGTACCGTTTTTCTCAAATATGTTGCTGGACATTTTCTCCGGGTTGCAGATCAAAAGTTCACGCACACACCTCCTTTCACCGTTAACCGTTTGAATGTATCATTTTGAGGACTTTATTTCACAGTCACCGTATGGTAATTTTTTTCGTTAATTTTTCTATCTGGAAATCATTAATTATTGTAATAACCGAGTAATAAACTGATTTTTCCGTTTGACCTCTTTGATTGGCTCTTTATTGAGGGACCAAATTTCAGTCGAACCTTCAGAGCGTAACTTTCACCATCACTTAACGCCCGTCTAACAGCTACACGAGAAGCGCCGTGAAAAAATCCAGAGGGTGGCGCCCGAGTTTTGGAAAAGTTTATTTTCAAACCCCCGATATGAATTTCAAATACCCGAAGCACATCACAAAAATAATTTGGTTGGGACTTCAGTCAAAGAGATGTTGATGATCTTAACATACACAACTGATGGTTTAAGAAACCCAAACGCGATTTCAAATTACCATCAATAGATGGAACTCTGAAACCTGTGCAGACTTATGCTGTTTCCGAGCCTCTTCTCTCAACCACGACAAACTTAGCCTGTTTTCAAAACTCAAGTCAAAACTCAGTGGTGGGGAGCAATGAGCATGGAAGAGAGACATCAAGTGGATGTATGTCATTTATACGCACTTTGCAAAGGCCTTCGATAGTGTACCCCATGGTAAGCTCGTCATGTAGCTCAAGTCAGTAGGAATAAGCGGAAAATATATTGACTGGATAGAGTACTTCCTCACTGATAGGAAGCAATCTGTATAAAGTCACATGATATTGTCGTATCTTCTGGTGTACCGCAAGGGTCGCACCTTGGTCCTCTTTTCTACTATTTCTCTTTCGGAACATTCAAGTCTTGACAATAGTCTCATCGTCAGCATACTGGAATACAACCCCTCTATATGCGACCCCATATACATATACAAATGCCATATTGAGAAGATCGAGAAAGTAGTTTTAAAAGTTTCTTCTTTATAAACACCATCAGTTTCCATATCAAATGGCTTGGACTATGGGACGAGGACGAGAAGGACATTAATTGGACTGGAAACTCCCGAACGCCGCAATTATTTCAATGGAATTAATTTATACGTGAATAAATGGTTGTTTAATATAATAGACGCGCAGTCACGTGTTTATTACTACGCCAGCCCCACTCTTTATGACAGATACAACTAGCTCGACAGGTGAACAGTCTTTCATGTTCGTCAGTTGGGAGTTGGGTGAACATGTGTCCGGATTGAAGTTGAGCATAAATTGTTTTTTAATAAAATAGACGCGCAGTCACGTGTTTATTACTGCGCAAACTTTTTTTGTAGGGTGGATACGTGTGTGTTGGAGGTGGAAGTGAATTGTTTATGCGCAACAAGAATCATTATCAGTACGCAAAACGAGCAAAACAAATCCTTTCTTTCACTAGAAAATCATTCAGTTGTTCATTGTGCTTTGTTGGGTGATGTGTGTGTTGGAGATAAAAGTGGTCGTTGCACTATATCAAAATCAAAGCTGATTTTGTGTAGAATATATAACTGTGGGTTTCTTAATAAAATGGGTTACATGAATTGGCCAAAATAATGCACAACATTTAAACTAGGCCTCTTTGAAATAAATAAGTCCATCAACCTGGGCCCATCGTCGCATTGACGTCACAGATCAATATCCTTTATCCGCTTGACACTGAAATGCACGCGCGCTGCTTGATACAAATGCGGCGTTGCGAGATGTACTATTGATGGTATTTTAACAAGAATTACTAGCTCAATATGATGAACGAAAGATAATCGATACATTTAGGTTAACTTTAAAATGGATGGTAAATAATGTGATTTAATACAAAAATTAACCAGGAAATTATACGACACCACCCAGACTGGGTTTTTATGATACCTTTGACCGTATCATAAAACCCTCAAGATATTTATTTTTCTCAGACCCAAATTAATGCAGACGCATAGAATAGTTATTTATCAGACGTAGGGATAAACTCAAAGACACAATTCTTTGAATTTATCCCTACGTCTGATAAATAACTACCAGGAGCGTTGCATACTAAACAAAAACTGCAAATATTGCTACCTGCAAATTAAAGCTGGTAGGCAATATTATTTATTGGCCCATTCTTTTTTGACGATATTGAATCGTATATAAGCAAAGTTGATCCAAACCACGAACGTGAATTCGAAATTGAGAAATCCCTAGAATAAAACACGCTTTACACTCGACCCCAAGCAAAAAGCATCTCGGCAACGTTGCGTTCTCTACAGTTATCGACCCACGGGAAGAGCTGCGCCGGATCCAAGAAGCGACGCCATATTTTGCCGTACACGCGTCATCATTTAAAAGGCTTAAAAGGACTGTTGACAAACTTCGACGCTAGTTTATGCCCTTAAAAATCGATAAAAAAAAAAAAAAAAAAATACGGGTCTAATATTTTTGATTATATTTTCAGAATATGCAATAAAAAAAGTACGTGCAACGACCCCGTTGAATTTTTAACAAATATTGAAGGTGATAAATAATTGTTGATATTGTGTTCATAACATTTGCTTTTGTATAATTAATTTCATTAGTACAGGAATGCAAATAATATTTGTTGATATTTTTGTACAACAGTGGTAAGGAGGCTATTACCCCTCCAAGGAGCTTAGAGACCTTGTCGCGGTGGAGGGGCTCAGTAGTCACTTCTTGCTTCTCTAAAGAAGCAGAGGAACAAGTGACGAAGCAAGGACAGCTGAACTCAGTTCGTTTTTCATTCTGTTGAGTGAAAAAGAATTGGGTAAACTTTATTTGTAAGTACATTGATATGAGGTTCTTTTACCAGAGAGAAAGTGAAGCTGAGTGCATGTAAAATCATGTGACGTGTAAGTAAAGTTATGTAACGGGTACTAAATTATTGAGATAAGTGATATTTCCGTATTGAAGTGATAAGAGAAGAACTCCTCCTCCCTCATCGTTCGCTCTCCATGCACTTCCATGACCTGCTCCTTCCTCAACCACCCAAGAGCGATGCGGCGTTCCGGACCTTGATGGCATAGTTCCGAACCGGGGCCGACATCATGTGGATCTTCCCTGGAGAATCTGAACGTGACCGCACCGCATTGGGGTTGGCGAGGGATGAAGGGATGGTTGAACGGCTGGAGAGGGTAGCGCAGTTGGAGAAGCACATGCCAGTTTAGAATAGTGGAAAATTTTGACTTTGAATTTTTGTTTTTGATCTATTAAAAAAAGTATTTAATTTTAGGTTAGGAATCCAGACCTGAGCGGCCATGCGGCGGAGTGGAGAAATCATATATCTTTTTACGTATGTAGCACTTTGCTAAATAAAGATTGTTATCATGATCAAAACATTGAGGTTCTTTTATTTAGGTGAAAGTGAAGTTGAGTGCAAAATCGTTTGTAGTGTATGTATTCAAGTGAAGTAACGCGTAACAGTACTAAATCATTGAGGTAAGTGATATTTTCGTATTGAAGTGATAAGAGAAGAACTCCTCCTCCCTTATCGTTCGCTCTCCATTCACTTCCATGACCTTCTCCTTCCTCAACCTCCCAAGAGCGATGCGGCGTTCCGGACCTTGATGGCATAGTTCCGAACCGGGGCCGACATCATGTGGATCTTCCCTGGAGAATCTGAACGTGACCGCACCGCATTGGGGTTGGCGAGGGATAAAGAGATGGTTGAACGGCTGGAGAGGGTAGCGCTGTTGGAGGAGCACATGCCAGTTCAGTATAGTAGAAAATCCTGTTTTTTTGCAATTTTTGTTTTTGATTTACTAGAAAAAAAACCTATTCGATTTCAGGTTAGGAACTCAGAGCTGAAAGGCCTTGTAGCGAAGTGGAGAAACTATAAATCTGTATACCTGTGTAGCACTTTATTTTTTTAAAGCTAAATAAAGATTGTTATCATGATGAATACATTGAGGTTCCTTTATTTGAGTGAAAGTGAAGTGCAAAATCGTTTTTAGTGTAGCTATTCAAGTGAAGCAAAGTGGCGTAAGTAAAGTGTTGTAACAGTAGTAAATTATTGAGGTAAGTGATATTTTCGTATCAAAGTTATAAAGAAAGAACTCCTCCTTCCTCAGCGCTTGCTCTCCATTCATCTCCATGACGCTTCTTCTTCCTCAATACCTCAAATGCGATGCGAAGTTCCGGACCTTGATGGCATAGTTCCGAACCGGGGCCGACATATTATTATGTGGATCTCCGCTGGAGTATCTGAACTGACCGCAATGCATTGAGGGTTGGCGAGGGATGGAGGAATGGTTGAACGAGTGGAGAGGGTAGCGCTATGGGAGGAGCGCACAATGGTTTAGGCAACTGGGAATTTGTCTGTTTGTGATTTATTGAAAAATTATTGAATTTCGGAATAGGCACCCAGAGTTGAGAGGAAGAAAATCTCCAACGACAATAGTCAGAGGTGACGTGAGGATCAATCTGAGGCAGTTTATACAACGGGTAACTGGCATGAACAGAACTTAATATGATGACAGTTCTGTGAAAAGGTGGAGTTTTAGTGGGTATTTTCCTGTTTCATTGCACTTTGATACAGGACGAGTCCCACACTCTCCCCTGGACTGTCTTTCGGAAGAGACGTTAAACTGTTGGTTCCGTGTCATGAATGTTGGCACGTAAAAGAACCCTACCCTGTACAGAGAGGGATTCGGCCAAATTATCAGATCAAGTATGACAAACAAATATATTTTTGTACAACATTTGCCTATTTTCCCCTCCGAGGAGCTGTGAGACCTTGTCGCGGTGGAGGGGCTCAGTAGTCACTTCTTGCTTCTCCGAGGAAGAATTGACGAAGCCAAGGACAGTTCAACTCAACTGCTGAGTGAGAAGAATGGAGTAATCTTTTTTTGTAAATTGATGTGAGGTTCCTTTACCAGAGTGAAAGTGCTTAAGTAAAAAGAATGAGGTTTTCTCTGAAAGTGAAAGCTGCGTGCAAAATCATGTTTTAGTGTATTCAAGTGAAATAAAGGGACGTATTATTGAGCTAAGCGATTTTTTTGAATTTATGTGACGATGATAAAACTCTTGCTCGCTCTCCATTCACTTCCATGGCCTTCTTCTTCTTGATGTGGATCTCCTTCCTCCTGCGCTGGCATCAGGGGTGGTTTCAAAAATATTTTTTAGAGATCATGAAAAATGTTGTGGGGAAAAGTTGGAAGTATTATTCTGTTTGGATTTTTTTTTGACAAATCGACATCTTCACTGGGCTATTCGTATCTTGAACTAGAAATCTATTTTATTAAACATGTTTATATGAGTTTTTCTACTTTAAATTCTTTTTGAAATTAAGGAAGCAAATATCTTTTTTTTCAGTAAAACATCCAAATCAATTCACCTACCCCTACTGAAATTTTTGATATTGCGTTGCTTTGGACACCATTAAGAACAAAATTAAACAGTAAACGTCAACCAATTTCCGAATAACGCCACCAAGCGCGTTGTTATGTGATTTGCTGGTGACCAAATGTAGATACCAGCAAACTTCATAACAACGCGCTTGGTGGCGTTAATGACATAATTCGGAAATTGTTTGGCAGTGGTTTTAATGAAGGTTCATTCACATAAGAGAGCAAATCTACAGTGTGTCCACGGATTGAGTGCGGGTAAGGTAAAGATGACAAAACAAAAATTTTCCTAGTAAAAGATTCTGATATTCTGGAAATCGCTCCTGCTTGCTCAAACTATAAGGTTTTGGGAAAATGAGCCAAATCAGTCGATTTAACTACATGATAATCTGGAACTGATTAAAAAACATGTCAAGAGTAAGGTACCTTTGTTTTAAAAGATATTATAAAAGTTTTATTGAGAGAAATTTTTCAGAATTAAAAGCTTAGGCAGGCCCTCAATTTTTAGAAAAGTCAACCTGAACCTAGCATACTTTGATTTGAGAGTATGTTATGAAACTATTTAATGATTTTCTATTTTTTTCTTCAATTATTTTTCTCATTAATAAACGTTTTATAATGTTATAATAAATAATTTAATTTATTCATTTTTGTTTTGTCAACATTTCATAATAAAAGTAACACGGGCATACTCCCGATAAGATCATTGATTTCCTCTTGAGGTATCTCATCCCAGGCAACTTGTACCTCCAGACGTGTTCTATGAGTGAAAGATCGGGAGATCAAGGGGGCCAAGGCAACAATCGTCCTCAAAATGGGCCAACGGGATTCTGGATACATGTGATCGTGCATTATCTTGTTGGAGTAGGTCGGGGAGTATCCGAATATAAGGCAGAACATATTGTTTTACCACTCTAACGCACGGCGGACATGTTGCCTCTGTTGTATACGAAAGATGACCCACTTTCATAAGCAATATAGCCTCCCATACCATAATTCCGACAGTGTGGTGCACATATGCCTTTCCAAAATAAATTGAGGATCTCGTCTTACATCACGTCTCACCCTTGCATGCCCAAACAGAATCTGGATTCATCAGTAAAGATGTTGTTATATTCCATTCAAGGTCTCAGCCGTTCTCTGCTCCAAAGCAGACGATCACTTCGAAGCCTAGGAGTGAGAGGTTGGGCAAACTGAAATAAGTCCAAAACTTCTAATCCGGTGATAAATAGTTCGCAAATGAATTGGTCTGCGATGCTCAAACCATTGGTCTAAAATTGACCTGTGTGGTCTTGAAGCGGTTGCGTAGAGCCATCGATCTTGAAGTGGGGTCGTTCTTCTGACACGTCCTGTACCTCTAGCTCTTCATGTACCATGTACGGCCTTCCTGATTCCATCCCCGGCAACAAACCGCCACCGTATCTACATTTCTGTGCATTTTCGTCGCTTTTTCGAATCGGTCTATTTTTAATTAAATACTGAATTGTCGCCAATCAAAATGAAACACACTGTATGTCCAGAAAAAAAATGTCTTTTTGGTAGGAATACGAAAAATCATTGAATATCATTAGCCTAGTTTACACCGACACCTTGGTCCGCGGACCAAGTACTAAATTCGAACTATATCAGAACCAAATATTTGGTTCGAATGGTGTAAACAGTTGCGAACTAAAGTGGTCCGCTCTTGGTTCGGTACTTGCCAGCAGGTGTACCGAACTAAATTTGGATCGATCTGGATCAAAATTATCGGGTTATGTTGATTGTTATTATTGTGAATTGTGTTGGTTCTGAGTTTCTCAAGGCAATCTGAGCGTGCTCACTAATGTTTTTTTTGATTACGAATTGTGTTGATAAATAATTTCGACTTGTTTTTGACGTTTGACGAATTGCGCGCGTTCTCATTTAGTTCACGCGTTGCAAGACGGTGTAAACGGACGAGAAGCAAGCATTGGTCCTACCGTACTACCCCCACCCACTTGGTCCTATCGGACCGAACTAAACGAGTTATCGGTGTAAACTAGGCTATTGACCGCAACAATGGGCGCGTTCAGGTAGTTTGTGGCGCTGCAACGCTTTTTTCTCTTTACGCTTTATTTTCCCTGAACGACTTGCTGTACGTCAAATCGTCAAATGTCTTGGATATCCGACCAAAAATTCGTCGAGTCTTCTACTTTTGCGAGAAAAACAATTATACCAGTCGAATTTCTTATCAACTATACAAAGAAGGAATAGCTTTTGATGATGTTAGGAACAGTCAAAATATTGTGCACGATTCATCAGGATTTTCAAAAAACTTTCTGGCACAATATCATCAGAAATATAATGAATAATGTTTAAATTTCGCAAATTTATTAGTTCATTCTTCTTCTCCACCTATACATGCAGTAGTTACAAATAATGCAATAGGGAAATAGAGTCAATTTCCTATTTTGCTTATACTTATAACTTGTTTGGATAAGTACTTGCTAGATACTTTCACTAAGAATTCTTGGTCTCTCATCATAAGAGGAACCCTGTACATAAACAATCTCATCTCAAAATTGTATAAATATCGTTTCATCTGCCGAATCGCACATTCTGATCCACAAATTTGAACCGATTTGCCGGTTTCCCGCCGCTTCATGACACTTGCAGCGATAAAGCGAACAAAATATATGCTTTACCGCTGGATTAAAGCGCTGCAGCACAGCGGACTCATTTATGTCGTTCAGTGAGACCGTTTGAATAAGGCGCTGCAGCGCCACACTTCCCTGGACGCGACCAATAAGAGGTCGGACGCTGTAAGATTCCAAGGCCAAATTGAAGCAATGGAGAAAACAGGTTTTTGTCGCTTCTTCTTATTGTGATTTTCTCTCGGGTTCCGTCTTATGAACGTACAGTTTTTAAGAATAAAAAAAAAACAATACAAATCCAGTTCGAATGCCACTGGTTTTTAAAATTTGCACATCAAAAAATGAATGGTCAAAAGAAGTACCAAATTTTGTGGAAATATCTGGAGTGGCAGGAAAATTATGACAAAAAAGGCATTTTCTTCTTAAAACTTCTCGGAGAAGAAGCATTTTTGGACATAACTTCAAATACACCCTGTATGTTTATAATAGTCGGAAGCTTGGCAACGGTGCAAACGGTTGAATCTGCAACTACGTCATCAACGTCAGGATCGAGACTGCGTTTAGAAGTTTTTTTTATGTAAGGTTTACATTGAATTTCATTTTGAAGTGGAACTGTCAAATTTCTGCTTGACGAATGGGGATCATATCGTACCATCCACATTGGATCTATGTTCAAAGTCACGCTGTTGCCAGATACATTGCGGATGGTAGCATATGATTCCCGTTTGGCAAGCGGAAATTTAACAGTGACAACTTCGAAGTGAAATTCAATGTAAACCAGGCATTAGTTTAGGCCTGTCAGTTGTCAGTTCAGTTACAAATTACAAACCATTTACAAACAAAACAATTTTTTCCAAAATGATCAAATCCAAAATTTCTCCGATAAAAAGTAAATTTGATATGGAAATTCGCTGTAGAACCTGCTTGGGAAATGACGGAGCCTTGTTTTCAATAAAAGGTGAAGATGAGGTGGATGAAGTGAAAATAAGTCATAAATTAGCGTCGTTCATTCCAGACATTGTAAGTTTCTGTTTGTCTATTAAACCAGGGAGTAATAGTAAATTTTGAATTTGTACCCTTTTCAGGTATGGTTTGGAGAGCATCTTCCCAAATTCATCTGCAGCAAATGTCTCGATTTACTGACGACTTCATTCAATTTCCGGCAAACTTGCATTTCAACCAACGAAACTATTGGAAAACTTCTCGAAAAACTAAGCACATCTGAATCAACCGTATTGGATGGAATTGTGAAAACTGAAAATCCGGATTCAGAAAACAAGGTGAATGATGAAGAAATGGAGATTTCGTGTCCAGAACAAAACTCATGTGATGGGGATGATGTTAAAGAGGGTGAGTCTTTCAATCAAATTTACAAATAAGAATTTGTTTTATCAACTTATTTCGATTGCAGAAGAGTTTCAAATCACTGAATCTGGATTACCTTTCATTGAAAAATCTACAAGCCAGAAAGGTAAGTCACAGTTCACAGTTTATGAAATTTTTGTCGCCTTTAAGAGAGATAAATAATATAAATGTAATGAGAACGAAAGAGAGAGAATAAAAGTATGTTTTTCTCGACGTTGACGTACATTTTGGCTAAAAGTGGGGTTATAGTAGGTTTGTGACAGATGGGTCAACAATGAACAATGAGGTATAAAATATGGACTGGCTTTGCACGCAAAAATCGTTGCGTTCAAAGTAGAACGGCATAAGCGCCACAAATCTCGAAAATGGCTTGAAGGTATAGGTAGGTAAAAATTTACGTTCTGCGTCGGTCTTAAAAGCGCCAAAAATTGATTTTGCCGCAATTTACCTAAAATTGCGCATATTTATGTCGGGAAGAATGTCATAAGTTAAACTGTTACGGTTGCCAAGAGATGGAGCAAGTGTCATTCAAACTTTTTCCGTCTCTGGAAAAATGTCATAATTCTGTTGTGCTTTTAGGTAGGTCAGGTAAGTGTCAAAAATTTTCATTAAAAACGTCATATCTAAAAAAGTGTCGTTTGAAATACGTGTGATTTTTCCAGAAAAACGTCTTATTTTTAATTGTGTCGTTTTTGATGGTAAGATTTTTTTCAAGAAAAGTGACACATCTAGAAAATAAATAAGTACGTATTTTTCAAAATTGTTAATGTCCAAAGACGAAACTACAATCTTTCTTAAGAAACTAGTCAAGTTAAAACCGAATATTATTCATTAATATTGTCACGAACGTGAATATTCGATGAGAACAAACTTCAAAGTGCTTTTTTTTAGTTATGACACTTTTTCCGAAAACCATCTTTGTCATAAACGCCAGTCGTTTATTAGCATGTTCCGTTGATTCTTGGTGAATTTGACATACGAATACGGTAAGTAATTGTTTTATTTTGTATAGTGTGTAGACCTGTACCAGAAAGAGCCTTTAAAATAAGACAAATTTCTTCATCTAAGGGGAAATTGACTTGTGGCGCTTGTGCCAGAATAGTTATTTCCTTATAGAAAATTGAACGACTAGAAAAAAAACATTGTTGTATGAGTCGAACATGTCAATGTAAACATGGGGTGAAAGTGGAAAAGCAGGCTGATTGTTTGCCATATTTTCTTCCTTGAAATTCCTTTCACCAGATTTTCTGTCACTAATTTTCAATAACAATGACTCACTTCACTATCATCGAAAAATGTATTTCTCTTCAATATTCAAGGAGAGTGTAGCCCTTTCTTCATCGCTGCTACACTTCCAATAGCCTTCCGTTGCCATGACGTTGATAGATGCGTCACAGTGACAGTGTCGTTTTCGAGTTGAAAATAATTTTATTTGTTATAGAGCTGAAAAAGGTTTACATAAAAAAAAACAAATACTTCAAGTAGTAGGCATTTCAGTTTTCGTTTCGTCCAATGACACCAAATTCAGGGAAGGGGAATTATAAACCGTTCAGTTTTCGCTACGCCCATTATCTTACAATACTACAGTGGAAGGAATACTTGAAAAAAGTGATTAAAAATTAGAAAAAGATTCAAGATCAGACAGTGAATCGATTTTTCACCGAAAGGTTCTCGAAAACTCCGAAAAACAGTTTGGCGTGTGCCATCAAAATATCAATTACTCAATCCTGCATCAGGACAGTAATTTCCATAAACGAGTTTTTGGCCAGTAGAATTGTTCCTATTGCTCCTCAGCCTTCTTACTTACCTGACTTGAAACCTTGTCACTTTTTTTTCTCAAGATTTAATCTATCAAGGGACATTATTTTGAAACACTCGAAACCATTCAAAAGGTTGCCTGTAACCGACCAATTATTGGCTCAAATAAATCGCCTACGTTCGGGGTGTTATGCTCATTCTAGTCGTTCAGTTTTTGAAGCTTGTGGCGCTTGTGTCAGAATACTTATCCCACTTAGCTTGATCACTAGCCTTCTGAAAACAGTCACTAAACAATTTGCTGCTCAAGTACTATGGCGCTTATGCCATTATTCATTATATATATTTTTGCAGAGACTATGGACAGCAGGGGCCGTAAATTAGTGGCAATGGCTTCAGGTGCACCCCAAAATGATATAAATAATGATCGTGAAAGCCCTCAAAACATTATAATATTGGAAACAAATTCAGCTTTGGGTTTAGGTACAATTATAATTCTTTTTGAAATTATTTACGAAATAAAGGATCTTTCTTTTAGATCAACCAAGTAGTTCCGTAAACAAAATTATTGAAGACTCGAATTATGATGTAGAATTGGGTGATGAAACACAACTCCAAAGTCATTCAAGTAGTTCGGAAAGTTCCGAGGATGAATATAAACACAGCGATGCAACGAAGAAAAGAAAACTAGACATAAAAGATGAGGGAGAAGAAAGTAGCAAAAGGACTGCGAATAAAAAAGACAAAGAAGTTAATCAAGAAAATCAACATCCGTGTCTTTCCACCATAAAGAGAAGAGTCGGTAAAAGGGCGGAACGAAAAGACAAAAAAAGATTGGGTTTGGAATATATAAGTACAACTGGAAATTTGGTGCCACAAAAAGCTATGAAAATTAACCCATGTAAATCTAATAAAACTTGTACCAATGAATGTAACACATTCACAGAAGAGGAGCGACAATATATTTTTGAATATTATTGGAAACTAGGTTGCGGTAAAAAACAAAAAAGATTTCTGAGCGACTCACTGAGTGTGTGTCCAGTTAAAAGAAGACGTAAATCCAAGGGTGCGAAAACAAGAAATGTTACAGTTGAGTACCATTTATTAAAAAACGAAATTCGTAGACGGGTTTGCAAACAATTTCTACTTGCCACTTTGTCAATAACAGGCAGATTATTAAGAACTGTGGTGGAAAATAAGGAGTATGAGAAATCTCCAGAACTAGAGCTAGGTGGAAATCAATAATACCCCTGACAAATTAATCATAAATTTCAAAGCATTTGTGGATTCTTTGTCAGCTGTTTCTTCGCACTACTGTAGAAGTTCCTCGATATGGTCTCAATGACCTTATTATTTGTTGTTATCATAAAATATTTTTGTACAACGTATGTTATTTTGTTAAATAAAAGAATTTTATTTTTGTTTAATAAAAACCAAAGCCCTTACTTATTTTTATTATCATTAATGTTGGCATGAACGCCAAAGTAGGGCTTATCTTGGAAAAACATGTTTTGACACAAACGCCTCTGCGTTTCTAGCAAAAATGCCACATGATAAATCTGGTTTGGCACAAGCGACAAAATTATGATTTTACTTAAAATATGACGTGATATTCAACGTTTTTTTAGTTAAAAATTTTCATCAACGAAGGCCAATACAAATAATAATCACGTGCTGAGAAGAAACTTGGAAAAAAACCAAAACAAACTTTTATTTTTGTTTAATGTTTGTGATTGTATGCGGTTTTTTGTCTCGCCTGTAAAATTTTACAAATGGCGTTTGTGCCGTTTTGTCTTGAATCCATCGAAATATTCAAGAAATCATTGTTCCATAAAAGTTATTTAGAATTTCATAGAGCATTCAAAAATCAAATAATATACAGGGTGTTCTATCTGAAATAATCAAGTTTCATTAACGTCGTTCTTGCAATACTTGTAGCGGACCACCTACGTCGGTCCCTGTATATTCAGTGTTTATACCTAATTTTTTTTCTGATCATCTCACTGTGAATGTGGTTATTTTATTTTTCACCATGAAGCTTAAAGTCGATTTTTTCGAAATAATAATAGTCTTTGGATTCATATAAAAATACTAATACTATAACTTTTAATTTACTTATCAGGTGCTTTTTGAAGTGAAACTTCTTTGGTGGCGTTCTGATATTTGATATTTGGACGAGAATGGAGAGTGAATTGGAAAAATATAACGTTTAGAGATCTCGTTACATGAGAGAGAAAAAAGATAATAACGTAGTGAGAATGAGAAAGAGAGCTATTTAGGATATCCCCGTCTCCCTTTTGTGTGGTCCATTGTCTTCAATTTCCACTCATATGTATCAACAACTGAAGCAGCACGCGTTGTATACCACATAATATATCATTGTGTTTTTCAATATCGTTATTTACATCTGTGTCCTGTGATTATTTGATAATATTCTTGAACCGTTATTATGTAAGTATATTTAAAGTATTAAAATATTAAAAATAATATGGCCAAATAGTTGATTTACGTCACGTGTTTCTTCACAGATATCTACAATGCATCAGAACGTAAAGGAGGCACTACTCCTGAGCAATCGATAAATATATCAACTTATCGCTGTGATACATGTAAGTAATATACCAATGGATATATGTATACAGGGTGTCCCAGCAAGGGTGGCCACCGGCCATATCTCAGAAACTACTGGACCTAAAAGTTCAGGAAAAAAAAAATTATCACTAAAGTGGCCACGAGAAAATGCTGGGAAATATTTATAACTTCGAAATTTTTCCGCTAGGGGGCGCAATCAAAGCTTAAATATTAAAATTCGAAATTTCTCCGGAAATTCTCAGATTGAGGTATATCTTTATCAACATGGTTAGAAAACCTAGACAATTTCACGTCTTTTTGGTACAGGGCTCATTGGCGTACCGATCTTCGTGTGAGTAGGGGAAGGTAGTGAAAGTGTAATTGTTCAAGTGGCTGTAACTTATAAACGACTTGTCCGATTTTGTTGCGTATAGGCTTGTTTGGAAGATAAATGTGAGTACTTTCGTATATCGTATCCAGTGATGCGTGATTGTCTTCAGAAAAGTTGCTAGAAGGGGTAACTTGAATTAAAAACTGTTATTTTCGTTTCACCGCAAAAATTTAAATGGTACGGTACAATTCTGATAACAGAATCGAAATGAAGATTAAGTTTACAAGAAAAAACCTTAAAAAAAAAAAAAAAACCTTAAAAACCTTAAAACATTAAATTTTACATAATTTGGACTAGTTATTATTATCAGAATTATACCATACCATTTAAATTTTTGCGGTAAAATGAAAAACACTGTTTTTAATTCAACTTACCTCTTCTAGCAACTTTTCTGGAGACAATCACGCATCACACATACGATATACGGAAGTACTCACATTTATCTTCCAAACAAGCCTATACGCAACAAAATCGGACAAGTCGTTTTAAGTTACAGCCACTTGAACAATTACACTTTCACTACCTTCCCCTACTCACACGAAGATCGGTACGCCAATGAGCCCTGTACCAAAAAGACGTGAAATTGTCTAGGTTTTCTAACCATGTTGATAAAGATATACCTCAATCTGAGAATTTCCGGAGAAATTTCGAATTTTAATATTCAAGCTTTGATTGCGCCCCCTAGCGGAAAAATTTCGAAGTTATAAATATTTCCCAGCATTTTCTCGTGGCCACTTTAGTGATCATATTTTTTTCCTGAACTTTTAGGTAGCGTAGTTTCCGAGATATGGCCGGTGGCCACCCTTGCTGGGACACCCTGTATGTATACAGGGTTACAGTTATAGTTTTATCCTGCAAAATCAATTTAAAATTATTATAACATATAAAACTGCTCTTCTCAACAAAATGTTCCACCACATACAGCATACAATGACACAATATACTCTCTATGCATGTATTATTCTATTCCACAGATTTCACCATGCCGAAAAAAAATCACGACCAATCACAAGGGACTAAAGGAGTAAAAAAGTTGGGTGGACGTCGAAAAGTTGCAAAAAAATCAACAGAACGTGTTCGCGCTTATAGAGAACGGCAAAAAGCTGCAAAGAATGCTGCGAACCTGCAACACGTTGATGAAATAATAATGCTTGAAGAATCATCTGAACGAGTAATCAACGCATCAACATCAACTGCACGCAGTCAAGATGGTGCGTCAACTAGTAAGGCCTGTTCTAACCTTCCATAAGAATCGTTTCAAAACAGTTTTTTCCAGTCAATCAATTTTGATAAATGTCTAACTTGTCAAAAATTTCAGATTTCCAGAGATATCCGGCAAAAACCGTTTTTTCGAAATCATTTTTTATTTTGTCCTGAATTGTATTATTTAAGAAATAATTATTGAAAACGAATGACACATTTTCATAACCACTTTTTCTCCTGTTTAAGATAGCATGGTCCAAATATTTATCAGAAGTTTCGAATTCTTGCAACCATAATTAACTTTTTTTTCCAAATACGAACCCAACTTTTAAAATTCATTTTTAGATAACTTTTCGCTCCCTGAAATATTTTAATATTTTTTTATTTTTTTTTAATTTGCATTTTTTTACTCTTTCCAAACCTGGAGCTTCTTTATTCAAGCTCAAAAAGCCATGTTTGACGTATCAATTATTGATGATGGTTGCAAGAATTCGAAACGTCGGGCGTCGGATAACAATTTCAACCATGCTATCTTGAAGAGCATAAAATGGACCATTCATTTTTAATTATCTCTTCAAATAAATTCAGGACAAAATAAAACAGGATTTTTAAAAAATCGGTTATTGTTTCAAAAAGGCATTTTTTTGAGATTCAAATCGCGCAACTTTGTCTTAATTTAAACAACGTTGTATCTCTCAGGGTTAACCAGTTACCAATGGTATATACTCCAATTTGTTACTCTCTGTATACAGTGTGTATTAGAAGTTGGGGTTTTCCTTTTAACACTTTATAGAATGCAATATGATGAGAAAGTTTTTGAAATAAAATTATATCCCAAAATTCTTCGTTTTCGAGATACAGGGTGTTGAAGTTTCAAGGGAAAAAACGCCTTTTTTGTCATAACTTTCCTTCCCTTCCTAATTTCCACAAAATTTAGTATAGGTACTTCTTTTGACACCCTGTATACAGGGTGTCTCAAAAAGAATTCCTTATAAAAAAATATTGCAATAGACCCAACTTGTCTAATCCAAAAGTTGATATTGAGAGAGAAACAGGGTGTCGGAGTTGAATTTTAATTTTTGATTTCTTCAAATAACTTTTGAAGTAAGTAATAAAGTTGTTTGTTATCTTGGTATACAGAGGGTGTCTCTCGTAATTACGGTACGAAACTTCAGAGGGCGATTCGTTAGGTTGGTATAAGAAAAAAAGTTCCTATGAACATGTCCGGAGTTGCTTCTTTTTTGAAATAGAGGGCGTTGAAGTTTTAATTAAAAATCTCAAAGTATAATTATGAATAATGATTAGTTGAATGTTTATTTACTCAATAGTAAACTTATTGAAGTCCTGTAGGTTATTAGAAGGTCGAAATTGTTTGTGCTTCATTCTTGGTTTTTAATTCACGTTGTAAACGGATAGTTTTTAGAATTAGTTAAGGTGATTTTTATTATTTTCTCGAAATCGAAGCAAGATATATGGAGAAATCACAAAAGATCAAAAAGTTGTATTTTTAGTTGCTTGATCTATGAAAAAACACAAAAAACCCAATGGCCTAACTTTTTTCTCTATATTAATGCCACTGGATCTTATAATTTCATTCTAGTTGGGGCTAAATAGGGACCTTGTTACATCGAATAACTGTACCTACCAAATTTCAAATAAATCGGTTTAAGAATATTTATGATATTTTATAAATACCGATTTTTTGTTAAAAATTTTACACCCTGTATTTTAGAAATGAAGCAACTCCGGACCCACATAATAGTTCATGGGAACTTTTTTTCCCAACCTCAACGACCCAACGAATGCACCGTAGTTAGGAAATACCCTGTATAATGGTGGTTTGACTCGCAAAATTCAAATCTGGCCTTGATATGGCTTTTACTTTTAACCTCTTACACACCCTGTCACGCATTCAAATATTAGTAACTTTTTTGTACGTACTCATACATCTCTTTTAAATAATTGAAATATTTATTTTTCCTTCATATCCCCATAGAAAATGAATTCTTTGTATAAGTGGCTGGAGTAACCTTTTCCAAGATATTTGCACTTGAAGTTATCCATGCAATGTGGTTCTAAATGACAATTTTTGAAAATTAACCTAGGGGCTTGAAAACGGCGTTATGATGATAATGTTGACGGTAGTTTCAATGTTCATTGTTTTTTGAGGGGAAAAAAACCTATCTAATTTGATCTTATTTGTGTAAATATGACGGAAAAATCAATTTTTCAATTAAAAAGAAGTGTAAGAGTGCGAACAAAAAAGTTATGAATATTTGAATGAGTGAAAAGGTGTTTTAGTGGTGGCCTCTACAAGTAACAGCTATACAAAGACCAGATTTGAATTTTGCATGTTATGTACCAAATTTCATCAAAATAACATCGTTGGGGTCTATCACAATATTTTTTTGTAAGCAATCTGCGATTACCTTATGTCATATTCTTTTTGGGACACTTTGTATATCGCGAAATGGTTGAAATTTTCAAGTCAAATGGAGAGCGTGCACGCATACCGACGAATGTAATGGACAATTTGCACATTTTTTGGAAATATGAAAAATATAAGGATTAGTAAGTACTGATGCCATTGATGTTTAAAAAATCAACCTACGCCCTCTATTGATGTAGTAATCACCGATTAAAGAGCGCCAATCAACATCCAATACGTCACAGAATACACTATCTATCTCCGTCTGACGTATTGACTGACATGACTCTCTCCCTCTCGGGAGGGTAATATGGCCCCACCCCTCTTGCGATCATGCAGTGAAATTCGCGTCTTCTTTTTCATTTATTTAAAATATTTTTGGGTATTTCGGAAAATTTTTTTCGCTGGTGACTTTCAAATAATGTCTAGAATACGTATATAAAATTTCAAGTCATTTGAAAATGTATGCAAATTGTCCATTATGTGTATGAACGCGCCAGCACACACAGTTATGTGCGTCGGTGAGCATTCACGTTATTGATCCGAATCTCGCCATTGCTTTAACACTGTCAAATCAACTTAAAACTACCATCACTTCAAAAACTGCTCTTGTCAACAAAATTTTTCAACAAACACTGCATATAATGACACAATATACTTTGCATGTATTATTCTATCCCACAGATTTCACCATGCCGAAAAAAAATAACGACCAATCACAAGGAACTGAAGGAGGAAAAAATCTTCACAAAGTGAAAAAAGTGGCCAAAACGGGAGCAGAACGCGTGCGCGCGTACAGAGCGCGAATAAAAGCCGACGAGAAGGCCCTCTTTCAACGAAACAGCAAAAGTGAGTAGGAAGCAGGGGACAATAATCAAGAACTTGTTGTTCGCGTTGATGTACATCAATCAGATTGACTAGTTTGGAAGAAATTTTAATTCTGCCTCGTGTACTTTTTGCAGAATCAGGTTGCGAGATATGTTACTAATCAGACTTCACAGTTGAATATTACAAGCTTGCCAGAAGTTGCTTAGGAGACGAGTTGATTCAAGCATAGTGTGATGGTTTAACCTAATGTCGTGCAAAGCAATCTTATTCTCAAACTGCCCATAGAGTGCAGAAACGAGAGTTTCAGTTTGAAATTGAAAAGACTCTCAGGAAAATAGGATCTTGTGTTCCAAGGAACCCACTTTTATACAAATTGTCTTGCTTTACTCGGATCTTAATGGGCATAGGGTGGTAATTTGTCTTCTGTTCAGGTTCTGTTTGTTTTTAAACCATGGCTCTTTCGAGGGTTCCCCCATCGCTTCCACATACTCCTTGCCTTTAGAAGGTCCTTTATGCCGGAAAATCTGAATCCACTTGTTCTATATTTGACGGAAGTTGATTGTTTTATTTTGAAATCGCTGGAGACGTTTCGAATTGACAGACAAACAATCGAAATTATTATTCTTATTATTGTTATTATTTCTTAAAGAAATGTTTGCGGATACATGTTCATTTAGAAAAAGTGATTATCCTACCATACTCTATTCACCATAATAATATCATAATGCGCACTTTTTTCATACCCATACCCATCCTGTATACAGGGTGTCTCGCATAAGAACCAACCCAGAGCATGTGTATGTAGGGGAATCCAAAATATTATGATTTATCGCAACTTACCTCCATACCAAGTTGCACCTCTAAGAAGTTATACTTCTGTAAGTGAGGTTTTCAACTTTGAAAATATTCAATATCTCAGTTATACCTCAACTTCAAAACACCAAATTTTTAAAATCCATGGTAATTGGAGTTCAATCGAGACGTTCTAAAGGGTTTATAAGGTATGATGTACCCTTAAGACAGAACTTCTTAACCCGTTGGCAGACTTGAAAAATTATTACAGTTTCATTTTTTCTTTCTAAAAAAAGTTGTCCTTTGAAGCAAAAACTCAAATAACTTAAGATAGGTATTGTAGCAGTCATATTAAAAATCGTCGAAAATACCCAAGATCAGTATAAAATAGGTTGCCTCACTTCGCCTGACGACAGAGACGGATGAGGGGAAAATATGACGTCATCTGTTTCTAGCGTCTACAGTAGACTGAATCCTGTCATTCGATTTCATGGGTCTGCATCGTATCGTGGTTGCCAGAAGTACTGTTTTAACAGGAGATCCACCAATTTCGCCCATGGGTTTCTGTTCTACGGTTTTTGATAAGGATCATCTGGCAACACTGGAAACAGATGACGTCATGACCGTAAAAGTGAGGCAACCTGTTATACAGGGTGGACCAGAAGTAATGGGTCATACGGTAACAGTAGATTCCTCACACAAAAATATTGCGATGGACCTCAACTTGTCTAATCCGAAAGTTGATATCGACAGAGATACAGGGTGTCAAAGTTGAATTTTATTATTTGATTTTTTCAAATAATTTTTGAAATAATCAAGTTATATCGATGAAATTTGATATATGGGGATTGTTTGACATGCAAAATTCAAATCTGAGCACGGAATTGCTCCTACTTGTAGGGGGCGCCACTTACACATCTTTCCACTCATTCAAATAGTCAGAACTTTTTTGTACGCACTCGTACATTTTTTTAACATCGAAAAAATGATTTATCCATTATGTTTACATGGAAAAGGTATACTTTGTAGAACTGCCTAGGAGCAACCTTTATTAAGATATTTGAACTTGAAGTAGTCCATGTAATGATGTTTTAAATGGAAAATTTTGAGAATTGACATAGGGGGCATCGAAAACGCCGTTTGCACGGTAATTTTGACAAGTGTCTCGATGCTCAATGATTCTTATAAATAAAAAAATAAAAAAAATTTAAAATAAGATTAATTTTTTTTTTATTAAATCAAGAAAAATTGAGCATTCAAGCTTATATCAAAATCACCATGATAACGCCGTTTTCGATGCCTCCAATGTTCATTTTCAAAATTTTCCATTTAAAACACCATTGCATGGAAATATCTTGATAAAGGTTGCTCCTAGGCACTTCTACAAAGTATACTTTTTTCATGTAAACATGATGGAAAAATAATTATTTCGATGTTGAAAAAATGTACGAGTGCGTGCAAAAAAGTTCTGACTTTTTGAATGAGTGAAAAGATGTAAGTGGCGCCCCCTACGAGTAGGAGCAATTCCGTGCTCAGATTTGGATTTTGCATGTCAAACAATCCCCATATATCAAACTTCATCGACATAACTTGATTATTTCAAAAGTTATTTGAAAAAATCAAATAATAAAATTCAACCTTTGACACCCTGTATCTCGTTGATATCAACTTTCGGATTAAACAAGTTGAGGTCTATCGCAATATTTTTGTGTGAGGAATCTACTGTTACCGTGTGACCCATTACTTCTGGTCCACCCTGTATACTGAATGTCAGAGCTAAAAAGTTGAAATAACGATCATTTGTTAGAAAAAGGAACAATATAAACGATAAAAATAACATACAATTGGCACTGGGAAATTACAGTAATTTTTAATGAGTGTGCATTCATCTGTAATCCGACTCCACAATTCGGCACCCAAATTATTTCAACAGTCCCTAAAGAAAGAAGTCCCATTTGAGGTACTGGTGATCTTGAAGGCCAAAGTTGTGAACAATTTCCTCTTCTAATCCATTTATTTGGATTCTGATGATTTAAAAAGTCTCTGACATTATTATTATAATGAAGCGATGTTCCATCGTGTATAAACTAATGTTCTAGTTCGAGTTGTAGTAGCACCTTGTCAAGTCGATCCGGAAAGTGTTTTGAAGAAACTTCAAATGAATAGAACAGTTAAATACTGATCAATAAAACGGATTCAAACTATTTTTCTGGCTATATGGACAATACAAAGCAAGAATCACTAATTGGGTGACTTGTTTTCTTAATGGTCTGATTTCATACCCAACGTTGGAATTTTTGACGACTTTGACAGTTAGAATACGTATTTTGAGATATTTGGACTTTTGCCAAAACGACAAAGTTTTGTGAAAAATAACAAGATCAAAAAATGTTTTAGAACTAAATTATTCATAAAATAGAACAATGATTTTTCAAGTCCGCCAACGGGTTAAAAAAAAATTACTTTTTATCAACACTTCAGAACACCTTGATTGAACTCCAATTACTGTCGATTGATACTTTCAGTACAATTAGAATCTGTACCAAATTTGGTGTTTCTAAGCACAGGTGCTTGCTCTAACACTGTCAAATCAGTTTGAAATTATTATTACATTCAAAACTGCTCTTCTCAACAAAGATTCTTGTATTATTCTATTCCACAGATTTCAACATGACGAAAAAAATTGACGACCAATCATAATAAAGGACTAAAGGAGGAAAAAATGTTTCTAAGGTGGAAAAGTGCCCAAAACTGGAGCATAGCACGGAGCGCGAATTTTAGCCGACGACAAGGCCCTCTTTCCACGAAACAGCCAAGGTGAGCAGGAAGCTGGGGACAATTATGAAGAATTCGTTGTTCGTGTTGATGTACATCCATCACATTTACAATAATTGCTTCCGGATGCTCCGTCAACTATGTAGTAATGTGCACCAAAAATATCAACATTGGCTGGACATCGAAAAACTGCGGAAACATCAGCAGAACGTGTTCGCGCTTATAGAGAACTGCAAAAACCGAATATTTGTTACAAACATTTTGTACTGTTATAATATATTATAATATATCTTTTGAAATTATTCCTTTCTCTCTCTCCCTCTCTCTCTCGCTCTCAACTCAAATTTGTCTCATTGCCGTGTTTAGAAGAAGTTTCACTTCTGCCACGTGTACGTTAACATGATTTTTTTTACAATTGTGCGTAGGCAGCTTTATCTTTTTGTGTTCTCTTATGTTTCCATTTTGCCTTAATGTAAGGTTATTTTACAGAGTGCACAATGCGTGAAACTCGAAAGAGAGCAAGAAAACAAGTGCTTTGTGTTAGGAAAAGTCCATCATCAGTGGAACGTACTCGAGACTCCCCAGCACGAAAAAAGGCTTTAAAAAAGGCTCTCAATCAACTTCCGACTGCAGCGGGACCTTCAACTGGTATCGATAACAATGTATGTATTATGCACATTTGAATTAGTGTCATTTTTAATTTTAAATCTTGATCATTTCAAAAACGGTTGGGTGAACGGAGGGTAGAAGAGCCAAATAAATCATCTGTCTGTACCTTGTTCAAGTTCTGTCTGCATACCTTACCAATTATCTTTAAAACAGGGGTGCGGCAATACAAACAGTGCAGTTTTGAAGGGCAAAAAAATTAGCACTCGAAAAATTGGGTTACATATTCTATCATTTCTCCATTTTTAGTTTATAAACTCATATAACACTGGTAAACAAAAATGAACTGTTTTGCTGTGATTTGAACTGATTATTGCTTCCCAATAAGCCGAAAACAACATTAGACTTTTTCCATCACCCATAGGTTTTTTGCTATACTTATTGTTTACTAAGGAAACACAACAAAAAAACTGTTCATAAACTGTGAAAAATTGTGTGGCCAACATCGAACATACAAGAGACGTGAGGAGGAGTTTAGCGGGGCACTGAGTGGGGATACGTTTGCACCTCACTCTAATGCTTAACAAGTCTTGACCTTTATATTTTCTGCGTACGAGGTTTCATTTGCGTCTCATCCTTGCCTGAAAAATTATGATTGAGGTCAATGTATCTTACTTACTTTGAGAATGAAAACGCTCATTGATAAGTGATTGGGGAATGAATGCAAGAAGCGCTACAAATTTGACGCCCGAGCAGGGACGTCTTCAGAAAACGGTGTGTGTGTATGTTTTACCCTTTGGATCGTTGAATCTGGTCAGAACAGTCAAATTATTAACAAATGGTATGTAATGATACACAAAATGAAAGAAATCAGGAGTGCCTGTATCTCGACAATGGTAAGACCTAGAAGTTTGGGAAAAAAATCTCAATTAGCAAAGTGGAAAATAAAAATGATTAGAAATCAAACTTGGTGACATAGAAAACGCAAAACCCATCTATTTTCCATAAAAGTCAATGTCAACATGCTCCGGTACAAAGTTACAAAGTTGAACATCTCTCTTGAAAAAGAGTGTGTACTCCACAGAGTGTTTCAACATTCTGGAGCTAAACTATGGTAATTCGATATGCATTGGGTGAAATGTTCTGGAACTCTGAAACACTCTGTGGTGAAGTTTTGAAGTTCGTCCACTTGGGTGCCTAAGTGTTATGAAAAAACCTAAAATATTCATTTTTTCTCGGAAAGATATACGATGAAAACGCCATTTTATAGCTTGGGTGATACCGGATCATTTTGTTCATGACATTTGTTCGTATCTGTCATAATAAGGGAGGAGGGGTCAATTTATCTTTCAATATTTGAATTCCAATATCTTCTGGATCGTTCTACCTATTTGATAATTTTTGGCCTTGTTTGAAAAAGAATTTTATGTTGTTTCGAATGGAATTTTTCGTTGAACCTTTCAGTTAAAAAAAATAAACTAGAGGGCGTTATTTGCAGCGATCATAAATGTTTGCTATATTCAGCTCTTTTTGTACGAAAACAAAATGATCAGGTATCATTTAAGCCATAAAATGGCGTTTTCAAAGTTATAGCTCATCTTGCATCTTTCAGAGACAGTGTGCATTCAAGATTTCTTCATAACAAGGTCGAATTACGAACTTAAAAATAATTTATCGTCATTTCTCTTGCCCACTTTACTTATAGGGATTTTTTCCCCAAACTTCTAGGTCTTGTCTAGAAACCTAGAAACAGCGCTGAAAATTTAGCGCCCGAGCAGGGACCAATATAACGTAGCGCTACGATATTTGCAAATAAATTTGATCGTGTGCGTATGGTCCGTTTCACACCACTCAATCTGACTGCGGACGAGTTGAATCTTGTCAGAACTCACAAATTTGAGCTAAATACATATATCAGGATTGTAGAAGCTATAAGAAGAGAAATCTTTGTCGATCGGTAACGAAGCGTTTGCGGACCTATTTTTATATGAAATCTCAGTTGTTATGAAATAGATCAAAGAATGCACTAGGTACATTACTAAATCATTTCTTTCTTCCATTCTGTTCTCGGCTTTCAACGACCATTTGGATACTGAAGATCTCATGTCCTGAACAAAATTCATTGGATGGCGATGATTTTATTGAAGAGGGTGAGTTTTTCCAGACACTCATACTAAATGGAATTCGATCAATTTATTCAATTCCAGAAAAGTATCAAATTACTGAGTCTGGATTACCGTACGTTGAAAGTTCAACGGAAAACGACAGTTTTTCCTCGAAACAAAATGGTAAGTATACAGTCTTCTCGGAAATCAAAAATTTTATGTTTAAACATCGATGATGTCATGACATATAGTGAAAAAAATTAATGTCAGTGTCCGTAAAAAAGGCCTCCAATGTTTTTTTTGAAAAAAAAACACATTTGCTCATCTGAATTTACACCCAAAACAGTGTTTCACTTCCGTTTCTTTCGAACACCAATAGGCCAAGCATTAGAGAATAAAATGTAGAGTCATTGTGGAAACAGTGAATCAGGAGTACACTTACGAATTTCATATTTCGGTGGTTTCAGTTAGCGTTTTGTGAATTTTCCGGTGTAAAATTTAAAAGCCAGGTAAGACTCTCAATGAAGTATAAAAATCTGAAATTAGTTCCGTGTGTGGTGGTGTATTCAGATTTAATTTGTTTATACAGTGTGACCCATTTGTTTTCGGGTCACCCTGAAAAAAAGTTTATCAATTGACCGATTTAGTTCGACATTTTTTGAAATTGTAGAGCTTGACAAACTGTATCTTTTCACCAAAAATGACCTCACTCATACAAAATCCAATGCCAGTTCTCTAGAGCAAAATTTTGACCACATTAGCCTTTTTTTAGATCAAGGCACGCCACTGAATTCGACTTAAAAATAATAAGAGAAGTTCTCATAAACATGTATCCATAAATGCTCCATTGCAAAGCTAGAGGACGTTGCAGTTTTATTTTGTTTTGTTGAATTTTGTCGATATTTTTGGATTTTTTTTTGTCATCGCATCTACACCACTGGTTCAATCGTCAAACAAATTTTTGGTCATTATACAATGAGGAACAAAAGCTACTTTTGTACCCTCAAGTTTTCAACACCCTGTGGAAAAATTGGGCGGCAAAATTTAGCTCCATTGTGTCATGTCAATATTTTTTAGACCCTGTATAATATAATATGTTGGTATTTGATTCAGGGGTTTTTGCAGTATTCAAGTTCAAAGTCTCATAAAAATTATAGTTCCTTCATCTGGGTTGCTAAAATACGGTAGAATCCAGATCAACGTAATGTAAGTTTATGTGACTTTTATGATACTACCCTGGATTTTCCGGAGATCTCGGGCGCCATCCTTTGGATTCGTTCGTTTCGCGGTCACGTGTCGGCAGTGTAATTTAATGATTTGGCGTGAGCGTCAGATGACGATCATCCGAGGGAAAATAAACCTGACGTGGGGACGTGTCTGACGCCATCTCGTAACAATCTACACAACCATTGACCGCGGACGAGAAAATTCTATAATTAGATATTTTTCAGGTACATTCATAAAATGTTATTTTGTGTGAAAATTTCCTACCAGTCAATTCTAACAAATCATAGGCTTGCATTTTAACATGTTGCTATGGCAACGACCTAATTTTATCGGAAATCACCCTGCTCATAATCACGTGACTGAAAGATTGTGGGGATCTCCCTGGCGCTTTGCATCTGGATGTAGCTCCCATATGATTACAGTGTTGCCGTCCCCACTCTCCCTAACAATCCCAACCCAACCCACCGACCTCCCCAACTTTCACAGACAGAGATACGGTAAACGGCAACACTGTGGTTGGTGCATGGGAGCTACATCCAGCCGCCAGCCGCCACTATTAAATATGTGTATTAAATCTTCTCAAATAGTTTTGGCATGAAATTTTCTTGCCGAATCTCCCGCGAGCTCGAATTAAAAATCCGGAAATTTGTTCTCGTTGCAAATTTTTCAAGAAAATTCGCAACTCGACAAAATTTCCGGAAATAATTCGAGCTCCAGGGAGATTATAAGTGAAAATCGTACACCTAGATTACTTGATGTATTCTGGGTGTGTATTCTTGTGAATATTATTTGCGGATGCCGATATATTTTTCTGGTTGCCGTTGAGTTTTGTGAACTTTGCAGAGTTTTTCTGGATCTGTGAATCAACATTATAGACATTTCATTTTTACGAACATTGGAGTATTTGAGGAAGTTTTTAAAAGAACGATCATTCGATATGTAACATAATATTTTAACTATTGATAAATATACAGGGTGTTTCGAAAACATGTTGCCAAACTTTAAGGGGTCACACCTTACACCAAAATATAATGAAGTTATTTTGATGAATGTTGGATTATGAGAATTTGTTGACATGCGAAATTCAAATCGGACCTTGATATGGCTCTTACTTGTAGGGGGCGCCACTTACACACCTTTTCACTCATTCAAATAGTCATAACTTTTTTGTATGCACTCGTACTTTCTTTTTATATCAAAAAATTGATTTTTCTGTCATATTTACATAAGAAAGGTATTCTTTGTAAGAGTAGCGTCAGGAGTAACCCTTTTCAAGATATTTGCACTTGCACTACAATACATGCAATGTGGTTTTACATGGCAAATTCTGAAAATAAACGTGGGTGGCTCTGAAAACGGCGTTATCATGGTTATTTTGACAGTTGTTTCAATGTCCAATGTTTCTTATGGTAAAAAAAAATAAAAAAAAAAAATAATAATAAAAAATACAAAATCTAATTTAATTTCTTTTTAATATTGAGGCAACTGTCAAAATTATCAGCGCTAGCTATGTCTATTTTCAAAATTTTACATTCAAAACCCCACTACATGGATAACTTTAAATGCAAATATCTTGGAAAAGGTTACTCCTAGCCACTCTTACATAATATACCTTTCTTATGTAAATATGACGGAAAAATAAAATTTTCGATAGAAAAAGAAAGTACGAGTGGTTACAAAAAAGTTATGACCATTTGAATGAGTGAAAAGGTGTGTGAGTGGCGCCCTCTACAAGTAAAAGCCAAATCAAGGTCAGATTTGAATTTTGCATGTCAAACAATCCTCATATACTAAATTTCATCACAATAACTTGATTATTTCAAAAGTTATTTGAAAAAATTAAAATTAAACTTTGACACTCTGTATCTCTTTTGATATCAACTTTCGGACTGGACAATTTAAGGTCTATCGTAATATTTGTGTGTAAGGTATAACCCCTTAAAGTTTGGAAACATGTTTTTGAAACACCCTGTATATTTTATATGTATGACTGTATACGAGCATACATTATAGTTCATAAATATCGCAACAGACTCAATTTTGATCCACCACCGTGGTGAATTTAGAAACATCAATCAATTTATCAGTTCACGTGTCCAATTTTTGATGATTTTTTCAAAAAACTGGGTTGCTTAGGTACGGTAGAATCCAGTTCACCGTTATTTAATTTTCATGAGACGGAACTTGAAAAGCGCAAAAAAGGCTGAACCAAATACCAACATATTGTATTATGAAACACCCTGTATATTTTTGGCTAGATTTTTTTTTCTGAATTTTTTCACCAAAAGATACTACGTGAAAAGACCTAAAACTTTTTTATCTAAAGCTTTTTCTATGACTTATAATGCTGTAGGTGGTTGTCAAAATATAATGAATAACCCTGTAACTTTCATGTCCAGTTTGTTATCCTTTGTTCAATTATTATAATGATGACATTTTCAGGAAGTGCATACATTTTTGCCTACTTTCCTACTTTAAAAATTCTTATTAAAAGTTACACAGAAAAAAGATTTTTCAAATGTGACAAAAGGGCACTGAACAATTTTTTTTGAATAAATCGCCAGGACACGTGAACTGAGGGATGGATTTATGTTTTAACTGCAGGATCCATGTTCAAAAATTTCAAGGCTGTTGCTCATCTTTTGATGTGCCGTTCGGGAAATGTTTTAATCAAAGAATATTTAATTGATATTTTGATTTTTGAAAAGTTCCGATCGATGAAAATCTTCATACATAAAGCCGCTAGCATATGAGAGAATATACAGGGTGACTTTCGAGTTGATATTTTTTTCAACACAGCATGCATCAAATAGTTTTGATTTTATTACGCGAAAAAAACATCAAATTACATAGGTACAGGGTGATTCACTGTTTATTGACCCCCCCTCTAACTCATTTTCAACAAAGTCCACAGAAAAAAGTTTGATACAAAAAGGCAGATGAAATTGAAAAGCCGCTGGCCATCCTGGAATATAATAAATATACAGGGTGTCCCAGCAAGGGTGGCCACCGGCCATATCTCAGAAACTACTGGACCTAAAAGTTCAGGAAAAAAAAAATTATCACTAAAGTGGCCACGAGAAAATGCTGGGAAATATTTATAATTTCGAAATTTTTCCGCTAGGGGGCGCAATCAAAGCTTAAATATTAAAATTCGAAATTTCTCCGGAAATTCTCAGATTGAGGTATATCTTTATCAACATGGTTAGAAAATCTAGACAATTTCACGTCTTTTTGGTACAGGGCTCATTGGCGTACCGATCTTCGTGTGAGTAGGGGAAGGTAGTGAAAGTGTAATTGTGGCTGTAACTTATAAACGACTTGTCCGATTTTGTTGCGTATAGGCTTGTTTGGAAGATAAATGTGAGTACTTTCGTATATCGTATCCAGTGATGCGTGATTGTCTCCAGAAAAGTTGCTAGAAGGCGTAATTTGAATTAAAAACTGTTATTTTCGTTTCACCGCAAAAATTTAAATGGTACGGTATAATTCTGATAACAGAATCGAAATGAAGATTAAATTTACAAGAAAAAACCTTAAAAAAAAAAAAAAAAAAAAAAAAATAAAAACCTTAAAACATTAAATTTTACATTACCCCTTCTAGCTGGATACGATATACGAAAGTACTCACATTTATCTTCCAAACAAGCCTATACGCAACAAAATCGGACAAGTCGTTTATAAGTTACAGCCACTTGAACAATTACACTTTCACTACCTTCCCCTACTCACACGAAGATCGGTACGCCAATGAGCCCTGTACCAAAAAGACGTGAAATTGTCTAGGTTTTCTAACCATGTTGATAAAGATATACCTCAATCTGAGAATCTCCGGAGAAATTTCGAATTTTAATATTTAAGCTTTGATTGCGCCCCCTAGCGGCAAAATTTCGAAGTAAGAAATATTTTCTAGCATTTTCTCGTGGCCACTTTAGTGATCATATTTTTTTTCCTGAACTTTTAGGTCCAGTAGTTTCCGAGATATGGCCGGTGGCCACCCTTGCTGGGACACCCTGTATGTCCGGAGTTGACCACCAGGATCAACTTCTCTCATACTATCCGTGTGAACGTAAAACCATTAGATGGTACAAAAAGCTCTTTATTCACGTTGCACAGCGTCTCATGTTGAATTCCCTTAAATTATATAACTTATATTCCGGAAACAACAAAATGACGTTGTATGACTTTAGACTTTCAATTATAAACAGTCTATTGCCATTAGAGCCACATGTTCAGCCGACAAAATATGTCAAAAAAAGGCACAACATTACACTCATCACAGAAAAATGCCCAGATAAAGGAGAAAAGGAACGGATAAAGAGAAAAAGATGCCGTTTATGTACCAAAGAAGGTCGGGGAAGAAAACAGACAACTTATGAATGTAAAGACTGTCAAGACAAACCGGGTTTGTGCGTGCAATGTTTCCAAAAATACCACGAAAATTTGTGATTCTGTATAAACTATTATGATAAAGATTCGTCCTTAGAATATTTTATTATGTTAGAAAAATTTTTTGTTTGTTTTCATGTTCCTTAGACTAGAGTTGTTGACTTTATTTAGTAATATAGTATAATAATTTAGTTTAATAAAAACGTTCAAAAACACGAAGTTTTTAGTGACTCCGAACGGAGTCGGTGGCATTCTCTGAAAAATGTTTCTAAATATGCCACCGACTCCGTTCGGAGTCATTTTTTTCTTTTCATTGTTTATAACATTTTTTATCATTAATCATCACTTACATATAATAAAAATCAAAAAATTACCTGTTAACAAAATTTCAAGTGTTTGGTTCCTGGGACCCGGTACTAACTCAGAGCTGGCAGCGAACGTGTTAACCTCTTAGATTTTTCCGTATCTAGTCTTGTTTTTCTTATTTTTAAATACTTTACCGTTCAAAAAACGAATAAAAATATTTTGCGTCACACAAAAGATTTTTTTTTCGAAAACGGGACTAGATACCGAAAAAATCCGAGAAAAAAGTTGTATTTTTAGTTGCTTCATTTGAGAGAAAAAATCGAAATCACAACAAAGTCAGTGGCGTACATTTATTTAACAAAAATATTCAGTAAGATGCCCATCGGGCGACTGGTCTTTATAATTTTTACTGAGCTATGTTGGCTCTTATCACTAGAATTAAATCTGCCAAATTTCAAAAAAAACTGTTCAAGGATATTCGTAACATCCGTGAAAAACGGTTTTTTTTTTTAATTCAATACCATGTATCTCTAAAACTGGGCTTTTCCGGGCCCATGTTTATATTGACTTTTTTTCTTTAAATACTCCCTTGAATTTAATGTACGCAATCACCCTGTATAAACAATACAGTATGCAATAAATTTTAACGTATTCTAGTCATGAAAAAAACTACATCTCGGTCACGTAATAAAAAACGTAATCGCAGATCCAAAGCTCTGAAAGCATCGCATGCTCGAAGAAAGACTGGACGAATTATTGTGAAAAGTATCCTCGAAGAAATTGTGGATAAGGTTTTAAACAACACGGATTCACAGAATGGCCCTTCTGATCAACTTCCTTTTTTTTAATAATATTTGATCCAGAGTAAGCGTTTATTATGTGAAAAATACATTATACAATGACTAAGTGTAGTTTATTAAAATATCTTTTCATACAAACTCAGGAAATAATAAAAATGTATTGGCAAAAATTAGTTTCTTTTTTCGAAAATCTTCGGAAGTAGGGTGATGTGGGGTGAGTGTAATCTAAAAAATGATTGAATGCACTTTAAACTCTTATATCAAGAGAACCAAAAGAGATATTGGGTTCGTTTTTTTGTCAGAGCACAGCTAGTTTTATTCTATAATAAATATAATATTTATAACTTTTCGACCTGCCTTAGTTTTTTTTTGTATGCATAAGAAAAAAAGATGTCCGCTGATTACACTTGCCCCGGGAAATGGGTCAAATGTGATCATATGCTAAATTGGCGCCCAACGTGGGGCTGTCGAAACTTGTGTTCTTGTGAAGCTAGTATCGACCTGTGAAGAATATTTTGACATTAGTGTTTTGCGAGATATAGTGAGTGACCCTTCTCTGAACATTGGTACTGTACTTTCGTTAGCCGTAAACTTGTGTGGATACTGTCACTGCTGTCAGTTCCATATATATCGGTTTAGTGAATGCCTTTGAGGTCTGGGTAAGTACTGTCAACAACAGAAAAGAAAACTTGACTCTACTCTAGAATGATCTAGGTGATTCTTTCGAATTTCAGTCTATTCTGTTCGAAGCGGTCGGTTTCCCCAAAACATACGAGAACCCGGAAAAACCCACAACACTATCGGAAAACTAGATCAAACATATTATCAACTCATAACGATTTGTTTAACACTTTTATACCTCGGGATATTTGGTTGAAAAATTATTGAAAAGTTGAAAAACGGAAAAAGATCGCGAGTGCTTGGACGGGCGCAGTTATACGGGTATACGGTGGACCAGCAAGTGGTACTCTTAGCTCGTCTGTTGAGTCCGAGATGCACTTATTTTGGCAATGCCGAAAAGTTGAAGTTGGGAACGATGCGCTGAGTACCGTGAAATGTACTATGAGTTTGAATGTTGATAATTAAATAATTGTTTTTAGGGCGTTGATATTTAACGCGATGGCTGTTACAGCTAGTTAAATAATTGAAGATTCGGGAGTGGAGCATGATGAATTATTTTATAGAGCAATAACGGGATTGATTGATTGATAAATAACTGAGTTATAACGGGAATTACTTGATTTAAAACCGGAAAATTGATTTAAAAACTTTGTCACACTTTTGACTTGAATAGCGGAAAAACCACTGAACCAAATACCAACATATACAGGGCTTTTCACTTAAAACTCCGCACTTCAATGTCTCGGAAACGTATAGGAATATTTGATTTCTGTAAAAAGTAGTCAATGTATGGGGTCGAGTAGTTATTTTTCACAGGTAAAAAAATTCGACGCCTACCAAGAGTAAAGCGTCGCGACGCATCGAAAATATTAATCGATTGCAGGGACTTTGAAATTACGCGCATGCAAAAGTACATGTTATTTATAAACTTTTTTGTTATTTAGTCGAACCAATTTATTCTACTCAGTTTTGAGATATACAGTGTGTCCAAGATAAGGATGTCAATCATGGCGATCTTGAAAACCGTGAGAGATACAAGGTCGGTTAAATGGAGGCAAAGTTGCGTATTTTGATGCTTAACAAAATGCCGTTTTAAAAGCCAAGAAATTCCGACTAGGTCCGAGATTATCCGAAAAAAACCGAAATTTTTCAAAATTGTTTTCATTTTTTTCTGACCACATTTGAAGAGATATTTTGAAATGAATGGAACTTCTTCATTGCCACTTTTTTCCCTTTACAAGATAGCGTTATTAAATTGAAGAACCGACGTTTCGTCTATGAGCAGCCATCATCAACTTTGTTTTTTTAAATACGGCCCTGGATTTTTTATGACGGATTTTGAGGGCCTTTTATGTTCCCAAACCAAAAATGTATCGCAATTATTCAAAAAAATTATGTTAATGGATTTTTCCATAAGAACTCATGTGTTAGAGAGAGACAAAAAATACATTTAAAAAATTATATTTTCAATTTTAGTTGTCTATTCGAAGGAAACATCAACCATTTTGTGGTTATTTTTGTAGTTTTTGTGACAGTGCAACCACGCCACTGGCCCAATTTTCAAACATTTTTTTTTCATTTTGAAGGAAGTTGAAAAACCTACACAATGAGGTGTAACATGACCCAAATTATCTCAAAAGAAGCAGGATGATGTCAAAATTTCACTCGAGTGTTTCTTGGACGATTTTCCAAATAAAAACATCAATTTTTCTAAATTTACTCGTTTATTCGAAGGAAACAACAAAATTTTGATAAATTTTGTCCATATTTTAGGTTTTTTTTCGAAATTACTTCTACGCCACTATTGGACGATTCTCTACATTGAAAGAAGCAATTTATCCAGATCAGTTGTCTAGTCGAATGAAACAATAGCCTAGTTTACACCGATAACTCGTTTAGTTCGGTCCGATAGTACCAAGTGGGTGGGGATAGTACGGTAGGACCAATGTTTGCTTCTCGTCCGTTTACACCGTCTTGCAACGCGTGAACTAAATGAGTACGCGCGTAATTCCTCGAATGTCGAAAACAAGTCGAAATTATTTATCAACACAATTCGTAACTAAAAAAAACATTAGTAAGTACGCTCAGATTGCCTTAGAAACTCAGAACCAGTACAATTCACAATAATAACAATCAACATAACCTCATAATTTTGATCGAGATCGAACCAAATTTAGTTCGGTACACCTGCTGGCGAATACCGAATCAAGAGCGGACCAACTTAGTCCGCAACTGTTTACATCATTCGAACCAAATATTTGGTTCTGATATTGTTCGAATTTAGTACTTGGTCCGCGGACCAAGTTGTCGGTGTAAACTAGGCTAATAATGTTTTGAGGTTGCGGCATGGTATAAACACTAACCAGTAATATATCTCGTGACGTAGCTTACATTTGAGCTGGTGACCTTCATGACTGTTCGGTTGGAAGATCTTCCAACCGACGACGGTAGCAGTGCAGTCCCGTCCGTTTTTTATATGACGAACATAAACCTATACCTACCATTCAAGTCCGTGACCTACCTATTTAATATGAGACGCCTAAGGTTGCTATGGATACTATGAAAAATAGTGAAAATTTTACAAGCGGGCTCAATCAGGTTACCGGTTACTCGGGCGATTTATGAATGAACGACACTGGAGATATACTACTGGTTAGTGCTCTGTGGTTGCGGGATGCCGAATCCAGTGCCGTGCATAGATATTTTTTTTAAATCGCTATTATGGTTTATGAAAACTTTGCACTTGGAAACTGGCAGACAAAGCCTTGGATTTTGTATGAGCGAGCGAAGTCATTTTTGGTGAAAAGATATACAGTTTGTCAAGCTCAACAATTGAAAAAAAAATCATGTGCACGTGCCAGAAGTGAAACTTGAACCAAAGTTCCAAAGAAGCCCAGAACCAAAGAATCAAAGAACCTAAGAATCAATGAATCAAAGGACCAAAGAAACAAAGACTCAAAGAACCAAAGACCCCAAAGAATCAAAAAACCAAAGAGAAACCTGCTTCCCCCCAACAGCCACGAATTCTCACTACGTTATTTCTTTTCTTCCTATTTCTTTAACGAAAAGCAACGTTACATACAAAACGTTTAATGTGCGTTTCATTTTTTTCAATTCACTCCCCATTGTCGACAAATCATCACAACGCCGCGAAAAAAGTTTTACTTGCAAAAATCGTGCCAAATCGATCAATTGATAAACTTATTTTTAGGGTGACCCGAAAACAAAAGGGTCACACTGTATATCAGTGCACAAAAATTATTTTCAAATACAAACTAAAAAACTAAAGCTTAAAAGCAAAAGTCATAAGGCTACACTAGTGGATCATCTCACACGTGATCCACTGTGTACACAATTCTAATTGCCCACCATTCATTTACTTGAATATATTTTAAGTTTTTACAATATAAAAATTCTTCATTTCAGTAATTCATCGAATTAAGTCAAGGGACGAAAAAATTGGCAAGTATATCACAGACGACATGAAAAAGGCATTAAGCCTAATCAGGAATGGAACAAGTTTTCGACAGGCCAGTAGAATGACAGGACTTGCTTCTTCAACCATTTATGGGTACTACGAAAAATTAAAGGCTGCAAATTACTGTTTTGAAGGATGCCCACTCCATAAGTGAATAAAATTTTCACTGTTGACCAGGATATGACGCGTTGTTATTCCATGATCTCACTACAAGTGATTATCGAAAAGTAACTAATGAAATAAAATAAATAACTTAAAAATGCCAAAGTTATGGTCGGAAGTCATTTCAGAATAGACATTTTGACCTTTCACTGCGAAAACCTGAGCCATTTAATAAACATAACTTTTCAAGATTTTTTGACGATGTCCACAAGAAATTTAAGCCTCACATGATTAAGATCAGACAGGTTGGATGAATATTGAACTATTTGTCCATGTTATGGAACATTTTGTTAAACACTCAAACAGCCTGGATAATCCCACCATTTTGATCATGCATGGACAATCATGAAATTAACTTGTCGATCAAAGCGCTAGATACAGCGCAGTGTCTATTTATAACACTTCATCAGCACACGTCAGCAAAGTTACAACCATTGGAGGTTGGGGTTTTTGTCCCTTTGAAGCATTCTACAATACCACAGCTTACCCAACAATCGGCTGGCTAACTCGAAGGTGGGGGGTGCTTTGCGCCGATCCGTTCGAGTAGCCACCATTTTCCAAGTTAACCAGTAGCGTCGGAAACAGAATAATTCACTTATAGTTTAGCCTATTTAGACTATTATTATTTTGTTATTCATTTCGGTGTTCTTTGGTGTTATATGGAGCAAGATGGAGAAACCTGTGAAAGGTGTACATGTTTTTCTATGAAAAACTGTTTCCCTCTGGTTCATTTTTCAGTTTACCAACTATTCAATTACATGCTTGAAATAACTACCTACTGATTCTCAGGAACATCCAGAATCCCCATATATCTTCATATGGTGCGCAAATGGTTATAAACATTAAAAAGCAATTATTTCTTTTTGAAATTTTTTCCTTTCCCTCAAATATTTATTCCAGTTTTTGCCATTTGTGCCTTACTTAATTTTATTTTATTGTCACATTACGTTTGTGCTTGAATTATACATAGCTTTTTGACATTATTTCTCATTTTTTTTCTTGTATTTGAACCTTTTTAGACGGTTTTTGCGACAATTGAAATATTGTGCAAATGTGTGCGAGCTTATAGGGGTGAAGGATAAAAGAAACTAGGGGCCCTACAAACGTGCTACCAAATTGAACAAAGTTAGATGTGAGTTTTGGTTTGGTAAAAAAAGGATTTCGCTAACATCCCTATTGTACAGGATTATTAATAATTATTGAAGCAAAAAAGGGTTATTAGACAGTTGAAGTTAAGCCAAGACGTAGACGTTAACGTAGTACGTTAACGCATAAATTTCACGTCTACGTATATAATGATCCAAAAGCTAGTTGAAGTGTGGCATTTGACGTACGTTACGAGCGACTTAACCTAATTTGTTGTGTTTACATATAGTTTTTCGACCTGTAAAAGTAGAAAAAAAGTGATGTTTGTGACAATTTGGTTATTGAATTTTGAGGCCAAATAAAAATATGACGTGTGATGTCCAATATTGATTCGTTGGCAGATTATCCAAGATCGGAGACTCGATCGGCAAACCTCGGATTACGTATAAGGGATAACGTCCAATACGTGAAGACACGCAAGGTTACGTATGTCCGTAAACGCAAACGTGAGAAAAAACGAAGTGCGCTTGCCCAGATGTCAATCACCACGTTAACGTCTACGTGAATGAAAGCACTTCAACTATCTATTATTGCATAATATACAGTTTTTCTGCTATTTTTCGATGATTTCAATTTTTTTTCATATACATACAGGGTGTCTCACGGTGACCGTCCATTGGAATATCTCGGGAAATAAAGCAATTGGGATTCTGAAAATTTGTATGGTGGGATATTCATAGATGTTCTTCTCAAATGAAATGAAAGCAACGTTGCACGACTTCCGGTTATACCGGAAGTAGGTGTCAACTCGCTTATTTTAAATGGAACACCCTATATATTATTACATTTTTGGATTCTACGTAAAATTCTAGGCAGACTTCATGCATCATGTCCTATACCTAAGAATGAGCGTTTTTGCAATATTTTAGTTTTTATGTCAAAAATGACGTTTGAAGGCTCCTATTTAAATGTGAATTTCACCTATAAGACAGCCTTCATTATTTAATTTGTATTGGATTTCTTGTTAAAAAAGACCTACTTTGATAGATTTTTCACAGCAATATGAAAACTATTATTACAGGGTGGGCCAAAAATAAGATCAAAAATTAAATTCAGAAAACGGCAAAAAATCAATTTTTTTCAAATGGAAACCCCTAATTTTTATAATTTTATCTTATTGTGCATTAAAAATAAAGGTGAGTTTGTATAAGATTGTCCTCTCCAAAATTTTTTTTTTTCCGAATTTTTGGAATAAACAACATAAGGTAAACTCACCCTCATTTTTAATGTACAATAAGATAAAATTATAGAAATTAGGGGTTTCCATTTGAAAAAATTGATTTTTGGCCGTTTCCTGAATTCAATTTTTGATCTTATTTTTGGCCCACCCTGTAATAAAAGTTTTCATATTGCTGTGAAAAATCTATCAAAGTAGGTCCTTTTCAATAAGAAATCCAATACAAATTAAATAATGAAAGCTTTCTTATAGGTGAAATTCACATTTAAATAGGAGCCTTCATACTTAGGTATAGGACATGATACATGAAATCTGCCTAGAATTTCACGTAGAATCCAAAAATGTAATAATATATAGGGTGTTCCATCTTAAATAAGCGAGTTGACACCTACTTCCGGTATAACCGGAAGTCGTGCAACGTTGCTTTTATTTCATTTGAGAAGAACATCTATGAATATCCCGCCATACAAATTTTCAGAATCCCAATTGCTTTATTTCCAGAGATATTCTAATGGACGGTCACCGTGAGACACCCTGTATAGTCACATTCTAGTGTCTTCAAAGATTGCACATTTACTGGTGGATTATTATTTATTTATAATAAAAATCAAATAACCTGATTTCTCCTCTCCACCAGTAAATCTGCAATAGGATGTGACTATACAGGGTGTCCCAACGATAGAGTAAAGTAGGTTTTATCATATAGGATATGAAAAATATCAATATCAATATGCTTCACAGGTTAGGGGTGTAAATAGCGCACATTCTGAAAATATTTGGAAACATACATGGTGCGTCACAAAAGTATGGCACGAGAAAGTTGTATTTTTTTAAATGGAACCCCCTGTATATTAATTGATATTTCAATTCTTTCTTCAATTTGGAACAAAAATTGTGATACAACTAACGTTCCTAGATTCAACCGTTATCGAGATATCGCGTCTTAAAAATAGGTTTTTTGCACCTTTGACATGCTATAAAACTCAAACTATTCAAGTTAGAGGAAAATGGTTTGCACTTTCCTGTCTCAACTTTTCAAGAGCTCTTCTGTCATTTGGATAGAAGGTAACGTCAACTGTCAACTTTTTTCGGCACATTTTGACATTTTTTCACAATAATGGATTCAATCTCCTTGAATAGCTCTTGAAAAGTTAAGATAGGAATGTGCAATCCTTTTTTCTCTAACTTGAATAGTTTGAGTTTTATAGCATGTCAAAGTTGCAAAAATGCCATTTTTAAAACGCGATATCTCGATAACGGTTGAATTTAGGAACATTAGTTGTATCACAATTTTGGTTCCAAATTGAAGAAAGAATTGAAATATCAATTAATATACAGGGGGTTCCATTTAAAAAAATCATACTTTTTCGTGCCATACTTTTGTGACGCACCCTGTATGTTTCCAAATATTTTCAGAATGTGCGCTATTTACACCCCTAACCTGTGACGCATATTGATATTGATATATATATTAAAACCTACTTTACTCTATCGTTGGGACACCCTGTACAAGAAAATTTGAAAAACATAAAAAAATAGCAGAAAACCGTATAAGTAATTGTTACCCAAGAAAGACAGTGAAACGTGAGTTTGGGTTAGGTTGGGTTAGTTTGGAAAAGTAGTAGTAGTTCACAGTGGCGGCTGGTCGGGGTAGGCAAGGTAGGCGCCGCCTCACCGCAGTAAATAGTAAATACCAAAATAAATTATTATTGTGAACTGAATAATTGAATCACAATTAATCAAGAAGATTTCCATTTAAAAACAATGCTTATTATATTCTTCATTACTTCTACCTACCAGTGGTGCGAAACTCATTCCTAAACACCCACAAGAGGACCAGGTCCTAGCCGTTGACCGCTGGTGCATTCAAAATAGGCGGACGTCACGGTGCCTCTTCTCTCTGTTCCCGCGTGGTATTTTATGCACATGAGAAGGGGTAATCATGAGAGTGGGGCAACGGCGAATATAAGGAAAATATAGGCGAAACGATTTCCGCCTTCGTCGCGTGTTCGTGTGTTTTCGGTGTCGACGCGCGAAACGGTCATCCCACAATGACATGAAGCATGAAGCATAGGGATGAGACGATTGAAACGTATAAAAACGACAGTCGATACTCTTTACCCATCTAGCGAATATGAATTGATTCATCAATACAGATTATCAAACTTTTTTAAAAACACTTTTGGCATAAAAAAGCTAGCCCGAGCATTATTCTATCTATACTCTTTTTTATGCAATTGCAGTGATGACTGCAATAAATAGTCGTTATTGGGGATATCGGTTGCGATTATCCATCCTAGGCCTTGAGCCCGAGAAAAACCAAACTAAATTAGACTGTATTGTTCTTATCAGGTGGCGGTGTTTTGTGATTTTGCCAAGATTTGGATAACTACACTACAATTATTGATATAATCACAGATTATCAGATAAGTTTTAGAAATTAGTAAATTAGAATTTCTGTTTTGATATTTTCATTTTTTGGGACAGGATTTGTCCACACATAGAGGTAGAGTTTAGTTTGTTTAGTAGTTGTCGTTTTTTCAGGATATTCATTATTTATTTTTGGCATTTTTACGTAAGTTCTTTTTATTTTCAAAATGACTTTGCCAGCTCATGACGTTATTTGTTCCTTATTGGAGGAACCGTTTTCTAGGCTTAAGGTTGAAGATCGAAATCAAATAATCGCTGTAGGTCGCCCTACACCCTCACTTGACATTTTGAAACCGGATAAAAAACAAGGGCAACATTTTTCTCGCACTTTTAACACCCAATGGTATAAAAGCCACGGATGGTTATGCGGTAGTTTCTATAAACAGAGCCTTTTTTGTTGGCCCTGTTTATTGCTCGCGAAAGGAAGAAATAACGTTTGGGTACTGCAAGGATATACAGATTTGAAAAATTTGTCTGCAAGTATTAGAAAACATGACAGCTCTAAAGAACATCTGAGCAGTTACTTGACTTTAAAACGATTACAGACAAATTCTTCAACGATAAAAGACGCTCTTCAAATTCAAACCGCTCTTTCTTTAAAACTTTATAACGAAGACGTTCGAAAAAATAGAAATTTGATGATGTATCTAATAGACGTAACATGTTTACTTGCAAAGCAAGAATTGGCATTTAGGGGACATAACGAGAAAAATGAATCTTCAAACGTTGGAAATTTCAAAGAATTTTTCAAGGTTCTGATTAAACGCGATGTGGAGATGCAAGAACATTTGAAAAAAATTGGTAACATATTTTCGGGATTATCTAAAACTATTCAGAATGATTTAATTGTATGCATTTCCGAGCATCTTATGGAACACATTAACCGGGAAATCAAAGATTCTATTTTTTTTGCGGTACAGGCGGATGATACAACCGATATGGTTGAAAAATCGCAGTGTGCAATTTCGGTTCGTTTTGTCAATGAATCGGGAAAAATTCAAGAAAGATTTTTAGGATTTTATGACGTGAGCCAAGATAGAACTGCTCTTGCAATGTACGAACTGGTATCGGCGGTTTTGCGTCCGTTTGACTATAAAGCCAAGTTAGTTGGTCAGTGTTACGATGGTGCGAGTGTCATGGCTGGTTCATTAAATGGCTTACAGATGAAAATCAAATCTGATGCACCAAACGCTTTATTTACACACTGCAGCGCTCATAGATTAAATGTAGTTTTGCAAGACGGAACAAAAAGCATTAAAAGCTGTCGTATCTATTTTGCCAGCGCTATTTCATTACCGGGATTTTTTAATCAATCAGCGAAACGAACATTTGTTTTGGATTCGGTAATGGCTAGGAGAATTCCTTCCTCTGTGGAAACAAGGTGGTCCTCCCGCTCTAAAACCATCAATATCATAGATTCAGAGTGGGAAAATTTGCGTACAGTTTTTACTGAAATTATTAACGATACGTCATCAGGAAAAGAGTCCATTTTTGGCGCAAGGGGCTACTTAAATTTTTTAGAAGATATTGAATTTTCATTTTTAACGGCTGCTTTCAAAAATATATTTGATATTACCGATTTATTATTTGACATTTTACAAAAAAAGTCTTTGGATATAACTTACTGCAAAAATCAAGTTTTTTCTGCCAGGGATCGCATAAAACTGCTGAGAACTGAAGAGAAGTTTAACAAGATTTTTGAAAAAGCGGAGGGGAGAATAAATAAATCTGCGTGCTTACCACCTGCACAAAAACGAGCTAGAATATCTGATGCTATTCCAGATAACAAAAAAGCCTCATTGCGTATTCTATTTTATGAAATCTTAGATAACGTCGTAACGCAAATAGAGGTGCGATTTGCGGATTTGTCACAAATGACATTTTTTGCGTTAGCTGACTCGTCAAAATTTAAACATTTTAATAATAACTTTCCCCATGATTTGGTTACTGGTTTGGTCGATTTTTATAAAGATGTTTTTGATAAACAAAGATTAATAAATGAGTTGTCTGTTATCTATCAGGATGAACAATTCGAAAAGTTAAATTTAGAATCAATTTTACAAAACCTGGTCAATAACGAACTTCGACAAATATTTTCTGAGGCCTATAAAATGTTTGTTTTGATTGCCACGATTCCCGTAACAAGCGTCGCTGTTGAGCGTCATTTCTCGTGCCTTAAACGTATCAAAACATACAGTCGTAACTCCATGAGAAATGAACGTTTGTCTTCACTGGCATTGTTAGCTATAGAAAAAGAATTGTTTCTTAAAATCCAGGCCAGTGAAAGTTTTGAAGCTGATATAATCCAGAAATTTTCGCTTCTAAAGGATAGGAGAATAAATCTAATTTATAAAAAATAAATTCTTTTTTTTTCTATGATAATATTAGTGTATGGTGAGGTTCAGGAAGGCTGTATGGGGAGGAGGAGGCCTTATTTTTTTGCAATCAAGATACATTCTTTGTAATATTTCAAAATTAAAATAAAATGACCGCAATATAAATTATTAGTCAAAGTTTGGGCAGGGTCTCGAACAATGATTTGTCTGCTGCGCATTCTCCACTTACTGGATATGAGGGGAAATTATTTATAAATGAGGAGAAATCTCACGAAAAATTCGCCTGCGGCGTGGTGGCGGAACTATAATAGAACAATTCGAGGCGAAGCCCGGGGACCCGTGAGGTTGGGGGTCTACGGACTCTTTATTTAAGATTAAAGTTAAAGTTGTTTTTTTCCCTCTGTTGTGTTGTGTTGTAGAGTTGTTTAGTTCTCCAATATATAGAGAATTGGAATGTGAAATGTCTCAGGGATCGGAGAAAAGAGCTGCTCCAGCAGGAAATACTATTCTCAGTTATTTTAAAAAACTGAAAACAAAGAATCAAATCGAAGAGCAAGTGGAATCAAACTCAGCCCAAATATCCCTTACTATAGAACGGAACTTCCCCTACCAGAAATGAGGGAAAATTAATTATAAAGGAGGGGAAATACAACCACGAAATTTTTCACCTGCGGCGCTTTGCCTGCGGCGCCGTCTGGACCAACAACATTTAGTCACGCTACGCCACAGGATTCCGCCTACCCAAATATAGGCGGCACGAGCCGCCACTGGTAGTTCACAATAAATTAATCAAAAATTGGCGTTTTCTTCACGATATTTGCGCTTTTCATTACCCACCCAGCACCCTTATGTGCTCCCAGTCCCGTAAGATTGTCACATAACCACACATTAGCGCAACATTTCAATGGTTGCAAACACCTTCTAGAAGGGTCTACATAAAGGTAATACAAAAAAAAAAATAAAATTGCAATATTTGGTAAACTGAAAAATTACCGATATCTGGAAAAGAAAATCAGCTCTTTTAGATTTCCCAAGGATCTCATGAGGTAAGTGAGTTGAAAATATATTCCAATTGCAAAACTCCGTAAATGATAAATTTTTGTATTCTTGTTGGCCACAATCATTGTTGATGGAATGAGTAGATAAATAATTTATTTTTTTCTATATCATTCAAAAAATACCCAAAATATAGCGAATGCGTAGTAAATATCTTTAATACTAAAACTCAAGTGTAAGAACGTAATTTTTGCCTAAATTCCAAGGAAATGGATTCTCTTTTTTTTTGCGAAAACGCTTTGTTTTCGAGATAAATGGTGTGGAATTTTAATTTCAATTCTTGTTTTATTTGAATAAATCCCATAATAATTCTGACAATTTAACAAAATTCGGTATCCAGGGTATTTTTGACATAAGAAATTCAAATTTTATATCATTATGACTCTATATTGTATGTGGTGCCATCTACAAGTATTTATATGACGCAACTTATAATACATGTGTAGTCTTATTTTGAAATGGATGTATATTATTACGTAGGTACCTATTTAGTTCAAGTATGTAATAATTACATGTATATCAACGGCTTTCAATAAAAATATTTCTTTTAATGTAGAATAATAAAGTGTTTTATTTTAATTCGCATCATAATATTCTATAATGTATCAGTAAATCATGAGTAAAATAAAACTAAAATTCAGTTAAGCACTGTCCTATAGATCGATACACACAAAATATCAGAAAAAGGGCGGCGGCGGCTTTTTCACAAAAATCAAAGAACTGTCAAAGAGATAGCCAGCTGTTTGTTGGGTAAGCTGTGGCAATAGATTCCTGGTTATCACGTCATCCGGGATAGTCTGTTGGTATTTATGATGTTGGAGAAATTGTGGCCGTATAAGGGTGACCCGGAAACAGCGCTAAAAATTAAGCGCCCGAGCAGGGGCCGATATAATGTAATATAATACTGTTTGTCTTTTTTTCTATCGATTTTCCTATTCTGTTCAAATTCAGTCAAAATCGTCATTCCCGTCCGCTGTCGCCAATGTAGTATCAGTTAAAGGACTTGGCGGATCCCTTCAAAATAAAAGTAAACAGCTTCAATTCGTTACTGAATGAATAACGCAAAAAAATATGTTGTTGACTCAATTTTAATGGTTTTCATATTTCATTTGCAAGGTTAAAGTTTATCGTTAGGTTTGTTCATCATTCCCGCCCGTGGACCGTTATTTTCAAATTCGAATCTAACCTCACCAAAGGAACGCGCGAGAATATGTTCAGTATTCTCAGAGCTGCCGGTGAGAAAGGGTGTATGTTTAAAGGAGCTTGAAGTGTTCATGTAACTAGTGTTGTCGTCATTCCCGTCGTAAGTAATCTAGTTTTTTTAATCAATGATCAAGTAGAACATTATCTATTACTACCCTTACATACTTCTTATTTTTTTTTGCTATTTGATTTTCAACAACTCAACAAGATAAGAAAAGTTGTCAAAACATCATTCCCGTCGTCATCGTTGTAGTGTTGCGTGTTATTTTTTATTTTGTTTCCAATTAACCGTAAAAGTCCATATCAAAGCAGACGGGAATGACGTATCTTTGAAAATAATGATTCATTAAGCCGTTTCATTTGTTGTAGATGAAACGGCTGAAACCAATTCAAAAGTTGAAGAGAGAAAAAGAAAAGACCGTGAAAGGGCAAGAGAACGCAGAAGAAAAATACGTGAAGATCCAGTAAGAAGGGCACAACAACGACAAAAAGAACAACAAAAATATTTGAGGCAGAAAAAGAAAGGAGTAAAGAGGAACATTGCAGATTTAACTCCAGGAGAACAAATTCTTCAGCGCAAGAAATGGAATAGTAACTCAAAAAAATTTCGAAAAAGTGAATAGATTCCAGGAGATTCAACATTTTACCAGAAAAGGAATAAAGTTGAACGATATTGAACGAGACAATTATGATGATGAATCGTAAAGAAGAAATATGAAAGGATCAAGAAACAAGAACAGCGATAAAAATATTTATAGTCTTTTCAGAAAATGTAAAGAGCAGTAATTTTATTGGAATAACAGAATGGCAAAGATCAGATGGGTTCGTATTATTATTGGGTAGTGTCGGATTAGCAGTACTTAGTTAAAACCCTGTTTTATACTCCTTTCTTCGCACGAGTATTACACATTTTTTGTATTTTTGTGGACTTTCTGACCCCACCTCTTCATCTGATGTCAGTCCTTCTGTTTAAGGTGAGGCATGTACCCAGAACGGGTACATTCAGCATCCTTATAGCTGATGTGGTCGTTGTCCCTGACTTCTTGGAAACATGTAGGACACCAAATCCCTCTTAACTTGAGTCTATGACCTCCATGTGCGTCGCCTCTTATGTGTGCATCAATGATGAAGGCCTTGTTGTTCATGGACCCTATTATATTTAGTTTCAGGAATCCACCACCGGTTCAATCAATCCTTTATTCTTCTACTACATCGTATCCCTTGTTCTTAAGTCCCACCACCAGCTTAGATACGATTGCGTTCTGTCCGCGTCCTGTGACATGGTTGCACTACTTAATACAGCCTGATAATCTAAGCCAAATATCAGAGTGATTCTCGGAACTGTTGTTATTGTATTACAATCTTGTACTTCAGATCCTCTTTTCTCTATAACATAAATTCAACTCGCACAGACCATACTACAAAAAACTTTAAAACAGTAGGTTTATAAAATCTTCATCTCTCAAACACCAATGTGGTGATAGACCTTCAGGATGTCAAAATACGCCTAGATAGCAGGCCCGAGTCTCGTCCGTTATCGGAATTAACCAGACAAATCGTTCCACCAACTAAGAACGGAGTCAAGAAAGAGCTTTCAATATGTCTATCCTTCCAGTGTCTGGGCCTGGTGAGGTTTCCCGTGTTGAGTTGAATGAAACCGCAGACTCCACTCCTGCTGGTGATGCCCTTCCGTCCTTTTAGTTTCAGCTTTGCAACCATACTTGCCCCGAGGTTTGGTTTTCTGGAAGTTTAAAGTTAGAACTTGACGCGGAGTTGCCTGAATTTTTTTTGGGTAATTTGTTTTCAATTCCCTTCAGTTACGTAAGGGAAAGTTAATAAAGAGAATTTTTTTTTAATCCCCGGCAGTTACTTAAGGGGGAATTTGTTTTCCATTCCTGGCAGTTGCTTGAAGAGATTTTTTCACAAGAGAAGTTACTCAAGGGGAGGGAAAACATTGTTTTCAATTCCAGGCAATTACTAAATGGTAATTTGTTTTCAATTCCCAGCAGTCACTTGAGAAGAAATGTGTTTTCAGTTACTTAAACAGAAATTTGTTTTCAATTCCAGGCAGTTTAACTTGAGAGAAAATTTGTTAACAATTCCCAGCACTTACTCAAAGGGATGTAACTTAAGGGAAAACAAGTTTTATATTCCCGGCAGTCACTTAAGAGGAAATTTGTTTTCAATTCCGGGCAGTTACTTAAAGGAAAGATACTTGATGTCACAAAACAAAAAAATATCGTTATAGCCGTTATGCCAGAACGCCGATCAATCAACGGAGGATTGGTGATGCCAATATGTATCAAATTTTAGCCGCGGCTGATGAACCAAGACGCGGTTTAATTTCCAATTCGTTTAGGACCTCGGTTACGCTCGGTAGCTGTGTATTTTTCGGGTATTTTCGCCAAGCCTTATCGCCTTAAGGGTAACTCCGGCCAGCAACCCAAGACCCAAGCGTATTTCTGAGTTCTGACTGTGCCTGAGCGTCCCGTTCCTCTTGGTTCCTGATGATTATGATTGTTTTGTCCATTTTATTGTTGTTTTAAATATGTACGTACGCTAGTTCAGTTTTTTTGTTTTGATTCTACACAAAAATGCTCTTGTCATTACATGACTTAACCATCATTTTCAATGGTAGTGGTAAATTTGCTTTAAACTTTGCACCATTTTTGCCGTTAAAGAGTTCATCAAGATTGTTACACATTGGAGACCTTATTTTATGGACTTCTGTTAACTAAGATTTAAAACATAATTTATTAGATCCACTCAGCAAGTCATCCTACCTTAAATGCTGTGTCTGTAACCAGACACTCTCCAATAAGGGAAATCTGAGAAAACACATGAAGATTCATGCTGCTGTTGAAAAGTGAGTGGAACACAATTTAGATCCTAGTTGACAGTATTAACATTTATAGTTTGAACGACAATGAAGGCGACAAGGCTTTCACTTGTGAAGAATGCGATGTCATGTAAGTACCGACGCCAAATAAAGGTAGTTTAGTTTCTTTGTCTGATTCGGTCGCGTGAATCAGATGAGTATTGTTTTATTTCTTTGACCAGGCTTGGCATTTTGATGTTAGGCCGTTTATGTCACCTAAGTGGTCTCATCAAGAACTTGCTGATAGAATATTTTGCGTGAGCTCAAAAAATGAATGTTGATGAGATCGCGCGAACTAAAAAGTGACTTCGCTTGTTGCGAGAGATCACATCACCCCGACATCGTTCGGTGGGAATTCATGTTCATTTGTAGTTTGATATTTCTACTTTATTCCCAGATGTCTCTCAACAGCTGAACTCACGACACACAAGCGAGTGCACGATGTCGAAAAACCCCATCTTTGTAGACGGTGTAATTATAGATTTGCCACCAGTAGCGAGTTGACATATCATGTTATAGAAACACACACAGGTAGGTGAATAGACAGCCCGAGACGTGACGTCACAAAGATGGGTGGAGCTTATTCTGCCTCCAAACAAATTTGTTAAGCATAGTAAAATCCTTTATTATGATACGATTAAATATCACTCTTTTCAACCTTATATCACTGCTAGAAGTCTTATTTGCTTTGAGTCAATATAAGCTCCATGCAGTTTGTGACGTCAGACCTAGCCATGCAGTCTTCAGAATAGCGTAAATGTCAGTTTTTTGTATTTTACCTTTGCTACTATTCTTTAGGAAACATTTCGTTAAAATGTAAGTTTTGTCCGGAAACATTCGTCTTGGCTTCAGAGTTGAAAATCCACATGCAATTTCATGCGGTCGAGACAGATGAGCAATATGAAGGTGAGACAATATACTACAAAATGGAGGGTGTGAATTGATTCCTTCAATAACCAAAACGCATTCACTTTACACCCTCTAACAGAAATTCTCATTTGAATCAAGCTAAAGTTAACATTTTTTTCTAATTCAACTCAGATATGATAGATCTAACATGTTTGGACAAACCGTATGTTGACATTGATGAGGGATCACAAAGGTGAGTGTTTTTTTTTCAGGCATGAAGCCTACTTTTAAAATCAATTGAAACAGCGTACAATAGACCAGATAAAGCATGAAAGCTGTGTGTTTAGTCTATTATACCGCGCTGGCACAGTTTCAATTGACTTTTATGTTTATTTTCAGTCCAGTGCCATCTGCAGAGGGGACCTCCGTGAAACTATTCAAGGTGACAGACTTAAAAGAGGTACGAGACCTCTATGTACCAGATGGTTCATTTTTGGCATCTATAGTGGATCATAGTCTTAAACTCGGTCGTACCAATACCCAACTGACCAAATATTACAAAAAATTCAGTGACATTGAAAAAATGTCAGTGAATCACCTTATTATAACGTTTTTCAAGGATGTGCCAAGTGAGGACGCGACTGCGAATTCTTTTTTCGAATTCTGCAAAACAAAAATCAACGTTGACATTTGCAAGCAGGCGGAAGTAAACACCAGATTACAAGCTGAGAGTGCTTTGTGGCACGAATTGAAATATGGTCGCGTGACCGCTTCTAAAGCATATCCAGTTATGTGCTGTCAAACCGACGAAGATACCCTGGTAGACAGTTTACTAGGGGAATCGTTCAGAGGTTCATCTTCAAAGACAAAGGTGCTAGGGGAGATAGAAAAACTGACCGGAATGAAATTCCAACAGTGTGGTCTTATGGTTTTGGCTGAACATCCGATAATAGCTGCGACACCGGATGCTGTTTCCGATGATTACATCGTTGAAGTAAAATGTCCCACTTCGGAAAAACCACTTGAAACATACTTCAAACAAGGGGAAATAGCTGCGCGATATATGACGCAGGTGCAGCTACAAATGCACGCATTTGGCAAGGAAAAGGCTCTTTTCTGTGTTGCTCACGAGAATTTTGAGAAGAACAAAATCGTTAATTTGATAATAACAGTCAGCTATGATCGAAATTATTGCGAGAATATGGCGGAAAAGTGTGAAGACTTTTGGGCTAAATCTGTATTTGCTTTATTAAAGAAAAATTACAGTTATTGATGTTTTATTAGGTGATCTTGTAAGTTCATTACACCACAGGCAATGATGATGATATAGTCGATGTATGGTACAAGATGACTGCCGAGACATGCACCAGGCTGTAACATAGTGAACTCATGCAGCCTGCAAATAATTCGCTTCATATGGCTTCTGAGCGCTGCTATCCTTTTTGTTTCCTTACAGGATGAAAGTCGTATGAGTAAACATCCTCTTTGCTGGAGCAATGGAGCTACGCGTCCAAAACCTCTGTCCGCCATCACCTGCATGCCAGGAGGGAGTTTATTCAAAAACCGACAGTCTTTTATTATGTGGAAATCAGTTGCTTTGCCACCATATCCTCCCGAAATATAATTCACCAGACCATCAGGGGTGCAAGATACTAAATATTTGATGGTGTTAACAAGTTTATCCGCAGACCACGTCGATGTATAATAAAGCGGATTATTGGGTTCCTGTATTTCAACTTCCAAGTAATCAATAATGGACACTACTTTGTGATATCTTGCTCTGAACGGAATAGGCATGTGATATTGAATTCTTTCTGTGGAAGGCCAAACAATAATTTCCTGCATCAGGTCTGCAAGAATTGGAACTGTTGTTTTAAATATTCTGCTAACAGTTGCTGCAGGCATGCCAAAGTTTGTTCCTAATACACTAAAAGGTTCGTTTAATTGGATTTTTTTCAGCGTAATTAGAATGTCCAGTATTGATGATGGGGCTATTGTTGATAAAATGTGTATAAGGTAAAAGCTCTCTGGCGGTAAGCCCAAAAATATCCTAGAATTCTTCTCCAAATCATCAAAGCTTTTTTTTCGCATAGCTTTCTTTAAATTTTGTACAGCCGTCTCCTGAATTCCGTAGATTTCTGTGGTTTCATCAGTTGTTTCCTTCTTTGAGCTTTGCTCTGACGACGTGACAGCTTTTTGTTTCTTAGATGTCCGAGGAACCGATACTTTGGAGTCAGTGTCTTCTTCACTCACTATTAGTTCTAGAGATTCTTCTTTTATCATAACAGAATGTATATCCACTGAAGCAAAAGAACTAGTCTCTGGTTCACTTATATGTTCTTCGATCTTGACGCGTTTTCGACTTCTGGATGCACTATTTTGGGATTTCTGACACTCGAACCGATGAGGAACAACGTCTTTCTTCAACCTTGGAGGGATATTCATCAACTTGAACGCCCAGTAATTGTCAAGATCGTCTTCCAACTAGAACAAAAATTTCATTCAATTTTGTTATAATTTAAAGGTATTCCTGATCCAATGAATAGAGGAAATTGGGTTTTCAATAAGTTAATTGGCGGGTCAAAGATATAATATGATTTGCAGGATTCATCAGATATCAGATCAAATCAAATCAGATAACCTTTATTTGTCAAAACAATTGTTTTGTAGACAAAGCAAATGCTTATGAAAAAATACGAAAATAATATATATATATAAAAAAAAACACCTACTTACATACTACATATTAGCAAAAATGAAAAGTCACAGCAGTAAAAAAAAAATTAGTCTTACAATAGTCCAGCAAACAGATCAACAAAACAACGCATATAGTATCACATTGAAGGCATCACAGTAGCCTAGTTTACACCGATAACTCGTTTAGTTCGGTCCGATAGGACCAAGTGGGTGAAGATAGTACGGTAGGACCAATGCTTGCTTCTCGTCCGTTTACACCGTCTTGCAATGCGTGAACTAAATGAGTACGCGCGCAATTCGTCAACCGTCAAAAACAAGTCGAAATTATTTATCGACACAATCCGTAATCAAAAAAAACATAAGTAAGTACGCTCAGATTGTCTTGAGAAACTCAGAACCCACACAATAACAACAATCAACATAACCTCATAATTTTGATCCAGATCGAACCAAATTTAGTTCGGTACACCTGCTGGCAAGTACCGAACCAAGAACGTTCCAGCTTATTCCGCAACTGTTCGCAACTCCATTCGAACCAAATTCTTCTGATATAGTTCGAATCTAGTACTTGGTCCGCGGACCAAGTTGTCGGTGTAAACTAGGCTAGTGTTTCGTTGAGGAATTCATCACTCTCTAAGGCTTTGAGGTAAATGATTGAATATTTTCACTGAGGTGAGGTACAGCACAGATTTTCTTGTTTGCTTGGATCTTGGTAAGGGTAGCGGCAGCAGATTTTGCTGACGCGTACTACAGCCCGCCATGGACCAAAATATATAGAGATGCCAGAGTCAGAATCCTACAACGAGACAGGATTCTGATACACTGCTCTCTTCTGAACAACAACTAAGGTGTTCATAAGCGATTTGCCCGCAGAACTCCAGAAAACAAGTCCATATCTAAGTCGAGATTCTATTAGGTCAAAGTAAACTCTCCGTCCAATCCCAGGTCCCTGTTTCGCCGTCAATGTTCTCACCGCGAAACAACCGACTGCAAACCTTCCGCTCAGCTCGGTGATATGAGTATTGAATTTTAGATCTTAGGCAATAATAAGTCCCTAAAATGGGATTCTTTGTGTTGTGGCACCTAGTAGGATCGAAGAGACAAGTTCTCTGAGTCACACTTGAAACATATATACCAATTCAAGAGTAAAATGGTCCAGGTTCAGAACAATAAGGCAATTGGCATCACACCAATTGTTCAAGTCCTGTGATACCAGCACTGAAAGAGACTCCATTTTATTCGTGTGCCATAAGATGGTCGTATGGTATATTTTACAGGTATGTCCAGTTGCGAGAGGTCATTGATATGAAGAATGAAGAAATAGCTCCCAATACTGAGCCCTGAGGAACACCCCAGTCCACTGGTAGCTCGTTCGAGATCATTGTTCCGGAATTGACGTGCTGAGTTCTCCCAGTCAAATATGATTGAAACCATGAGAGCGCTACTCCACGAAAACCATAGTAAAGTAGCTTCCGGAGCAGAATCCCGTATCCAGTGATTGATGCAATCAAAAGCCATAGAGATGTCACAAAAAAACGGCTGCAGGCACTACAGTCCCATCCAAACCTGTATACAAGTCACCGAGGAGACGACCGAGCACACGTGACTTCACAAGCTTTTCCATGATCTTTGAAAAGGTTGATAAAATTGCAATGGGTCTAAAGTTGGAGGGATCCTCTAGATCGCCTCCCTTGTGAAGCGGTATGATTCTCGGATTCTTTAGGCAAGGGGAGAAAAAACTGTCTTTCCCTGTTTCTTAAGTGTCTCCAATGCTGAATCAGGAATCATCCCCTGAAGTGTTCTCATTCTTGATAGATTTGAAAGCAGTTTTTAATTCCACCACATCTGTCGGTACGAAGAAAAAGGAAAATTGAGTCGGCGTGCCAAGATATGCCAAAGGGTCCTTATTGCACTGTATAACACTGACAATTTTTTTGCAATGGAGCAATAATGATAAGTATTAACTCTTTGGGAATCTCTGATGATTCCAGATGGGGTTAGTTCGGACAGTCTTAAAAAAAAACGAAGGGAGAATTAGACTCCCAAATGATTCCTATAGACGAAAATTACAGAAAAAAATGTCATCTTGGTGTTAAGTTTGCAATGAAAAATCTAGCAAAACGCGTCCGGATCATCCCATTTCTTCCGAAAAGATATAACAGACTAAAATCACGTTTTCTATAAGCGCATGCTTACAATTTAACGTTTCTCCGTAACTATGATTACTTAATTTTCTAAAATAGTCAGCGAATGAATAATTATTCAATGTAGTTAAAAGGAAGCCAATGATGATTATCAAACAAATGTCGAATTGAAAATCTATCATCAGAAATTCTGGGATTTTTCGAAATTATATGAATTTTAAAACATATCATTTTGCATGTCACCAACAAATCATTTTATCAATCATGTTAACCAGCTTTTTGGTTAAATCTACTACAAATTTAAATTGGTTTAATTCAGTCCGACCCTGTCGACCTCCAGCTGCTGACTTCTTTGACAATTTTTGACCTACGAATATGCGTGATGGTGGGTCCTCATGTGCGTATTTCAAGGACGGCGTTTTCGCGTTTTTCGATATGATTGGTTGGTGATATTCCCGCCGTCAATACAACCAATCAGAACGTGTATGTCAATACGCTCAAAATGTCAAAACGCGTCCACTACGCCCATGGGGACGCACCATCATATGATGCGTGAATTTGATTCGAGTTGATGCTGATCTTCTGACATATGTACCCTGTTCCTGTTCCTTTTGAAAAAAAAGTACTTCTGCCTTTTGCTGTAAACTGAAATTCATCTTAAGTAAGGTAGTAGCAAAACCGTACCTTTGTGAACGAAAATCTAATGATTGGTAATATTCTTCAATCATCACTTTTTCTACTTACGTTGAAATGATCTTCGCAAATAGTGAACCCCCCCATAGTCGAATAAGTCTTCTTATCTCTACTCACTTCCACCATTCCACTCTTATGCCCTTTTTGGGTACCGTAAAAAATATTTTCTTTGGAGTAGATATCGTTGTGTTTTTACACATAGGTACAACACAACTTCTTCGATATTTTTTATATTTACTCGTCCTACTGCCAACGATTTTGTTTTCCATCTTTTAAAAAGAAACCTCACGATATCAACACAAATAAAAAATTGAACAATGTTAACGCCCCCACTGCCCACTGCCAATTGTTCGCCTTGTGACGACACCGGACTTTTGACATTATTGACAGTTGCTATATACTGTCATATTAACGAATGGAGTAGGTCTGTTGCGGAGTGTAACATGTTTTTTAAGCAACGCGATGTAAATGTTTGTTTGTAAAAAAATCAATCTATTATCAAATTCCGCGCGTCATCGCCTAACAGTCATCAGTAACAATATGGCAACACTACCAACTTGCAAGGACCTGCATCCCATTAAACATCCACTCCATGTGCATTTCATAACCTCAACTCATCACTTTTTATTTTATAAATCGTTATGAACAGATAAAATTGGCAAGACAGCATAAAAAAGAAACGAATTTATAGTCGAAGCCAATTCAAATACTACTACACTGAAAATATTAAATATTTGATTACAGCGGTGCAAAACAAAGAAAACATATGGTATTTATATTTATATGACTTTTTCAAAACCCATACTCAAAACTAACATGAACCATGAACGATTTAACTTTTTCCCCTTCGCAAAAAGTAGAATAGGAATAGGTTGAAAAATTATTATACAACTTGGCAACGATGTGCACAGTTGTTATCATTATCTGTCATTCTTGTTCGAAGCCACTTTCACGTCATTGGGGATGTGACAGATTTCCACTTGCCAAATCGGAATCATATGATACCATCTACATTGAATTTGGCATAAGCGTGACTTTGAAAAAAGATTCAATGGAGTGGTAGCATCATATGATTCTCGTTTGCCAAACTGAAATTTGACAGTTCCACTTTGAAGTGAAATTCATCATCAGATTGATCATTGTTTATTTTCTAGTTTTTGTTTTGAAACATACTGCATACTGATTATTATTATTATATTCTCAGTTATTGTTAACCAGTTGTTTTGCTTAGCGATTAATTTTTCGTGTTGTGCTATTTATAAAAATATATTATTTCCAACTTACATTAAAATGGTCCTCACAACAGAAAAATTCACTTTTTGATTTGGGCATATCACGTCTTCCTGCTGTAAACCATTGTTTTTTCCGCGTGTATTCCTTTGGTACACGTAGAAAAATTTTACTTGTGTTCTTAGATGTGTTTTTGCAACAGGGTACAAAACACCATTTATTTTGTGTACCATACATATTAGGCATTGAACAACTGCTTCTACTCAATCTTTTCAAAACTCAAATAAACGCACGTTAATACCACAACACAACCGCAATAAAAGCTCGACATGAAACTGACCATAACTACCTGAAAGGGCAACAAAACAAACAACGTTGCACGATGTTTTATATGCACTATGACGTTTGAACCCGTTTTGGCGGCAATTCTTGACGTTTGAATTTTAAACCGCAGTTTTTGCTTGAAATATAGAGACTGTCCACGGATAGGGTTTACAAAAGCACAAATGGATAAAAAAAACCATTTCTCGGGAAAAACACATTTATGCTTGTAAAAATAGGGATTCACGAAAAGAAAATTTTGATTTTTAATACAGGGTTTGCAAAAACTTCAAAAGCCTAAATTTTTTCCAAGAGTAAATAAGCTTAATTTAATTGTAAAGACCCCTTTGTATAACGCAATGAGCCTTTACAATACCACCTGTGGCGTCATCGATTTCTATCAAGTAACCAGTTGTCACTCATCAATTCAAATGTTAAAGCGAAACTTCCATTGTAATTTGTAATTATAAATATAAGATTCTTTTCTCTCTCCCTGTTCATACTCGATATTTTTTCGGAACTGTGAAAACACAGTATATTAGTATTAATTCTTAATGCTATATTATTTAGGTCATATTGTCTTATTCATGGAAAACTGTTAGACAATAAAGATTATGATTGTGATTAATTTCTTTTTTAAACAAAATTCCAATTCAATTCGTTTTTGGACAGCATTAAAGTAAAGGTTGCATGAAATATATACCATGGGAAGGGGATACAGGGACGGGCTTGGTAAAAATCTGCCCTACATTTTTTGGTTGTTGATTGTTAAAGTTATGCCCCGTACACCAGTGTACTTTCTTTTTAAATGGCCGTGTACACAGGCAAAATGTTCGTTATTGGAGTGACGTAATTTCAAAATCTAGAGTTTTCTTCATAGATAAGGTACTCGGCCAAAGCACGGATTTACCTTTATATGATAGCCTAGCCAGATAGACACGACTTTTTTCACTTAAATCAGTGTGTAAAAAGATTTTCAAATGCATTTTTCTCGGAAATGGTGCGTCTCAGCGAGTTACGAAATAAGTACCCTATCTGTGTAGAAAACTCCAGATTTGCAAAATTTGTAGACAAAACTATACAGGGTCCTTCATTAGTGCGTCGGGCAATCCTAGCGTGGTTATTTACAAAAGTAGAAAAAAAAGTTTTATACAAAAGTTGTAGAATGTGACTTTATGCATATTTTAAAAATATTTTCATACAGGGTGCGTCACAAAAGTATGGCACGAAAAAGTATGATTTTTTTAAATGGAACCCCCTGTATATTAATTGATATTTCAATTCTTTCTTCAATTTGGAACAAAAATTGTGCTACAACTAATGTTCCTAAATTCAACCGTTATCGAGATATCGCGTTTAAAAAATGGCATTTTTGCAACTTTGACATGCTATAAAACTCAAACTATTCAAGTTAGAGGAAAATGGTTTGCACTTTCCTATCTTAACTTTTCAAGAGCTCTTCTGTCATTTGGATAGAAGGTAACGTCAACTGTCAACTTTTTTCGGCACATTTTGACATTTTTTCACAATAATGGATTTAATCTCCTTGAATAGCTCTTGAAAAGTTAAGATGGGAATGTGCAATCCATTTTTCTCTAACTTGAATAGTTTGAGTTTTATAGCATGTCAAAGTTGCAAAAATGCCATTTTTAAAACGCGATATCTCGATAACGGTTGAATTTAGGAACATTAGTTGTAGCACAATTTTTGTTTCAAATTGAAGAAAGAATTGAAATATCAATCAATATACAGGGGGTTCCATTCAAAAAAATCATACTTTTTCTACGAGCGTGCGCAAAGTAGCCACTTCGCACACTCATTTGCGTGTGCAAAGTAACCTTTTCCCGCACTAGTGCGGGAAAAATTTTTCCCGCACTCAAATGTCAACTCAAATAACTACCTACCAATTTGTTGTTTTAAACTTCGTTTCCATACCAACCAAACTGTAGATAATGCACTTTGTAATGCACAAAATAATGTTCTTGTTACTTTTCCCTTTTCAGTCAAAATCAAAATGAAACACACAATTCTTTTTTTGCGTTAAAAACGCATTCGCCAGTAACGTAAACAAACATTGATAATGACGACTTTCAATCGGCATTTGTGAGTTGTTCTTGCTTGCTTTTGGTGCAAACTACTGTGTTTATCGGAAATCTTCGAAAGATTTGAGCTGAATACTGGCATCAAAAAAACCTGATCATGTATACAAACAAACGGACAAACAAATTTATAAAAGTATAAACGATTAAACGAAGACTGAAGACTGACTGATCTTAATGACACAGCTGTCTAGAGTGTGTTGTCAAATCAAAACAGTGTTGCCAATAGCTGGGAATAAGGCGACAAAAGAGGAAATTTTATGAACAGTGATCGGACATGCCCTTGCATTTCAAATATAAAATAAATCAATTATGATTTTGATTATACCCATATTATCCAATTTCCAGCTGCCGCCACAAACTGTTCTTTCAATATAAATATTGTTAAGCATAAATAATCATTATTCTCAAGTTCTATGTTTTTAAGTGCGTTCAAATAATATATTATCTAAAGTTTTTCGTGTCTAATCTGTGGACGCTCGTAGAAAAAATATTGTTCCTAACAAGTTCGCAAAGTGTCTTTCCCGCCCTTAAAGCATATCCGAACTCCGCTTCGCGTCGTTCGTCTAACTGCTTTTGCGTGCGGGAAAGCATCACTTTGCGAACTTGTTAGGAAAATAACTATTTTCGTGCCATACTTTTGTGACGCACCCTGTATGTTTGAAAATATTTTTAAAATATGCATAAAGTCACATTCTACAACTTTTGTATAAAACTTTTTTTTTCTACTTTTGTAAATAACCACGCTAGGATTGCCCGACGCACTAATGAAGGACCCTGTATACTAAAAATCAACAACCAAAAAATTTGGGCCAATTATTCCTCAAATCCGTATACCCCACTCATGAAGTTAATACAATACTAATGGCCGATTACACCAACCAATTTTGAGGATACTTTAACGCTAATGCAAAACTGTCAAGTTAAGGGTCCCTTAGCGTTAAGTATCCTCAAAATAGTTTGGTGCAATCGGCCATAACCATTCCGTTCATTAGAATCCAATTATCTTGACAGGTTTCGAAAATATTCACAAAAAACCATCATCAGGTCTTCATACCTTGTATCTTCTGACGAAGAGTTTGTGGATACTAGTTTATATGAAGTTTTATTTCTATTCAGGGGCGTAGAATATTTGCAATATTGAGGTCTTATTTCGGGACACCCTGTATGTAAAAGGTATTTACCAAATCTTACAACATATTCCTGAGGTCAAAATAGGCCGATTTTAAACAACTCACCTTAGTCCCATATAAAGGTGGTAAATTTAAAAAATAAAAATCGAATTTTTCAAATTGTCTGAACATTATTTGACGTATTGCTTTAAAAATTGGTATACACCTTTTCATTGCGGTCATTAGAAGGCGCTACACACTGCACTTATGATGGTTTAAAATGGCCATAGCTTTTTTACCAGTGTAGGTTTTAATTTTTTTTGTCAAGAAAATCATTCATTACGTATTTCTAGGTACAAAAAGTGCTCTTGATATAACCCGTTAAAGTGAGCCGAGATATTTTCATTCTTTGCGTTCAAATATTCAAATTAATTCGAATAAAAAAAAAATGTTGTTACCTTTAAGGCTGATATTTTGTCAGTGAATCAGTAATATTTGATCAGTGTGACCCATTTAGAATGGAAACACCCCTGTAAAATTTCAGGTTATTAACCGATTTCAACAATTTTTTTTTTGAAATGTCAAGTTTTGAAGGGTCCACTACAGGACAAATTTTGAAATGTTTATTTCAATTTTCAAGGTATATTGCACTACTTTTTCGTGATAAAAAATATCGAATTTTTATTAGAGATTTTTTTATTAAATGAAACACTACGCCACCGGATTCAGAGTGCCTCAAAATGGCTGTGACCAAAATTTCAACCAAATATATTCATTAATAACAAAGCTACGACAACTTGAAATTAATATAGTACATTTTGTATCAAGGTCGGAAAGTAGATGATTTTGACGAGGGTATAAGTAGCAGCACGAGCGAAGCGAGGGCAGATATTAGCCGAGTCAAAATCATCTTTCGTCCGTGGTACAAACAGTACTTTTTGTACAACCAGTTTGTAATAATTTGGAAAAGAATAGTTATGAAAATCAGGAACCGTTGCTAAGCGACCTACTTTTGCGCCCGCGGGCGCGAAAGTACTTTTAGGCCCGGCTGCCAAAATTAGCGAGTTTCCGCCTGCTTTGCATGCATTGAAAAGTGGACTTTACGTGTAGGTTGTACAAAAAATTCTAAGCTAATGGTCACAAAAAAATAGCTTGCATCAACAGTTGCCATGGAAATTGAATTTGTTTTATTACCTGTAACAATGAACTACAAATTGAATAACGAGATGTTCAAAATAACATAACATTTAATGAAATTAACGGAATTACATTTGCATTACAATAAAGAACCAGTGGATTATTTTAATGAAAAATGATAAAATTTTGGTTTGATAGGTTCAATGTTGTTTTCTTTGAGAAATCCAAAAAAAAAAAAATTGAAAAAAAAAAAAAATCGAACACACTATGATTAAATACATATAAATATTCTTGCCGATAAATATAGGTAATTTTACATTGACACTAAGTAGTGGCAACAAGTAATTCCATCTCCATGGCAACTGTTGATGCAGGATGTTCTTTTGTGACCGTTGACTTGGAAAATGTACGAATTTTAAGTTGTCGTAACTTTGTTATTATTAAATATATTTTTTCGAAATTTTGGTCACAGCTTTTTGGAAGCACTCAAAATCCAATGGCGTATTCATTTATGTAATAAAAAAATCGCTAATAAAAATTCGCAACTTTCTATCACGAAAAAGTACCGTAATATATGCCCCAAAAATTGCAATAAACATTTCAAAATTTGTCCTGTAGTAGACCCTTCAAAACTTAAAAAAAAATGGTTGAAATCGGTTAATAACCTGAAATTTTACAAGGGTGTTTCCATTCTAAATGGGTCACACTGTAGGTTTATGGGGCAAAAAAGTCAAATAAAAATTAAGATTAATAGATAAAAATTGCTGGATCGTTAAATAAACAAAAATTAAGATTAATATCGACTCAATATATTATTTATCTTAATTTTAAATTGGTTTTCTTGACCCATAAAGCTAAGCAGGCAACCAACAAAATCAAAATACGACTAATTCACTGATCAAATTTTATCTTGGAGCCTAGAGGTGAGTAATTTGAATATTCTGGTGCGGCATCGAATACCAAAAAACAAAATATCTCGAAAACGACTTACTCTAGCGGATTATAACAAGAGTACCTTTTGTGCTCAAGAATGTCTAGAAGCTCATTTCCTTTACAAAAAAAGTAAAAAAGTATAATGAAAACAAAGTTATGTTCAATGTAAACCATCAGAGGGTGAGTTTGCAGCGCCCTATAACGGCCACAATGAAAAGGTGTCCATAATCAGGTTTCGCATCTCAAAAAACCCCCGGGAATCAATTTTCAAGGTAATCTGTGAAAATTGTTTACACATTTAGAAAAATTCGATTTTTATTGGTTTCTGGTACTGCAGCCTTGCCGTTTATCAAAACATATTTGTAAGTTCAGTGAAAAAAATTATGTCTCACCGTGGACTACTTTCCCCTATAACTAACACCACAGCAAGCCTGCTTCGTTTGGTCAATTGTACCGCGCTGGTGAGGTGTCTTCGCAGTTTCAATTGACTTTAAAGATATTATACTCTGTTAAGTATATTTTAAGTCTGGTGATTTGCTGAGGGGACCCCCGTTAAACTATTATAGGTGGAGGACTTGAAGGGGGTACGAGGCATCTATATGTTTCATTCTTAGCATCTATATAGTGAAGCATAATAGTCTTAAGCTTGGTCAGTAGTAGACTAACCCAACTGACCTAGTGTTACAAAAAATTCAGTGACATTGAAAAACTGTCACTGAATTGCTAACATGCTACAATGTCCAAAGTTGTTCAAAATTATATATGCTTATCCAATTTTACCGTCTCTGATTATGTCAAGTGTCATTTACCGGACTGGTTTTGAGTCCGGTACACGACACATTACAGTACTGTATGAAATAGAGAAAAACCACAGTTATTGATGTTTTATTAGGTGATCTTGTAAGTTTATTACACCACAGGCAATGATGATGATATGGTCGATGTATGGTACAAGATTACTGCCGAGACATGCACCAGGCTGTAACATAGTGAACTCTTGTAGCCTGCAAATAATTCGCTTCATATGGCTTCTGAGCGCTGCTATCCTTTTTGTTTCCTTACAGGATGAAAGTTGTATGAGTTCACATCCTCTTTGCTGGAGCAATGGAGCTACACTTCCGAAACCTCTGTCCGTCATCACCTGCATGCCAGGAGAGAGTTTATCTAAAAACCCACAGTCTTTTGTTATTTGGAAATCAGTTGCTCGACCACCATATCCTCCCGAAACGTAATTTACCAGACCATCGGGGGTGCAAGATACTAAATATTTGATGGTGTTAGCATGTTCATCCACAGACCACGTCGATGTATAATGTAGCGAACTTTTGGGTTCGTGTATTTGTATTTCCAAGCAATCGAAAATGGACACTACTTTGTGATAGCTTGCTCTGAACGGAATGGGCATGTGATATTGAAGATCTTCTGTGGAAGGCCAAACTATAATATCCTGCATCAGGTCTGCAAGAATTGGAACAGTTGTTGTAAATATCCTGTAAATAGTTGCTGCAGGCATGCCGAAATTTCTTCCTAATACACCAAAAGGTCGGTTCAAATGGATTTTTTTCAGCGTTATTAGAATGTCCATCCCCCATGAGGGCCATGAGGGAGCTATTGCTGATAGAATCTGTATAAGGTAAAAACTGTCTGGCGGTAAGCCCAAAAATATATTAGAATTCTTCTTCAAATCTTGGAAGCAATTTTTTTGCATGGCTTTCTTGAAATGTTGTACTGCCCGCATCTCCCGAATTTTGTATTTTTCTGTGGTTTCATCAGTCTTTTTCTTCTTAAAGCTTTGCCTTGAACTGCACTTGCACTGTCCCCAGTTTTCAATGGTTGACGTGCCAGGTTTTCGTTTTATATACGTCCGATGGACCGATTCTTTAGAGTCAGTTTCTTCTTCACTCACTATTATTTCTTCCTTTATCGTAGCATAATGTACATCCACTGTAGTGGAAGATCTAGCTTCTGGATGACTTATATCTTCTTCGACCTTGACACGTGTTGGAATTCGCAATGCACTCGTTGGAGATTTCTGACAGTCGCATCGATCAGGAACAGCCCCTTTCTTATATCTTGGATGGACATTCATCGACTTGAACAAAAAGTTCATTGAATATTGTGATAATTCACATACAAAGAAGAGGTTTTCAATAAGTTCATTGGTTGATTATTTGCCGACTACGAATTCGATCGAGCAAAAATGTATGAACCACGAACACGTTCAAACTAGCTACCTTGAAGATAAAACCAGAATCAGGTTTTTTGTTTATCATAAACCCATGCATGTTTAAGTTTTACTCGCAGAAATTAGAAATGAATAGTTTGATTTTTTTGTTTTGTTGTTATAAAAAAGTACTTTATTCAAATGTGAAATGTGATCACGTCACTAACTCTATATTTTTCAAGGGAGAGGAGAAGGGGAGAAGGACAATTTCGTTACCTGAGTTTCATCTTGGTCGTCCGGTTTGTTGTATGAAAGTCGCTCTGCTATTTTTGCAGCAAGCTCCTCAACAGAATCAGAGTCAAAACCTATATCCCTCGCAAAAGGATAAATTCCAGATCTCTTGAAACCATCAAGAATATTAGATGATGTTAAAGCCTTTGGCAGTGCCCTTCCAATACATTGCGCAATTTGATCTATAGTAATGGGCATGCCGGGGTTTCTAAGCATCCATAAATCGACTTCTGTGTTGCAATATACGGTTATATCCAAGGGTCGCTTCTCATGACTACAATGGGCAGGTAAACTAATCAGTACAACCCCATTTTGTTTTGCAGTGTCCAGTACCTTGATACCCATGTGCGACTCGTGATTATCACATACCAACAGCGTATGGTTATCCTTTGAACTATTTGTATACTTCACAAAATGTCCAATTACAGATGTAAACAAGTCCGCTGTCATGCATCCAGATGAACTCGTGAGGCCAATCGTTCCAGTAGGAGCACCATTGAGCATGTGTGCATCAACATTTTTCCTGGGAAAAACCATAACAGGGGGAATAGATGTGCCAGAGGGTGAAATGCAAACCAAGAGAGTTACCAACTCTCCTCTTTCGCCATTTTGATCTGTTTGTTCGCTAAGTCCTTTCTGTGCTATAATTCTTGTTGGTTTCTCTACAGCGGTAAGGTTTGTTTCATCTAAGTAGAACACACGCGATCCATTCGCAAACTGTGGAGATCGTTTCAACATAAACTCCAGGTTGTTGAAAAATGTCTGGACGTCAAGTTCAGGTTCGCGAAGACTCAAAAGTGGGTTTCTATCTAAAAAGCGTCTCATCCAAATCTTTGGAGCACATTTCTTTTTTTCCCATGTTTTAGAAACATTTTTTGTCTTCTCTTTTGCGATGTTATAAACTACTTTTCGCCAAGTTATAGTTGATAATCCATAAGTCATCTGCTTGCTATATTGATTTAAATATTCTGCCAGATTGGCTTCTTGTTCTTTGGAAAATACTTGTCGATTTGTGTGAAGTGGACTAGCCTTTTTCACGTGGCGTTGTAAAGTTCGCATTGCTACTCCAGTTGATTTAGCTGCTTCCCTCACAGACAGATGCGTAACTAGCTTAATTGCAGCTGCCTTATCTTCTGCAGGCATTGTCTTAGGTCCATCTTCGATAAGGTTGAATACTTTCGACTAGGACAAAAAAACATAGGTTACTTCATGGTTACTTTGTATGCCGCAGGTGCAAAGTGCAGTGTCTCAGTATGTACTACCAGAGCCGTCTATAAAGTAATACAAGCTCTGACTGAAGTGATTATTTGGATTGTGGTTCAATTGCTTTTATTCACGTTCAAATTATATTTTGAAAAAGTAAAGTGAACATAATTTTATGTGGATATGTCATTTCCTCTCATTAAATTAATAAAAAATAGAAAGAAATTGCCGAGAAATTGCCTTCAGTCGATGCTGACGTGAGACTACTCATAGAAAAATGGACTACCATTGACGTTAGATGTAACTTTGCAATTGTTACTTCAGTAGAGGGCTCTGGCCTCTGGCCAAGCAATAATAACAATGCTCTGGTACTAGTGGTGTTTGGTGGTCTCTCGCTGTGTACCAAGTGTACCACAACAAGGTCAAAACAAAAATGGATGCATATGTACTTACATACAAAATAAACGAGTTATTAGTTGATTATAATCCTCTGAACTAAATACGACGATGCGCATAAAACTAGAGTCTGCGTCCTTATTCTTATTAATTTGTAAATAGGTAAGTATAGACAAGTTGATGGATTTTTTTATTTGAGCAAGTGCCATTTATTGAAAATAATGGCACGTCATTATTTGAGGTATAGAGGAAGCATCCTGACCCCTGGGGTGTTTTTTGAGATTTTTTGAGAGAAATTTTTTGTGTTTATCAATACTGTCCTCAACATGCAAAATATTGAAATAGAGCAGGATGAAGTAGTAACCAAAAAATAAATACAAAATTTCCCTGAAATTTCCAATACAAGCAATGGTGGTCAAAAACATTTTGTTGTGTATAGGTGCAACAGGGCAGTAAGGGGGCATCTTCCTATGTATTTTCTATGATAATGTGCCGGTGCGATTTATGATTAAATTTATTATCTATCAATTACCTAACTAAGTATATGGGAAACCAGGCATATTTGAATGAAGTTACACGTTATTTTATGTAACACAGAGAAATCTGGATGCTATTATTTCCAATTAACTATAATTCAAAAAAGATACTTGCTTAACTGAAAAACTACGGCAAAAACCAGTATAATATCATCAACATCAACTTGTTTATGTTTACATTTACAATATTTATCTAGAAATTAGTAAGGTTAGGTCTGCTCTTAGGTAATTCCTTTATGGAAGTGACTAGTGCACTGTCTAGACAGATTCCCAATAAAAATTGCTGCACTGTCCAACATGCGCAGTGCGTTGTCGAGCTAGACGGAGCCGCAAGCGGCAAGATACAGACAGTGCGGGAAGAGGAAAGATAATATTGCTGCGCTGTCTATCTTGAGGAGACAGTGATTATCCACATATTTCTAAAAGAAGAAATAGGCGCAATAAAAATAAGACAAACATTTTCCATCAACATGGGTCCGAAAAAGCGTCGTTTCGTAGATCAATGTGTTTGCATGAATCTGAATGTTTAATTTCTATTTTTGTTAAAAAATAATTAAATACTTGTCTAATAGTCTAATAATGGCAGTCTTTTGGAACAGGTTACTTATTATAATTTGATATTATTTTTTTAATTCTCTCAAGAGTTGAGAGAAGTTAAATGGATATATTTTTTTGTTTTATTGAGCAATTGCTAATTAATAAATACATATACTCAATTACCAAATATTTCCAGCTCGTCAATTTTGTTCGTAATAACAACATAAACATTTTACCGTTTAATTTCAAGTTTGAGTTTCTTGCAATGACAATTAAGAGTGTTTTATTTTCTTTTTGATATGATAGTTGGAAAATATATTTTTTTTTAAAACAGAATAGCCGAAAATTATGAAGACTATTACTGGACTGCAGCAATACTACCAGTAAATGAATTCTATGGTGTAATTCAAAATTCACTTTTTAAACTCTCACTTGACTTTCGTCCTCGAAAACTTATTCGGTGCGTGGTGCGTGCAAAAACGGACAATATGTGACAAGTTCAATCAGAATGGATTTACCATGACAAAACCACCGAACAAAAGAGAAAGTTATCAAGAATTTAAAAGAAAACCGCTTTATCTTGAAAAAAAAATTGTCTAAATTAATATTCTTTCATTTAGGTATATACTGTCTATTTTAAGTTTAGTGGTATTACTTTTTCCAATGGAAAATGTTTTTTCCAACAACTATATTTGCTTCAGCGAAAAAAAATTACACAAGTCTTGTCGTGTTTTGGGAAAGACTAGTTCTCATATAAGGATTATTTTTTACTTTTGCTCACATATATGTATTAAATCACCTCAACATCAAATTCATTGAATGGCATATTTTCCAAATGTTAACAAATGTCCTGATAAAAGATATATTCTAAGAAAACTAAAATGAACCTGTATCACAGCATCATTTTCTACTCAAAAAAACTCAAAAAAAACCAACTAAAAGAAATACTGATATATCTACGATTTTTTTTATTTATTGCTGATTGAATGGTACTTTCATCCTTTTTGAATAATTGAATAAATTTTGGAGCGCATAACTTTTACAAATTTTTCTTCAAAGTGTTCCAAATCACGAAATGTATTGCCCACTTTAATGTCTATAGGAACTTATTTAGCGGTAATTCGCGATAATCTCCATATTTTGGAGTTTATTTCGCTTTACACAACATGAATAACATTATAGGAGATAAGAGATTGTGAACAAACCGAAGCTGGAATTTCGAATTTCGAATTTAGGCACTGCGCATGTTGGACAGTGCAGCAATTTTTATTGGGAATCTGTCTAGACAGTGCACTAGTCACTTCCATATTGGAAGTTCATGGTTATGGAGGACTGTAATGTTAGGTTACATTCAATTTGTTTTCGAATTGCAACTGTCAAATTTCCGCTTGGCAAACAAAAATCATATGCTACCATCTACATTGTATTTGTGTTCAAAGTCACGCTTACGCCAAATTCAATGTGGTGGTACTATAATATGATTCCCGTTCGCACATGAGGGGCGTAGTTGCCGCGTTTTGACATTTTAAGCGTATTGAGATACCCGTTCTGATTAGTTGTACAATTTTGAATCATGACAACGGGAACATCACGAGCCAATCATATCGCAAAACGCGAAAACGAAAACGCTGTCCTTGAAATACGCACATGAGATGAGGACCCTCCATTGTGCGTTGAATATCAGGGCCGTACTGCAGCGTTGCCGCTTATTTAAATATTCTTGTGAGTTCGGTGAAAAAAATATATCTCACTGTGAACTATTTTTCTCTATACCCCCATGGTATTTTTTAAATAGAACACATTGTAACGCTCCCCGAGATTTTCCGGGTTCAATTTCCGACGGGGATGGGAAGGAAATCGTTGATGTTAAATAAAGCTCGGGAGCCACCCCCTGTATTCATGTGGTAGAGGGCCCACAGTGCCTATCGGGTAGCTTTTATACAGTGAAGAAAGTCCAGACGTTCGTTATTTCCAAAACTTCGCAAATTTCCGCTATGAAATGGATTACTGAACTTTCTTGAAATAAAAACACGGTGTTAATGAAAATGAATCAATCAGTCTATTAGTCCCAAAGAGAAATCACAATTTTGACTGGTTTCCAACCAGTCGGTAAAAATAAATAAAATGTATTTTAACAGTTGTGAAAATCATGAAATATCGGTATAAAGCATCAGAGTGTGGAGGAAACGGAGTGTGAACGAGGTTTGACGCGACGTGTTTTTACGGCGAATTTTAAACAGAAAAACAGCGGTTAATAGAGTTAGATTTCTCTGACGACGTAGAGAAAATGTATCGGGAAAACTGACGCGATCGGGTTATTTCCACGAGGAGAAAAACGGGTCAGAGGCATAGAGAAGCAGCGGGAATTCTATTGATAAATGTTGGAAATTTAGCACACACGAGTCGTAACTCCAGAGGCCCCTCCCCTCTTTGACGATTTTCTCGGAACTAGCTCAAGAAAACTACAGAAAAGAAAAAAAAAAGCAGTGTTGAACTCTAGTTTCAAAAAATTCCCACCCGGCAAAGCTCGTTCCCCTGACAATCAAAATAAAATAATAAAACTCCAAACATCAGAAACCAATCTGAAAGGATTCCGCGAGTCGGAAGAAATACAGGCTCACCTAAAATTTCCAGATATCGTATTGTTTCTTAAAAAAAACTGTGCTGAGATTTCTCCGGTTACATACCTGTTTCCATCGGTAGTAATTCACAAAGGAAAAACAGGTCGGTCTTCTGAAGACTCAGCAGTTCCTAATGACTCGAGATAAAGCATATTTTCCCACTCTTCTACTTACTTACCTACGCGGCACTAGTTTCAGAAAATTTCGGTAAAATGTTATAATTATTGATAAATAGTTCCTACCTCGTGTTTAAATTAAAGAAAAAGTATGAAAAAGAATGAAACTTGGTAAAAACGGGTTGATGACAAAGATCGCGTAGCGGGAACGGAAGATCCACTGCTGCAGGCTGTCGTCTGTGTCTCGGTACTCACTATCTTTTTCCGGCGCTCGACGTTCCGTATTCAGATCAAAAGTGGGGACTGTCTGCTTGAATCTTGCGCGAAATATGTCGTTGTCGGTTGGTTTGCGAGTTAAATAATTAATTGGTTGACGCGTGAAGAACTAAGAAGGAATATTTCAGTCAGAAATTAATGAATAGATTATCAATTATCTCACGGTCAACATTATTGTTGAAAAAATACGGGATCTTTTGATAGATAAATGACTGAGTTACGGAAAAATATGAATCAACTAATAAGAGACGGGAAATGAATTTGAAAACTTGTAAATTACGGCAGAAAAAATCCGGAAATTTTGTCACTTCGTTACGACATTGTATATTTTTGGCTAGAATGATGGATTTTTTTCTTCTGATTCCCCTGACACGTTGTCAAACCGACAGTTGACTTTCCGACAGTGAAATGTCCCGACAGTAATTTTTCCCAACAGTGAACTATCCCGACAGTTACCTATTTTCCCGACAATATTTTGTTGCACCAAGATTCCTCTAAAACTTTCTTCATGTAACCTTTGCTGTAGGTATAATAGGAGCCAAGATCCCTGTATAGAGAAGCGAATACTGGGACACACTGTATAAAACAAGGCAATACCCACTGCAAAAAGGAGATTTTTATAAAAAAGGCGTTTATTTCGAAAACGAGAACATTTAGGTATATGGACATGCATGAAATATCAATCGAAAAGTATTTTAATTGGCATTCTAAATAATAGATAATATAAAGTATGTTTCATTAAATAAAAACGCACTTTTATGCTTTTTTATACAAAGAGAAGAAAAATTTATTTTATACAACCCTCTGTACCTATAATTTACGGATTATTTCTGTACACAGGACCAAAACAGATGGTCTTCCTCAATCGGCCTCAAAATTAAAGTGCACTGGCGTAGTAATAGCAATGAAACTGCGGAGTGCGGAGCTATGTTTTGAGGAAAAAAAAGGAAATTGATTAATTTCTCGAAAACTGCTACATATAGGTATAGCAGCAGATGATACTAAAACACACAAGATAAGCTCACTAGCTGGACGAAATTGAAACCGATTTGCGCATAGTGACCATTTTGATCACCATGCATAAGAAAGATATGGAAAAATCGATGTTGAAATATAACCTAGCAATGTGCGGTCACCGGGAAAGATGCGCGTGAGCTTATCTTGTTTGTTGTAGTATCATGGGCATGGGTATAGCTATAGCATAACATTCATGAAAAATATCCAGAATGTTCTGAAGAATCTAAAAATGCAATAAGCTACATAGTGCATCACTAAAATACGTATATGGGACACTCTGTATTTTAAATCAAAAGAAACAGGGTGTCCTTTTCAAAAAATATCATGTTGTGTGAAAATTTCAGGTTTTCGATGCATTTTTGCATTACCTAGTGCCGGCTTCTGAATGTCCATGAAAATACTGCAAATTTGCTCATTTTAAGTTTTCTGTAAAACCAAAATTAACTAAGATATTTATTGAGTAAAATATAAACAATCACCCTGTAATGGATGAACTGGAACCATCTTAAAATTCGATATTGAGTCTCCTGCTATAATATCTGGTGCATAGGAAAAAGAATCAATAATCTGGTGTTCGACAAAATATTTTTGGATTTAGAATGCAATGAGTGTTTAGCTTTCTTTTGGTTCCAAATTCACGCAGTTCCGAACTGTTCTACACATGCGCACTTCAATGTTGCCATGGTAATATTCAAGTGCGCATGTGTATCAAGATCAGTATACAAGAGGTTGCCTCACTTCGCCTGAGGTAAAGACGGAAGGGGGGAAATATGACGTCATTTGTGGATAGCGGTCTGAAACAGTCCGCGTTCTGTCATTTGAGTGTCATTCCTGTCATGCAATTGAATCGGACTGCAGACTGCATCATGTCGTGTCATGTGTCATTACTGTCATTCGATCAATGATTGATAAAATGTTGAATTTCTTGCTAAATTTTATCATTTAAATCGCAATAAAATATTAATAGAGGTGTAAAATTATCTTTTGAGACATTATTATTGTATATTATTGGTCAAGGAAGCGAAAATACTGTTCCAAATGTGAGTAATCTCTATATGTATATTCAAAACATCAACCCTCAGATTTCCACAACTTTTTAACTATTATTTTATGTTAGTCCTGCCTAAATATACTGAGAAATCTACTATTGAAATATAATGAAAGCTAAATTTAGGTAGAATAGAATAAACAGTTGAACACATGTAAACAAACTCTATTATGATCATTTCTAGAGACACCTACCTTTAAAACACTATATTTGATAGACAAATCCAAGGATAAGACACTTATAAACAGTTTTCAAAACGTGAATGGATAATTTCACAAAAGAAAAACCATCGACAGCAAAAAATCTCTCTTCCACCTGGAAATAAATAGTGAGTTTATGATATTGATAAATGACATTCTTGATTTAATGATGGAATGGTTCGAGAAATGGCCGCAGTGGCGCTACAGTAGACACAAATGACGTCATGACCGTAAAAGTGAGGCAACCTCTTATATAGAAACCTTGCATGTGTAGAACAGTTCGGAACTGAAATAACTTGTAACCAAAACCGTTACGCCAAAACATACCTTTTGTCTTAACAAGACTTCAGCAGAAAATCTGAATCAAAAGCCTGGCAACATCGCACGTCGAAACGAAAGTAGTTCATTTAAATCATAAGGAAGTGACTAGCGCACTGTCTAGACAGATTCCCAATAAAAATTGCTGCACTGTCCAACATGCGCAGTGCCTAAATTCGAAATTCGAAATTCCAGCTTCGGTTTGTTCACAATCTCTTATCTCCTATAATGTTATTCATGTTGTGTAAAGCGAAATAAACTCCAAAATATGGAGATTATCGCGATTTACCGCTAAATAAGTTCCTATAGACATTAAAGTGGGCAATACATTTCGTGATTTGCAACACTTTGAAGAAAAATTTGTAAAAGTTATGCGCTCCAAAATTTATTCAATTATTCAAAAAGGATGCAAGTACCATTCAATCAGCAATAAATAAAAAAAATCGTAGATATATCAGTATTTCTTTTAGTTGGTTTTGTTTGAGTTTTTTTGAGTAGAAAATGATGCTGTGATACAGGTTTATTTTAGTTTTCTTAGAATATATCTTTTATCAGGACATTTGTTAACATTTGGAAAATATGCCATTCAATGAATTTGATGTTGAGGTGATTTAATACATATATGTGAGCAAAAGTAAAAAATAATCCTTATATGAGAACTAGTCTTTCCCAAAACACGACAAGACTTGTGTAATTTTTTTTCGCTGAAGCAAATATAGTTGTTGGAAAAAACATTTTCCATTGGAAAAAGTAATACCACTAAACTTAAAATAGACAGTATATACCTAAATGAAAGAATATTAATTTAGACAATTTTTTTTTCAAGATAAAGCGGTTTTCTTTTAAATTCTTGATAACTTTCTCTTTTGTTCGGTGGTTTTGTCATGGTAAATCTATTCTGATTGAACTTGTCACATATTGTCCGTTTTTGCACGCACCACGCACCGAATAAGTTTTCGAGGACGAAAGTCGAGTGAGAGTTTAAAAAGTGAATTTTGAATTACACCATAGAATTCATTTACTGGTAGTATTGCTGCAGTCCAGTAATAGTCTTCATAATTTTCGGCTATTCTGTTTTAAAAAAAAATATATTTTCCAACTATCATATCAAAAAGAAAATAAAACACTCTTAATTGTCATTGCAAGAAACTCAAACTTGAAATTAAACGGTAAAATGTTTATGTTGTTATTACGAACAAAATTGACGAGCTGGAAATATTTGGTAATTGAGTATATGTATTTATTAATTAGCAATTGCTCAATAAAACAAAAAAATATATCCATTTAACTTCTCTCAACTCTTGAGGGAATTAAAAAAATAATATCAAATTATAATAAGTAACCTGTTCCAAAAGACTGCCATTATTAGACTATTAGACAAGTATTTAATTATTTTTTAACAAAAATAGAAATTAAACATTCAGATTCAAACACATTGATCTACGAAACGACGCTTTTTCGGACCCATGTTGATGGAAAATGTTTGTCTTATTTTTATTGCGCCTATTTCTTCTTTTAGAAATATGTGGATAATCACTGTCTCCTCAAGATAGACAGCGCAGCAATATTATCTTTTCTCTTCCCGCACTGTCTGTATCTTGCCGCTTGCGGCTCCGTCTAGCTCGACAACGCACTGCGCATGTTGGACAGTGCAGCAATTTTTATTGGGAATCTGTCTAGACAGTGCACTAGTCACTTCTCACTTCCAAATCATAATATAAAAGAATAAAAGAGAGGTGAGAGGTTAGAGGTTAGATAATTTGTTTATGTAATTGAGTGAAAGAGTCATACGTGCACGTATTAATAAAGAAAAATAATTAGATGATAGAATCAGAAGATTCCAGAAACCCGTCTCCACCACCTCCAACTGAACCCCCACCAGCCCTGCCTCCACCACTACCAGCACGGCCCAAAAAACCACTGCCAGACCCCAAATTCCAACAAATCGAAACATCCATGAAAAGTACCAAAATCCAAGAACCCCTTGACTTGGAAGATGACGAAATCTCGCAGCACATGACCCAATCATACAGTGAGATTTCCTTCCGTTCCGGTCAGAGCCCTGAATTGGAAAATCCCGAACACATCCCTGATTTGGACTCTGTGGAAGTGGACGATCAGTATAGCAAAAGACCCATTAGTTTACCTTGCGAGAAAAAAACCAAGCCGTTAAGGCCGCTGAATTTAGATGGCACGGTTCATGTTGAAGGAAATATGACGCATTTTGTGGCGGAAGACTTGGAAACGAAAATCAAACTGTCCAGTCCTGTGACTAAGAAAACCGATACGCCTAATTCGCGTAGTGGTACCCCCAGTACGTTGTATCGACAACTTTTGGATCCGCAACCCAGTCAAATCGATATGGCTTTGATAAATGATCTGGAATGTGAGGCACACAGAATGGCAACTTCTGTGGATAATCTTATTGAGAATCTCAGTGGCATTTTGCATTCTGTATCTTCGATTACAGCAGATAATGTGGATATTTATAAGAATGCTGTTTCGAAAATGTCTGATGCTATGGATGGGAATATAAAGAGTATGTACACTATGATGGCCAAGGCTGAAGAAATCAGTCAAAATATGAAGGGGGTTGAAACGGAAGCGGTGAAGATTAAGGAGATTAAGAAGTTGGTGGATCTGTTCGAGTCGTTCATGTAGATACTTTAACTCTTATTCATTAATCTTTGCTCTGAGTCATGAGTGACAAATCTGTGATTAATTAATATATTTAGTTTAGTTAATTGTTATACCTAATTTTTCTATAATGATTCATCACATGCCGTCCTGAGGACTAGCTTTTACACATTGATACTCATATATTTAAAACCTTAATTATTGTGTGATGAAGGCCATGAAAATATTTTTAACTTTATTTTTGCCTTATAAGAGTTTTAAGTTTGAATGATGGTTCAAAGATTCAGTTGGGAAGGCTGCTCAATATGTTTTCCCAAATTATGAGGTTTTAGCTTAAGCCAGAAATATTCTTGTTGAGCCTGAATGTTTGGTTTTTCTATTTTTGTTAATGTTACGTCACAATCGATAATTAAATGCACATTGTTCTTGTCTGTTGATTATTTTGTTTTTCATCAGATAATGTCCATTCAAAAATGTAACTTTAATGTCAAATAGATATGCTCTGTAGTTTTGTGGCGCATCCATGTTTACCAGATTTTTAATTATAATTAATTAATTAATAATAATTAATGTCAAAGTTTATCCAATAAATATAGTAAACTTTGGTTATGTGGTGCTTCTCAAGAAAGTTTTCCAGCCTTATAAGTAAGAAAATCGAAAATTCAAAATATTTGGTTGCTAATTCTTTTTAAAGAATCATTTCATTTTACAATCTTCTCGTATATCCAAAGTACCTAGACATTGTACTTTTGACGTACGTTGAAAAATGGACTAAACTTGACCATGTAAGTGCGGATGTCACGATCGTCCAATGGAATACAACTAAGATGTTATCTCGCATTTTCTACCATGTGTAGTGTATAATCGTTGGGTACTCCTCTTTTCTATGGGGTACTCCGACATTTTGATCCCTTTAGTGCTGTTGCCAAAATATCTCCCCAATTTTCACATTGCTCATTGCAAGTGTGTGAATATGGCTCTCGGCGACATCTAGGAAAGTATTTCATGTGTAAGAAGGCCATGAAAAAATGCTGAAAATCATTTTCAAGTTTCTAGAACAGCCGCTAGTTTTTTTCAAAAAGTCCAGATGCAGCAGTATGTGTGATTTTGGATCATAGTGAAGAAGAGCATAAAAGCTTGAAAATTCAGCCAAACCGCGTCTTGATATCTTTTTCCAAACCGAAGATATTGGCAAAAATTTACTATTTTTATTAATAAAAGCGGTGTAAGTCGTTAGCGGTAGCAGTCGTGAAAAATGTTATAAGTTGTTTAGCCTTTGAGTATCCTAAACTTTTTTCGAGGTAATTTTTTTGTAAAAAAATATTTGACTCCAACTCCTGGTACGTTTTGCGCTTCAGAAATGAATTCTTAAAACATCTTTTAGAGCAAAATGACATGAATAAAAGTTTTAGAGAATCAACGGTCCAACAACTTTTCCGTATAAAATTTTTCATGATCTCTACCGCTTAACGATTTTTTTTATGACAATAAAAGTAGATTTTTGTCAATATCTTTGGTTTGGGAAAAGATATCAAAATGCGATCTATCTGACTTTTCAAGCTTTCATTCCTCCCCACTATCAACCAGAATCACACATACCTACTGTTGCATTTAAAGTTTTTGAAAAAACGAACATATTATTATTTGTAACGGTGTAAGACAGCGCCCCCTAGCGTCTACTGTCAAATGCATATCATTATTTTTCATGTGGCAGAATATAGAGTGAGGAACGCTCTGTCAAAAGAGACCTTGTTCGTTTGATTCCGATTTCTCATGCAGTCCGAATATCGACATTTGAATAAAAATAGATCTAACCTACACCCTACAATTTATTTTGGTAGTGATGATCTCTACAAAAAAAAAACAAAAATTTGTTAAAGATTATGATGCCATTATTTGATATACAGGGCTTTTCACTTAAAACTCCGCACGTCAGTATCTCGGAAACGAATAGGAGTATTTGATTTCTGTAAAAAGTAGTCAATGTATGGCGTCGAGTAGTTATTTTTCACAGTTTAAAAAATTCGACGCCTACCAAGAGTAAAGCGTCGCGACGCATCGAAAATATCAATCGCTTGCAGGGACTTTGAAATTACGCGCATGCAAAAGTACATGTTATTTATAACCTTTTTTGTTATTCAGTCGAACTCATTTATTTTACTCAGTTTTGAGATATACAGTGTGTCCAAGATGAGGATGTCTATCACGGGGATCTTGGAAACCGTGAGATATACAAGGTCGGTTAAATGGGGCAAAGTTGCGTATTTTGATGCTTAACAAAATGCCATTTTGAAAGCCAAGAAATTACGACTAAGTTGATGCAGCCATGCATCATCAACTTTGTTTTTTAAATACGGTCCTGGATTTTTTATGACGGATTTTGAGGGCCTCTTATGTTTTTCCAATGAATAGAAGAAAAAAAGATTATTGGTGGATCAAAGATATAATGATATACCTATAGTGTTCAAGATTCATCAGATAAGAATTAAGTGTATGGGGATCGCTTGATGATTCCAAATAAGTACCGTCCGTAGAATAATATGACCAGTAGTTTGTTTGTCTATACAGTGTGTCACAGATTCGAGTGCATGCATGGGGATCTCAGTTATTATAAGAGATACAGGGTCTATTAAATGGATGCAAAGTTGCGCATTTTTATGCTCAACAAAATGTCATCTTGACATTTGAAAAATTCTCACTACTTCCGATGATATTCGAAAAAAAACGAACTTTCGCAAAAACGTTATTATATTAATCACCGGTCAAATAGAGCGCCAATCAACATCCACGACGTCACAGAATACATTATCTATCTCCGTCTGGCGTATTGACTGTAATATAACTCTCTCGAGAGGGTAATTCAGCTCCGCCACGTTTCCGGTCATACAGTAAAATTTGCGTTTTCTTTTTTATTTATTCAGTATATTTAATATTTTTGGGTATTTTGGAGAAAAAAAAATCGCAAATTTGTATAGAATACGGATATAAAATTTCAAGTCATTTGAAGATGTATGCAAGTTATCCATAAACCCCGCCTCAAAAAGTGTTCATTCCTCGGAAAATCACAAAAGTCAAGAATGGTCTCATTCAGACCCTTCCGCACTTCAAACCCAAACAAATACTGGAAAACTAGACCAAACACGTTAGGTACTCTCCCTTCGGAACAGTTTAAGACATTAAGACACAGCTCACTTGGGAGAATTTCGGAAAATAATAGCAGCGAAAAATCATACCTCGTGGTATTTACCCTGAAAATTAGAAAAGACGGGTTCACGGTGTAATACACCGTGGACGGGTTATATCGCGTAAAAGGGAAATGAGAGTTCTATTGCCTGCCTTGATCTCGTTTTTCAGTTTTCCAACTCATAGCTAAACAAACCGGGTTTCTGATAGGTCTATAAGAGCCAGTGACATTTTTCAGTGATGATTAAGTTAAGGCCTATTTTTTGAGAGAATGTTGTACAGACCCTGATCGAGTGTCATCCGGAAGGGTTCGCCCTCTGATCGCCCCCAACATGTAAAAAAAATGCATCTTTTTATCATTTAGTTAAGGCTGAATTTTTCACCAATTCTTCGTTGGTAGTCCACAATCATCCAGAAAAATTGGCGGATCGATGGGCCAGTTCCTTAAAAGGGTGGCGGATCAACCCTAACATATGTCACGGCGAAATATGAACAACTGTTGAAAAATTCAGCCTTAACTGGATCATATTATGAAATGTTCAATATTTTTGTGACATGTTGGGGTTGATCCGCCACCCTTAAGGAACTGGCCAATCGATCCGCCAACTTTTCTGGATGATTGTGGGCTATCAAAGAACAGCTGGTCAAAATTTCAGCCTCAACTAAATCATAAAAAGTTCATCGGTCCTACGACATATGTTGAGGGTGATCCGCCACCCTTAAGGAACCGGCCAATCGATCCTCCAATTTTTCTGGATGATTGTGGACTACCAACGAACAATTGGTGAGAAATTAAGCCTTAACTAAATGATAAAAAGATGCATTTTTTTTACATGTTGGGGGCGTTCCGCCACCCCCTTGGAACCGCGATTAGGGCGAGCCCTCTCGGATGACACTCGATTAGGGTCCGTTAAACATTCTGTCAAAAAATAGGCTTTAGCTAAATCGGCATTGAAAAATGTCACTACTATGACGCTTCAGGTGGGTGCAATCCAAATGTGCTTGGTACCATGAGATACGCGGCTGCTATGAGTCGATAACACAGGTCCGCGAAATTGAGTTTTTTGAATTTTGAAGGATAATTTCCAAGTATTGTTTAGTGCTGACTCCAAAGATAAAAGTCGGTTTTCACAATCACGTAAGCCGTGAGGTTATTTCACAGGACTATTTTGGGGAACAGCTCTGGATTTAAGACAGTATTCGTAATAGCTCATGGTGATTATTCAACAGCTAAGAGTACTATGGTTCACAAAACTAGAAGGATACTAGTAACGTAATATCAAAATCTGATTATTTAGCCCTTCTTTCATTGTAGAGTACGTTCCTACAGTCCAGTGGGGAGTGGGAATTATCTGGAAATTGTCAAGCATAGTTTTGACGAATAATTGGTACTTTGGAATCTTTGGATCCTTTTAATTTCCAAGAAAATTGGTGACGTGTTCAAAAGATAAGAAGGTCAACATTATCTAGAACACGCAAATCAGCAAAAAGTGAGGACTGTACGTGATGGATTTTTTCCATCAATTTTACCGTGATCAGCGCTCAAAATACTATAAAAAATAGTTTATACCTATTACTATATTCCGTACAATTTTAATGTACGCTGCTCCAGACAGTGATAAGCCGTGAATTTCAACGCGGCGCACGGAAAACGATATTTTAGAAAAAATACGGAACCATTTGATAGAGTTACGAGAATTAATTGAACAAAACCGGGAAAACAAATCCGAAAATTCTGTTACTTCACCATCCAATTTCTCAAGCTTCATCTATTTACAAAAAACTACCACACGTAATGAAGAATTTAAAAAATGTGTAAATGGGTATGGGGGGATTTTTGTGTAGATGGAGAGTGAAGACTAAACACGTCGATGCTGCACCTATCCGGCATTGCTGTCAGAGTCAGGATGATTTATTGGTCTAAGGGATGAGGAGAGGTTGTGGAAGAGATAATGATAATAATACATCAGAATCAGAAAGCATTTATAACAATGTGCTAATTTGAACTTGAGCTCATAACGATCTATCGAGCTAAGCTAACAACAAAAACAAATAACAATACTTCAACTGGGTTGAAAGAGTATCACAACTACACTGTCAAGGGTGGCATTTTAATTACACTTTCCTTAAAAAGGCTAGATACACAGACGAATAAATTACATGAAATAAGTCAATTCGGAAAATCTAGGAATAACAGCGATCATCAAAGCTAGCTTGGCATCTTCAAACCCAGACCGATCATCGGTAATGGCACCTCCATCAGGCATCATTTTATCCGCCACATGCTTCACAATCAGCCCTTCCGAATTGATGTAGAACGTTGAAAACCCATCGTACCAACCATCGCTTTTCTCCATCATTTCCTTCCACTCCCACAATTTGTACTTCCAGAACTGGAACATGACTTTCATCGCAGATATGCCTCTGATCCTCCATCGAATCCGCACTGTTCCATCTTCAGGGTGTTGGGTGATTTTTAGTATTTCGAATCTAACGTACGCGAATTTAATGTGGCCTATTGTACGTAGCAGGGCTACTTGTTTAACGTAGGGTAATAGTCCGATTGTTTTAATATTACGGATGTTGTCTTCGAACACCATGTCCTGGTGGTAAATAGAGTAGTCCAGAGGCTGCACGAAAAGTTTCGGAAGGCTTTCGCCTAGACTATTAAAGATTCTAAGGAGAGTTTCCGCAGATGGTCTACCCCCTGGTTCCGGCGAGTCACTGCTCATTGCAACTTTTTCCGGCTTTGCACTGGCGTTCAACAGTCGTTCTGATAATTTAGCATTGCCAATTTGGACTCTACTAACAGTGTCACTAAGTACTTCTCGGTTATCCGGTGCCCCATAATCGGAAACAGACTTTTGTGGCTGGACACTTTGCGAATACTGTTTACACTGACTGACTGCACATTTTTGCTGGATAAAACCCAACTGCTTAGGATTGATCAGATGGCCTGATAGTTTGTTGATGTATCTCAATGTAGGGGCCATTTCCACGTTATTTATCAATTCATACCCGAAAATAATTTTTTACTTGTTACGTTTTCTTTGACTTCCAACCTTACATTTTCAAGCTGATTGACATTGGATGTCATTGAGATGGTTCATTTGACCTACTGTCAGTAACACTTGTCACCGTAACTCGCGGCTGGATGTAGCTCCTGTTATCACAACTGTTGCCGTTTTTCTGTTTGTTGGGTTGGGGTTGGCCTTTAAGAATTTTCATACCAATATGTTAAAGAGTACACCGGATTTTCAATTTGCAATTGATGAATTTATTTCCGAAATGTTTTTCTTTGTGTGTATTGCGTTTTGTGGTTAGAGATGGGACAAGTTTTTGACTAAGTTTATTGAATATCACAAGCTTTGCCAGGATCTTAGCAGAAGTAAGAAAAAACATAATGTTAATAATAACATAATAGCTTTACGTCCTATTCTGCTTTTGTTCCCATGGTAAATTCAAAGGAAAATTCAACTTCTTACGAATTTCGAATTGTTATCAGTTATCACTATTTTAAACGCTGATATCTCGAAACAAATGGAATAAGGCATAATCTGTAGTCGATAAAAAAATCCAAATTGCATGAACGATCAAAATAAGTGATAAAATCAATAATCTACATACATCAGGGTTATTATTTGTAAAAAAGTCCAACTCAAACAACTTTTTTATTTCCGATATGATCGAAAGTCCTGGTAATCTTTCCTATTATACAGGGTGAGTCGGAAGGAATGGCCCAAATTTCAGGAGTGTATGCTACACGTGAAAACAATGTAAAAAACCCATATTATGTTCTTATCCGATATTCATCTCTCAATTTGAATAAGTATTCGGCATTTTGCAACACTTCAATCACTTACGTAGAAATTTTGATAAAAAAAAATATTGCGCTATAACTTGAAAACAAAAGAATACCGGATAAGAACATAATATTGTTTTTTTTTTATTGTTTTCGCGTGTAGATTGTAGAATACACTCCTGAAATTTGGGCCATTCTCCCGACTCACCCTGTATATTTATAATCTTTCAAGAATTTGTTACTGATAATAAATAAAATGTGAATTATTCATCTGGACTATAGATATCCTACAAAAGTTACAAGAGTTCAACTGATAATTTGTAGTCTCCAAACAATTCAACTCATTATTTAGGTTTTCAACTGTTTTTTTGCAGTTTATTTGAATTTCAAAAACGATTGACATCGATTAAAGCATTTTTACCAGAATTCTCACACCTTATTTTATAAACCTGCATATAGGAATGTAATCCTCCACTTTCCTGAAGCATCATCTACGTGAAGAATATCGGCAACAAATTAAATGGTCAGTATTTCAATTTTATGGACAGTACTCTTTGGCATTATTTTATTTCCCTTGGTCAGTATGATAATAAATGGTCGGTTGAAATAATGAAGGGTCAGTGACACAAAAAAGTGGTCAATAAAAATAATAAATGGTCAGTATAATAATAAATGGTCGGTTGAAATAATTAACGGTTAGTAATATAAAGAAATGGCCAGTAAAAATAATGAAGGGTCAGTAACATAAAGAAGTGGTCAGTAAAAATAATAAATGCTAGATATAAATAATCAAGAGTCAGTATCATAAAAAAACGATCAAATAAATTAGTAAATGCCTGGTGAAAATAATGGACAGTCCATAAAATTAATAAAGCGACAGGAAATAATGAATGGTTGGTCATATATTTTATTTCGTATAAATACAAACATTTTTACAACGGAACGAAACACAACTTAGTAAAGAGAAAACACTCTGCCTTTATGTCATGATGAAGTAGTCAGATAGGTTCCTTTGAGAGACGGATTTAGTTTGGGTTAGCTAGGGTTAGTTAACATTACAATTATTATTATATATCATAATTGACGTGTTGTGTATTGGTTTTATGTGGATCAAGTTTGGGTTAGTTTGTGTTGGTTATCGAAATTGATAAAAATATGCAGCGGCTCGTTGGTTAGCACTAGGTTAACATTACAATTATTATTATATATCATAATTGACGTGTTCTGTATTGGTATTATGTGTATCAAGTTTGAGTTAGTTTGAGTAAGTTAAAATTATTACTGACTATCGCATACTGGCCATTTATTATTTCTTACTGTACATTTGTGGAATTATTACCAGCTAAGTCATACTGACATTTCATACATTTTTACTGACCATTAGAATCACAATAGTGAACATAGAAATAGAGGCCAAATAGTACTTTTACTGCTCAAAAATTCCATTTTTACTTATCATTTTTAACAGAAATACTGAGTCTTATACAATATTATACTGACTGCTTGTGATATTATACTGAACATAATGAATTAAATACTGTTCAGTTTATTACAACCCAAGAATATCCAACTGAAAATTGCCCATGTTATCGAATAATAAACAGCGCAAGATATTTGCAAATCTCGCGAAAATCTTCGAATAAGTACGGCAACATTGTTATCATGTAAGAGCGGGAGCTACATTCAGTCGTAAGTTCACTGTCAATTCTGTTTATGTTTTGTATGTTTATCATTTGAATTTCTTAATTTTTCCAATAATCTATAATAATAAGGGTTGTGTATGTGATTATCAGGGAAATATGGAATATTCCGATAATACGTGCTGTATTTGCTTAAAAAAAACCTACTGTGTTTCTTTAGAAAATGAAGACAGCAACAGTGTGAAATATGTTAAAAAACTTGTATTGTGTGTTCCTAGTGAGGTAAGAATTACGTTTTACTGTAATTACCTAATAATTACGCTCGTCTTTGAACTAGTAATTCTATGTTCAGCTTAATGTACCTATTTTGGTAATCAAGTTTTTATCGAAGACACAAAAACACTAGAATAATATCGATTTTAAAATATTGAACTCAACTTACACCTGAAACTACGTTTATACGTAACGTGTTACTTCAGGTACAACATACAACTAATCATTTCTTTATAATACTGCTTTAAACAGGTTAAATTATTATCTAATATTAATTATTAATAGTATGTTCACCGTCATTTTCATGAACGGACTTTCCGGTAGCACGTCAAAGAATTGTTCCTTTGCAAGATACCGCCACAGTAAACAAACACGTGATCGGATAAAACGGAACGAGTCAACAAGTCACGTGTGATCATTTATTTCACGTTTGTCTGGGCGTCTCGTCTACGCATGAATCTATTGTAAGAAAACGCTCCTATACGAAAGCTCCCTCAAAAAAGTGCTGCGCAAGTCATTATCCTGAATTATAACATTCCATTTCTGATATTTTTGAAAGTGAGAGAATGTGCTCGAGGAGTATTCCCCCAGTAGAATACTCCTCGAGAGGGTCTCAATTCTCTGGGTGAGACCAAGAGAATTGAGAAAAAGTGAGAGAAAGTCAGATTGACGTATTAATAGCCTCTTAAAACCATGCGATAATGTGACAAATGACATTATAATGAAACTATACATGATGGGGGGTATGATTGAACTTTTACGAACGTAAGGTTAATTTTTAGAATAGAAGAATCTGGACCAAAAGTAATGGGACATACGGTAATAGCAGATTCTTCGCACAAAAATATTGCGATCGCCCTGAACTTGTTTTTTCCGAAAGTTGATATCAACAGAGAAACAGGGTGTCAAAGTTGAATTTTAATTTTTGATTAACTTTGAATAACTTTCAAAATAATCGAGGTAAATTGATGAAAATTTGTACCCAGGGTTGTTTGACATGCAAAATTCAAATCTGAGCACGGAATTGCTCTTACTTGTAGGGTGCGCTACTTTCACACCTTTTCACTCATTCAAATAGTCATAACTTTTTTGTATGCACCCGTATATTTTTTTAAAATTGAAAAATTGATTTCTTCATCTTATTTGAACTTGATGTAATCCATGCAATGTGGTTTTAAATGGAAAATTTCAAAAATAATAAATAAGGAAGCTTTTAAAACGGCGGTATCATGGTAATTTTGACATTAGCATCAATGCACAATGATGTTTCTTGATTTTAAAAAAAATTAATCTAATTTTATATTTTTGACTAAAATAATTGAAATTTTGTTTAAATTTTTTCCAATTGTTTTAGATTTTTTTAAAAGAAACATTAAACATCGAGATACTTGTCGATATTACCTTGACAACGGCGTTTTCGATGCCCCGCATATTTTTTTTTCAAAATTTTCCATTTGAAACCGCATTGCATGGATTACTTTAAGTGCAAATAATATCTTGAAAAAGGTTACTCCTATCCACTTTTACAAGGTATACCTTTTTACATAAAAATGACGGCAAAATCAATTTTTCAATTAAAAAAATTTTCGAGAGCGTACAAAAAAGTTATGACCAAGGTTATGACTATTTGGATGGGTGGAAAGATGTGTAAGTGCACATGTAAGAGCCATACCAAGGCCAGATATGAATTTTGCATGCCTAAAAACTCTCATATACCAAATTTCATCAAAATAATTCGATTATTTCAAAAGTTATTTGAAAAAATAAAAATTTAACTTTGACACCCTGTATCTCTGTTAATATCAACTTTCAGGATAGACAAGTTTGGGGCTTTCGCCATATTTTTTTGTGAGGACTCTGCTGTTACTGTATTTCCTATTTTTTCTGGGACACCCTGTACATATATTCTCCATACAGGGTGTTCGGAAAATACGTGAACAGCGTATGATGGCAGAAACCTGATGTCAATGTCAAATGTAGCTACATATTTGATTTTGATATTTTTTTCGGCATTGACTTTTTGATAATTCAGATGTTTTCATCTAATAGTTTAATGTATTGGGTAGTTTTTCTCTTATCTTTTTGATGAGGTACACAAATATTTTATTATTGATTTATTTTTTTCTGGCATAACCACTTATCTCAGCAAATTTTTTCAAGAAAGAAAAAACTTTCCTACACACTGCGTTATTTGATGAAAACATCTAAATTATCAGAAATTCAATTCCATAAAAAATCAATGACGTCATGTACAGGGAAAAACACTTCCTATGAAAATGTATCCGGAAATGCTTTTTTAAATTCAACACCCTGTAGCTCTCTAACGAAGTATTTCCGGATACATGTTAGGAAGTTTTGTTTTTATTTTTAAGCGATGAAACCCATCTCGATTTTTTTCGCAATATTAATGAAACACCCTTTTTATAGAATTGACTTTGTGATAATTAAGATGTTTTTATCTAATGACGTAGTGAATAGGAAAGTTTTTTTTCTCGCTTGAAAAATTTTTCTGGGATAAGTGGCTGAAATAGAAAAAACCAATTGAAAATATTTTTTCTGACACAGCCATTTATCCCAGCAACATTTCCCATGATAAAAACATCTTAATTATCAAAAAGTCAAAAAAGACCAAAAGAAATACCTACATATGACGGCACCTTCATAACACTTCCGGACAATTACAAGCGGTGGCAATAGAAAGAAAAAACGAGGTTTCATGGTCCAAGACTAAGTACCAAAAATAATCAAAATCGATTTGCACGTTTTCGAAAAATGTAGGAAAAACCATTTTCTTTTTAATCTGACGCCCTCTGTACACATAACGAAGCAATTTTGGATATAGGCCTACATCGACCTGATTTGACGGCAGGACTCTGCCATCAAACATACAACACGTATTTTCTGGACACCCTGTATATTCTCTTTTCAAAATTTGCTGAAAACTTGAGAACTTGGAACTTGACGCTCTTATGCATAGTTATGAATACTAAATAGTAGATAATCTTATTATCTATTTTAATAGTTGATTATATTTATCACCAACCAGTGAGGTTGAGTTCACGTGAATATTTCAGTTGAAAAGGGTTCAGATTTGCAAGTCTTGTTGACGTTTGTTAGTACAAAAGGTGCTTTATGAAAACTGGCAACATGGCAACATTACTCGGGTTCACTACACTATTGTCCGCTAAAGTCAGAAATACGGCTTGACATTGATCTATAATCTTCAAGATGGCTTTGCTGGTACTTAGCTGCAGCTGCATGATGTACTACAAGATTTTTCTTTCTATATGTGGTTGAAGCCTTTCGCATTTGCTCTTGTCGCGGGGTTCAGCCCTGCTTGGATGGAAACCAATTTGTGTAATAATGTTAGTCCCAAAAAATCAAGTGTCCTGAAAATTAACTCAAATGCTATTTTTCTCACGACTAAAAGAGTTACGACAAAAAGTTATTGAAGAAAGTTGGTCTTAATGAAAAATTGAGTGAGAATTCAAAATTTCAAAACCCTCCGCCTACTTTGAGGATGGGGGTGGGGGTGTGAATAATCATATATTGATGAAAAATTATATATTTTTTGTCACATCGACTTGAAACTTCACTATGATGATCATTGCGGGCGAAGCCGTGACGGCTACTGCTGGTGTCATATAAAATTTCAAACACTCTAAATTGAGATTATTAATTTAAAGTTGATGTGATCAAAAATATAATACACAACTTTTCATTTATTTTATGATTTTTGCTCGGATTTTTGCCACCCACTGCTTTCGCCCCCTTAGATAAGATTTGAATTTGAAAAAAATAACCGAAACACGTGCTTCATTAATTTCAAACAAGATTATTTGAGGCCTACTGTTCCCCTTTTAAGGGTTGAATTTTTAAAAACAACGATACATATGTTCAATTTCAACATGATGTTAACAATAATACATAATCTTTCATCAATTAACGATTCTTTTTTCCACCCTTTGAGTCCGAATTTGACCCCGTTAGGGGCTCAATTTTGCAAAATAACGTAACACGTATTCAATTAATTTTATTTGAGATTATTTATACGAAGTTTCAAGATGAAGTTACCAAAAATACATAATTTTTTATCAATTAACGATTTTTTCCACCCACTTCTTTGAGTCCGAATTTGACCCCCTTTCGCAAAATATATAACATCGTAACAAGTATCTAATTAATTTAATTTGAGATTATTTATACGATGTTTCAGGATGATGTTACCAAAAATACATAATCTTTTATCAATTAATGATTTTTCTCACCTCATCTCCTTTGAGCCCGACTTTGACCCCCTTAGGAGTTGAATTTCAAAAAATAACGAGACATGTGTTCAATCAAGTTTTTCAAGTGGATGTGACCAAAAAGACATAATTTTTCATCAATATGATTTTTCCTACCCCCACCCTTTTCACCCCCTTAGGAGTAAAATTTCGCAAAATCCTCTCTTAGCACACCTAGAAATATTTAGCAGAACATCTCTTCAAAATTTCATGGCTCTATCTATAATAGTTTTGGCTCGGCGTTGATGATAGATTATTTATCACACCCCCGCCCCTTTCACCCCCTTAAGGGTTGAATTTTGGAAAACGACGAAACAAGTGTTTTATTAAATTCACTAAAGATCATCATAATAAAGTTTCAAGTCGATGTGATCAAAAATACATTTTTCTATAGATTTATTTTTTCTATAATCCCTAATTTAACATACATAACCATAACCCCCTCTTTTCCCAATTCTCCGTAAATAACTACCTAATCAAAACAGTTAGAGATCTTGTATCCCTTACTCTCCGAGTAATCCGCTTATAACCTGAATTCAATCAACACACACGCTAGTAAACTTATAGTAAAAACAGGTAGAGTGCACTAGCTCCCATAACGTTCATAACACATGGAATGTTCCTATAGGAGCTCTCTCTTACACGGACAGTCTCGCACTTTTCAAGCAAAGGGGGTAGGCGGGGCATGTGTGATAACATTTGCGAATTAACTTTCCGGTAGAGCACGTTATTGGGGGTGTCTTCATATTCTTAACTCAGGTCAAATAATTTAGTTACCGAGTGGTGTGGTCCGAATCACATTTAGTCAAATACACATGGACAGCAAGGTTAAGTGAAATCGTGAATATTTTGAAACATCTCACTCATTGGTCGGATTGCCAATCTCATGCTCAAATCACTAATGGTAGTCTTCACTCTGTTCAAGAATAAGATCTCAGTTCACATCGGATGATGAATGATTAATAATAATAATAATAATAATAAATCGTTTATTAATCTCATCAGTACAGTACAAAAAAAAAGGTGATAAACTGCCAAGCAATTTTGAGATTAAAAGGCCTAAATTTCAGCTCGTCGGATTTCTGGTGAAACCCGACAGCTGTTGAAGCCTACGTTCTCCAAATATGTACTTATTATCTAAACATTTTGATAACTAAATCTACAATAATTAATTTAAGCAAGAGAACAATTCAGCTACTATCTTAATCTATGAGGAGAAAAATTAGAGACAAAAACTTAAAAAAAAATCGGTACAATCCTAGTATAGGGTTCGGTAAAGAGTAACCAAAGGAGATGATGGGAGGGGACGGTTATTTCAATAGCTCATTTTTTAAATTTCTTCGGAACGTGGTGAAACTCTGTGCAAAGTCATCTGTAATGTATTTGTTCATCAATTTCGCTGATCTATATGAGAATGATCTTTTAAATATTTCCTTACGGTGCCGTGGAATGGTCAAGCGAAATTTTTGTCTGATGCAGATGTGATGAACGTCGGCTCTGAAACTTAACTTTCTGAACAGATAAGGAGGTGTTTTGTACTTAATTACTTTAAATGTAAAACAAGCACTATGAAACTCTCGTCGATCATGCATATTCATCCAGCCTATCTCCTTTAATTTATGTGAAATTCTCTTATTCTTTCTTATTCCAAAGATGAAGCGCAGACATGAATTCTGAAGCTTTTGTATTCTTCTGACATCCAATGAATCAAGACATGGCCCGTACACGTTGTCGCAAAAATTAAATAGAGACAGAATAAGGGAGTCACACAGCATTATTTTTGTCTTTTGGTTGAGAAAATCTCTATTGGAAAATAGAAGCTTCAACGTTGCATAAGCTTGCTTAAGTTTTGAGGTGATATGTTGCTGGAAACGAAGTTTGTTGTCAAGTATTAGGCCTAAGCTTTTTGTACTTTCTTGGAATTTTATGTTCTCTCCATCTATACTCAAATTCAGATTATCTGATATAAATGCTTTGCTATTTCTGTTGCAAAACAATAGGGCGACAGTTTTTGTTGGGTTTATTTTTAGCAGATGCTTTCTGGATTCTTCGTATACTACTTGCAGATCATGATTCATACGTTTATTTGCTTCATGTACGCTTAGGGGGCTAAACGAGTAGTAAAGTTGAGTGTCGTCTGCATAGAGGTGATAATTACAGTATGCTATCTTTTTTATTAGGTTTGATGTGTATATTGAGAACAACAATGGACCCAGTATACTGCCCTGCGGCACTCCGGATTCGACTTTTAAGAACTTTGAAAATTCGCCGTTTAGTCGCACCCGCTGATATCTATCTGTCAGAAATGACCTGAGTAATCTTTGAGCATTTTCCGAAAAACCAATATGTACCAATTAGTACATTTATTTCCTTATTCCTTGTTCCTTCGAAGAACCATCCTCAGGTAGAGGAAACCCAAATTAAACCAATAAACTAATTTGATTGATTTAAGTTATTGATCTGTATATCCATAGGCACCTGGTGTGTATGATTAATACACCAAAAGTGTTTCAATGTATTATATTTTGCTGAAAATTGGTTTTTTAACAGAAGGTTTTTTATGAGCTTTTTTATTCTTTTATTGACAACAACAACAACATTTTTTTTTCTATTAGTTACAATTCAATTGTTTTTACAGCCCTCTCCTCTCACAATCGAAAGTGCATTCCGCAAATGACAATCAATGTCATCACACATACAACCGGTGAACACTGCTTAGATGCAACAACGCAAAACAACAACATGCACATGTGAACGAAACACAATCCAAAAATAAACTAACTAACTAAATATTCGCAGGACAGAATCGGCTGAAAAGCAAAATAGTATTTTGTTTCAAATCACAACATCCTCCCCCCCTTGAGGCCACGTCCTCAACTAAGTTTCAAATGGCAAAGGACATAATTTCGTAATAGGTCGAATAAAAATTCCTTCTTTAGTTTGAATTCGAGCAATTCGAGCCCTTTTGTCTTTGCCTGGTAGCAATTCCATAATTCGAGCAAGTTGCCATTTCAACGGAGGCAAATTGTCCTCTTTCACCAAAACAATAGAGTTTACCTCTAGATTTTTTGAGGATTGGAACCATTTCGGTCTATTCTGTAACCTATTTAAATACTCAGTAGACCAACGAGTCCAAAAGTTTTGGCGCATCTTAGAGCACCTTTGCCAAAAAGACAGCCTATTTTCATTTAAGTTTGAGATGTCAATTTCGGGAAAACTTGTAAGTGGTTCGCCTATTATAAAATGCCCTGGAGTCAAACAAGTTAAATCGTTAGGATCTACTGATACCGGACACAGTGGGCGCGAGTTAAGAATAGCCTCTATTTGAGCTAATAATGTACTCAGCTCTTCAAATGTCATACATGAGTCGCCAATAATTTTACGTAAATGTGATTTGGCAGATTTTATGCCAGCCTCCCATAAACCACCCCAGTGTGGGCTGAGCGGTGGTATAAAACGCCACTCTATTTCTTTAGTACCAGTGAAATTCAAAATTTCTGTTTTATTTACATCTGACCTAAAAAATTTGTACAAGTCGTTCAACTCATTAGATGTACCCTTAAAATTTGTGGCATTATCGCTATAAATAGTGATGGGATTGCCACGCCTAGCAATGAACGTTTTTAGAGTAAACATGAATGCTTCTGTTGTGAGACTACTCACAACCTCAATATGCATGGCTTTCGAAGCCATACACACAAACAGTGCAATGTATGCTTTAGATTTGGGAGATTGCCTAATAAAAAGCGGACCACCAAAATCTATCCCAACCTTGAGAAATGGTCGAGCTACCGATACCCGATCCACCGGTAATGCCCCATTAATTGTGATGACACCTTTGCTTTAAACCTATAACAAACTGTACAATGATGTAACACACTTTTTACAAAATTTAACCCATTTATCGGCCAATATCTTAGCCTTAACGAAGCCAAGACAGCTTGTGCTCCAGCATGGGCAAGTCGAATATGCTCTAACTTAATTAATAATTTCGTAACGTGATGTTTTGCTGGTAGCAACAGAGGATACCTTTGATCGTAAAGGACTTCTGCGTTTGAAATTCGACCATTTACTCTCAGCAAACCCTGACCATCAATGAATGGATTTAAGCAACGTAATTTGCTGTCCTTAAGAAGTAACTGATCTTCATGACTTTTATTTTTATCAATTTGACACTGCAAATCTTCAATTTCCCTGAAAAATGAATCTCGCTGAACTAACTGTACAATTTTTAACCTAGCACTATTTAATTCAGATACCGCAAGAGAATCATGTAACATATTATCTGACCTTTTCTGAGTATTGGTAACAAACCTTAGACAGAACGCAACTGCACGTTGTAGACGTGAAAAGTTTGAAAACCGTGACCAATCAATAACAGGCTCGAAATTTTGAGTATATTGAGCACAAACAACCTTTTTCTGTTCAGAAATTGAGTCCAATTCAATTGCACCAACAGGCATCACTGAGTAACTTGGATCTAAAATATTTTTTGTACCATTCCACCAAAAGGAATTATCAATCAAATTACTGGGAAAAATCCCCCTAGATAGCCCATCAGCTGCGTTGTATTCCGACCTAGTATGACACCATTCAAAATTCGAGGTGAGCTCTTGTATTTCGGACACTCTATTTGCAACAAATGTGGTCCATCTAGACGGTGAACCTCCTAACCAACAAAGAACTATTTTAGAATCTGTGTACAGATAGATCTTTGTAGTATTTAAACCCATAATAGAAACAACTTTATGTACAAGCCTGGACAAAAGTAATGCGCCACATAACTCCAGCCTTGGAAGTGAAACTGTCTTGAGTGGTGCAACACGTGACTTAGAGCACAACAAATTACAAGCAACACTACCATCAGAATAAACACTCCTAACATATATACAAGCAGCATATGCAGCTACAGACGCATCTGCATATCCGTGATACTGGATCTCAACCAACGACTTTCCTGTAAACAAGTTACGAGGAATTTGCAATAACTTCAAGCTTGATAAGTTATTAGCTAGAGTCAACCATTTTTCTTTTAAATCTGCAGAAAGCTCCTCATCCCAATCTATTTTTCTAGCCCAAATTTCCTGCATTAAAATTTTTGCCAACACTATAACAGGCCCTACCAAACCTAAAGGGTCAAACATTTGAGCAATATGAGACAGGACTCTCCTTTTTGTAAAACAGCCAAAACAGTCAATATCAGGAATTGAAATCTTAAAGACTTATCATTGGAACTCCACTTGTGAAGTTTAAAACCAGCACTACTCAACATTTTTATCAGTTGGTCTTTCAATTCTAATGCTTCCTCTTTAGTATTAGCCCCTGACAAAATATCATCAACATAGCATTGATTAAGGATGGCCTTTGAAGCTATTGGAAAAATAGTAGCCTCATCAAAACCCAATTGATTCAAACACCGAGTTGCCAGGTAAGGCGCCGAGTTGGTACCATAAGTCACAGTTTGAAGTTCAATGCATTTGAATTCGTCATGACTTGACTCTCTCCATGTAATGTTCTGAAGATGCCTTTGATTAGGGTTCACCATCACCATTCGGTACATTTTCTCAATATCAGCAACAAGAACAAACATGAAACTGCGAAAACGACACAAAATTTCAAATAGCTCTGGTTGAGCAGTGAATCCCTTATACATGATGTTATTGAGTGAAACACCTGTAGAGGTTTTTGAGGAAGCGTCAAAAACAACTCTTAATTTTGTAGTTGAACTATTTTCCCTAACCACGCAATGGTGAGGCAAAAACACTCGAAAATTCATATTCTTAATCCCAGCATTATTAAAGTCAAAAGGTACCACTTTACCATGTCCCAATGAAATGTATTCATTAATAAACTTGGAATAATCCGTGAACAATTGTTTGTTATGTTGAAACCTTTTCTCTAAAAACTGAAACCTTTTTATAGCTGAACCGAGTGAATTTCCCAGTTTACAATGTTCTTTAGGTGAACGCAAAGGTAAATCAACTTGAAATTGTCCGTTTTTCAACCTTTGTACCGTAGATGTGAAATATTGTTCACAAACCTTATCCTCTGGTGACAAATAGTGTTTATTTGTCACTTCTTCTAACTGCCAGAACCTTGGAATTATATCATTGACATTGTCTAGATTTTGACAAAATAGTGACACATTTAAATTAGTGAAGACTTTGTTGTTGAAAGAAGACTTTATGGGTGCGCTGCCACAAACTAACCATCCCAATTTTGTGTTCTGTAACACAGGCAAATTTGCACCTAACTTGATTATCCCAGGAAGCAACAGATCAAAATATAAATCTGCTGAAATTAGCATGTCAATTTCCGAAGGCCTAAAATAACATGGATCCGCCAATGTTATGTTATCCGGCAAACTTATTTTGCTTGTATCAACCAAAGCATGAGGCAATGAACAAGTGATTTTATCCAAAACACAGCAAGAAATTCTAAAATTCTGTGAGCTTTCGTACCTCGATTCCAAAATGAGATCAACCATTTTATTTACCTTTGAAGCAGTATTCCCAATACCTCCTACAGTCAATGCTCTATTGTAAAAATCTAAATTCAAAAGCTTTAGCACCCTTGTGCTAATAAAGGGAATCTGTGACCCGGAATCTAAAAGAGCACGAACAGCTACCCTTTCTCCTTGTCTATTTATCAAATGCACTCTTGCAGTTGCTAATAATATTTGTGATTTCCATCCCATAGACAGAAGACTTGCATTATCAATAGGAGTTTCATTTGAAGTAGGAAGTTGACTTGTAACATAGTTTTCGTTTGAACCCTTATGACCCTGCCTATTCCTATCAAAATTTTCCCTAGCAACCTCAGGCTCCCTTTGACTTCCTGTGAAGGAATTTTCTTTTACATATCTTTCATCGCTATGAAGTAATGAATGATGTTTACCATTACAAACTTTACATTTATTTGACTGACACTGTGAAACTGTGTGCTTTGAATCCAAACAGTTGTAACACAATTTGTTTTGTTGCACAAACTTCCGTTTATCTGTTATAGAACAGTCCTTGAATTTAAAACAGTTGCCTATTTTGTGCCCATCCTTATTACAAAATAAGCAAGATTTTTTATTTCTAAAATCAGCCCTCAAATTCTCTTGAGTGGTTACTAAAGTAGATTTCATCTGTTTAAAATTAAAACTTTTGTTACTCCCAGGCATACTTTCAAACGCACAGCACCGTTTTTCAAGAAAATCAAGAAACTTAGCCAAATTTGGCAATGCTGTGCTATCTTTTTCAAGCTCATAAGTCCTAAGTGATTGAAAATCAAGTTTCTGTGAAAATATATAGACAAGTAACACGTCCCAACTATCAACGGGCAATTTTAATGCTTTCAATGAATTTAGATGTTGCCTTATATTTGTCAAAAATGCTCTAAGCTGAACCCCATCACCCTTTGTTATGACAGGAGTATCCAATAACCCTTTAATATGTGTATTGACAATGACAAGGTTGTTGTCATACCTTTTCTTCAATATATCCAATGCAATTGGGTAATTATCATGCGTCAATGACAAATCATTAACCAAATTCAAAGCTTCATTGGATAAAGCGCCTTTTAAATATAAAAATTTCTGGACGTCAGTCAATTGAGTACTGTCATCAATGAGAGCAGTGAATAAATCAATAAATGACTTCCAATCCTCATATTTACCCGAGAACGAGGGAGTATTTAAATTTGGCAACTTTACTCTACTTATCGAATCGCTATGTGTTTGCAGAGTAGGTTGTTGTGAATTACTAGAAGAATTATTGACACTAGTTGTATTTAAATGGGTTTGTATGACGGTTTTAATTTTAGCCAAAATTTTAAAATATTGATTCTCTATCAAAACTCTATCAGCCTCTTCAGCCTCATCCAAATCCTCAATTTTTGTTTGAATTGTACAATAATTCTCAAAATTCTTATTTAAATGAGTGTCCCTCACAGCAAGTTCATTAATATTTACATTAACGTCATTTTCATTAGTATTTACGAAATTTTCTATCCTAGTTATGGCCCTTTTAACCTTTGTACGCTCTTTCTTGAGGTCTTCCATGATAAAAATTCAATAAAAACACTGTTGGTCTGCTAACACAACACGATTTCGCAAAGTCCACAGAAAGTATAGTATAAAACAGTCTGACCTTGTTTGATCCAAATCCTTCTTGTTTTGGTATCACCTTGACCTTTCACCTTCTACGCAGCAACCCAGTATTCAGCAAATCCCATAAGTTTCAGCCAATTATTGTTGTCCACTTCAAACAACCCAAACTTCGATATCCGGCTCGCAGCTGGCCAAAATATGTACCAATTAGTACATTTATTTCCTTATTCCTTGTTCCTTCGAAGAACCATCCTCAGGTAGAGGAAACCCAAATTAAACCAATAAACTAATTTGATTGATTTAAGTTATTGATCTGTATATCCATAGGCACCTGGTGTGTATGATTAATACACCAAAAGTGTTTCAATGTATTATATTTTGCTGAAAATTGGTTTTTTAACAGAAGGTTTTTTATGAGCTTTTTTATTCTTTTATTGACAACAACAACAACATTTTTTTTTCTATTAGTTACAATTCAATTGTTTTTACAGCCCTCTCCTCTCACAATCGAAAGTGCATTCCGCAAATGACAATCAATGTCATCACACATACAACCGGTGAACACTGCTTAGATGCAACAACGCAAAACAACAACATGCACATGTGAACGAAACACAATCCAAAAATAAACTAACTAACTAAATATTCGCAGGACAGAATCGGCTGAAAAGCAAAATAGTATTTTGTTTCAAATCACAACACAATATAGTGAAGAATGGCTATGAGAGTAGAGTGATTCAACATATCAAATGCTTTAGTATAATCGAGCATCACTAGAACAGTCGCCTGATTTCTGTCAAGAGCCGAAAAAACATCATCTGTGACGTTGCTTAAAGCTGTAGAGCATCCATGATGTGTACGATATCCAGACTGATTCTCGGGAAGAACACTATACTCGAGTAGGAAAATTTGCATCTGTTTTTCCAAGCATTTTTCAAAAATTTTTGACAGAATAGGAAGGATTGAAATGGAGCGTAATTGCTCATAGCCGCTGGGGTTTTTTGTTTTGGGTACTGGAACAATAGCCGCAAGTTTCCAAGGAAGAGGAAAGTATGACTTCTGTATACAGACGTCAATAATATGGACTATGAATGTGATGATAAAGGGACAGCATTTTAAAATCAATGTTATATTTATATTGTCCAAACCAAAAGCTTTAGACTTGATGTTCATTAAGATTTCCATCACTTCCTTTTCATCAGTGGAAACGAATGAGAATACGGTGCCTTCAGATAGATTTGATATTTTATTAGATTTGTAATAATGTGAGTTTCTCATCCCTTCTAATATCTGATCGACTGGAGTTTATGAAAAATTCATTGATCTCATCACAATTGTTGAGCTTTTCAGGTAGATTATTTTTCTTTCCTTGACAAATTCTCAGTTTTTTGAGCTCCTGCCATTCTTCCTTTACACTGGCGTTCTGAAACTTCCAATTCATATATGCTTTCTTTTCTGCTCTTATAGCATTTGTCGTCAAGTTTCTTAGCTGCGTATAGTAGTTACGATGTTCTGAACTTTTTGTTTTTCTAAAACGATTAAGAGCAGCATTTCGCATCTTTTGCATAAGCCGGATATTGTCTGTTATCCATGGGCTATAAGGCTTTTTCTTGCAGCGCATAGTCCTTTGAGGTGCATGTTGATCGAATAGAGTTAAAATATTGTTATTTAGGAACTTGATTTTTTCATCTGGATCATCAATAGAGTAAATATGATGCCAAGGCAAAGCTTCAAGGTCATGCTGAAATTCTTGATCATTGATGTTATGAAGAGAGCGGAACGTAAAAGAAGTGTATTGATCTTTCGGCGGATCCGCATGTACCTGGCATGACACCAACATGTGGTCAGATACTTGAACATCCACAACCCTAGTAATATATTGATATTCGGAATTGGTAAAAATTAAATCAATCAACGTGTGGCCGGAGTTGGTGATACGGGTAGGCTGATCAACTATCTGCTTTAAATCAAAAACTTCTGTGCATTGTAGTAGATTGATAGTGTTTCTGGATTGTGTATCGTACATATTCACGTTAAAATCACCCATGCAAAAGATCACTGCGCCCTCAGTATAGATGTTACCTAAACAGTCCTCAAAATGTTGAATGAACTCTGAAAAGTCAGAGTGTGGTGGTCTGTAAATGGTGCCAATGACAATATCGCTACCCGAGACTGTCACCCTTATCCAAAGCTGTTCCAGAAAATCTTTTGTCTCATGAACCAAGACCTTGACATTAATGGCATTTTTAACGTATACTGCTATACCACCACCTCTCTTGGTTCTGTCCTGCCTGAAGATGTTGAAATTCGGAATAGCCACCGAATTATCATCGATTCGATCATTTAACCATGTCTCAGATACACCTACAATATCGTATTTGGCTTCACGAACATGATGCGCAAATGTTTTAAAATCGCTCGACAGTGACCTTACGTTCAAATGACCCAGTGAGAGCATAATCAAAAGGAAAATAAAGGTTGGTATCAAATAAGGAATCTTTCGAAGGATAAAGTTGAAAGATCTTTGGATGTAAATAATGTGAGTAAAAAGAAAAAAAAAAAAAAAAAACTTATAAGAGAACAAACAAAAAATGTGTTGGTACAGTCTCTTGAAAATAACTGAGAAAATTAAAAATAGAGCAACAAGTTTCTGGAAAATGATGAATTTTGAATGTCTTACTTTTTATTGCGGTTTGACTTCTTTGGAAATTCTTCAGGTTCCCTGTTGTCAGAGAGTTTTCTTTTTCTGCGGCCAGTTTTCGGAGCGGCTAGGTTGTCCTGTGTCCCGGAAACAATGACGTCTTCTGATTCGGAGTCCTCTAAATTGATGTTCGCCTCACGTTCTTCCAATTGATCTGGAGTGAATTCTCTGCCATCTACAATCAGGCAATTACTTCTTATAAAGGCTTTTTGGTTCCGGTTATTTGCTAGCTTCAGATGTTTTCTCAAAACTTTTTGCTGTTCAAAGTCCTCCTTTATCAGATCCCTCGATATTGATACATTGGACCCCTTTAGTAGTTTCGCCTTGGATAGAATTTCAGCCTTCAGTTTAAAATGTAACACCTCGACAGCAATTGGACGATTTCTTTCTTGAGTCTTGGATCCAAGCCTCCGTAGGTCACGTATATCGTCGAAACGACAATTTACTTCCAATTTGTCTTTAAGAATTTTCAAAACTGCCTGGAAATCCTCTATCTCCGATTTTTCCTCAGGGATTCCGTGTAATATGATGTTATATTTCTTCTCCTGTCTATCAATTCTCAGCAATCGTGATTTCAGATTCTTATTCTCCTCTTCCAGCTTCTCAACTTTCGCCTGAAGTAAGTTTATTTCAGTGCTAATTTCTGCTTTTGTGTTCCGTATCTCAGCCTTGATCTCTTCCTTTGAATCCTTACTTTCATTCACCAATTGTTGTAGGAGTGCATAGATATCCTTGGTAGAAATATCTTTTTCCTCAGCCATAGCAACAAAAGCCGTGAAGATATTGTTTCAGGTTCTGGAACGTAGCTTAGTTGATAATACAGATAACCAGTGGGCGGTAGATAACAATGATATGTGAGCAGAACTAAATTATCAGTTTTTGTCAAAATTCACATGATTTCCACTGATCTTCATACACCTCCAGATAAACAACACTTAGTTAAACTTCATGTGAATCAAACAAGAGATTATTTCATTCAATTTGTGGACAAAAAATTAGATATTGCGGAGAAGCACTTATAAACAAACCGTTCAGAGCTACGTTCTTGAATTGTTAAGCGTTAAAAACTTATCCCTTCTTCATTCAAACAAAGTATGTTCGGTTTTTTACTCAACTTTCCCTGTTGTTTCAGATCTGGAAATTAGATTACCGAATATGTGACTCATGTATTGGACAACTCGATACTGCCTACCGCTTTATTCAAACCTGTTTAGAAGGCATACAATTGAGAAAAAAGCAAATAGACTATTTAGAAGAAGTCGATTCAGTACCTTTTCTAACTCATGAAAAATCCTTCACCTGTGATAAATGTCTACAGACGTTCAAACACAAAAGTTATCTGACACAACATATATCGTTTTTCCATCTCACCAGCGATGAAAGTGTTAAAGAAGAGTCAATAGTGATTGAAGTGGACGAACACGTTACTAAGTAAGTAATTGAATGTTGTTTCCGTTATGTACGTTTTTCTAGTGGTTCAGATGACGAGAAACCCGATGCAGATTTCCTATCAGAAAGTATTGACAAAATAAAATGCGAGGACTTGGACATTGACGATTTTGACCAACACAGCGACTATAGTGAGGAATCAGAAGTAAACGGATTTCCAGAGAAGCGACACAAAAGACCGACGAAGAAACGCGTGAAACGACTACCCCAAAAGTGTGATTTTTGTGATAAAGCTTTTACAAAAAGACAAGATTGGTTGAGGCATATTCGTGCGGAACATAGTTTTGAAAAGCCGTTTTCCTGTGATCAATGTGATGCCAAATATATGAATAGGTACAGCCTTCTCATCCACTGCAGAAAGCACAAAAATGAAAAACCATTCATCTGTGCCACGTGCGGAAAGAGTTTTGTCTCATCAGCGGATTTGAATCATCACAACAAAACCCACAATCAAGACCGAGCGTATCCGTGTCCGATTTGCGATAGGAGTTTCAAGACACACAGCAACCTGCGCACGCATAGATTACAGATGCATTTGGACCCGGCTGATTGGAAGTATGCCTGTGATTTTTGCGAAAAAAAGTTTCCCATTCAGGGAAATTTGCGCAAACACCTTAAACGCCATGCGGGGATTAAAGAGTTCGAGTGTCATATTTGTGGCAAGCAATTTATCAATAAGGCGGAGTTAACGCTCCATTTGAACACCCACACCAATCAACGGCTGTTTAAATGTATGATATGCGCAAAGGACTACAAAAACAGAGAGGGGCTGCGCAGACATATGAAAGTTGTGCATGATTTGGGCAACTGGAAGGCTCCGAAAGTGGAGAAAAAATATCTTTGTCCGATGTGTCCAAAAGTATTTGCGTTTGGGAACAAACTGCAAAGACATATATTTACGCATACCGGGGAAAAACCGTTCGGTTGCCATCTTTGTCCGAAAAGTTTTATTGATAATTATGGCAGAAAGGTGCATTTGAAGAAGGATCACAACGTGGAGATAGTTTAAGAAGTGAATTTATGTATAGATTTAGTTCAAGCGCCCTCGTTTATTAGTTATTCCCACAGAAGACTGATTTTCTTGCTTTCAAACGTAGCTCACTATTTGTATATAACTTTTTTGATATAACAACAGAGATGTGTTTCATTTCACCATGTTCCAAGCGAATGCGGGAAGATGAGTCCGGTTCTGCCTCGAGTCCGTCCTTCTAATCTCAGTAACAACGATTATTTTGAATCTTTCGAGAGATTGATTCAAAGAAGATATGCTCGATCGCGGTCCGAAATTCGTCCAGTTTGCGCATGAAGTCATTCGTTTAGTCAACTTTGAATTTGACAGATGGAATACATATTATGTGGAATGAAATTATCTTCCAACAAATGTCAGGATTTATTTGAAACAATAAAAGTAAATAATCAATTTCCTTGTATCATGAATGGAGGTTGTTGAAACCATTACAACAAAAGTGATGACAAAACAAAAAGTTACATACACAGAATCCCTTTTAAAAACCTGATACCGTTTGGGACCTCTACTGGCTTGAATTAGGAGTTTTACTGTATTTTGACCCAAAATATGAAAATCTCAAGTCATAAATCCTTCATTACTTCAAAATTTGGAGATCGTTGGACATCACAAAATTATTTAATGCATTCAGCAGACATACCAATTGAGGCCGCCGGAATAAACAACGTATTCTGGTATGTGTCGCCTCAGATACGAACTTACCGGTATTTGACCGTCCAATGCGGGATATTGTGCCTATCAATCGATATTCCGGAAAAAGTTAGACCAACGCGTCGAGAATAATTCACAAATTCTAGCATGAATGCGAGACGGTCCGTTGCGAAAGTGAAAAGTTCTGTTCAGTCATGAGTCATTATAAATGGCCAAGGGATATGAAATTTCATACAAGAAAGTCAATTTTTTCGTGGACATATGCCGACTGTTCTGTGTTTAGTCTGGGCAAAATTTACTAATATACAATAAGTTGAGTCACTTGCCGTCGGCTGTTTTGAAAAACCCGTATCCCAAGCGGCCGAGCGATCAAAGCATGTCGTTAAAAGAAGTTCGCTCAGCGAAAATTGTTCAAAGCAGCCGACAAACGTTCCGAACTTATGGGTCCCAGGCTTTCCAAGAGAACCGAGGGACTTTATTTGTTCAAAATCATGTGCAAATATTGTATTTGAATCATCTTGTTCACTTTCAATACTATGTATCTCTGTGTTCAATTCTCTTGTGTTCTTGAGCATAAATTTAGGATGAGACTCTGCAAAGCTATGAAGTTATTCTGAATCGATAATAAGTTCAGCTATTTCATCAGAACAAATTATCTGACTCTGACAGACTAACATTTTTATTTGGAACACTTTGCAAACTGGACGATCATTGCACGATGGAGATTTCATTACCTCACTGTTTGTTTTCTTCAAGGCCATAAAAAATGTGCTAACGAAATTATGTCCTGGTGCCAGATTATCAAGCTCAATGCGGTCAGCGAATAGCAAATGTGGGGTAGTTAGTGAATGTGTTGTTAACTGTACATAAATGTTTGCAGAATTATTCTCCAGCTCCAGCTAAAAGTTTTTTGTCCCAGGAAGGGCGCTATGAGAAAATTTCTCAAAGTAATGCTGGGGTTTTATATCACGTCCATTCGCAAAATAAATTATCTTTTGCTTATCAAGTTCTTTCAATGGAGCGCGAACAAAATCGGCCAAACACACAGCGTTGAAAGCTTTCCACCTTTTTAAAACATGATCTATGAATATTCGAATAGAAACCTCAATAATATTGTTTGTGTTATGTCCTCTTGTGATATATTTTTTGCGAAAACAGGGGCACCACTCAGCTTTTCTATTCCAGTATTGCTGTTGAAAATATTCAAGAAACATGTAGGGTGATTGCATAACGTGTCTTTTCAATTCACAGTCAATTTCGTTCTCAGTGCATTTCTCTCGGAAAAGCTATCGTCCGTCATAGAGATGGCTCGAAATGCCTTTCCATAAAATCTACATTTCCAATAAAGTCAAGAAACTCCTCAAAGACAAGATGATAAACCTGTTTTGTCTGCTATTCATGGATCATGCAACATAGTTGTAGAGATAAAATCAAAAAAGTATGGGCCAGAAGCGTCATACAAAACAATATTGCCTAACTGCTTCAATTTGCTGGTCCCCAATATTTGCGATTTTTGTTTAGTATAACGCTCCTGGCCTATACTTCTTTGAATTTATCTCTACGCCACCTTTTTTCAAGCTCCGAATATCAACACATTTTACGTTATGAATGAATATTCAGTTGATTGATGACCTCAATTATTGTGCTTAGATTTTCCTGTAATAGTAGTAGATCTCTGGATTTCGTTATATATTGAGTCCGGTCCTGGTCCTGGAGAAGTTAAATAGCCATTAGCCACAGTCACAGAACACATAATATACAAAGTTCAGAAGACAAACTGACGTATAAAATTTTACGGAACAATGCGCCACGGAATGCAGTGGATGCGAATCGAACTATCAGACTTGGATAATGTATCATTACAGATTTCTATACATAAAAGCAGTAACTTTGACTTTGAAACTGTCTTTACTTGTTAAATAAAGACAAAAACTTTGAATAAATGTAGTTTTCTGCCGACACGACATTAAGGCTCAGAGTCCCACGAGCTTTTGAGCGGCCAAAAAGTGGTTCAGAAAAACACGTTTTTCTTACACATCTGTTGACATTTCCGAAAAGTTTTTTTTTCTAGTTATAGACGAAGCCTTGATTAATGTCCTATACTTAATGAAAAGTTTTAAAATTGATCAGAAATATAAAAGATTTTATGCTCAAAGTTGATCAACTTTAACCGCCATTTTCTCAACTTTGTACTTATTTTATCTGGTCGAAATAAAGTACAGGACGTGTATTGAACATTTGGTGAAAGGCTAAAACAAAAATCATAGAGAAATGTTGTGCCGTTTACTAATGAAGTGCGTTTTTCAAAACCTTCACATCACCAATTATCACTTATTTTGACCCCATTCAGTGGCGACATCACAGATTATTATTCGAAGTCGATTTTGGGGCGTAGTTTACGTATCAGCTTGGATTTTGTCTTATGATATCAGGTCCGGTTTGTGTTTTTTGATGAACTTGGAAAATTGATGTTCTTGGAATTTGGGATGGTCAATATAAGAGAATATGATTAATATTCAGTTTCGTCCACCGTTTTGAATCCGGAGTAGTTTTTGGTGAAAATGCTCCGATATTTACGTACTTTTGTTTTTTTTGTAATGTGGTGAAGTTATGTTTCAATAGTTTCGTTATTGTTGAGATCAAAGACAATTAGTTTATTTAGCATAGTTTATATTTTTATTGTCATGTCAGTATTCTCAGTCATGTTACATATTAGGATATTTTGACCCTCATTTCAATAAGGTACTTTGATTATTTAAATACTTCACATACCTCCAAGGAAATAATACCTATAATTTTAAATCCAGTCGCAGGTAATTTTAAAAACGTCTGTCAAAAATTGAAAATCTATCAAGAAAGACAATATTATATTATTTAATGCTCCATTCAAAATTGAGAGAAGTGACTAAAGAGCAACCGTGAGTGTTAGGTGCCTTATAATATTGTAATAACTGTTGTACATAATTGGTGCAGGAATTTGAGTAAACTAAACGAAAATTTGATTGTTGAATTGGTATATTATTGACCTACAGATTCATCTCTTACATGGTTTACTGCACATTCAGCTCATAAAACATTTCTCTCAGTCATGTTTCAATGGATATTATTGTAAATCATATTAGGTATGTAGGTTCAATGAGGGAGAGGGATGATATATATAGTTAATATGTTTTTATAATTTAGTGAAGTTATGTCCGCAAAATTTCGTTATTTCTCAAAGAATTTGATTCAAATTCGGTATATACGTTCTATTTGGGTTCGGTTGGATTTGGTGAGAATACATGTTCGCATAATGTCGTTATCTTGGTCGTTATCTTTTAAAGAAATGTGTTCAAACTCGTTATGAAGGTTCTATTGGGGATTTAAATGAGAAATTAAAAAAAAATGATTTGGTTAAGTTATGTTTGAATAGTTTTTTTAATTTATAGCCACATCATAGTTTCGTTATTTTTAAACAAAATTTATTAAAACTAGGTATGTAGGTTCTATGATGGGGAAAGGGGAGAATTGATGCTCTTGGGACTTGGGATGGTCGACATAAGACTTTATGATTAATATTCAGTTTCGCCCACATAACTGAGCCGTTTTGAATCCGGAGAAGTTTTTGGTGAAAATGTTCCGATATTTGAATTTCGGATAGTATACCTACTTAAAATAAAAAAAAAAATGTTGTGATCAAAGTACGAGATAATAGAATATAATAAGGAATTTTGTTGATAGGCATTGATTTTCCTAACTGATGTTGATAATGTTGTTAACCTACCTCAGAAATATTTTCTATTATTAGAAGACGTACTTTTGTTTTTTTTTGCCAAAGAATTTTAAACAGTTTGAACAATATTTCTATACTAGGCGTGGCCAAAAAAACTATGCATGTCTTATATGACATTCTAAAATGGGATTACTTATACGTCCAAAGAATGTTTTAACAAACGTTTCGGTGATTTTTAGGGTAAGTAAATTTTGAAAAAAATGATTCAATGAGTTTACTCTCACATTGTTTTATTATTTTTGCTCAGATCATGTTTGTATATAGGTTCTATTTGAAATTCAATTTGAAAAGTGAAAAAAAACTAATGTGGTGAAGTTATGTTTCCATAGTTTTGTTATGTTTAAATGGATTGGTTGTGATTAAGTATATTATTATGCAGGTTCTATGAAAATACGTTGATGTATTTTCAATTTACTGAAGTTATGTCCGCATAATTTTGTTATTTCTCAATGAATTTGATTCAAATTCGGTATATATGTAAATTAGGTACCTATGTAGGTTCTATGGGTTATATAGCGGAGAATTGATGCTCTTGGGATGGTCAATATAAGATTTTATGAATAATATTTAGTTTCGTTCACATGACTCAGCCGTTTTGGTTCCGGAGTAGTTTTTGGTTCAAAATACTCGGGTACTTTATTTTCAGGAAGTACTTAGTTCAATGAAGAAAAACTTTTGTGATTGAAGTAAGAGATAACAAATACATATAATAACGTAATAAACATTTTTTTGCTATTTCGTGATACAATAATTATCAGCATTGTTTTCCTTAACTGATGTTAATGATGTTGTTTGCCTACCTCAGAAATATTTCTTATCATTAGAAGACTTACTTTTGTTTTTTATTCCGAATAATTTAAAAGATTTAAAAAAAAATCTTGGCGTAGACATGGCTAAGAAAGCTATGCATGTCTTATATTTTATTTTAAAATGAAATAGGTGTTATGTGTACTTACCTACAGGATGTGTTAACAAGGATAAATAGATCATGAAAATAGTATTATATACCACAATTCTAATTCTATAATCTCGTCTATAATGATAGCTATTAATCCAGAGGATAGTAACTTTCCGAGGGATTAATAGCCATTATTGCGAAAAGTAGGTATACCCTTCTACTTTATCTACGCCTAAATTATTTATATGATATTTCAAATTTCCATCCATCTCAATACAAATACATTAACACTTAATACGCGTTAAACACTGATACCATAGAAAAGCAGTGTGGCTGATTTTTTTGATTTAAATCGATTTTTTTGATTAAAATCTCCTTTCATATGTATTGTGTTTTTTTTAATAATAATTTTTCAGATGCATTTTTTCTGAACAAGATATTTCATTTCAATTTTTGACACAACACAACGCAACTTAACCACTGTCAAACTTAAATTGGGTCATATTTAACAAAATTTGTGAAACATAATTGAATAACTCAACTGACATTTAATCATTTCAAAAAAACAAAACCAATAAATAAAGCATCGGCAAGACTGAATATTTGTATGATTGATGACTTTATTTGATTTTACTCTTCAACAATGCAAGCAGATAAGGGAAAATAAATATTTTTTAATCATGTGATTAAAATCAACGATTTTTTTTTTAAATCATGTGATTTAAATCACTTTTTATTTATTTCCTTGTTCAATTATAATGTGATGTTGACAAAGTCTTTTCTAAATTAAAGTCTCTGCAAATGGTCAATTTGCACATTTTTTTGAAATATGAAAAATATAAGGATTAGTAAGTACTGATGCCATTAATTTTTAAAAAATCAACCTACGACCTCTATTTATGTAGTAGTCTTCGATTAAAGAGCGCAAATCAACATCCACGACGACGTCACAGAATACATTATCCATCTCTGTCTGGCATATTGACTTTGATAACTCTCTCTCTTTCTCTCGAGAAGGTAATTTAGCTCCACCCCGTTTTCGATCATACACTGAAATTTGCGTTTTTTTTTTATTTATTCAGTATATTTTTGTATATTTCGGAAAATTTGTTTCGTTGATGACTTTCAAATAATGTCTAGACGTATATAAAATTTCAAGTCATTTGAAAATGTATGCAAATTGACCGTTGTAGGTTGTGTTTGATGGACTCCATTGGGTTTTTGTCACGCCCAGATAACTGTTTGATCCATTCTATCCACTGGTCGTTCCGGTTGTTTTGCTGTCCTCGTTAGAGAGATACTTTAGTTCTAACTAGTATCTCATACTCGATTTAATTTATCGCCTGTGTAATATAGCCTTGGGGATCTTGGTCTCTTGAAAGAACCCATACATGTGATCCAGATTCACATGTAGAAGATCGACTTTTGAGATCTACCAATCGACCAGATCTTGAAGATCTGTCGTTGGCGTTGGATCTTTCGTTGGCGTTGGAGGAAGTTAAAAACAACATAATAGGCAAATTCTTTATAAATATCGTTAACAATAAGAAAAGACATACAATCTGTCCACTGCTACTCAACGTTAATGAACCATCAGTAAGGTATATTTTTCATATTTTTAGAAAAAGCGATGTTTCTAACAATATGAATTGATACCTAGTTTGAGTAATTGGCTAAAAAATATCAGATGATAGTCACTTTCACTGGATCCTTAAAATAGTGTTTGTGTGAATAATTGGCAGAATTGTTATCCAAGGACGTATTATATTTATATGGAAATTGTTAAATGTTGTTACAAATGCGGCAGAACATCTTGTAACATAATACGCCCCTGGACTCCATGAACTGTGACTATAATCTAAATCGGCAAAATGTTTTCAATTACACTGATCAAATTATAATAATATGTACAAAACTCTACGCAGTCTTACAGTTCAATTCAGGAACACTCCATGGTAGCCCATGAGTTGGAGTTTTCATTAAAACTGGGAACATCCGTGGGAGTACCACTTTCGGCCGGCGTTGTGGTTTCAGTCCCAATGACTTCGCCGTTCTCTGCGGTTCCCGCGTTCGTTTCCTGGGCATTGGGTTCTTCCCAGTTGATCTTGAACCTGGTCACCCTAGGCTCGGACGCGAGAATATTTCTGGTTACTTTATCGAATTGGGGTGGACTTGGTGGTACTTCTTTCAGTTCAGGATCGCTGTATTCGTTGTTTATGAAGTAGCCTACTCTGATGAATTCCTGTGCGCGGTACGAGCATGTCAGAAGAACTACTGTGACACCTAATGCGTCGTTTTCTGGGATTCTTGACACGTTTGGTGGATCAGCCTGGAATGAAAAATTATAGGTTGATGACGTCCCCCATAAACTCCGGATGGGTCTTGTAAAGATTAGGCATCCATACAATAATGCATTTTTCCAATTGTTAAGCATAGTTTTGGGTTTATAGAACAACTTCAACTAAAAAAAATGCTGGATGAACAACTTTTCACAAGAAAAAAAAATCCAGAATGAACTAAATTTTTTTCAGATTTCAATGCAACAACTCCCTAAAATGACAGCTTCGTCACATTGTTACAAGCTACATATTAGAACCAACATGCAATGTTGCCAAGCGTATCCAAACTTCCTAAAAACCATGACTGCAATAGTTTTGCCAGTATATTTTGATAGACTTTGACAAAAAAAAACAATATAACATAAGATACTGAGAACGAGAACTATAAAAATGTCTAAGTTTCAAAAATTATATCCTTGGCTTATCTGATCAATAAAGTTTCTAAATTTCTGAGACGGTGACCCAAACTAACCCGATCCTCACCAAAACAAACCCAATTTGACCAAAACTAACCCAAACTAACCAAATTTAACCAGAACTGACGAAAACTAACCAGAACTCACCGAATCTGACCAAAACTAACCCAATCTAACCAAGACTAACCCAAACTAACTCAATCTGACCTAACCGAAATTCACCGAAACTAACTCAAATTAACCAAAACTAAACCATTCTGACCAGGACTGACCCAATCTAACCAAAACCCACATAAACTAAACAGAACTAACCAAAACTAAGCCAGTTTCACCAAAATCAACCCAAAATAACCCAATCCAACCAAGACTTACCCAATCTAATCAAATCAAACTCAATCTGACCAAAAATATCCCAATATTCATAACCAGAACTCACCCGAACTAACCAAAACTAGACCAATCTAACCAAGACTGACCCAATCTAACAAAAACTCACTCAAACTAACAAAAACCAACCCTTCATTCGCTACAGACTAAAATATGGAAAACATTTCTCACAGCATCCACTTGGCAACACAGCGCGTGTTTATCATTCTTGGTCTTCAATTAGTGAGTTGTTTTAGTATCATGAGTGAGTAGTGACTTGAAAATCTTGACATATTGACAGTTTTGTGAATCAAATTTTCAAAATTTATTTATCCTGCTTAACTATTTGTTTTAACTTCTTTAGTGGTTACGTGTGGAACTGTAGTACATGCGAACAACAGAAATTGTCCATTGCAATGACCCACTGTGAAACAATGTGCCTAAAATAGTGGTTTTTCAACAAAAAAGTGATTCATCCAGCATTTTTTCTCTTTAGAATAGTTAAACGAAGAATACTTCAAAAAGTACAAAATACGTGGATGCCTAATGTGTACAAGAACCCTCCGGATATACCCATCGCTAAGAACAGTGACACATGCCAGAGGGGCGTCCGCTGGCTTGGTAGCGGTGGAGAGAGTTGCTAGGGGGTTGCCAAGTCGGGAAAAATAAACAGAAATATTTGCCTGAAGCACCAAACTCACGAGAATAAAGTATCCTATAATGGTCCGCTGGGTGGACAGTTGTGGAATCATAGTCCGCTGATAGCCCAAAAGGAGTCGAAACCGGAATATTGAGAACCATTTGTCAACCAGATGTCAAGAAATTTGAAGATTAACAATGTTCAGATCCCATCAGTATCAATAATTGCCAATCAAGAAACCGGATTGAATAAACGCACTATATGAAAGATATGAACGAACGGGAGTGACCAGACCTCTATTTATTAAGCAAACTTTGGCCTGGGCAAGTTAGCTACGATATTCCAAGCTGAACTAGCGCCCAATGGATGCTTGACCATGATTGGACTTCTACAATAGAAATATTCTCAGATTGACTTGCGGCACTGAAGACCCTGAAGCTGCCAGAGTGCACTGAACATGCTCGGCATAGCTAATAATGGTAATTGAATATTACCGAAACAAAGCTTGAATACACTATCAACTTTTATCCAAAGTCCTCGTAATGATAAACAGACACCACGTAGAGAGGAACGCCATGTTGTTTTGATCAGACTACACCGTGATTTATCAAAGGGAATCACGTGAAGAAAACAGCAAATGAAAATTCTAGACCACTGTTGATAAATAATAGTGGACCCTCGATGTTGCCATGATAATTTGTTTTGATAAATGTCTATCTTGCTATGACGTCATTGGGCGATATTAGGTCTGTTCACTGATTAGTTCAAGCGACCCACAAAAGCTTAGTTCATAATCAATGCGAATTTGCAAATACCGTTTCTATTGGTCGGTCAACTATCTAGAATGTCACTTTTCTTGATAGCGACTAATGGGAATATAATAATTGTGTTCGCAATTCGTGAAACGCACGGTTTGTTCAAACCAACAACAGGTTCTTCTCGATTCTGCGCAAATTTGACTGTAAGAAAATGTTTCGGAAGCAGGTTGAAACCAACCAGTTTTTGAACTCACTATAATCTCTTGAAACTCCCAATTACAATTAGACTAGTTCTCAGAGTTCCGTTCTGTCGCAGGCGACACGTAGTCGGACCAGGAGCTCGTAATGTCTGGTTTACATTGAATTTTACATTGAAGTGCTTGCCAAATCGGAATCATATGATATGATACCATCTACATTGAATTTGGCATAGACGTGACTTTGAACAAAACTTCAATGTGGATGGTATCATATGATTACCTTTTGCCATGCAGAAATTTGACAGTTCCACTTCGAAGTGAAATTCAATGTAAACCTTACATTTTTCGTCAAGGGCACCACTTCGTCATGGCTTTTTTCAATATAAATATGTTTTTTTTTCGAAAAAAGTTCATTATTTCATCGATAATGAACAAGAGTGTAGCCTAAGGTTCAGGCTATCTTTATTATTTTTTTCAAGTCTTTAATTATACTCATACAGGGTGTTGAAAATTTAAGCAATAAAATGTACAACCTAGTCCGCCCCAGGTAAACTAAGCAAGCTAATAATGTTTTGAGTGCAGTATTTTGAGGGGTAATGTTTACTGTTTATTATATTGAATTTCCATCAAATTCTATTAAGTGGTTGAAAAGTTATTCAAGAAGAATTGATTTCCAGTGGCATCCTTGCCTCTAGGAATAAACGGGAACTTGTCATCTTATTTTTCAATCTCTGAATCCGAGAGATCTCCCACATTTTACCGGACACCCTGTATAATATAGTTCATTTGCCGTTTGGAAAAGGGCAGTTCCATGTGTAGGTATACTATTTCTTTGGCAGTCAATTGGCATTTGGTGGATGAAATGTAAATGGATACAAAAAGATCTGTCAATACTCAATATTTAAGCCGCCAATTTGAAAACAGATTCAATGTAAACCTTACAAATCAGGGGAATGTTTGAACGAGTTCCTATTGGAAAAAGGCACTAGAAACAATCAGACTCACAATTTAAATAACAAGCAAACAATCTTTGTTCAACCTTGGGGCGACCCTCGAATGACGACATATGGACATGCCCTATTGCCTAATGGCCTGGGAGCTCAGTGAACTCGGACTTGACATACATTCAATTTCATTCCGAATTGGAACTGTGAATTGACAAACGGGAATCATATGGTACCATCCACAATGGGTTTGGCATAAGCGTGACTTTCAACACAAATACAATATAGATGGTATCATTTGATTCCCGTTTGCCAAGCGGAAATTTGACAGTTCCAATTCGAAAACAAATTGAATGGGAACCTTACATTATCATGAATGTATAGGTGGAACACCACTTACCCCCATTTGCACCGTAGAAATCTAATCCGGATAAATTCTTCATCGCGATTATCTTCCATACCACCTAATGGAAAATAATCGCGATGAAGTCTTCATCCGGATTAGATTTTACGGTGCATATGGGGGTAAACTGACTTATGCCTGGTTTACATTCAATTTCATTTTGAAGTGGAACTGTCAAATTTCCGCTTAGCAAACGAGAATCATATACCACTATCCACAATGTAGTTATCTGGAGTAAGCGTGACTTCGAACAGAAATTCAATGTAGACGGTAGCATAGGATTCCTGTTCGCCAAGAAGTGGAAATTTGACAGTTTCAATTCGAAAACAAATTGAATGAAAACCTTTCAACCAAAACTTAAGCTCGACTTACATCTCAAGCCGAGAGCTATGTAGCGTCTGTTCTGTAACTGTATTGCTCCCACGATTTACCAATGTTTAGGAAACACCCTGTATATCATAGCATAGGACGAGATTATTGTTATTTTTTGTTTTGCCCGTCAATCCAAAATAGAGCTCATTATTCTCAGAGGCATTACTATGGATAGTATGTACCAAGGAAGATTTGGCAGTCAAATTACCGATATCTTTCTAGATTAAATAAAGTAAACAGAAATAAACAAATCCTTACCTGGAAAACAAACATATGTTTCCCTTCCGGAATGGGCCCAACGAACACTGAATCAAGAACTTGATCATGATCTTCCGATTCTGCGGAACCAACGTAGATCATTTTCCATTCCAAGTCTGGATAACAAAACAAAATACACGATAATTATAAATTTCGAGGTTAAGTAGCCATAAGACTCACCCTCCTTTAACTCCTCAATACACTCAAAGGTTATTTCAAATTGGAAGGGGTTTAAAAACGGACTTGGATTGTCCATTACGGTGATATTGCAAAGTTGTACTTTTGCCATTTTCAGTGGAAATTCAAATTAGAGACTTGATTCTGATTCTGATCGATTTATTTCTAGCTTAGTAGTTGTTATGGAAGATAAATTGGTTGTAATATTACGTTTCGAATGGTGTTAAACTGCACACAAACCGAAAAAACGTTCACTCTCGACACAACGAAAAGTTTGAGCGGGAAGTTTTCTTTTTAGTATTACCAACGTAAAAATGTTGACAGATTTGACGTAAGTCAGCTGGATCTTTTAGGGAGAAGCATTGAACTCCATACTACGTACCTGGAAAGGACCCGGTCGTTGTTGACAACGAATCGAAAAGTGTGTCATTCCTGTTATGAGTTAGAAAGAGATAGGTATCCGTAACTATCGCTATCTCTCTCTACTCCATGAATATAGGTCAATGAGTTAGAAAGAGATAGGTATCCGTAACTAACGCTATCTCTGCCTGCTTCACTCTCAATAATAAGCGGGTCCGTTCCAGGTAGTATGGAGTTCAATGGGGAGAAGGGAGAAATGAAGCTTTTCAACAAGTAGTCAGTGGCGTTTCATTAAAGTTTTATACGGGGTGTCCGGAAATAACGTTCGTATAATAAAGGCCGATTGCACCAACCAATTTCAAGGATACTTAACGCTAAGGAACACTTAACTTGACAGTTTTGCATGCAAAATTGGCAAGTTAAGGGTCCCTTAGCGTTAAGTATCCTCAAAGACCTCAAAATAGGTTGGTGCAATCGGCCATTGAAGAGGTAATTCTACGAGGGCTGTCCGTAAATTGAGGTCTCCAGCGAGCTCCCGTCGCGCCCGCGTGAGCTAGCGTGAATCTGGCAACAGCGGCGAGTTCCTTGCTTATTCCCAAGATTAGTATACAACAGGTTGCCTCACTTTTACGGTCATGACGTGACGTCATCGTTTCCCACTGTTGCTAGATGGTCCCTATCAAAAACAGTAGAACAAAAACTGGCAACCTTGTCTGTGATGAAGATGAGTTCATGATCATAACCTCACTTTACACAATGAATTGTTTTTGGTAGTTGAGAGGAATACCGTCTGGCGGTTAATAGGGGACATTTTGAACAGTTAATCTGAAAAATAATATTTGGTTTTTATTACGTATTATACTGTTAGAAATAAATGAAATTACAATTTGACAATGAAGTTATTGGTTGACAGTGGCATATACACGGCTAGTAAAAAAGTATTACTTTCCAATTGATAAAAGCATTTTTTTGAATCTTTTTTCAATTTATTCTGTGTTGATTGATAAAAAAAAACATATTCTCTAGACACCGAAGTTTATCCACGCCAAGTTTTAGCCGTGTACTTTGAATAGAAGTATAGATACTGCTAACACGGGACTGACAATTTAACACGGGAATCCCTATGTTCCGTCTGAAAAAAAAAACCCTGTATATACCTTTACCCCTTTAACATTAGTTTTATCATACTTCATTTGACTTCACCAGCATCAACGCGTAGCTCAAGTTGCTCTCTCCATCGTTATGAGAAGATAGGTCGGCCCAGAAATTAACTAGGACACTACTTTGATACCGGAACACCTGTCGTATTATTGAGGTATAAAGATGTTGCACGATGATCTCCGATGCGGGGGAATGAAGAGGTTTGATGGAGAGTTGGGTGAAGAAAACATCACCTTGTTGAAGGGAGAGCATGGTGACTTTGGTTGGATCTCCGTTTTTCAACGATGTCTTCCTAGAGCTAAACAGCCGATAATTCCAGATGTAGAAGGTTTAATGAAGTAGGGCTGGACTACTAGGGACTAGGAAGTAATTATTCGAGATTCGAGAAGTCTTCACAAGATAAAAACATTTTTAAATGAAGTTGTGGTGGGAATTTCTTGTAGAAGACAAATAGAATTCTTGTTGTTGCTGATGTGCCTTTGATTGGTTGAACCATTCAGGGTTGTGAGGAGGCCTCTCCAAGAAAAAAACTTAATCGTCATAAAGTTCATTCACAAACATTTTCTTGATATTAAAAAATTTGATTTTAGTGGGGCACGATGAGCTCAAATTGTGTAAGAAGATTTCTTCATTTTTACGTCGAAATTGTTGTGAAGAACACTTAATTCTTCATAAAACAAAATTGAAGCTGTAAGTGTGATAAATGAGTATGATGACGTATTTATGTCTCGTCTCGTCTCAAAATTTCGAGATAAAGTGTAAAGAGTGAAAAAGACATGATGTTTAGATTTTTTTTTAATCTCTAAAGTGTTTCTTGTCATTTTTTGTTAAATGTAAAGCTACATCCGTAACCACAAAATTACAATAATTACAACCAGTACTTAGAATAAGTGGTAAAAGAGTTTGGTAATGTCACTAATAACATTATCATTCACAACCGTGAAATTAACGTTTCCACTTTTACTTATGATTACAATAATTATTATTAGAATTAATACCTTGCAATGTCCAAACTTTTGCCACTATTTCTGATTGGAAATAGTCTGCCCGTGTGCGCTTGGTGTCAAGTCAAAACTGATCACAAAAAAATGGTCTATCAAAATAAAGTTAATGAAATCGTCATTACGAAAATTATAATGTTGCCGAGAAGAAACGTTCAATTCTGAAGAAAACTGTTGGTTTCGCTTGTTGTAGCGTTGGGTAATCTCTGATGTTCCAAATGATCAAATTTTTGGCTCACGTCTCATATAGATTTCAATTGAAATTGGCTGGTTGTGGATGAAGCTTGAGGGTTTTTGAGTTACGACAAAAAGACGATAATTTTTGTTTGCTCTGCGTTTGCGTTGCGTTGCGTTTGTGTCGAGTTACGACAAAAAAACGATAAATTTTAGTTTATCTCAAATATGTCATGAACGGTTGATCGTATCGCAAAAGTGAAAAGAACAAAAGGGTGGGAACGCCAAAGCTGTTGTGGTTGTATATTTTTGTATTATAAGGTACCTTCACGTATCACCACTATTACCAGTCATACCATTTGTGAATTCGACGAGACGCAAGACAAAACGTCTCGGGCAACTACACAACTTTTTCAGTTGTAATTCAGAAAATCGAAGTTTAATTTCAGATAAGGGAATATGTATTACAGAGTGGGGAAAATGAAAATGCATCAGAATTGTTAATTCAATTTCAGATTAGGAAAAATGAAATTCAGATTAGGAAGTTGAAATTTAGAAAGGCGAAATTGTATTTCAGATGATGGATTATGTAATTCAGAATAGTATATTAGCATAGGTATCTCAGGGTACGTTTGTCGTCGATTTCGAGGACGTTCTATGTACGTACGTTAAGTCAGCGTCCGCCAGCTCGAGGTCCGAATATTTCTGCTGCTGATAGTTTGTGGTAGCAATAGAGCGGAGAAGAGGATCCTTCACGGCGTTCCTAGCAAATGAGTGGATCTCTTTGTCCTACAAAGTAGGAACAGAGTAAACGGGCTTAGCAAACCCCGCTACAGAAGATAGGAGTCAACGAAAGCACTCATAGGTATTCACTTATTCTGAATAACAATTTCCATGTTCTGAAAACAAATTTCCTTTTTCTGAATTACATATTTCTATTCTCAATAGCAAATTCCCCTTTCTGAACTACATATATTATGTTCCTAATCTGAATTACGATTTCCATATTCTGAAATCAAATTCAAACTCAAATATATATCGACAAAGCTTATTAATAATTACAAGGTTACCGGAACATCTCAAAACTGTATATAACATGAGGAAGAAAATAATGATGATCGGGCTAGGCGAAAGATGACTCGTAGAATTCCTACAAAGAATAGAATGGTTAGTCCTTGAGAAGTTTCTTTAACGAACTTTCGAATGCTTCAGTGATTTGATGGTCTTCAGCTGCTTAGGAAGGTGGTTGAACATTTTTCTGCTCTCGTGTATAAAAGAGCGCTTTGTGTATTCCCTTGTTGGAATTGATAAGGGCAAATCATGAACCTGGCGTATCGTTTTCAGATGGCTGTTTCTGTTTTTAAAAACCAATGATACTGTCTCCGGATATATATTGAGGTTACAGTCAATATCCCCTGTAGGACAAAATGAGGTCTACAAGGTTCTCTTTTTCGAAGACCAAGTAAGAATCTCAAGGCTATCTAATAAGTAATGAGTTTATAAGGTGTTCCCTCTGGTTGCTCCCCAGAATAAAATACCGTATCTTAAGTGAGACTCGAACAAAGAGAAGTAGACAGTTCTAGCCACCCCTAGTCCTGCGTAAGACTTCGCTATTTTGACACTGAAGACTTCCCTATAGGGAACTTGCCCATTTTTTTTATTGCATCAAAGTGGTCTAAAAATACCGTATACCAAATATCAGCCCTTAAATCACACGGTTGTTTTACAATAAATAATCAAATCTGACATCGTGGCTGAGCAAATTCAAACGAAGCAAAAAGCGCGGGAAAGTTTTTGACGTCATAACGCGTATCTTTGACAACCATTTGAATGTCTGAAGTGACATTGAGCTAGTTTATTTCACAGTTTTCGAGAAAAAGAGGATGGTATGATAAATATTGCATTGTGCCGCAGTGTATGTACTAATTCAACTTTGAAATTTCCAAACCAATTTTTATTCCCGTGCCTGCACTGAGAAAATGACCAGCCAAAAACACTTTATTAGTGTATTTTTGGCTGTGACAGCATAAAACTCACCCAAAATAGTAAAGCAGCTCTCTTTTGACAGCAAAAATCGCTTTACTGGTGTGACTTCATTATGATTATAAAGTTATTTGCTACCATCAATGAAACATTTCATGTATAGCAAAGTTCTTGGCTGTTGCAGAAGAAAACTCTTAAGAGATAATTTCTTGTAGTCCCTATGAAGTTTTTTGCTACCCCAGCAAAGAGCATATTTGAAAAAAAGACGTTCGGTTGTTTCCGCCTTGGAAGAAATTGTTTTGGACCAATCGCGTATCATAGCCGCCCTCCTCTTTCAGTTTCATTTCAGTCGTGTTCTCATAACTTTGTGTGCGAGCAAGTTTCTGGAGGTTTACTCTGGTTTGGTTTTCACGGTGCTCTTCTCTTGTTGCTCTAGGCTCTACAAAACTTTGGGAGAGGAGAAATGTCGGCATAGGTAAGTGAGTATTTTAAATATTATGATGTGGATATATTTCATTAAATTCCTTAATATTTTGGCTATATAAAACTTCAATTATTACTCAAGCGAGGAAATTCCCGCGAAAGATAAAATATTTTGCCCAATTTTGTTTTCAACTTGTCTCTTTCTCAGCAGCTGAAGAATTAAAAGCTTTGCTATTTTGGACGGCGGCGGCGGAACCATGCATAAAAGCCCTTATTCCAAAAAGCGGCCAGCGAGGATCATTTTCAAGGAAAAAATCGATATTTCCCGATCCAGATCGAAGCAGAAATCAGTACCATGTAAGTATAGTATATTAAAACATATGGAATATTCAAATGTTAACTATAAACTGGTTTTTAACTTGAAATCCATCATTAACAAAACAATTCATATCATTTTTAATCCCCGCAAATATGTTTTTTTTTTAACATTCATATAAAAAAGACCTTTTGTTCCACAAAGGTTGCTATCTGCATATTATCACAATATCCTAAATTATCACAATTAATTATAGTTTCTATTTTTAGGTTTTTGACACATTGCCGCAAGAGCATCTACAGACATTTTTGATAGTGGAGGTCTATTTATATTCATTTGAATCGGATGCCAATTTCCCAAACCCCTTGGCTTCCTTCTACTGCAACTTTTACTTTCAACGCCCAATTCCACGAAACAACTAGAAACATTTCTGGAACTAGAAGTGATGGAAGAGGCCATGCCAGAAATCAGTCTTATAAGAAGGTACAAACCAACTAAGGAGTTTTGTAGATTATACCACCTGATTTGGTAATTCAAAAAGAATAAATCATATTTTGTTGTATTTCTGATTTTTACTGTCCATTTACTTTCTCCAAAAATGACCAATGTTTTTTGATGTGGTTTCTGATTTAATCAAAAAAAAAAAATACAAATTTGGATTTTTTTTTCGAGATTTTTTTGTTCTAATATTTTTTATAATAACCCTTCTGCTTCCATAGAAAAGTCACTATCAAAACGTATCAATTTTTAATTATCGTGATTGTGGCATTTTCTATCTTGACGTTTTTATAGGATTCTTCCAGTATAGCCAGTGACAAATAATTCATTGTAAGATGTTCTAATTTGTACGCATCATCAGTTCAAATTGGAACACTTGCTTTGGAATTATTTGTTATTAATAAGTTAGGTGAAACCTATAAAGATGAAGATGAGAACTGCTATAACAGGATAAATCAATTTCAGCAACAAGAAAACAACTTCCTGCACTAGCATATTTTCTTTGTTATTGTAGGAGATTCTTTTCCTACAAATAGAAAAAATTTCGCTGCCCTATGAAAAATCGCTTTGCATTAACAGCAAAGTAACTTTATAGCCACAGCAAAGTTACTTTATACTAGCAGAAAAAATGTTCTTTATAAAGTTAGTCTGGCTACCACAGTGAAGTGTGTTCAGCAAAGTGAACTTTATCGGAATAGCAAAGAGCTTGGCTGGCGCCTATTCTAAAAAGAATTTTGGCTGTGGCAGCTAAAATTTTAGCAAGGAACATAAATAAGATTTCTCAGTGTGATGACGAAAATCGGCGAACAAAATAATTGCTAAGAGTATGCAGAAGAAATGTGGAGAATATCTAATTAAAAAGCAGTGCTATTTAAGTATGTGGAGACAATTTTAATGTAAGTATATTATGACAAAAATACCAATTATTTTAAGAGATTTCATAGTTAGGTACGTATCACCTCGCATATTACATAGATTTGTTCGTAGAACAATCACTGACCAGTAACCAGTCAGAGCCAATCAGCATTCAGCATGTCACATCAGACTTCAAACATTCAAATGGTTGCCAAAGATACGCGTTATGACGTCAAAACTTTCCAGCGCTTTTTGCTCCGTTTGCTCCGTTGTACTCCGTTTGTGCTCCGTACAAAAAGGTGCAGAGAAAACCTGTTTGTTTCTGCTTTACACTCTAATCATTTTTCTGAATTAAATCACCCAAAAAACTCTTCACGAAAATATGTCATAACCCTTAATAATTGTTTGATTAGGTAAATATTTTGTACATTCAGATTTTTGCTAAACAGGACCTGACCCGACCTCACTCAAACTTCAAGAACTTGTTTGTAGCGTTAAAAACATTATGAACCAATTTTGAGATGGTTGCGTACACATATTTCATTAAAATTTAAACAATATGTACCCCCAAACATACGCCACTGAATACATTCATGAGACAACAATGTGGCCAACGCAATGCCAATAAATCCACTAACCTAGAAACGTCAAATTTAAAAATCTGGCGGCCTACGTCAATCGTAATCAAATCTAAAATCTAAATATTTACCAAATGACTCAGATAATTAAACAACGTCAATGATCGCTGATCTTATCATAGATCAATAAGATCATTATGTATCTCTATTGTCTTTAGTGGCGTCTTTCATGCATGAACAACAAAGCGAATGAGTTAAACCATCTGACCCCTGTCAGGTATCGGCACGGACCTATATAAAAACTTACTAAGTCCGTGGGTATCGGTGACAGTTATTTCCTACAAAAAGAGAATCGAGCTGGTAAATAAACATAAACAATCAGTGTCCGTTTACGTAAGTTTGGAAAAACATGTCTAAAGCCCTTGCTGCGAGTTTTACACGGGGATTTGTTTAAACAATTCCGATATAGTTGACATTTGATCATTGTTTTGAAAATGTACGAAAATCCGATATCTTTGGAGGAGGCATGCTTGGATGTAGTGTGTGAGAATATCTTGTCTTATATTGAGCCTCAAATTCAGACTGAAGATGGGGGCTGGACCTCAAGTATGGAAGGTTAGTATCAAATTAATTTATGAGGTTTTCATTCTTTATTCGATTTAAATGAAATTCTACAGAATAACATCTACTTAGTTATCGATTATTGATTTAATTCGTATCTATTTGTCACGTTAAACATTGAAATACTGGGTCAAGTACTTGACTATTTATACGTTCACATGTTTACAATAAACAAAGAGTTTAAAGGCATCAACTGTCAGTCAACAAATTTTCGATTTGTAATGGAAACAGATAACAACTGATTTAGCAATATAGCATGAGTCAACATATTGGGACAACTCCTACATTTGCAATTGCAAATTATCTTGATCAACAACTAATCAACAGATTAGGCAAAGATACAAATTCCCTGTATCTTCCACGATACTACATTTTACTAAAATACCCAAGATTGCGAGACGCACATGACGTCACCGCGTGACAAAAATGCATAGAAAAGTCATCAGTCATCTTTTGAAATAAAGGGTGTTCAATAAAAAATACGGTCGTAGGTGTCTGTGGTTCAAGATCAGTATATAACAGAGGTTGCCTCACTTTACGGTCAACTGTGTCAGGTGTTGCCAGATGATCCCTATCAAAAACATTAAAACAGAAATCCATGGGCGAAATCAGTAGATCTTCTTTCAAAACAGTACTTCTGGCAACCTTGCGAATGACACATGTCACGATAATATGCAGACCGATGCAATCGAATGACAGGATTCAGTCTACTGCAGACGCTAGACACCGATGACGTCATATTTTCCCCCCTCCGTCTCTCACCTCTTCAAAAAATTTATATTAATGGACTTTTCCATAAGAACTCATGTGTTAGAGAGAGACAAATAATGTATTTTTGATAGGATCAAAAACAAACACCTTTTTTTTTAATAAGTGCGATACATCGTTGGTCTAGGAACATAAAGGCTCTTAACTCAAAATCCGTGATAAAAAAACAAGAACCGTGTTTAAAAAAACAAAGTTGATGATGGCTGCTCATAGACGAAACGTCGGATCATGAATTTAATGACGCCATTTTGTAGAGGAAAAAAAGTGGCAATGAAGATTTGCATTTATTTTGAAATATCTCTTCAAATACACATAGGAAAACATAAAAATGAATTCACAAAATTTCGTTTTTTTCCCGAAATCTCCGAAAGTATTCGGAATTTCTTGAATTTCAAAACGGCATTTTGATGAGCACCAAAATGCGCAACTTTGCCCCCATTTATACTCCGCTGTATCCTACCGTTTCCAAGATACCAATGATGAGCATCGAATTTGTTACACCCTGTATATGAGAACCGTCCCATTCGAACAACGAGCGACAGTTGAAGTGGACATGAGATAGAAGATCCCGCTGTACTGTATATTTTTTGCATAAGTCTATCCTTTTCTAGCGTCCTAAGCAGGTGAAATTGTTTTCCATATAGTTATTAATAGATATAAGCCTCAGGCGAAGTAAGGCAACCTGTTATATAGAAACCTTGGCTGTGGTTTTCTTTTTCTATCATGAACGTAGGTCGTGGCTAAGTTCATTAACGTTATGGCAACTGTCACAATTTTCTCGGAATGTCAACTTGTCAACTATCGTCATTATTTGTTGACATTAGATGTGTTTGTTATGCTCCACTACTGTAGTGCACACTTTTTTACACTTTTCTAAACTGCAACACTCAGTATGGCTTTGTTTGTGAAATGTTTGTCTGTTTTTTCAGGATAGAATATCTTTACTAGACGTACCAGCGCGTTTGGTGAATTTCCTTCACAATGGTAGCCATTGGTTACAAAAATCAATCTGCATTACACTATCCTACCCTACACCAAAATAACAAACACACCTATTATTTTTCGTGAACTTTGTTATTGATAAAAATGATATGAAATCCACAAAAACATTGGAATTCGGACTTTTGCGCTCTGAAAACAACTATTTCTGATGTATAAAATGGCACAGAAACTCAAAACCTCTCAAAAAGTCAACAACAATACGAAAGTTAGGTTAGAAAGTGGATTTGGTGGCTGTCATGTAATAATGTTTGCGATGTTAGCCAAGACATACGTTTTTGAAAACAATAATTGCAATCCATACTTAACCGAAAAACTAACCCTAACATAACCTATGAATTTTGAAGTTTGTAACGCGATGACGTGTACGGAGATTACGGAGAATGGGCGTTTGCTTTTCTTGTGTGTTTTTGTATCATGACATGACTAACAGTGGAGTTGTCTGCATTCGACATTCGACTTGTCCGTAAACAACTGCTTCTACATAATAGTACTGATTCTGTATTTCCTACATTGTCCTTTTTTTTTTACTTAACAGTTTTCCGTAGACGCTGACAAAAGGTTGACGAACAAAAGCTCAAGCGAACTAACATTCAACTTTTTGTCTATATCCTAGTTCTTGGAGCTCCGTTCTGTCGCGGCCACTCGTGGTCAGACCAATAGAAATAAGTTACAGAATTCCTCTCTTTTCTAAACGACGTTTAAACTTTGGAGGTTTAGTTCAAAAATGAACTCTTTCCCTTCTTTGATTGGTTTTATTTTTGATGATGACTTTAATAAAAGGTGAAGCCCAATTATGGGTGGGGCTCCAGCGCCTTGCAGTGTGACAGATCAGTCAGTCCGGCGATTGGATCAGAAAGAAAAGTGATTACATGGGAATTTGCTTTGTTTTGACAATGAATCGGGATTGTTTTAGTGGTTTTGTACTGGGTGGCCAACTAAGAATGCGAGGTACCGTTTCTCGGAAACTATTTATCGTAGAGGCTTGCGGCAAAAAATGTTATGACTAAAACGGAAAAGAGAAAAACCTGGGAAATATTCTCAAGTTTCTGAAATGGTCGCTAGGGGGCGTAACAACCAACACCAAGTAGAAAAATATGATTTTTATGGAATTTTGTCCAATGAAAATATATCGATGAGCTCATTTTCGGATTTACTGACTATTTACCCAAACTTTTTGTCTAAAACGTTTTTTTCTATCTATCATAATGAAGTGGTGGGGGAAGTTCAATTGTTTTTTCAAACAAACGGAGATTTCTCCCGTTTCGCCTGACCGATTTAAACGAGCTTGGGCTCATATGAAAGAGCATGATCTGCACTTCAAAAAACTTTTTTGGTTTTGAATTTTTGACCTTCGCCGTCGCGGCTAGATGGCGTTAACTGAAATGGTAGCATGTTTTTGAGTTTTTTCCAAAAAAATCAAATGTTATGGTATATTCATTTTTATATATTTTAAAAGGGGATACATTTTCCTTGAAAAAAAAACAAAAAAATGAATGTTTTTTAATTTTTTTATATGAAAATGTGTTCCCTTTTAAAATATATGAAAATGGATATACCATTACGTTTGATTTTTTCGGAAAAAACTCAAAAGTATGCTACCATTTCAGTTAACGCCATCTAGCGGCGACGGCGAATGTTACAAATTAAAAAGCAAATGAGCATTTTATAGCGCAGACTATTCTCTTTCATATGAGCCCAACTTCGTTGAAATCCGTCAAGCGAAACGGGAGAAATTTTCTCTTGGCCGTTTTAGTAATAAAATTTTTTGCCGCAAGCCTCTACGATGTATAGTTTCCGAGATACAGTACCTCGCATTCTTAGTTGGCCATCCTGTACGTAGTTAGGTTTGGAGAACTCGGATTTTCATTTGTGAGATAAAACTCAGTACTTTGAAGTGCGGATTTCTTTTTATATGAATTCCTATTGGTTTGACTTGAACAAGAATTTTTTGATTATAGAGAATGAAAAATTCAAGAAAATGAGCACCTAGCGAGCTCTGTGGGTTGATTAGCAGCCGATGAAAATCGGAAAAATCTGTACATTTATCAAAAATTCATATCTTTGGTGTTTTTCAAGTTGTAGAGGTGTTTCTTGGCCACATGACAACTATTAGTGTATTCTAACAATAGGCATAGTTTGGGTTCTGGCTATCAAATACGGTATTTACAATTGTCACTGGAATATTTTTCTTCCATTTTTCTAAGAGCTCTGGTTTAGGGCTTAGCGAGTCTTGGTCTTGTCTCAATCTTGCTGCTAAGACCAAGACCAAGACCTAGAAGTCTTCTCAAGACTAAGACCAAGACTCTATCTCGAGAGTCTCGTCTTGGTCTTGATCTTGAAAACACAGTCACAATATTTTATTGAAATCTGCAAATTTCTGTGTATACTATTATGGTTTTTCAAAAATCGTGCAAAAATGGTGGTTTTGAGATGGCGCACTATAAGTTCCTTAAAGGGAAAGGTTTGTAGATCATCTCCTGAGAATCTCAGCTATCCAGAATTCCATAGTGAATTTTGGCACTATGTAGTAAATTTTCGGAAAACTCAAAAAAATCATACAAAAAAGGAGGTTTTGAGGTGGAGCTCTACAAGTAATTCAAAAAGGAAAGTTTGAAGAAGAACTCCTGTGAATTTCAGCCATCCAGAATTCCATGGTGAATTTTGGCATAAGTATGAACTTTTTTAAGAAACTATTTTATACTCCTTTCTCTTAAAAACCGTGCAAAAAGGGAGGTTTCGAGGTGGAGCTCTACAAGTAGTTCAAAGAGGAAGGTTTAAAAAGTAACTCCTGTTAATTTCAGCTATCAAGAACTCCATGGTGAATTTTGGCATAAGTATGAACTTTTTTAGAAAACTTTTCTATACTTTCATAAAAAAATCATGGTGATGAAACTGTGAGATTCTAACGTGGGGCGCACTATATGTAGATACCTCAATGAGTAAGGTTTGAGGAGTGAATTTCAAGGGGTCACGGAAGTTAAAACTGAACTTCTATTTTTTGTTTTTATAGAGACATGACAGAATGCAAGTATTTTTTTTCGGTAAACTGTACGAAAATCGGTAGATCGGTAGACATGGAAGCGGCATAAGGTACACCAACCTACTGATTGTTGTGAATAGGCATAAAATAGAAAATGAGCTAGAGCTTCTTGGAAACATTTGTTTGGCATCCAGGCCAAACCCAGATAGGTTTATTCTTATGGTTGAAATAAAGTGAAAAAATGATATGCAAACCATTCACAATGAAGAAAAAACTCATACAATTGGAAAATACGTACGTTCTCACATGCTTTAAAAAGAAAGTAAAGTGAACACAGATAACTTCTTTTTCTTGAAATCGTACCGTCATCCCGGGTAAGGTGAAAATAAGCGATAAGGAACAATAGTTGTCTCTTTGTGACAATAAAAACTTCCTTCACATATTCAGGGCGTTTTTTTCAATTGTGAATAGTTTGCATATTTTATTGTCTATTAGGCAAAACTATACGGGCTGTAGTCTGTACTATAGAAATTTACTTTACTATGAACGCTCGGCGGTTGGTCCTTTCATGATTTTTGAAAAAGATTTTGAAACTAGAAGTAATATTTTACAAACCTGTATCTCGATTTCACATTTAAAACTATGAGAACTATATGAAAATGGCTAAGCGTCTGAAACAGTGAGACATGATAGAATATCACCAGAAGTTTTTCATCTACTTTTTTTGTCACGAAAATATCCTCAAAGGTTCTATACAATTATACAAAGGGACAACTTATTCTGTATCTTCCTACATTTAAACAATTTGCTTCATTCCTCTGCGCGTTTGTTGAAGTCGAATTTTTCGTATACGCAGATGAACCAAAGTTTTTAAACAAAGGGACAACAGATCTTGTATCTTTCTCATTTGTACATTGTTTAAACTTAACATTCTGGCTCTTTTTTTTTATGTTGTGGCAGATGAACAAAATCACAACTGATTCTGTATCGACCTACATTTGTCTATTATTTTGAGTAGACAGTTCATTTCATTTTCTCATGTAGTTGATGTGCTCGGCTTTTTCGTGGGCGCAGATGAACAAAAGTTTCTCTCTATACAAAGGACTGAGGAACAGCTGTAGTGATCTTTTGGTCTTAAAATAGGAGCTACGATGAGAAAATTGATTTTTATTATACAGGGCGTCTCAAAAATGTAAAAACATAAAATTTAACAAGAGCATACAGTCATTTTTTGGCCTGTTAACGTGAAATAAATCCGAACTTACTGAAGAAAATTTGAATCAAGTCCGCATTTACCACTCGCATATTATTGATTTTATACCTGTACATCATTACCTGTTGTTGTTGTAGGTATAAAATTCATAATGGAAGTAGTAAAATGCTGACTTTCATAGATTCAAATTTCCTTCAGTAAATTCGGGGTTAGGACTAAATTTAAAGTAAGTTTTTTATTCATCATTTCACATTAACAGGTCAAAAAATTACTGTTTGCTCTTGTTCAATTTTATGTTTTTACATTTTTGAGACGCCCTGTATAATAAAAATCAATTTTCTCATCGTAGCTCTTATTTTTAGACCAAGCAAAAACTTTTATCAAGAATAACTTTTTGTCGTATCTTTCAATTTTTGGTCCATTTAACCTCTTGTAAACCCCATCCGTGGACATACTGTATAACAGGTTGCCTTACTTTTACAGTCATGACTTCATCTGTGTCAGGTGTTGCCAGATGATCTCTATCAAAAACAGTAGAACAGAAACCCATGGGCGATCAGTAGATCTTCTTTCAAAACAGTACTTCTGACAACCTTGCGTCTCTTACCTCAGGCGAATTGTGGCAACCTGTTATATAGAAACCTTGATTTGCACCACTGTTTCCGAAAGCCATCACTGTCAATCGTTATCGACTAAAATAATGAACAAATGAGTTGCATCGTATCGTGTCGTTCGCAAGGTTGCCAGAACTACTGTTTCAAAAGGAGATCCACTGATTTCGCCCATGGGTTTCTGTTCTACTGATTTTGATAGGGATCATCTGGCAACACTGGACATAGATGACGTCATGACCGTAAAAGTGAGGCAACCTGTTATATACTGATCTTGGTTGTGGACATGAAAGCAATGAATAGCAACGATGATGATGTCACAGTTTGTCATTAGGCCAAGCCCTGGTTTCGGTCATTTAGCGAAGTTTGATTTTCTTTTTTATTTATTTGGTATTTTTTGGTGTAAATTATTGTCCATTCAATCTGTTATATGAATAAAAACGAGTACCAGCCACTACCTACTACTAGAATCAGTATCTACTACATTTCTTAAAAAAAAGGGATGCAGAAAGTGTTGAAAATTATGATGATCTACGCCCTTAAAAAAAAAGTAAAATTGATGATGACTTACCGTTTACGAAACTAGATCTTGAAAAATTGGCCGTTGTATAAATGGTACGTTCCGGGCAATCAACATCATAACAAACCTTCTCTTCGTTATCATTTTGGTAGACTACCACTCGTTTATTTTTATAGAAAGTGACTGCTATGATGACGAAAGAAGCGACAAAAGATACAAATTTCGCGATCCAGACATCTTCCTCATCAACAAAGTTTCGGAAAAGCTACTGCGCAAGATGATGGAAAAACGACTGCTTTGTGACGCCACACTAAATTTGTTTAACAAACGAAATGTTCAGTTGAAATGTGTACAGATAAAAAATTGCAAGGTGACCAGATGTGGCCTGCAAATTCTGCAACAACACAAAATCACAGATCTAGAAATAGGATATTTGAAGAATGTCAACATGGTTGATGTGATAGAATGTCTGAACGATTGGTCTCTGCAAAACCTGCGAACAGCCAATTTCTCACACTGTCCCTGCAAAGACATGTACCGATATGGTTTCCTCTCCAAACTGACTATGCTGCAAAACCTGCAGACCCTCAATGTAGCGTTTACCGAACTAGGCGATGTGTGCTTCAATATTATTTGCGAAAACCTTCCCAAACTGGAAAGTCTGGACATATCTGGAACAGCGGTTAGGGACTTGAAGCGGCTAGTATTGATGTCTCAGCGGCTTAAAAGATTATCATTGTGTGATATGGCTCATACCAAAGAAAATCTAGTTACCATACTAGAACAGTTACCCAACCTGACGTACCTAGACATAAGTCTGTTCAACGAAAAAATCGACAAGGACAATCCATACGTACCTGTGGTTGAGCTGCTGGAAAGAACTGACCTTATCCCCGAACTTCAGTACCTGGACATATCTGGTTGGAAGGAATACATACAAAAACCCTCTCTAATCAGATTCATTGAAACCCACCCAAAGTTGGAGTTTTTAGGTGGGTTGTTTTAAACCATCAAAACCAGGATTTTGATTTTTTTTGTAGGCCTAGTGCTGAGCTCAGTAACATTCGACCCGTACTTCAGCGAAGCCAGTTCACATGAAAGGTTTCAGAACTTGCGCATTGCTGGGTTGGGCAATGAAGAGCAGATAAAAGTGGCTTTGCATCATTACAGGGAACGATACAATTATGTTCAGAAGGCTTTATATCATCTGTTTCAGTTGACTGGGTCGTTTTCAGAGGCTAGGCCGGATGTGTTCAAGCTGGTGTTGCCTGCCATGCAGGCTCATAGCAGTAGGTAGGTAGTTGATTGGTTATTTATTTGACGCACTGTTTAATTTAATTCATGTTAATCCCTGGTATTTCGTTAAAGTGAAGTTTAATTAAAACGATTTGGATTGATATTGGCTTCTAAGATGCTGTGATGGTTGTTTATTGGTATGTAACTCCCCTTTGATGGTTGAAAGATACCAAATTTAGTGTTATGAAAGTTTTGTTTGAAAAAAATATGTGTTTCCATGATTATTCAATAATAGATGTATTATACATGCACTTTACTCATACCGGTGACGTTTTTTTCATTACTCAATTGTTTTTAACCAATGAAATGATCTACTGTCATTACTCCACTGGTTTAGAGCCAATCAGAACATTCGACAAAATGTCAACCTTCAAATTCATCATTTTGAAACAGCCTATTTGACGGTGACGGTCCATGCTTGTTTTATAGTCATTGTCACATTGTGTTAACAACCTAACCTCACTTTGAGTAAACTTATTGTCAAAAAGTGCCATCCAAATGAAATTGAATATTTCAAAGTTCGCTTCAATTATTGAATAATCATAGAAAAAGTATAGTATTCTACTCGCGGGAAATGGATATTACTCACTTCATTTAGAAAAACATTTTAATAAATATACAACTTGTTCACGGATAGAGTTCGGAGGAGAAAAAAACTTTTTTATTTGTGGGTTTAAAAGAAAAAGTCACTCTTTATAAAAACGTCTGCTTGTGTTGAAACCACAATTTCGAATACCAAATTCCTTCACAGGGTACATCAAAAATAACATTTTTTTTGTACAACCTACACGTAAAGTCCACTTTTCAATGCATGCAAAGCAGGCGGAAACTTGCTAATTTTGGCAGCCGGGCCTAAAAGTACTTTCGCACCCGCGGGCGCAAAAGTAGGTCGCTAAGCAACGGTTCCTTGGATCCCAACGCCTCTGAATATTATAACCACGTGACAGCCTAGCATACTAAAAGGAACTAATCACGTGACAATCTCAGTGACAATGAATCCGCACCACAAAAGAATACGGGGACACACCTATTGTAACCATGGATTGACAGTTGTCACTAAACGTCAGTTGTCTGACTTGTCAGCAGTGTTGTAGTGCAGTGTATCGATTATTTATTTTTGATTTTCATAATTATTATTCTCTTCAAATTATCACAAACTGGTTGTACAAAAAGCACTGTTTGTACCACGGACGAAACATGATTTTGACTCGGCTAATATCTGCCCTCGCTTCGCTCGTGCTGCTACTTATATCCTCGTCAAAATCATCTACTTTCCGCCCTTGATACAAAATGTACTATTATTATTTTGATTACGACCTTTATCGAAATTTCATGAAAATATTTTCAAAACCGTGTGCAAAAAAGTCTAATAGAAATTTTTCTCAAAGTGGTTAATTACAAAGCTACTATTAAAATAATAAAATATCAATTTGCCTGTTTTAAATAAATGAAATTTTTTAGTTACTTTGCATTTTTCAAATTGACAGTTGTGTCATAATGTTCTCATAAATCTGCATAAACAGGCTAATTGATATTTTATTATTTTAATAGCAGCTTTGAAATCAACCACTTTGAGAAAATAAGACTTATTTGCACAATTGGTTTAATAAATGACGGTTTTGAAAATATTTTCATGAAATTTCGAAGAATATCGAAATCAAAATCATTAAAAATAATTTTTTTGATGTGCCCCGTATAGTGATCGTAAATTTGGTAATCCAAATTGTAGTTTCAACACAAGCGGACGTTTTTATAAAAAGTGACTTTTTCTTCTAAACCCACAAATAAAAAAGTTTTTCCTCTTCCGTGGACACAGTGTATACAGGGTGTTTCAGAATAACATGCTAATAATAAAGGGGGTGATTCTTGGGCTCATTTTAAGAAAAAAAATTCATATGAACGTATGTCCTAAAAATTTTTTCTATTTCCCAAAAAATATGCAAACCAAAACCCGCATGGACGGCACTGGTCAGAATAATTAAATTGTTGGTGCATCAAAAAATGAGTATTAATGCCTAAAATACATGACCCAAATTTCATAAAGATATCTACAGTAATGACAAAGTTATTGTAAAAAAAGTATCTATTTTTTAAAACTTTGACACCCTGTATCTCAAAAGTTAAGGCGTTTAGGACATACGTTCATAGGATTTTTTTTTCTTAAAATGAGCCCAAGAATCACCCCCTTTATTATTAGCATGTTATTCTGAAACACCCTGTATAATCATTTGGACTTTTATTTTAACTCTTATTTCTTTATTTTATTCTTATTCTACAAAATAGACGGAAAGTCCCATTTTCAGTATAAAAATACAAGCTTGGTACACGCAATGGCATTTTTTGATACAGAAAACAGAAAACTATATAACACTAAGATAAGAATCAAATTCATACACCACATGAATGAAGAAAATTATAAATGCTAAAAGATTTTCAATTTTTCTATTCATCTTATTGCCCACTTTTTTAACAATTAAGTCTTGGTTGGTTCATTTTTATTTCAACGAATAAAAAATTATCTAATTGTTATCATCCACGATACACGAACAAAGGGTTGAGTTGTACTATTAGCCCAGTCATATAAGGCGTTCACTGCGAAATAAGAGATAATAAGCTGTGAACTTGTATAAACCATTATTTTGACATTGTGAAGGTTGCCTCAAAAGTCTCATAAAATCTAGTGTCGGCGTCTTGAGATATTCAAGGTCAAAGGTCACAAAAATCAGTTTTTCATCAATATCTCGCCTGCTATGGTTTTAATCCTATTGGTATCATAAAAATTGTGAAGCACAAAATTCTCTAAAAATTTTGTACGAAACTTTTCTCTATACGGCCAACCGTTTTTGAGATAGACCACGGAGTTTCACAAAAAAAAAAAAAATGGTGAAATGAATCGTCGTCGGAAAGATTGAGAAATAGCTCATTTCGAAGATCTTCTGTCCCTCACCATACCTCCTTAGTTTGTAGAAGTTATCTCTTGTGGGTAATTATTTATTGAATACAAAATAATTTTGATTTTTTTTTTGAAAAGCTGTCATATCAACAGGAATGGCATCAGAGGCTTGAAACTCGGTCGTTGTAATCAGGATCAAAGGGCCTTCAAAATAATTTATCATTCGACCCCCCTTTCCATTTGAAATTCTGGGGGGTGAAATTCTGGGGGGTTGCATGTGGAATGTGAAGTGGAAATTTGGAAAAAATGAATGAAAATGTGATTAAAGTATCCTGACAAATTATTAACAAGCAATAAAAGTTACCATGACAATGAATAAATAAAAGCGCTACTAGCAACAGCGCCCTCAAACTCAAATGAACTAACCAAAATCACTACACTACTAGTCCTCCATAGGCATACCGTACAATATGTGTATCGGGTTACTATTCACATTGAATTTATGTTCAAAGTCACGGTTACGTCAAATTCAATGTAGATGGTAGCATATGATTCCCGTTTGGTGAGCGGAAATCTGTCACCGCCACTTCGAAGTCAAACTGAATTTTAATCATAGCCGCATTTGATTGGAAACAAAGATCAATCAATTTACATTAAACTGGTACGTTTAGATTCACTTGAAGTGATGATATGTAAGTCAATAACACGATTGACATTTACATTCTAGACGGATAAGCTTATCTTCAATTTTTTTAAATATTCTTATAAAACCATCTCTATGAAAGTTGGGTTTCACGGTATCCCTTCTTAAAGGAAGAAGACCTTGAACACCTTGAATAAGCTCACTGACTAAAGCACAGAAATGGTTACTCTCGGGTATGGAGTTCAGTGGATCTTGGACTACTTCACTTCCAAAGGTGCATTCGAGTGTGTATCAGAAAAGTTGTTTAGAATTAAAAGCTTGGGCAAACTCTCAATTTTCAGACAAATCAGTCTACTTTGATAATAATATCATATCATCATCGGAAAATTGTTGATTTTGAACAAAACAAAAATGAATACATGATATATTATAACATTATAAAAAGTGTATTGCTGACAAAACCCATTACAAATGAGAAAAAAGTAAAATTTCATTGAATAACCTCATAAAATGCTCACAAAATCAAAGTGGGCTGATTTGTGTGAAAATTGAGAGTTTTCCTAAGTCTTCAATTCTGAACAACTTTTCTCAATAAACTTTTCTGATATCTTTTGAAACAAACTCGAATGCACCTTTAGTAGTGAAGTAGTCTTCTTCTACTAATTCCTATGAGCTCACGTCAATATACAGGGTGTTTCCTAACCTCTGTGACAAAATGAAAGGGGTGATTCTTCGCTTAATTTTAAGACGAAAATGTGGCATAACTTTTTTTCGAATTTCGCTTTGTTTCCAAAATACAGGGTGTTTAATTTTTTTTTTCTGATTAGTTTTTAACTTTTTTTTATTTATTTAGTGTTTTTGAATTCTCCATTAAAATGATTATAATTGATTGCTGTATTTGTTAGAAAATTCAACATCAGCGATAAAATTACTTTTTGCGTCAAAACTCACTCAACTAGATTTAATTTTTTATCTAAAAAATTAGGCAAGATACGATAAAAATTCAAGAGATCAAAAAGTTGCGTTTTTAGTTGAATAACCTGAGAAAAAAATGAAAATGACACAAAAAGTCAGTGGCGTACATTTTTTTCCCAATAATATTGGTTGAAGTGCCGCTCGGGACGCCACTGTATTCGATAATTTTTATTTGTTCATGGCAAAATGAGCCCGTTATCACTATAAACACCGTTACCAAACTTCAACAAAATCGAGTAAAAGATAAATTAATTAAAAATAAAAAACTAATCAAAAAAAAAAAATTAAACACCCTGTATTTTGGAAACAAAGCGAAATTCGAAAAAAAGTTATACCACATTTTCTTCTTAAAATTAAGCGAAGAATCACCCCTTCCATTTTGTCACAGAGGTTAGGAAACACCTTGTACATGTAGACGACCGCCCAAGGTGAAGTAGACCAAGATCGCTATAACTCTATAATACGTACCTGGAACAGTCCCGCTTATTTTTGAAAGTGAAGCTGTCTGAATATTGATAGTATGCCTTATCTTTTAATTCGAAACAACTTTTCTCAATAAACTGACCATCCTAGTATGCTTAGCCTAAGGAGCGAGTTATGGAAATTAATTGAACAGAAAAATAATCTTCTGCCTATGAGGTAAGTCGGCTCCAAACTAATGTGAACTTGTTATGTTCACAACCAATTCTATAAATTTATATATATATGTATCATGATGCGGCCTTGAAAAATCATTCCGATGTCGCCAAAAAAAGAGCTTCAGAGTCTATTCATGAAGTAATGTCATCAAAGTTCCCATCTATTCAAGATTTGGAGTTCAAATGGCGGCAACAGCATGTCTGTATAATTTGACAAGAGGAGAGCTGAGCAAGCACATCCATCCCCATTCATTGACCAAAGGCGTGAACCTCACTCTCATAGCCATGGAGAATTTTCCCGACGAATTTCAGCTGCAAAAAAACTCCTTGTTGACTTTATGCAGTGATCGAATTTTGCAGGACGTTACGTTTAACAGGTTTAGGTGTGCTAAGTAAGTTTGAACTCCTCTATGCAACGTACGGAGTAATAAATTGTCATTGCTCCGTATGTATCCAATAGGATCATCGTCATATATCTAAATATTTGTAGATTGGTTTTGGACGCATTGTGCGGATTCGAAGATGTAAATATGAACCGTATGGCTGTGGCTATTTGTAGTATATTGGCGTCTAAGGTGAGAGATCTTCGATGCTTAATCTTGGTTGGACTTCCACTCGCCGCTGTAGAATAAACCCAAACATCAGCGGCAAGTGGATGCTCTGAGCGCCTCAAACAATCGGTTTGTTAGGTTTCAACAGAAGAAACCTCAGAACTGGGAGCGCACCCCGTATACATGCGCAAACTGCTCTCGATGGTCCAAAGCAGAGTAGAATCTCTGGTTTCGGACATAACGTTGAAGTTCACATTGAGCGCCCTCTGGAATTTGACTGATGAAAGCTCAGCCACATGCTCGGTTTTTCTGGACCAGGGGGGCAACATTCTCTATTTGAAGGTGTTGCAGAAGTTCAATGGGAATGCGCAGATCGAAACTAAGGTTCTTGGTAAGATTTAAAATCTTGTCAAGCGGGGGGATTTGTTAAATTGTTGCAGGCCTGTTGAATAATATTGCGGAAGTGATAAGGTTGCGGGAGCGACTGCTGTCTAATGACCTGATACTAGTTTTATATGAACTGCTCAAATCTGACAACATCGACGTTAGCTATTTTGCTGCAGGCATAGTGGCGCATTTGACTTCAGATGGCGAGTCTGTTTGGAATGACACAAAGGTAGGGGTAATTACATATGGGTAATACAATCTTTGGCCTAGATTCCAAATTACAGCCGAACTGCAATGCTGGAAGCGTTGGCAAACGCAGTACTGCAGTGGAAAGTACCTGAAACTGAAATGGTGGCTTATCGAAGCTTCAAGCCATTCTTCCCTCTGTTGAGGGTGGATATGGACGTTCAAGTGCAATTGTGGGCAGTGTGGGCGATTCATCATGTCTGTACCAAAAACCGTAAGTTCATCAGATTGTGATCACAACAAGGTGGAGATTACAGTTTTCAGCATCAAGATATTGTCCGATGCTTATCGAAGAACGCGGACAAACATTGTTGACTGATTTGATCAACTATGGTAGTGATCATCCAGGTGGAGTTCTAGTCAGGCAAATTAGTCATCAAATACTGCAAGTCCTCAAGGAACAAGGAGTTCCACTGACTCCTTAAAATGTTTGTACTTTCTGCTGTTACCTGGCGGAAGTTCATTTAGGTTTTTCATCGCAAAATGCTGGGCGACAGTAGTTGGCTGAATGTATTTATTGATATTATACACATTGTCACCGGTTTTTTTCTGTTATGTCTTCTATAAATTGTAAATTTGAAATGTAAAGTCCAAGTATAAATGTCCTTGAAAAGTAGGTGATATTCTAGAATTTGTTATTCCAATGAGAACTGATTTTTGACGTTTCTGCTGTTGTGAAGTATTTGTTTAGTTCGTGCCAATTTTTTATAAATATGTATTTATTACTAAGAGATTATTATACGGGTAGATTGCAAAAATATAATCTGATGATGCTCTACTAGCGAAAGAAAAAAATATATGTTTGAAAACTCCGTATGTATTTTTTATCAAGTATAGTTGGACAAGGTCAATTATTGACCATCGCCTTTTTGACCGATAAAAATTTGATTTTTTTTCATGTTTTTGAATTTTCCACATTTTTGTGTTATATTAAGGGAACGAGACAGGCCTCATATATTGAAGTCTCGAAGCTATATGATGCCCTATGATTGGTTGGTACACAGACTACTGAATTTCTATGAAAAGATACCCGCTATTGATCACTTTCTAGCGAAATCTTCTCCATATAAAGCTCCAAATTTTATTATGAAACTCCTTTAGCAGCACCAAAAATAATCATCACAACAGGCGTTTCGTAAACAGATATAATAGATAACCTTCAAACCAGAGTACTTCATCCGAGAATAAAATACCAATGAGAAGCGACAAAAACCTGTTTTCCCCATTGCTTCAATGGGAACGCATTTATTTGGCCCTGAAACTAAAATTTGACATCGAGTGACCTCTCGGATGACGTTATAGATATAGTCCGGGCTCTCTGACAGATAGCGACCCCAGAGCCCCATGTAATTTTTTTTGGCTGATGAATTTTTGTCGCTTCTCATTGGTATTTTATTCTCGGCTTTGAATACTCAAACAGACGAGTAGTGACATCAACTACTGTCGGCACCTTCTAAGTGGACAGGTCTAATTTCGCTCGAATCAATAGCCTAGTTTACACCGATAACTCGTTTAGTTCGGTCCGATAGGACCAGGTGGGTGGGGATAGTACGGTAGGACCAATGCTTGCTTCTCGTCCGTTTACACCGTCTTGCAACGCGTGAACTAAATGAGTACGCGCGCAATTCATCAAACTTCAAAAACAAGTCGAAATTATTTCACACAATTCATAATCAAAAAAAAACATAAGTACGCTCAGATTGCCTTGAGAAACTCAGAACCAACACAATTCACAATAATAACAATCCACATAACCCCATAATTTTGATCCAGATCGAACCAAATTTAGTTCGGTACACCTGCTGGCAAGTACCAAACCGAGAACGGACCAGCTTAGTTCGCAACTGTTTACACCATTCGAACCAAATATTTGGTTCTGATATAGTTGGAATTTAGTACTTGGTCTGCGGTCCAAGTTGTCGGTGTAAACTAGGCTAATGACGACTAGACATCATAAAACACTGCTGAAATCGTGAAGTGGGTCGACTCTTGGCAACCCAGATCAAGGTAATGCCCCAGTAATGAGATTTTTAGAATCTTTGAGCTTGAATAGCGAACAAACGGCTGAATCAAATACCAACATATAATATGATAAATTTGAAATCAGAAGAATTTTTTCAGTATCTTTTGGAAATGTAAACAAAGAATTACCATCGCCTGAACAAGGGCGATAAGCACCTGGCATGACACATTTAAAACAACAAAGAAAACAAAAAAAATACCACTAATCAACACAACAAAGTATACTGGTAACACTGGCAGCCGGACTAAATTGGTAGCCTGTTGCCTGACTACTGACTATTCCTTTGACAGTTAGCAATCATAATTTCGCGCTTGCGCATTAAAAATTGGTTCTCCATCTGTTGCAACTCGTCGGTGAGAGTACTCTGCTTTGAACAGTGGAGAAAGTATTCCAGATTCACGTGTTCATCAGTGATTGAAAAAATGCATACTCGAAAAAGGGCGATAAAGGAAGGCATATTCACCACTGGGTTCTGAAAAATCAATTTATCACTCGATCGTGAATATAACGACTAGTTCTTGATTCCCAACGTGACAAACAGTAGGGGTCAAACCGGTTCGGTCATGTGACGAAACATCGTGTGAATTCCGGATCGATTTTCTACGTTGATGAGAAAAATCGTTAATTTTCACATAACTCGGACGCCACCCCCTGTATTTTACTCAGTAGAGGGCCATACTGATAACTTTGAGACAGTGGAGAAAGTCCAAGCGTTCGTTGTTTTCAAAACTCCGCAAATTTCCGCTCTAAGATGGCGTAGAGAGAAGATTGACACGAAAAAGCCGACGCGATGGGGTCAGTTTGCATCCTGACGAGATAAGACGAAAGAGTCGCAGGAAATTGAAAAGAAAACTCGCTCAGGCTTTGGCTGACTGATTTGGGACTGCGAGAAAATTAAATAAAAACGTTATTGATACGAATTACGTAATAATTTCCCGGAACTATCTCAAGAAAAAAAAAATCGGCAGAGAACGCGATTTTCAAATTTTGTTTCAAATTTCCCACCCGGCAAATATTCGTTTCCCATACAATTAAAATAAAATAAAACAAAACTCCCAAAACAAAAAAAATCTAAAAGGATTTCGTGAGGCCTGACACACCAGTAATCAGACTTTTTTTTCCGTTCCTATTTTAGTCTTATTTACGATAAAAGATCACCAAAATTGTTGGAATTTCCATTCTCAATAACTTTTCTATAAAATTGTTTTTTCTTATAGTTTTTGTTAATGTGATTCTAAACAACTTTGTTTTTATTATATTTTATCGAAAGTCTAAAACCAACGGAGAAAACACATGCGCCCTTATTTTCAAGATGGCGGGGTAACCTCAACTTCGATTTTCTCGAAGTTATTTTTTTTGCGTATTTCTCAATCAATGCAACTCCAAAAAATCATTGTTATTCTACTATTAGAGGCAAATACACATACTTGGTGTAGTTCCACCCGATTACTTGCCACTATTAGAATCGACGCCGACCAGTATGAAGGTCACGCTGAGCAAGCAGTTTGGTTGCTGAAAATAGTCACGTCCAGAAATAATATGGGTCACTGGTTGGCATCGCTAATTATTCGTCCCATCCCCTAGAGTAATGTGAGCCCTCTCACCCTTTGGTAAACCTTCAGGCTGTAATATACAACCCCTCTCTCGACCAACGCGGTAGTGAACAAGCTCGTCCTAATCTTAGAGAGATTGTCTTGATATAAAAATATGATGGACAACAATATTGCTAAGATACCTTGGAAATTTGATAAAAACGCGATCTTGGCAACTAATGAAATTATTTTAAATCTCCCCCACCCCACAGCGACATCCGTCAGCCGTGAGGAAAACAGGTATCCGTAAAGATCACTGACAGTTTCCCAAGAAACAGCCCCGTCTTCTCAGCAACATCCTCCAGCCAGGAAGAATCACTGGGATGAGGTAAAATAGGAAATCGGTATCTTACGCGGTAACTAAACCGGCGAAGAGTCCTACCTCGTGGTACTATGTTTAAAGTCGGAATCAGCGCTATGGAACGCCGGAATTTTCGATACTTCTGGCAACAGTTGACGGTCAAGTGCTGCTCGATCGATGATTTTGAATGTTCTGTCAGCTTGGTAAGATAAATAAATTAAATTGCCTGAAAAACCTGGGTTTTGAACATTGGCGCTAGATTAATATGTGGTGTATAACAACGCTGGTTGATTACTGGAATAAGTCAGGGTTATTTGAGTTATACGTTCCGAAGGATTAGTCTGGTGTGTTTCTTGAAGCAGCAACATCAATCCAATAAGAGTACCCTCTACAGAAAATATTGTATTTGTGATTCAATAAAAGTAAACATATGAATCAATCTGAAAAGGACCTCTTATAGAACTCAGTCATTTTGTTGCGAGTGAGTATTCACTCCTTTGCTTTCTTCTATCTATAGTGTTTTTTGTTTTTTTCTCTGTTGTTTGCTTTGCTTCGGAGAAAAATCTTGTCCATCATCGATGTTGACATCCTGTTTGTCCAAACATGTTGGGGCAGTTGTCATATCTAATTTCAATCATTAAAAAGTGTACGTAAATGATTGGAATCTTGCAGGAATATAAATAATAATGATAATAATAAGAAACATTACACCCTCTATATTGTAGTGTATTCACCTTTACATTTTCCATTTTTTGCTGCATGAGTTTGCATGTGGAATTTCAACTCTGAAGCCAAGACGAATGTTTCCGAACAAAATTTGCATTTTAACGAGGGGGTTCCTGAAGTTAAAGTAAGTAACTTTCACGCATTCATTTTGTTCAACAATTTTACCTGTATGTGTTTCTATAACATGATAAGTCAACTCGCCACTGGTGACAAATCTATTGCTGCACATTGTACAAGCGTGGGGTTTTTCCTGAAAGTGCAATCGCTTGTGTATCATGAGTTCGGACGATGTATGAAACCTGAGGATGATCAAAGTTTACTCTACTAAGTATTCTTCAAAATATTACACTTACATTACATCACAAAAATCACAAGGAAGAGCCCCTTCTTCATTATAGTGTTTCATATTATGCAATGTTAAATATGATAGAAGAAAGAATTTTTCATCGCATTTTCCACAAGCAAACGGCTTTCCACTTGCCTTGTGCGTTTGATCATTTTTATTAGATCTACAAATATTAATGCTATCAACATTCAAACTGATTTTCACTCACTTTTCATAATTCATGTGTCTTGTCAATTTCCCTCTGGCAAAGTGGCTGCATTTACGGGAGTCAAGGGGCCTTTTTGGCTTTTAAAAAATAGTAAAATGATTTAAAACAATATGGTAACTATTTTAAAGTGCCTTACTATGTGGTCTGCATCATGAGACGGCTCCACAACGGTCCTTGGGTCTTGGACCCCGTTCTTTACCTTGTTGATGATTTGTTTTATGTTAGTCTTAGCTCGTGTAGTACTGTTGGTTGTCTTGCAAAGTGCTTCTATATAGATAAAATTCAAATCAACTATTCGATCTTCATTAGAATCTGAGAGATGACCGTAAAATAAGGTCTGCAAGGCGCATTTTATCAAAGCACTTGGCAACACTGGTGAGATTCGAACCGGGGATTAGAAGTTTAGCACTTTAATTGGAAGAGATATCACGTGACTCTCCAATTGTTTAAATTGTAACGAATTTCCAAAATTTTACGATGTTTCCGTTTGTAACGGAATATTTTAATCAACAACCGAAATGTCCAGTGTTTCTTCTAAACACCGTTTTATTATTTTCCGCATCTTAATTATCCGAAATGAATAATGATCCCATTCAGCTCCGCGCCAGACTCATGTTTCAACGTGAATGTATACCTTAGCTCACTAAAGTGAGGGGAAAACACCGCTTCTACCTGAGATAAATCATTTTGGAATCGAGAGCACTTGACTGACAGCAACGACCCATACAAGTTCAGCCGCAACTCCGTTTCAATACGTACTGCCGTTTCCGACTTTTCTAACTTACGGTGAAGAGGCAAGACTCTTCGTGAAGAGGCAAGACTCTTCACAAAAAATAATCTTGAGTTATTTATCCTTCTTATCACAATAGTTGAACGACGCTGTGAAAAAGGGACTGATTTTTGGGGATTTTTCCGGGAATTCTTTCCTTACCACTACCGCGTACAACTTTTCTCAAATACGTTGCTGGACATTTTCACTGTATTTCCGTTTTTTTTTAACTTTGTTCGCACCTCCCTACGCCCGGTTTCTCAATATGTAACACTATTCATTCAATAGCAATAAATTTCATGTAAGTGAACACTATCGAGCCAACAACTAGTTACCCGACAACCATTGCTAGTTCAATGGGTTCAAACTAGATGGCAATACAAGCACTCTCGCTCTACAGTGACTTTACAGGGTGTTTCCTAACCTCTGTGACAAAATGAAAGGGGTGATTATTCGCTTAATTTTAAGACGAAAATGTGGTATAACTTTTTTTCGAATTTCGCTTTGTTTCCAAAATATAGGGTGTTTAATTTTTTTTTTGATTAGTTTTTTATTTTTAATTAATTTATCTTTTACTCGATTTTGTTGAAGTTTGGTAACGGTATTTATAGTGATAACGGGCACATTTTGCCATGAACAAATAAAAATTATCGAATACAGTGGCGTCCCGAGCGGCACTTCAACCAATATTATTGGGAAAAAAATGTACGCCACTGACTTTTTGTGTCATTTTCATTTTTTTCTCAGGTTATTCAACTAAAAACGCAACTTTTTGATCTCTTGAATTTTTATCGTATCTTGCGTAATTTTTGAGATAAACCACTTTATTGCATGTCTCTGGACTACACAAAAATAACAATATGATGCAAAGTAGGCTTTTTGCTTCGATCCATGGCAACCACATTATTTGTTTTCTTCACGACATTTGCCTACTGTATGAAAAATCAACAAAATCGAGTAAAAGATAAATTAATTAGAAATAAAAAACTAATCAAAAAAAAAATTAAACACCCTGTATTTTGGAAACAAAGCGAAATTCGAAAAAAAGTTATACCACATTTTCGTCTTAAAATTAAGCGAAGAATCACCCCTTTCATTTTGTCACAGAGGTTAGGAAACACCCTGTATACCAGACAGTGACGACGAATTTTGGGGGTATTTACATCATAAATTGAAAAATGTAAACGTCAAAATGATTTTTGCAAAACACGATTGACCAATCAACAATGATGCACTCTATTGTCGTCACTGTCTTGTTAGAGTCACTGTATCTCTCTGTTTTCCCTGAAAATGTCGTCGTGGACGTTCAATATACCATAACATTCATAAAAAAACAATTCCGAGAATCACTCTGCTATTTGGCTTTATCAGGTTCATGACAGTAGAAATACCACATATCCACGTGGTGTGGTGGGCACTACATTTCCACCACGATTAAAAAAACGCTTTGGAGACATAATTTTTTCATCAGGTGAATGTCTGGTGATAAAAAAAACACGGCCAATGACAGGAAATACGTTATTTACCGTTATATTCACCGAACACATGTCTGTCATTTTTTTTAATGTCATTTCGATAACTTTATGGAGCCGATAAGTTGACATGCTTGATACCATTGAGAAACCGAAATGGTTGTTTATCCAATCAAAAGTCTTATCCAATAGATATCTTGTTGTTCAGAAACTGGGGGTTAATGTATTATTTTAGGTCTTCTATTTTTTATGTGATTGGTTTGTTCCATTAACAACTGACGAAAGAAAGATTGATTTTTTCCGTTCTCCAGTGTTGCAAGTGGCATCTCAAGGATGGTCACCGTTGAATTGGGTCCGAGTACATACAATATAGTGCGCAGTTTTGAACTCAGTTCAGCCATCCCTGAGCTGGTCTTGTACAACCAATCCAAAGATCACAGTTCCACCCACAAAGGACCCTCTATCACATTGATCCAGAGAGTGGCGCCCGAGATTTGAAAGATTCCACCTTCTCGTCCAAAGCAACGTCAAAGTGTTATTGTATCTGAAGATCCTAGATTGTTCAACCGCCTTCTGCTTGAAAAATAAAAAAGAGTCCCTAACCCATACCTTCAGAAAGATGCCTTCAATGACTTTAATAAGAAAAATAATATTACACTTGTCAGTAAGTTTTCTACTCAACCATCAAAAAATGTTCAAAATGAGCTGATATTTCCGTAACCGTGATGTTTTGAGGAATTTTTTTTCGTTTTACTTTGTGCACGCTTGAAAAATCATCTCAATTATTGTGCAATCCATCGACGAATGATCATGAAATAATATATTTCGTTCAAATAACAGAGTTATGGTTAAGGATTTTTTGTAGGTGTCCACCACCACCGTATTATACGTCTATGGTATCCACAACTTTCAATTTAAGCATTGGGTGCATTTGATCATATCATCTACCCTACTATGACAGCGTTAGACAGTCAACCAGCTGACGAGAGTTTCTTCTTTTTTTGGTACGTCTGATCTTATTGCTCGCTTGCTGGCATATAAGTTCATCAAAGGAAGTATTTAGAGAACGTTCCGTGGTTGTCGTACAACAATTGATCCGCTAGTTCTTTCACTCAAAGACTGTCTTTAGAAATTAATTTAGAAATGGGGAGTTCATCATCAGAAGTATCATCTTCAGCCGGTTCGATGTGGTTTTCTTCCATTTCTGTTGGCAACTGAGGTATATTATTGAGTAGCGATGTTGATTCTGGTTGCCTCAAGGATAGTTTTGGATGTCTTTTCATAAAATTATAAAACCATGCCTTACCGGCCATCCTCTTTTCTTTGTTAAATTTATGCGGCAAGGCATTTTTTTCCGCAAACTCGAAGGCCGCTTTCCGTATGTCATTGCTGGTAGGACCATTAATTTCCAGAATTTGATTTTCTAGTTCCTGCTCTATTTCTGCGCTGAATACGGTTAACCGCCCAAGTGATTTAGTTCCTTCCTTTGCTTTCAAATTTGTACCCAGTAGATGCCTCTTGAAAGTCGCCTTGGAAATCTTGTATCTTCTGCAGATTTCATTTAGTCCAAAGTTCCCAGTTTTATACTTGCTTATTGCTGTTTTCATATCCTGCTCTGACCACTGGCAGTATTTGATACCCTTGCGAGGAATGACTGAAAAAGAAAACATCCGGTACAATTTAGCCAACCAAGTGGTGGTGCAAATTACCTAACCGCACAAAAATGCTATCTCAACTGACAAAAACCTTATCTTAGATTGTTTTATACTTACTACGTAACCACGTTTGATTGATAAACACAAATTTATACTTTTACGGAAGACCGGCACCTACTGCTGTAGGTCAGTTATTGTTTCGACGGCAAGACGTGTCAAACAATATAATCAGATGGCGCTGAATGTTGGGGTTTGAGAAATATTGAGGTGGTACAATATACATACAAAACCGGTACAGAATACCCGACTTTACCATCCTTTTTTTAAATGGAATGTTCGTTATATTTTTATATAAAACAATAGATCTCTTTCTTGGGATTTCAAAAAACGCATTTGAGTTGTCTCTTTTTTTCTCAATTTTTTTTTTTTTAAATCATGCTTTATTCCTTTAAAAAGGGTTATTTATCGATTTTTATTATTTTTGGTACTTTTTGCGTGGCTTTAGCATATTCATTATTTAATTTTACCTCAATTAACCTTTAATAAAAGAATTTCTTTTGTTTAAAATTAGTTTTTTTGCGAATTTTTGGTGCATTTTTTCATTCATCTCAATTTAGCGTTTCTTTAATTTATATCCCTTTTCTTATCATCTTCATTTTCTGTTGAGTGAATTTTCTGTATTTATTATCCTTTTTTACGAGTTTGGGTTATTTATATCCTCACTCTATTTTCTTTTGGTTTTTATTATTCTTTTTGTGTTAATTTATATTTTTCAAGAATTTGTTCCATTTTAAATCAATATATTTATTCATTTTTAGCAATTTTTGTCTCAATTTTTCACCAATTTTCAATATTTTTGATGGTTTATAACATTTTCTGCATATTTTTCACTTTTCACACGAATTTCCTTTGTTTTAAAATATTTTTTTCCTGGCAATTCTTAGTGATATTTGTGCTAATTTATTTAATTATTGTTATACACTAATTTGTAAATATGTTGGCGATGGTTTTTACCTTCTTTTTTTTCAATATCGAGATTTGTCTTTTGTCTCAATTTACTTTTTTTGGGATTTGTTCCGCTTTTTACTTACAGATTATTTCTTCCGGATTTAATTTTTTCATTTATTATTATGTCATTTTTTCACCACCACTACTTTTATCAATTTTTGATATTTTTTGCATCATATATTTTTCACTTTTTATCAATTTCTTCTGGTTAAATCAAATTATTTTTGTCTATTTAATGATTTTTATTATTTTATTGATGCTAGTTTATTCAATTTTTTTTTAGGGCGAAGTAATCTCGTACTTTTTTTCGATTTTCAATGATTTGAAAACATTTTTAATGACTTTTCTGATTCTTATTCAAATATGTTATCATTTTCCAGGGATTTGTAGTTTTAAATTTATAAATATGTTTATTTTTTACGTGACTTTTTTTGGTTTTTTGTCACAATTAACATTTTTTCAAGGGTTGTTTATGATTTAAATTATTCGTAGTCAATTTCAATTTTTTTTCTCAATCAAGTTTCAAGGGAGAGAGCGGTGAGTTTTCCTTTCTAAAGTCAAAGGGGCAAGAGAATAAAATATTTGGTCAAAAGTCACATACAGTGTAGCACAAAAAAGTCAAGACCATTATAGTCGAAGTATAGGTTCACATACTTCGGCCACCGAGAAAGCCACTAACGAAATCAGAATAACCAGACTTCAAAGGATGGCCTGTCTGAGCATAACCGGTGCAATGAGGACTACACCAGGAGCTGCACTGAACATTCTCCTTGCGCTGCCAGAACTGGCAATCTGGATAAAGAGGGAAGCGATGGCAGCATACATAAGGATGTCAGCTCAGGAAGTATGGAAGGATAGAGGCACAGAGGTTGGCCACACTAGATTAGCTTCTATTGTGAGGCGTGAGATACCGCTACTGGCGGCGGGACTGACAGCCACGGATGGAAGACTCAGACTTCACAGAAGTTTTGAGGTACACCTTCCTTCCAGGGACGAGTGGCGGACCACGCTGGCAGAAACACCAGGTAGCACGCAGATCTGGTTCACCGACGGCTCAAAGGCCAACTCTAAGGATACAGGAGCCGGTGTATACAGACAGGACAGGAATGCCGGGGAGGCTTTCCCTCCCGGAAAGCTCACAATGGTCTTCCAAGCAGAGGTTTCTGCTATCCTGGAGGTAGCAACTAGGGAAGAGGTTCAAAGGGGAACAGAAGATAACATAATTATCCATTCTGACAGTCAAGCGGCACTGAGAGCATTATGCAAGCCAAGGATCAGCTGCTCGCTGGTTCAAGAATGCAGTGATGCTTTGCACGCCCTAGGCGAGAGCAAGAAGGTCAAACTGGTTTGGGTACCGGGACATATGGGCATTTTCGGAAACGAACGCGCGGACGAGCTAGCCAGACTAGGCTCTTCATCACCCCAACCCGGTCCAGAACCATACCTGGGCCTGAGTAAACGACTGATCTCCGAGGCCCTGAATGAGTGGGCTTGGGAGAACACAGTCAAAAACTGGAGGAATAACACGACTTGTAGGCAAGCCAGAGAGATAATCACACATCCCAACAAACCAAGGACGGCCCAATTGCTGAACAAGAGTAGGAAGGCACTGAGCATCATCGTAGGCATTTTGACAGGACACTGCAAGCTCAACCGACACTTGCATTTACTAGGAATAGGCGAATCACCCCTATGTCCCTACTGTAGAAGGGCGGAGGAAACCTCCTACCATCTACTGGGAGTCTGTGATAGGTGGGGTCGCCTGAGGAGGAGGGTCCTAGGAGCGGCAACCATCCCTCGGGTGGAGTTGGGGGACCTGAGCTGGGATGACCTGCTCCGCTTCACAACGAAGACAGGACGACTGGAATGAAGAGGGTTGGAAGCACGGGGTTGGCGAAAAGGGCCACTAGGCCTACTCGCCGGGCTTTTGTCCCCCCACCCTTACCATTACCATTACCATTACCATTACCATAGGTTCATATGTGGCGCCCTCTACAAAATGCGAAAAAACGAGGGACAAATTTCAATTCCTCATCCCGATAAATCCCCAAATACAAGATTTTGTCAAAATGTTATAAGCGTGGCACAAGGTATTGCAAAAAAACTGCAAATGAAATGCAACTTTAACACCCTGTAACTCCGTAAATAATCAGTTTTCGAAAAAATATTAAAGGAGGAGATATCATTTATTTTTTGTAAAGAATTCTCAACTGCATTTTTTGCTCATCATTTCCGGACACCCTGTATATTTTTGAAAAAGTAAAAAAAGACAAATCTATTGGGACTATAAATATACAGGGTGTTCCATTTTGAAAAATAAAGTTGGGTCCGATAACTTTTTGACCTGACCCTGTATACTAATTCCGAAGGCAGAATCGAGTCCTACGGGAATAGTTATATAAGAAACAGTTTTCACATTTTTCATAACTTATCTGATAGTTTAGATACGAGGGGTACCTTAAAATGCAACATTTTCAGTTAAGCCCTGTATCTTGAAAACTAAAAGGGCTATGAATTTTTTTTTAACGGCATCTTTAGTTTCGCGAAAACCGCAACTTTCAATCTATAAGAATAACGGAGATACCCCGCAAAAGTACCCAAAATGGGACACCTTGTATATTACCTATGATATGTATAGAATAAATACCTACTTAGTATACAAATCTCGTTGGGAAATTCAAAGCTGCACTAAAACCTGACACATGGTCGTGAATTCCGCAAGGTTTTATTTTCAAGCAGTTGAGTTACTGCCGAGAAAACTTAATTAATTAATTTAACGCGTCATTCTGAATTCTGACCATAGTCACCAAGTATCTATGCAGGCTACACACCAACATTCCGACCTAGATTTCAGCCCCGCTCAACATGCTGACATCGGTTTCGGCACTTCGACTTTGATTGGACGAGAGGTTGAAATCGACCAATAGAATTTGAGCCGGTGCTGAATTGTATACCGTATAATGTTTAAATACCGCCCGGGCCTGTAGTAGTTCTCGTTGGGCGCGGACTTAGTCAGAATATTGCAGTATTAGTAGTAGATCGATGTTTCATTAGAAAAAATTGTAGACCTTTTTTTACGGACACTTTTTTTTATTACAAACGTTACTTACTATGTTGCTGACTGTTTTGTGCATTTTCAACGTAAGGTAAACCATCCTCCGTAATTTGATACTTTTCTGGAATTGGAATGCATTGATAATACGACATTTTTCTGGAAAAAGTCACCTTCTTCAACCTCCTCATCCAACACATCATTAAACAACAAAACCTCTTCATTTGCCGAATACGAATGTTCAGTTTTAACAATTTGTTTGCATACTTTTTGTGGTTCGGGTACGATTGGCTTTTCGAGAAGTTTCTGGATAGTTTCGTTGGATGAAATGCAAGCTTTCCGGAAATCGAATGAAATTCTGAGCAATTTGAGACATTCGGTGCAGATGAATTTAGGAAGATTGTCTCCCAGCCATACCTAGGATTATTTTGTTTCATTCACAATATCTAGAAATAGATACTTACAATGTCTGAAATGCACGACGTTAACTTATAACTTATTTTCACATCATCCACCTCGTCCTCAGCTTTTAATGAAAACAAGGATCCGTCGGTTTTCAAGCAAGTTCTACAGCAAATTTTCATATCAAATTCACTTTTTGTCGGGAGTTTATCGACAATATGTGCATTGGATTTGATCATTTTAGAAAAATGTGTATTGTTTACTGTTTACATCTCTATACTGTAACCTAACCTAAAAGAAACAGCTGATTCTGCAAGGTAAGGGACTCGCAGCTGCATGAAGCGCGTAGCTCCCGTTCTCACAACAATGTTGCCGTTTCTCTTTCCCTGTTTGTTGGGTTGTGATTGTTGAGGTGAGTGGGGGAAGTTGTTTATTTTGAAAGTTTTGATTGTATCTCATAGGAATCCAGAATCAGCATGAATAAAATAGCTTTGCTTCGTGATTTGATTTTGTTATTAATTATAGGTCTTCAGAGATGGATAATAATAAAATAATAATGATGCTGTCTGTGTGTCAAAATGAAAATACATTTTAAATTTACAGTTTTTGGTGTGAAATTCTGCTTATCGTTATCTATTTGTCTGTATCAAATTGATGATAAATTGTCCAAAAGAGTTTCGAGGTTCATTTTATGAATTTTCATAACAAATATGTTGAAGAAACACACCGGTACACCGGATTTCACTTTGCAATAATGGACAATTTGCACATTTTTTGGAAATATGAAAAATATAAGGATAAGTAAGTACTGATGCCATTGATGTTTAAAAAATCAAGCTACGACCTCTAATAATGTAGTAATCACCGATTAAAGAGCGCCAATCAGCATCCACTACGTCACAGAATACACTATCTATCGCCGTCTGACGTATTAACTGAGATGACTCTCTCTCTCTCGGAAGGGTAATATGGCCCCACCTCTTTTGCGATCATGCAGTGAAATTCGCGTTTTCTTTTTCATTTATTTAGTATATTTTTGGGTATTTCGGAGAAATTTTTTCGCTAGTGACTTTCAAATAATGTCTAGAAAACGTATATAAAATTTCAACTCATTTGAAAATGTATGCAAATTGTCCATTGATACATTTATTTCGAAATGTTTTTCTTTGTGTATTATACGTTTTGTGGTTAGAGACGGGACTTATTTTTGACTAAATTTATTGAATATCACAAGTTTTCAACTTCTTACGAATTTCGAATTGTTATCAGTTATCACTACGTGAAACACCGATATCTCGGGACAAAATCAATTAAGGCATAATCTATTGTCGATATAAAAATTCCAAATTGAATGTACGATCAAAATAAGTAATAATCAATAATCTACATCAGGGTTTTGTGTAAAAAAGTTCAACTTTAACAACTTTTTTCTACAGCCGTGCGGAAAATTGTGTGGAAAATCAGATTTCCCGCACCAGTGCGGAAAAATTTTTCCGCACGGATATGTCAAAATTAACAATATCATAAGCAAACAGCAACCAGGTTTCCAGGTAACTATGGTCGCTTAGTTACACATTTCGACATTCATTATTATTTATTTGTCATTAGTTGCATCAGAAACTTTTAAATTACGAATTATATCCTTATTTCCGCACGTCTGTAGAAAAACTATTGTACCTAACACTTGCGGAAAATGTTTTTCCGCCCTCGGCTGCTTCACCGAACTCCGCTACGCGTCGGTCGGTGAACGGCAGACTCGTGCGGAAAAACTAATTTTTCTACGAGCGTGCGCAAAGTAGCCACTTCGCACACTCATTTGCGTGTGCAAAGTAACCTTTTCCCGCACTAGTGCGGGAAAAATTTTTCCCGCACTCAAGTGTCAACTCAAATAACTACCTACCAATTTGTTGTTTTAAACTTCGTTTTCATACCAACCAAACTGTAGATAATGCACTTTGTAATTCACACACACACAAATGTTCTTGTTACTTTTCCCTTTTCAGTCAAAATCAAAATGAAACACACAATTCTTTTTTTGCGTTAAAAACGCATTCGCCAGTAACGTAAACAAACATTGATAATGATGACTCTCAATCGGCATTTGTGAGTTGTTCTTGCTTGATTTTGGTTCAAACTGATCAAACTACTGTGTTTATCGGAAATATTCGAAAGATTTGAGCTGAATACTGGCATCAAAAAAACCTGATCATGTATACAAACAAACGGACAATCAAATTTATAAAAGTATAAATGATTAAACGAAGACTGACTGATCTTAATGACGCAGCTGTCTAGAGTGTCATGTCAAATCAAAACAGTGTTGCCAATAGCAGGGAATCAGGCGACAAAAGAGGAAATTTTATGAACAGTGATCGGACATGCCCTTGCATTTCAAATATAAAATAAATCAATTATGATTTTGATTATACCCATATTTTCCAATTTCCAGCTGCCGCCACAAACTGTTCTTTCAATATAAATATATTGTTAAGCATAAATAATCATTATTCTCAAGTTCTATGTTTTTAAGTGCGTTTAAATAATATAGTATCTAAAGTTTTTCGTGTCTAATCTGTGAACGCTCGTAGAAAAAATATAGTTCCTAACAAGCTCGCAAAGTGTCTTTCCCGCCCTTAAAGCATATCCGAACTCCGCTTCGCGTCGTTCGTCTAACTGCTTTTGCGTGCGGGAAAGCATCACTTTGCGAACTTGTTAGGAAAATAACTATTTCCGCACTTGTTAGGTAAATAGCTATTTTAGATCCGTTATGATCGACGTTTTGGTAATCTTTCCTAACATTGTATCTTCCAAGAATATGTTACTGATAATAAATAAAATGTCAAATATTCATATAAGTAGACGTACAAAAGTCACAAAAGTTTAACTTATTATTTGTAGTCTCCAAACAATTGAAATATGGTATCACAGGACTTCAACTTTTTTTGTAGTTTATTTGAATTTCAAAAACGATTGACATCGATCAAAGCATTTATACCAGGATTATTAGACCTTATATTTTATAAGCCCCTTATTATATACATACAGGGTAAGGAGAAATTACCAGAACGGTCGATTATTTCACAAGAAGTCAGAGTCAGTCAGAAAAAACTGTCTCATATAAACGTTGAGGGGCTTCCAAAAATCTACATATCTGTCCTGATTTGGAATATACAGGGTCTGGCATAAAGTCAATGCAGATCAAAGTTGCGTTTTTTCAAATGCAACCCCCTGTATATTGATGAATATTTTGATTCTCCCTTCAATTTTGAGCAAAAATTGTGATACACATTTTGTTCCAAGATTAAAGTGTGTTATCAAGATATCGCGATTTGAAAATGACATTTTTTAACTTTTGTAATGCTATAAAACTCAAACGGTTCAAGATATAGAAAAATGGTATACACTTTTTCACCGTAACTTTTCAAGAACTATTCTGTTATTTGAAAAGAAGGTACTGTCAACTGTCAATTTTTTTTACACATTTTCGCATTCTTTGACAAGAATTGATTGAATGTCCTTAAAAAGCTCTTCAAAAGTTAAGACTTGAAAGTGCAGACCGTTTTTCTCTTTCTCAAACCATTTGGGTTTTATAGCATGACAAAGATGCAAAAATGTCATTTATAAAACGCGATAACTCGAAAACGACTAGATTTAGGAGCATTATGTATAATAACTTTTTTTCTTAAAATTGAAGGGAGAATTGAAATATTCATTAATATAAAGGGGGTTTCATTTAAAAAATGCAACTTTTATCTGCCGTAACCTTATGGCCGACCCTGTATATTCCAATTCATCACGGATATGTAGATTTATAAAAGCCTCACAACTTCTATATGAGACATTTTTTTAACTCGTGTATCTTTTGATATAATCGACCGTCCTGGTAATTTCTCCTAGCCCTATATAGGAATGTATAGTTTCTTATAACTATAGAACAACTTTGAAGTTTATACTTACTCATAATGTCAAAACGTTCCTCTACTTTCCTGAAGAATCATCTGATGTGAAGAATATCTAGCGGAAAATTGCCCATGTTATCGAATAATAAACAGCGCAAAATATTTGAAAATCCCGCGAAAAAATATCCTCATGTTTAATGTATGCTCATGTGCGTAGAACGGCGTGTTCGCGTCTTGCGATAGGATTGGTTCCTGCCATCATGATTCAAAACTTTACAACCAATCAAAACGGGTAGGACAACACGCTTAAAATGTCAAAACGCGGCCACTACGCCCATGGGAACGCACCGGGTGCCGTTGATTAGCTACAGACCCGTAATCTTATTTTATATAATTTTTAATTGGAGCATGTATTCACGGTCTTGAGACCAAGAAAATTGAGACATAGGACATCGCCAGGAAGGCATATTTTTTATATAAAAATATTCAGTATCTCACTTTTTAAAACATAACGCATGCGGAACGCTCCATGCAAAGACAAATTACTGCATCTTAGACTTTCGTCCATGCGGGTGATCAATACAAACGAAAACAAAGCCCAGCACAAGGCGCACTTCGTAAGTTTTGATTCAACATTTAGTTCCTTGAATTTCTTGAAAAATATGAATGATCAGCGACAATTTTTTTGAACGGTATAATTGTATCAATTTCAAGTAGAAATGAGTACCGTGCCCCTGCTAAAGTTGTGAGTGATACATCACCGATGTTCAAGGTTAATTGATATGTAGAGGTTGCGCCGTAACTAGGGAATCGGAAATACACGAACGATAAACCGAATCGATCTCGTCACCGAGCTCCATTATTGACATTCCTGTCATCGGTGTGTCATCTTGATGTCATAACATGTCCGTATTTCAGGGTCTTAACACTTTTTTTACCGAGTGTCGGCCGTTTTTAAACGTGTTTGAGGGTAAGTTATCACTCTGCTTTTGGTATACAGTAAAATATCTTCTCATTATCAAGTGTGAACCATATTCTATCTTTTTTTTAAATGTGTATTTGAATTTCAGAACCGGATCGGAGCCGACTGACGTCTGAATTCTGATTCGTCCGAAACCCGAACGTATAACGACGCAACCTTACTACTATCAATTAACCTTGACCGATGTTCTGTTGTGATGGAATCATCATAAATCTCGAGCTTGAGCCTTGAGACGGCCCTGCCTACGGATTTCGATTTTGACATTTGTCCATAACAAGCTAATCAAGCTATGATCCTGTCAAAACTTCTACACAAGTTTTGTTTATGTTTATTGTTTACACTTTACACATGAATGTGAAATTGTAAAAAATGCCAAAGATTGAAGTCGAAGTGAGTCTAACGGACATTTTAGACTATGCTGATTCAAAAGCAGTGCTGGAGGAAGGCGAGGCCTTATATAAAGAAGGCCGAATCGTCACTTGCAGTTTTGAACAAATTGACAAAATCACATGCTTTTGTCGATCTCGTTCAGGTGGTCTGCATAAAGTTATAATTATTTTGGACAATGTGGCACGATTGAATTGTGCTTGTTCTTGCAAATCTGGCAAAGAGCAGGAGTGTGCATATGTTATTGCTACTTTAATTCATTTAAACAGGTAAGAGATAAAGGCGCTAAAAGTTGGAAGTAGGGTTATGTTAGGATTGTGACAGATGGGTTGACAATGAGGTATAAAATATGGACGGTTTGGAAACTTTCTCATACAATATGGCTGTATAGCTTTATTTGTCATGCGTTTATGTGGGGTAATAGACGCATGACTGATACAACTTACAACGATAACTCAAACTTCCCTTTAGATGTGGAGAATTGGATTATAATGTTGATGACGATAAAAAAGAGGAAAATAGCAGCAATGTAGAACCATTTAGCAATTTTTGTCATCCATTGGCTAAAAATGAGAAATTACAATGCATATCCTCCCCTGAAGTTGACGCTCAAAATTCTGCTTTACTATCACTACTGTCACAGGTAAAAAAAAAACTATTTTGAAAATAAAAGAGTTTTGGTAAACATCTATCAATTTTCAGATAAATGGAAATTAACTCTCTTCGTACACACGCATAATATATTATTATTTATAGTACAACATGACCTAGTTCTAATTTTTCTTTTTTCTGTATTTTTTAAAACTTATGCCAACTTCATCAAATATATATATATATATTATCAAAAAACCCCTTCATCAAATATAACTGTTTCGAAAATTTCCAGCATTTTTATTACTTTCCATGACGACAAAACCGTTTTCCGTATTTCTGCATGCTGCATATAATAATACAGCAAACACCAAACAATTTCTGGATTACGTCTGCGTTTGATGACGTAATTCGGAAATTGTTTGGCGTCTACTGTAGAACGCTGGATATGCTTTCGACAGTCTGGTAAAGTTACGCTAGGTGGCGTTGGTTGATGGTGGTGCGTCCAGCAGCATACTCTGTTAAAGGTTATCCCAACATGCGCAGTCATCTGGTTTTCTCTCTATCCTCAAACAGAATCAACTTGACTACTTGACACATATGACGTCACGTCACAATAGAAGCGCGCTGACATACCGTGTCTAGATTATGAGTATAAGTACAAGCACTCAACGCTCAAGGGGTTGGAAGAGCAGTGTCAAGTCCTCTCTTCCTCCGCAGTCCCAACGAGCAGTTCCAGTCGCAAGACAACAAGACCTCTCGTACCCCATCCAGGCAGTACATTTTCCCTTGCAGGGAGTCTACTGCAGTCGAGGCCCTGACAATCTAAGGTCCAACATGCTCATCCCAATGTGTGTGTTGTAGGCTATATTTGGGAGAACAATGTGTGCTTCTATTAGTGATATCCCGAGTTTCCCTTCCGTCAGACTGCTACGTCCTTAGAGCACGATAGGTGAGGGTTCAGTCGAAGGCCCATTCCTACGCTTCTCATGACAGTATCACCTACCTATCTACTGTCGCTAAACACCACTGCTCCCAGTCTCCACGTGCTGTGACGCTCACCGAAGATTTTCCGGCGATTTTCGAAGGTGTTTCCATTATCTCGGGCGCCATCCTCTAATATGACCGACCCGACGGGGTCAGTTTGCGTTCTGACGAGGTAGACCGAGAGAGAAACCGTAAGACAGGGGTTACACGATCAGTCTGGCATCAGTTCAATCCGCCACTCAATAAATGATGGAAAACTGATGGGATTCGAACTAAAATCAGTTACAAAAAAGGTTAGGTCAAAATTTCATGGTAACCATTGGTTACCCGCTGGTAACCATGGAATTTTATCGTTATAACTGAAGCGGAACTGCGGAACGCAATACACGATGAACGTGTTCATCGTCGGACTGACAAAAAAATAAAAATGATGACACTCCATCAGTCAACTCATTTCACGATCAGTTTCTCATCATTCTGAGCAAATTTATAATTTATGGACACTACTGATCGTGTAACCCCCACCTAAAAGTAAAAGAAAACACGCTCAGACACCGGCTGTCTGTTTAAGGCTTGCGAGAAAAGAGAATTGAAGCGTTACGGGTACGAGTTGTAGCTTGAGAAGCCTCTCTGTAATGTTTCTTCCTAGAAATATCTCAAGGCCGATCGATAAAAAAAATATTTTGTTATAAAAACGCGACTTTAAAAACTGTCTTAAATTTCGCACCAGGCACACGTTATGTTTTCCTGAAAATACGATAGAAATGAAACAAACCCCAGAAAAACGGAAGAAATCTGAGAAAATTCCGTGGAACAAGTTCCGACATCTAGCAATCAACCAGACTGCCAAAACAAGCCCACTGGAAATCCAGATGTCCGATCAACTTTATACAGAGAAAGAATGTTCCCAGGGAAACTCACCAGAAACTTATGACTTCGAAAGTCATGGTTCAGGTTAATTAACTACAACGCGTTTCACTTCAGAGAATTACAGCAATGGAAAAACGGGTGTAAAGTCCTACCTCGGGGTGTACAGTAAAAAAAAATTCTGTAACTTATTATTTTCGTGAGGAAATAGATAAAGAATATTGTTTATATACCTATAAAGCATGTGTTTCAAAAGACGCTAGTCTCCCAATTACGTCACTGCGCAAAGCGAGCAAATTAGAGCTGGCTAGGTATAATACCTTCTGATTATCGGGCGTGGTTTTGTTTATATCAGTGGGCGTGGTTGACTGGCGACGGGTACCAGAATCCTAAACAGCACCCTCTACCGCCATAATAATATCAATTTCCACACGATGAAATTGTGGTTATCATCAACTCATTTTTTCATGGTTTCCAGATCAACAGAACGTGACAACACGTATAAACTACGCGTATGTTATATGGGCGGAGCCAAGCAAATTCTTTGGCATAATGCGGGTATTTAACCATTCCTTACCGGACGATTAAGCAAAATAAAGCAATTTCATTGGTCGTATGTATTTGATGGAGATCCAGCGAAAGTTGATTGTTAAAGACGTCGCTTTTACATCATTTTTATATCACAGAATGATGAATTAGGTACTCAAGCAAGGGTCTGTAAGAAATCGAAAAAGTAAGTAGTGGGTACAGGCTGTTTCCGTATATTTCGCCTGCAAACTCGTTTATTATGCAAGATAGATAGGGACAAATACAAAGTTGGTAGGTATTAATATGAACCGCCAGAAAAAAATATATTTTTTTGTATACCGGGTGCACGAGAAAAATGTGACAGACACAACTTGCATTTTATATATTATTTTATAATCATTATATTATTATTATCTGATATTTTCTGATTTCAAAAATATACAACACATGTAGGCATTCCTTCCAGCCGTTTTCAAAATATTTGAGTTTCAAAGTTGGTTTTTTGGTATTCCCTAATTTAGTATCTACGACTACAAAAAATTTTTGAACATTATTTATTAATTTTTATCCTTCCAATAATCTAAAACAACGAATATAACAAGTGAATACATCATATTATTAATAAATTGATATCATAAAATTTATTATTGAATATGCCCGCCATTATTCACAACACATTTTCTGCTGGCACCCACATAATAAAAAACTGCTCTTATTGGTCAGTGCCGAACAACAGTACGGATTGCCGAGAGGACGTGAACACGCGTACTCTTTGCTCTCCAACAATATGATTATTGAAATTAGTTTGGGTTACACTCATCCATGGTCAAAAAAATGAATTTTGGTTTATTCAAATAAATGATATATTTTGTTTTGTCTATAAAATAACGTTTGAAAAGAGAACTATATGAGAAATATGGCACAGTGCAAATCAATAGAGCTTCACAGCGTTGTGTCAATCATACAGGTGTTTCTGTTGCATAAAACTAAAAAATATCAAAATATCATTGCCTACTCATTAGAACTGGAATAAAACTAGTTTAAACGAACTAATTCGAGCATTTCCGAAGAGTTGACATATTTTTCCGGTGTCTTGTTTGCCAATTACCAAATTGCAGTGAGAGCAAAGAGTGCGGGTGTTTTCAACGTTTTGGCAATCCGTACTGTTGTTCGGCACTGATTTTATTATCTAGGTGCCAGTAGAATGCATCTGGGGATCTTGTTCAGGTTCAGACTTCGTTTAATTAATTGTGATTTTTTTCCGAGCGACCACGCGCATGATAACGATTTCTTGGGATTCTTTGCAGTTTTGATGATCTAAAATATTTTGTCCATATCCAAGCTGGGGATGAAAGATGAAACTAGATAAATGTCTTTGTTACAAATTTAATTATATAGTTTTATAAAGTATCAACAAAGTCCTCTCGAAACAAAGATCAATCTTCTGTGTTACACCAAGCGGATGAAGACAGATTAACAACACTAGCTACAATATTCATTATTTCATCAGCGTACGAAGTCAAACAACAATCAAATTGTTCTTGCAAAATCTTAAAACTCTTCAACTTCTCGTTTATTCCACCAAAATTGGGAAACACAATTAATGTAACGCCTTTTGCACAACACTCTTGCTCAATTTGAAAGTCAGAGTTGACCATTATTGCATCATATGGATCGACTTTCTCCAAAATATCAGCATAAAGAAAAATATCCTTGTCCGACACTCCGCCTCCAAATCCGAAACTCAAAAAGGAAACCCTGCCTGATGGAGTGGAACCTAGTAAATATTTCAAAGTGTTTTTTTGCCGTTCTTTGGAATAAGTCCGAAGGTTGCATTGGTTGCACTCTAAATCTTGCACGTCTATTTCCAAACAGTGCAAGATTACTCTGGTGTTGAGAAAATTGCTGAATGATTTGGGCATTTTTGCTAAAGCCTCCCTTTTGCTCGGCCAATAGACCGCCGGCTTGAGTGCCAACGATAATACACTTACAGTGCTGCAAAATATATCTTTACACTCTGTTTTGCTTGTTTGGAACAACACAGCTAGACAGTCGAACGGTAAGTTGAGCCTCAGTTTGCATAACACTAATATTACTCGTTTTGTAATATTAGTCCAAGTGTAGTCGTTTAGCTTCATGGTGTTCAAGGCGCACTTACAGATGGTTTCTAGAACTTCTGCGTTGATGCCTGAAATAGTTTTGATTACATATTTATAGTAGTGCACTGCAAAACAGGAAAAAAGTAGTCTCCTCGATATACAGGGTGTCCCAGCAAGGGTGGCCACCGGCCATATCTCAGAAACTACTGTACCTAAAAGTTCAGGAAAAAAAAAATTATCACTAAAGTGGCCACGAGAAAATGCTGGGAAATAGTTATAACTTCGAAATTTTTCCGCTAGGGGGCGCAATCAAAGCTTAAATATTAAAATTCGAAATTTCTCCGGAAATTCTCAGATTGAGGTATATCTTTATCAACATGGTTAGAAAACATAGACAATTTCACGTCTTTTTGGTACAGGGCTCATTGGCGTACCGATCTTCGTGTGAGTAGGGGAAGGTAGTGAAAGTGTAATTGTTCAAGTGGCTGTAACTTATAAACGACTTGCCCGATTTTGTTGCGTATAGGCTTGTTTGGAAGATAAATGTGAGTACTTTCGTATATCGTATCCAGTGATGCGTGATTGTCTCCAGAAAAGCTGCTAGAAGGCGTAATTTGAATTAAAAACTGTTATTTTCGTTTCACCGCAAAAATTTAAATGGTACGGTATAATTCTGATAACAGAATCGAAATGAAGATTAAATTTACAAGAAAAAACCTTAAAAAAAAAAAAAAAAAAACCTTAAAAACCTTAAAACATTAAATTTTACATAATTTGGACTAATTATTATTATCAGAATTATACCATACCATTTAAATTTTTGCGGTAAAATGAAAAACACTGTTTTTAATTCAAGTTACCCCTTTTAGCAATTTTGCTGGAGACAATCACGCACTACTGGATACGATGTTCGAAAGTACTCACATTTATCTTCCAAACAAGCCTATACGCAACAAAATCGGACAAGTCGTTCATAAGTTACAGCCACTTGAACAATTACACTTTCACTACCTTCCCCTACTCACACGAAGATCGGTACGCCAATGAGCCCTGTACCAAAAAGACGTGAAATTGTCTAGGTTTTCTAACCATGTTGATAAAGATATACCTCAATCTGAGAATTTCCGGAGAAATTTCGAATTTTAATATTTAAGCTTTGATTGCGCCCCCTAGCGGCAAAATTTCGAAGTTAAAAATATTTTCCAGCATTTTCTCGTGGCCACTTTAGTGATCATATTTTTTTTCCTGAACTTTTAGGTCCAGTAGTTTCCGAGATATGGCCGGTGGCCACCCTTGCTGGGACACCCTGTATTTATTTTTTGACGTAAAACCACATGGGATGTCTATAAAATGATAGACTAGGTTACAACATTTTTAAGCAAGGCCGACCTTTTTTATTGCGATATGAGTCATAAATCTGTTAAAAGTCTGTTTCATCACTTTTTCATACATACTTCGCCATATCTCCGGAACTAATTTAGATATCAAGAACTTTTTTTCAATCGATAAAAGAACTGTAGGAGAGATAACCGAATAATTCCGTTGGTATGAAAAATTTGGTTTTTTTGTAAAACTGCGAAGTACACTCATTTAGTTTACCAGGTTCTACATTTTATTGCTTAAATTTTCAACATCCTGTAGGATAAATACCTGAAAAAATCAAGTTCTGATAGCTTGAATCTCAAGAACAAAAAAGGTACTCTAGTTCATTATCGATAAAATGAAACGTTTTGGAGAAAAAAAAAACATATTTTTATTGTAAAAAACCATCGAAAATGGCCATAATGCAGTGATGACCTTGACGAAAGTTTTTGAAAAAATTTAAAATTCAAGGAAAACATGGGTTAACATTTTTTTGAATAATTCTGTCAAGGGAACCACTTCATCATGGCTTTTTTCGAGGGTTTTTTCAATAATTTTTTTTTTCTCTAGAACGGTTGATTTTATCGGTAATGAACAAGAGAACCTTTTTCGTAGTTCAAGGTCCAAGCCTTAAAAATTATTTTTTCCAAGTCTTTATAATATAGGGTGTTGAAAATTCAAGCAATAAAATGTAGAACCTGGTCCGCCCCTGGTAATCTAAATGAGGCAAATGGTCCTTGGTAGTGTTCATCATATCAAATTTTCATTTAATGATATTGAGTATGTACAGGGTGTTCACAGATAAATGGACCCCCCCCCCCATTAACTTTTTAACTTTTTAATTTGATGTTTGGGAAAAAAATGTTTCGAATGAAAGTTTGATGGTTAAAAATAAATTTTGTGAAAACAAGGTCTTTCCATATACAGGGTGTTTCAGAACTCCTGGACGTGGTCCAACTTTTTTATTTCAAATTACGACCCTATTTTTTTGTTTGATTTTTGCATTCTCCGGAAAAATCTTTTTCATATAGCATACCCTATACCCAAATTCAACCAATAAGAAGATATTGACGTCAGAATTGCAATTTTTTCGAGCATGTTTTGAAATTTTTTATATCATTTGGAAACCTTGGAAACGAGGTATTTGTTAATGAATGTCAACTTTTCAAAAAAGATTTGAACAACGTACAGGGTGACCCAATTTTATCCGACAATATTTTAAATTTAGATTCTACTGATTATAATGAACAATCTTTATTCTATGGACATTTATTCTGAAAGACGACGAAATAGCCCCTCCATCAATGACAAAATCCAGTCAAACAATAGGAGTTATTTTCATTTTTAGAAAAGCTTCTTGAAAGAAACTAAATATTTTAATGGTTTTCATAGAATAAAAATTGTTCATTTTAATTACTTAGTAGAATCCAGGGTAGAATCTTAATTTGAAATATTGTAGGATAAAACTGGATCACCCTGTATGTATAAAGAGAATATTTCAAATTTTTCCTCTTCGCAATATACCATGTTCAAGTCTTTCTTGACAAGTTGACATCTATTAACAACCCTCGAAAAAATAGCAAACTTCTGACGTTAATATCTTCTTATTGGTTGAATTTGGGTATGGGGTATGCTATATAAAAAATGTTAAGAATTTTCCGGAGAATGCAAAAATCAAACAAAAAAATAGGGTTGTAATTTGAAATAAGAAAGTTGGACCACGCCGAGAAGTTCTGAAACACCCTGTATATGTGAAAAACTTGTTTTCACAAAATTCATTTTGTACCATGAAACTTTCATTTGAAAAATGTTTTCCCAAACATCAAATCAAAAAGTTAATGGGGGGGTCCATTTATCTGTGAACACCCTGTACTTCAAAAGTTATTTGCGAAAGAAAATATTTACCGGAGCCCTTTAGGGGGCCATATTTCCGTCGGGAGGGCCTCTACGGAAAAGAATTATAGGAACTTATCATCATCCTCTCTCATGCTCTACCTGTAACTGGAAGATGTCCCACACTTTCCGTCACACCCTGTATTAGTGGGAGAGCCCGGTCAAACTATACAGGGTGTTACTTAATGGTATGTCATAATTTTAAGGGGAAGTTCCTGAATAAATTTCAAGTCGAAAAGGTCATATAAACTTGGGTCTTAAAATACTTGGTTTTATAGATCTATTTTATTTTCAGTTTTTAATACATTTCCAAAGACGGTTTGAGATATTGAACTGAATTTTGCCACAGGATATTATGGTATAGGAACACACATTTTTTTATTTTATTTTTTTTTATTTTATTTTATTTTTTTTTATTTTTTTTAACCCAAGTTTATATGACTTTTTCGACTTAAAAGTTATCCAGGAACTCCCCTTAAAAATTATGACATACCATCAAGTAACACCCTGTAAACCTTGAGTCCCTTTCCGATTCTAATGCTGTATAGCCGAATCATCGTGAAAGCATATACCCCAAACGCCAACGGTGTCTGCGCAAATTTTGCCGGGAACAATTTATATTAATTATTAATCTTTGTGAGTTTTGACACGTTAAGCCACATTCTACATGCAAATGTGAAAAATAATGTCAAAAATCAGAGAATTCTGTCGCGGAAGCCAGTCTGTGGAGGCCTTTATTCGATTTTTGATATCATTTTGACAAAAAGTATCAAAATTATGTAAAAAATCAGAGAAATTCGCACCCGAAGATTAGTTAATTCAATTACTTCCGGCAGAATTTGCGCAGGCACCGTTGGCGTTTGGGGTATATGCTTTCATCATAAATCGGTTATACATCATTAGAATCGGAAAGGGACTCAATGTATATAATCGACTTATAAATAGTTAATTGAAGTTGGAAACCTCAGCCGCGCGTTCCAGTGAATGCTTATTATAGCGTTATTATGGGGGCGCGTCCAACTTTGACGATAAGATGTAAGCACTGGTTCTTGAGTAGAAAAATTGACCTTTCAATTATTTTCTTCTCAGGTCCATCCGTATACAGGATGTTACTTAATGGTATGTCATAATTTTAAGGGGGAGTTCATGGATAAATTTTAAGTCGAAAAGGTCATATAAACTTGGGCCTTAAAATGCTTGGTTTTTAAGATACAGGGTGTTGAAGATCTATTTTATTTTCAGTTTTTAATACATTTTCCAAAGACGGTTCGAGATATTGAACTGAATTTTGCCACAAGATATTATAGTACAGGAACACACTTTTTTCAATTTTTATTTTTTCATTTTTATTTTATTTTATTCAATTATTTTATTTTTTTATTATTTTTTTTTAAACCAAGTTTATATGACCTTTTCGACTTAAAATTTATCCAGGAACTCCCCCTCAAAATCATGACATACCATTAAGTTACACCCTGTATATAGTCGAATTTCCTAATATACACACCTTCAAAAGTCTTGCACCCCACCCCCCATGTTTTTCCCCATTTCTAAGATATTAAAAATCTGTACTCTATTCTTTTTCCCAGTTAAGGTGCTCGGGCTTTTTGACCTCTGACAGAAAAAAAAGACTTTTGCCGTTTTTTTTTTTCAGAGTTCAAAAAGGCCAATGACTGTTTAACAAAAAAAGTAGAGCACTTATTTTTGTGACTAGAAATGGGAGGAAAACATGGGGGTGCAAGACTTTTGGAGGTGTGTGTAGAGTCATTTGAGTATCGCCTTTGTTATACTGGGTGATTCATCCAATATCGGAAAGTCCCATTTCTAACAGAGGATAGTTATTTGAAAAAAAAAATAAAAGTAGAAGTTATTGGGTTCTGTGAAAAGTGTGACATAAGAAAATGATTTGGTTTTCTGGATTTTAAAATCTTATATATAAATGTGAAAGTCTGTAGCACAGAATTATCTGAAAATTTGCACAGTTATTAGCCTCTACTCAAAGATGGTACAAGAAAAATAAAAAATGAGAAAATAAAAGAAAAAAAAATAAAGAACAAAAAAAATACATAAATTGAAAAAAATAAAAAAAATGTGTTGTTATTATGTAGATTCTATGAGGTATACGGGCAGCTGGAGCAAAAAAAAATTCAAACAAAAAAAATGAATTAAAAAAAATCTGTGTTATTATTATCTTATTTATAAACTAGCCTAAATCCGACGCTGGCGGCGCCGCGGGTTTGGGCTAGTACATAATAAAAAAAAGATGGTTAAGAAGCTTGAACTATGAGACACATGACATAAAACGTATAAGCATGTATTGTCTCAAAAATTTATTTTAAACAAAACTTGACAAAACAATACAGTTCAACCTCGATAACCCGGGTCAATAAAAACCAGGCCGATCTGGATTAATGAGGGCGAAAAATTGTATTTCCTTCCCCTGTATATAATAAGATGTGTGTCTCACCTATTGAGATTTGCTTTTTTTTTTTTAATGTCCAATACTGTCATCGTGAACTACACTTGGTGCATAGGAATTGGTTAACGCATTGATAATTTGTTACATGCATTAAATTTGATTCGAAAATAAATCGAAATAAAATTAAATTCAAACTGTTAGTGCTGAAATTTTCGCAGTTTTACAAAAAAACTAAACTTTTTACACTAACAGAATAACCTCGGTTATCTTCACCCACAGTCCTTTATCGATAAAAAAAAGATCTTGATTGGTTCCGAAGATATTGCGAGGTATGTGTGATTTATGACATAATTTATGACAAATTTCTGTAAAGGTCGTATGTGATTGAACCTCAAAAAAAAAATTAAATATTGTTGCCTCTTTTTCACTGGACTAATAGCAGAATTAAGGGAGTTAGACATGCCTGTGAATGCGATCAGCTTGTCATCAGTGTCCAACATACGCGATAATGGGTCCCCTGGACATACAGTTTGTAATTCCACTTCTTCATCATTGACGTATTGTGCTTCGCCTTCTTGGCATGTGAGTTGTTCATCTGTCTCTTCTTGCGTGTCATAGAACACTACTTCTGAGACAGGAGACCCAAACATTTCTTCGTCAGGCATTTCGTCAGAGGTTTCATATATCACTTCCACCTCCTCTTCTTCGTTTGTCTCTTCTTCTTCGTAAGTATAATGTGGAATCTCAGTTATTTCGTATTGATTACTTTGATAAGAAACGACACAATCCGGGTCGGGTAAATTTTGCGAAGGCACCGCGTTCTTTTTCAAATACCTTTTTTTGGGAGGAATTCCTGAAATACATTCACAGCGTTGCCAACACTTGTTTCTAACTTACCCGGATAGAAGTCCTCCGGCGCGAAATGTCGATTGCACACTTGCATGTGTCTACTGACAGGGAAGTTAATTTGGCAACTACTTTGCCAAGTTTCCCGCAGTTTTGGATCTTTTGGGAAATAGTGCAAGGAAATTTCTTTGTTTTTGGTTGTGTTGCAATAGGGTACGGTACAACGTCTTGGGTATTTGACAATCTTTGTATCGTTGTCGGTCGTTCCGTTTTCATTGTGTGTGGGTCTGGAAAAAGGTGACGATCTTCTGTATTTTGGCTTCATTTGTGATGTTCTTGACTTCCGCATTGTTCAATACTTTTCTAGTATAACTCGAGAGATGAAGGTGGAAAAGAACAGGGATATAATAATAATCGTTCATTTAGCAAACCCTATACAACTCACCATGGTCCTTTGATGACTTATCTAAGACCTATCTTTCGAGAGAAGATGGTGGCTATCGAGAAGATCAGAACTATTTGTTGAATTCCGAAACCCAACAGAAGTAACTCTTGAGCTGATTTTCGAATTATGATCAAAAAAATGTTCAAAATACACTAAACAGAATTCCTCTTGCAATAAGTAAATCGTTGAGAGCCACGAGCCGCTGATTTCTCAATTTCAGTCGATTGGACTGGTTTGACGGTGGCGGTGCATTTTTTGTTATGTCTCATGGGAAAAAGTGGGAATGTTGCCGGTTATTTAAAATTGTATCAAATTTAATTCTCATCGATGCAACACATAGATATTATTTCTTTATTTTATTGTCAATTTTGAAAATATATGTTATTTTTGATTGCTATTATTCCAAATTTAGCTTTAATTTTGATAAAGCATGAAAAATTGCCCCTAAAAAAGAAATTTGTTTCGATTCATTCCTTCTCAAAAAAAAACTGGCAATGTCGAATTGGAATTTTGGTGACAATGAGGTTTTGAATTTGAAATATTATGCGCGTTTTTATTGTTTGAGTTTGACGGTTGTTCGTGAGTTTTTATGGTTTTGAAGTTTTGGACCATATTTTGTGTATTGACTGTTTTATTTTGACCGTTTGACTATTCAAGTGCTTCTTGTGCTGATTCAAGGTGGATATGTAGAACATTACAAAGGTATTCTCTATTCAGAAACACGGAACACTAATTTATCTTCCTTTAGCTTCAAAATCTCAATAACAATGACAGGGTGTATTACAAAGTTAATATCCCTTAAAAAAAAAAACGATCATAAGGTCAACTCCAAAATTGAATGTTCAGAATGAATGAAGCTACAAATTTATTTTCAATAAAAAAAAGTCAAATTTTTATTTGCAAACTCCAAAGAGTGTCAACATTTTGGAGCCAAACTGGTAATTCCATAAGCATTGGGTTGAATTTCCCGGAAATTTAAAGCACTCTGTGGAGTGAACAAATAAAAAATTGATTACATGCAGTGCGGCTCTAAAAGGTCCCCCCCCCATTTTTTTTTTTTAATGTGTGCACCAAAAATTTTGAAACTTCGCATACTTTAATTGCTGTCGAAATACTACTTTTTGATGTTACTGACGTACTTTTAGTATTCAAGATGGCGGCTGGGCACCATTTTGAAACATTTTTTTAAATGGAAAGGAGGGTCGTGTGACACCTCCTTTTGAAGATACTGATGAGTACTTTATAACCCTAAAATATTGAGTTGATATCTTCAAGTTCTACAAAATGGCGGTACATTTAATTACTACATTGATACATACACTTTTTGAACAAATTCGTCAAGTTCAATTCAAAAGATGCTTTTTTGACATTTTTGTCATGTATTACTAACCCAAACATCATGTCAAGAATATTAAGATATCGACTCAATATTCAAGGGTTATAAAGTACTCATCAGGATCTTCAAAATGAGGTATCACACGACCCCCCTTTCCATTTAAAAAAATGTTTCAAGATGGCGCCCAGTCGCCATTTTGAATACTAAAAGTACTCCAGTAACATCAAAAAATAGTATTTCGACAGCAATTAAAGTATGCCAAGTTTCAAAATTTTTGGTGCACACATTCAAAAAAAAAAAAGGAGGGGGGTACGTTTTAGAGCTGCACTGTATGTATATATAGTCAGTACAGAGACACAGACGACAGCCTGCAGCAGTGGATCTCCCGTTCCCGCTACGCGATCTTTTTCATCAAACCCGTTTTTACCATTCTCTCAAACTAGTGCCGCGTTGTAGGTAAGTAAGTAAAAGGGTGGGAAAATATGCTTTATCTCGAGTCATTAAGAACTGCTGAGTTTTCAGGAGACCGACCTGTTTTTCCTTTGTGAATTACTACCGATGGAACCAGGTTTGTAGCCGGAGAAATCTCAGCACAGTTTTTTTTAAAGAAACAATACGATATCTGCAAATTGTCGGTGAGCCTGTATTTCTTCCGACTCACGGACTCCTTTCAGATTCGTTTCTGATTATTGGGGTTTTATCATTTTATTTTGATTGTCGGGGGAACGAACTTTGCCGGGTGGGATTTTTTTAAAACTAGAGTTCAAGACCGCGTTTTTTCAACCGTTATTTTCTTTTCTGTAGTTTTCTTGAGATAGTTCCGGGAAAATGTATTTATCAATAGATTTCCCGCTGCTTTTCTATGCCTCTAACCCGTTTTTCTCCTCGCGGAAATAACCCGATCGCGTCAGTTTTCCCGATACATTATCTCTACGTCGTCGGAAAAATCTAACTCTACTGGCCGCTGTTTTTCTGTTTAAAATTCGCCGTAAAAAACCCGTCGCGTCAAACTTCGTTCACACTCCGTTTCCTCCACACTCTGATGCTTTCTACCGATATTTCATGATTTTCCCAACTATTAAAATACATTTTATTTAGCTGCGCATTCTGAATCTCCAGCGGGAGAGTTTTGACTGATCTATCTTTTTTTTTCTTGTTATAACTAAGGTTTTTTTTTTATTTATTTAGCTGTAATTATTTTATTTATTTTTATTTTTATTTTTACCACCAAAATTGTGATTTCTCTTTGGGACTAATAGACTGATTGATTTATTTCCATTAACACCGTGTTGTTATTTCAAGAAAATTCAGCAATCCATTTCAGAGCGGAAATTTGCGGAGTTTTGGAAATAACGAACGCCTGAACTTTCTTCACTGTATAAAAGCTACCCGATATGCACTGTGGGCCCTCTACCACATAAATACAGGGGGTGGCGCTCGAGCTTCATTTACCATCAACGATTTCCCTCATCCCCGTCGAGAGAGGAACCAGAAAATCTCGAGGTACGTAACAAAGTTAGGATAAATAAATAAGATATTTTGTTTTTGCAAGTTAGCAAGTAGGTATACAGTGTGTCCAAGATAAGGATGTCTATCATGGGGATCTTGGAAACCGTAAGAGATACGAAGATGGTTAAATCAGAGAAAAGTTGCGCATTTTCAAGCCTAACAATATGCCGTTTAGAAAGTTTTAAAATTCCGAGTAGTTTCGGAGATATGCCTAAAAAAACGAAATTTGCCGACAGCGTTGAGAGATTTTCCGTACGACGTTTCGTTTTGGAGAAACCATCATCAACTTTGTATTTTTAAATACGGTCCTGGATTTTTTATGACGGATTTTAAGAGCCTCTTGTGTTCCTAAACCAACAATGTATCGCAATTATTCAAAAAAATTATATTGATGGATTTTTCCATAAGAACTCATGTGTTAGAGAGGATTAAAAACAAACACTTCTTTTTTAATAAGTGCGATACATCGTTGGTTTAGGAACATAAGAGGCACTTGAAATCCGTATTAAAAAATCCAGGACCGTATTTAAAAAAACAAAGTTGATGATGGCTGCTCATAGACGAGACGTCGGTTCTTCAATTTGATAACGCTATCTTGTAAAGGGCATAGAGGGGCAATGAAGAAGTTCCATTCATTTTAAAATATCTTTTCAAATGTGGCCAGAAAAAAATGAAAACAATTTTGAAAAATTTCGGTTTTATTCGGATAATTTCGGACTTAGTCGGAATTTCTTGGCTTTTAAAACGGCATTTTGTTAAGCATCAAAATACGCAACTTTGCCTCCATTTAACCGACCTTGTATCTCTCACGGTTTTCAAGATCCCCATGATAGACATCCTTATCTTGGACACACTGTATATCTCAAAACTAAGTAGAATAAATGAGCTCGACTGAATAACAAAAAAGTTTATAAATAACATGTACTTCAGCATGCGCGTAATTTCAAAGTCCCTGCAATCGATTAATATTTTCGATGCGTCGCGACGCTTTACTCTTGGTAGGCGTCGAATTGTTTTAACTGTGAAAAATAACTACTCGACCCCATACATTGACCACTTTTTACAGAAATCAAATATTCCTATTCGTTTCCGAGATATTGACGTGCGGAGTTTTAAGTGAAAAACCCTGTAGACCTTGAATTTTGACAAGATCCAGATTCTCATGAACCCTAAGAAACTTTTCTTGAACGGGTTGATCAAGATCCACAAAGATAACAATCCCATCATGTCAGTGCTATCCTTCGTTCAATATCTGGCTTATCACTAGCTATAACCTTTGACAGAAGCATCAAGAATTCTATCGATTTAGTATCTAAATTAGAATTGTCAATATTCCTCACACCACTCAACTTCCCTATCTCAAGTGTTTAGATGCGGATTTTTCACTCAAAATGCCTAAATATACAGTATTTTGTGAGAAAGAAGTCTTCCAAACAAAGGAACTGTTTTGATCCCTTTCTTTTTTAATTGCGAGACGTCTCAAGAAAAAAAACGTAAATTTCACTGTTTAATCAAAAACGGGGCATAGCCAAACTACCCTCCCGAGAGAGAGAGTCATCTCAGTCAATACGCCCGACGGAGATATATAATGTATTCTGTGACGTAGTGGATGTTAAATGGCGCTCTCCAATCGGTGATTACCACATTATTAGAGGTAGGTTGATTTTTAAAACATCAATGGCATCAGTACTTACGAATCCTTATAATTTTCATATTTCCAAATTGTCCATTTGCCTCCAACCTCCGCACTGGATAAACATGAAGTATGACAAGTTGGTCTTTGATTCTTTTAGCGTTGAATAAGTGGACCAGAGGGGTAGATCTTTCTTCCAAAAAATGTCTAAGCACTTGAGATCACAAAGCTTATAACATGATAACAAATCCTTGTTTGGTATACATCTCAGATTCCTCTCACAACTTGGATATCTTTTCCAACCTCGATTTCACTAATAGGCTTGTCTTGATGATGTATTTTGAGGGGGCGTTTCGCGGTCACGTGCCAGCCATGCAATATCGTGATTTTGGTGAAGGCGTCAGATGAAAATCATCGTACCTAACGCCAGCCCGTAATAATCTACGCAACTACTGACCAGCGAAGAAATTCTATAATTAGATATTTTTCAGGTACATATTTTGTGGGCTATGTATTCTGGGTATAAATTCTCGTGAATTTTATCCATATTTTATCTGCGGGTGTGGATATGGGATATACTATACTAAGGTAGTTTTTCTGGTTCTGAATGAACATAATTGATTTTTACGAATATTGGACTATTTTTTGTCGAGGTAAGTTTTTCAAAGAATAGGTTAGGTATATTATCATTCGAGCTATGATTAATATATTTTATATTTTATTAATTACTTATTATTATGTACAAGATCTTTGATTATATTTACGCAGCTCATAGAGCGTTTATTTTTTGATATGGAAAATTTTTTTTACATAAAAGGCTTTTTCATATTGTGACGAAACATGCCCAGTGGAACAAACTTCCAAGGCCGTCGACAGCGGACACGACGTTACAACCATCGAATAACTCGGCTTTTGTCCCGTTTGTCACAAGCCCAAACCACTGTTAAGTTATAGAATGGCAAGGTTTATTCGGTGGCCTACACCTAGTATATTGGAGAACTTTCGCCATCTATCGAGGCATTGAAGAGGCTCTATATAAGAAGCTCTGCCATTCGGACAAGGAGTTAGTTATCGATTAGCCGCGAATTATAATCGTTACAACATAAATATACGCTGCGATTGTGAACATAAATATTTGTGGTTGTGTCAGTGACTTTAAATAAATTAATTAAAACTGGACAAGTGTTTTCTATAGCGAAACTCGTTACAATATGTTATCTTCAGCAGTTTTCAAAAAAATGTGACATCGATAAGTGAATGGAAAAATCAAGACAACTTCAATTTTTTTTGATGGAACAGTCAGATAATATTTACGATTATTAATGCACTTCCTCGAAATTTCATTACAATAATTGAACAAAGAATAGCTATAACATTTTGAACTTGGCAAAAATTACCAAAATTGTATAGCTAGACTATGCTTTGTTCAATTAGATTTAAGAAAATTTTCAGGAAGTGCATTAATTCAAAAGTTTCACAGAAAAGTTTTTTTTTCAACCCTTTTTTCAACGTGACAAGAAGGCACTAAGCAATGTTCTGGAAAAAATCGCCAGGGCACGTACCTAAACTGACAAACTAATTGAAGTTTTTAGATGCACCATTACTTCTTCGATAACTGATGGAGGACCCAAGTTTTATCAAATTTTGGGATGTTGCTCTACTTTTGCTCAGTACCAATTGTAGTTTGATATCTTTCTGATTAGCCTTTTAGAACATTTTTTAATTTAAGAATATTTGAGTGAGTTTCGAGATGATACTTTTTCAACACAACATTCGATAAAATAGAGCCGTTTTTTCAAATAAAGTTGAGTTCGAAAATATTAGTTTCCGATATACAGTCTGTCCACGGATAGGCGGGTTCACAAGAGCACAAATGGATACAAAATTTCATTTCTCGGGAGAAACTCATTCTTGTAAAAAAAAAATGCTTGTAATAAAAAAGATTCACGAAGAGAAAATTTTGATTTTTTATACGCAAAAACTTCAAAAACCTGAATTTTGTCCAAGAGCCCTAAACTACCTTTACCTATTTGTATTTTTAAGCAAAATTCCAATTCGATTTGTTTTTGGACAGCATTAGAGGTGGAAATATGTACAGCATTGATGACTTTATCGTTAATACAAGAATATGAAAAAGTTTCAAAGAAATATTTTTGTGTTATCAAAAATATTTGTTTTGAAAAAAAAGATTTCGTGTGTACTCAAAAGGTGTTAGGAATGCATTAAGAAATTTAAAATAAAAATCTACAATTAAAGTGTAGATTTTAACCAAAGATTTGAAAAACCAAAAAGATTCAAGATTTATTTGAAATCTCGGATTTCACTACTTACAAATACAAACGTTATTCTAAATGACATTCAGCTCAAAAATAAAAATAATGGCAGTTTACTCTTTATTAAAATAAAGACAGTTATTCATATGTGCTCTTGTAAACCTTATCCGTGGACAGTCGTAGTACAAAACTTTCATTTGGACATTTTTTGGGCATCTCCTTGAATAGAGTTTCTAAGGGGTGACCAATTACAAGGAAAATTTCCTACCAGTCAATTCTAACCAATCATAGGCTTGCATTTTATTATGTTGCTATGGCAACGACCTAATTTTATCGGAAATCACCCTACTCATAATCACGTGACTGAAAGATTAATAAGTGGAAATCTCCCTGGCTTTGCATCTGAATGTAGCTCCCATATGATTACAGTGTTGCCGTCCCCACTCTCCCTAACAATCCCACACTGTGGTTGGTGCATGGGAGCTACATCCAGCCGCTACTATTAAATCTTCTCAAATAGTTTTGGCATGAAATTTTCTTGCCGAATCTCCCGCGAGCTCGAATTAAAAATCCGGAAATTTGTTCTCGTTGCGAAGAAGTTCAGAAGAACAGAAGTTCAAAAAATATGGAATATTAAGATTATCCACTTATTGTGGCAATAAAAGAAAAATGTTCACAGAATCGAGAACATCAGAAAGGAGAGAGGTGTGTATATCATAATTTCAATGCTGCAAGTGTTAATATCCCTATTTCTTTTTCAGCAAAAACACAAGATTAGTTGTGAGTTGTGACAGTGTTGGAATATGTATATGTATAGTTAAAATGTGTATGTTATGATTCACAAAACCATGCAATAAAGTTAATTCAGATTCAATCGATTTTTTTATTCACCCTGTATGAACCACTATTATTGGATCAGTATCAGTATTTGTACCCCTGTACCCTGAATATAATAATATGTAGGTATTCATTCTACTCGACAGGATTATCTTTTGAGATCTCTAAATAGATCTTTCACTTTGTGAACATATTTGACAACCCTGAAATGTCGCATATCCATGGATTTCTCTCGTTCTATACCTTGAGTTTTATTAGCACTAGGTAGCTAACAGGTACTTGATAAAAATAAATCGCATGCTCACTCGCACCACAGCTTATGAAACAACATCGCACTCGCACAAACATTCACACATCCTCTATACATACAAATACACCGGCGAATAAAACTGAGCATATCGTTTCAGCTTATTTTATGACAATGAAGTGATGAGATAGACTAAGAAAAATAACAGGGTTATTGCACAGCACTTGGCGCATTATTACTTCAGGTATTCATTTATATTTTGCCAGTTACCACACACACGTTGGGCGAGACTATACCGATTTTTGAAAATCGCCAAAACACGCAAAACATTTATTGAGGGTGAAGTTTTTTTCAAGAAAAACTGTAAATCGCTAGTTCAACCTCCCTCACAACCACTACAAGATTTCTAAATGGGACGCGGGTGGTATTTTTTTGAAAAGACACCCTGTAATGATTGTATCCGGATTAGATACATACGCTATCATATTATTTTTCTATGGCAGTTTTGTGCAACGGCTCACTCAAAGGGACATTTTCTACTATTTATATAATCTCATCATAATAAGCTCTTGAAAAGTTGAGATAGGAAAGTGCAAACCATTTTCCTCTAACTTGAATAGTTTGAGTTTTATAGCATGTCAAAGTTGCAAAAATGCCATTTTTAAAACGCGATATCTCGATAACGGTTGAATTTAGGAACATTAGTTGTATCACAATTTTTGTTCCAAATTGAAATATCAATTAATATCCCCTGTATATTAATTGATATTTCCATTTAAAAAAATCATACTTTTTCGTGCCATACTTTTGTGACGCACCCTGTATGTTTCCAAATATATTCAGAATGTGCGCTATTTACACCCCTAACCTGTGACGCATATTGATATTGATATTTTTCATATCCTATGTGATAAAACCTACTTTACTCTATCGTTGGGACACCCTGTACAAAATGTACAATACATAGGGAATACAGGAATCTATGAATACGAATTTCCGAAACCCCCAAATCGATAATGTCCAAATTACAGTTTTCTCTAAATCATCACTCGCCGCATCTATGAGTAAAAAGCTGAACCCCAGAAAAATGCCAATTCGTGGTTCCTACCTGACCTACCCACAGATGATTCCTTTCCATCTCTGTTATCCTATGCAATATGCCCCATCTTCTTTCTTTGTCTACTGTAAACCTTGGAAAAATCGCAAAATATTTCACAAAATGTCGCATCATTCAAGAACGGATTGTTTGTTGATTAAAAACGCAATGTTATATCGATAAGCAGATCCTCAAAGTTGTGTTGTTCTCCCGATTTGCGACATTTAGTGGGTTCATGTCAGGTATAGGAGAATAACATTGGGATACGCCCACCTTAACTACACCCTTCAAACCTAACAAATTATGGACTGTTAGCCGAATCCTGAAAATTGGTTTCTTTTCAGCAATGACGCGCCCGAAGATGAGAAGTCCTTTTAGAGGACGACACATTGAAAAAAGTTTGAGTTCTGATTAACCTCTATATTTACACTACAAACTATCCATTCATTTGATTACAATGGAACTCGAGTTATTCAACTAACATGTACGCATAATCATGCTCAAAATTTTCTGGCAGGAGAACCGGTTCCGATACTTCTGTTAAGAAATCAACATCTTTGATGTCCTCTGCAGAAACAACAGACTGTTCTTTTCTCGATTTCATCAAATCAGCCATATTCTTCAATGTATCCAAATAAATAATTTCCTCCTCAGATATTGTATCAGTACTCTCTAGGCAAGCATTTATTTCTTGCCACTGCGCCTTCATGGAGCTTTTCCATTCTTGCATATCCATCAAGTTGTCTGTAGTAGGTTCCTCTTGTAGGCATTCTTTAATCACAGGAGTACACGGTAAGTGGAGGGAATGAATATGTTCACATATAGCTAAGTTCAAAGTATACTCCGAACAAGAACAAGAGAACGTGTGAACGCATATGTTGCAAAGGTCGCACTTTAAGGAGCAGCACGTTGCCTCTCTGAGCACTCTTTTCACGTTGCTGTCAATGGAGTTTTCGACGTCTGTAACTATGAAGCTATCTTCGTCAATTTCCAGTATATCGTAAGTTTTGTCACATGCCGCCTGATGGGGTAGTTGTACTTGTCTCATATTGTCAGTTGTCTTACTGATGATCAAGTGATCAATTGATTTATCCCGCGTGAACTTCTGCAGCACATGCAGCAGCTTATCCAACCTCTTGATGATCTTACCATCCAAGTAGATGCCTTTCATCACGTTGTGCATGCTTTCCAGGTTCATACTCGTACTGGGCCTAAAACAATAGGCCCACTGTTGTTGATTATTAAAGAAATCTTGCATGAAATAATCATAGAACGGTGAAGTATCGGCACTCATGGCCGCAAGGAATTTTTGTAAGTTGATGTCAAACAGCCCGACATCGACGATTGTCTGAAGATATTTCAAGGTTTTATTTAACCACGCCCTTTTGGGGCGGTCTGGTATGGTTTCGATGACCTCTCGCCAGGCACGGTCAACGTGCCAGGAACAATACAAATGCACATTGGCACCGCCCATGACGAAAAACCAAGCGTTATAGTAGGCATCCGTTATGTCCGACATAAATATATCCGTGCTCACTGCCATTGTGGCTTGTTTTATATGCCTGAAAAACACTTCATACACGTAAATATCCTTGCGATTGGAAAACATAAAAGCAACAGGGAAGCCTTCGCCCAAGTCATCCAGAATAGAAACCGCAGTAAGTTCCAGGGCTTGTGGGTTAATTTTGTGGCCATCCACGCAGACTACGTTCATGCCGTGTTTCCCAAACATTTCTTTTTGGGTTTGGTTCATTAATATAAGACAAAAGTCGCTTTCCTCGAAGTTATACTCAGACAAGACTTGTCCTTGTTTCTTGAAAAATAAAACAGGGTTACTTGTGCTGGACTGGCACTCCTGCACCCATAGAGCCACACTAGTGGCATCGTCGACATGTCTATGTCCGTCGTTCATGGTTAAACGGAATTGCCTTCTTATTTTATCGATATTGTGTGTCGGCGTGCTGCGGCGGATGCGATCATGAATTCTGGCCAGTATTCTAAAAGGAAAGAATTTGCGTCACTGACCATCAATCACATCAATTTTAGTTTAATACCATCATAACACATTCTTCACGGCGCATAAAACGTAAATAAATTCCCACTAAGCGTTAAGGGCATTCGTTTCGTGGATGTGACAAATCGCATCAGCACACCGCATCATCCACACAAGTCATTGCGACGAATCGACGCATCAACGAATAGTGAGAAGGCCACTTTACAGGGTTTAGCAGACCAAGGAGTGATTTTGAAATTATTTGGAGTAATGATAAAAGTATGTGCTGACAGGTCTTCATACAAGTATCAATGATGATACTTTCGGCTCAGGGGTTTTGTCTATATCCCCTCTTCTTTTTGTTTGCCTAAGTCGGCTCCACGATTAATGTGATTAATTTTTTATTCCGGGAAGTGAGTATTTACATATTTCATTATAGTTCCCATTCACACTTCTGCGCATGCTTTCCTGTCACAATAAGGCAAAGAGCTCAAGTTACTGCCAATGAATATGAAAAAATATAAAAAAAAATGCGATTGATTATTGAAGAAGAGTAAGTATGTATACACTGTGGTCGCTTAAGTGTGCAACATATGGTTTTTTTTTTATCAACTGCACAACCAAAAAAAATATTGCCGAAAGTTGGTGCATGTTCGATAATCATATTAGGTGCAAAAATATGAAAATTGTACAAGAGTAGTACCCTTATTTCAGAAAATTCAGCAAAATGTTATGAAGAAAAGTTGTTTAGAATTCAAAGTTATGCCTAAATACCAAATCCTGGCCTAAGAAAAAAAAAATATTTTTTTGGAACATTTGATTTCCCAAAAAAAAACTTTTATATTCACCCTAAACAGTTCCATGTATTATTCAAAAACAAATCAATTTCGCATAGATTGGTTCAAATTAAAGCATATTTAGAAAATTTACCTAAATTTGACATTTTTTAGGAAAACACAAAATTCACTTAAAAAAAAATCACTTTATTTGCGAGTTTTTTAATATGCATATTATCATTATTAATGTTTTACCTTGTTGAAAAAACGTTTGCGATATTTTAAAGTTGGGTTTAATATCGTTGCAACAAACATGAAGCTTGTGATTTCCTAAAAAATTTAAAATTTAGGTAAATTTTTTTAAATATGTTTAAATTTGAACTAAGTTATGCGAAATTGATTTTTTTTGGAATAATTTATGAAAATGTCCAGGGTGAATATACAGGGTGTTTATTAATTGAATGCCGATACTTAAGGGTGATAATCCTTGGATGATTTTAAGACAAAAAGTTCATAAGGATATAGGTCCGCAAGAGCATAGATTTTAACATACAGGGTGTTGAAATAAAAAAAAAAAACTTTTTTTTATCATCACTGATACTATTCCAGATATCTTTTTGAAATTTGGTCACGTCTTCTATGCAGCAAAATGCATGGGAATGTTAGAGAGGGCGCCACTGATTTAAAAATATTGGATGACACAGCAGGGTGTCAATGCAATTAAGTAGATTTTATTTTTTTAAGCGAAAACCATGCGCCGGCCGGAAAAAAATCAAGAAAACAAATTGGTTCAGAAATAAATAGAGATTTTAAAAATAATTTTTATTTTGGAAGGAAGCAGTGGCGTACAAGTTTTTTCTACAAAAATATTGAGTGCAAAGCCCGTACGGACGCCACTGGTAAACATAATGAAATTGTTTGTACATCACAAAATGCATATTGAAGCCTAGAAGACGTGTACCAAATTTCATAAAGATATCTGGCATAGTATCAAAGTAATTATAAAAAAGTCATTTATTTTTTAATATTTCAACACCCTGTATCTTGAAAACTAAGCTCTTGCGGACCTATGTTCATATGAACTTTTTGTCTTAAAATCATCCAAGGATTACCACCCTTAAGTATCGGCATTCAATTAATAAACACCCTGTATATTGGAAATAATTAGATGTTTTAAAAAATTTTTTTTTTTTTCTTAGGACATGATTTGGTATCTAGGCATAGCTTTTAATTGTAAACAACTTTTCTTCATAACATTTTGCCGAATTTTCTGAAATAAGGGTACTTTACTCTTGTACAATTTTCATATTTTTTGGCCTACCCTGTATGCTGTTCGACTTGCAACAATTCTAAGTGCACCTAATATGATTATTGAACATGCACCAACTTTGGGCGATATTTGTATTTTGGTTGTGCAGTTAATAAAAAAAAATCCCATATGTTGCACGCTTAAGTGACCACATTGTATACAGGGTGATTCACTATACAGTGTCCCAAGGTGGATGGTACTTTAAACTTTTACGGAAAACGGGTTCTAGGGATCATTCACGTAAACCGTGATGCTCTATCGATCTAAAATATATTTAGTGATGCGACGTTGCCGCTTCTATTAGAAAGTAATAGCAGCAACTTTGATATTTTGAATAAGACACTAATTATCTTATTGAATTTTCAGATTCTTCAGAACGTTCTGAATAGTTTTCATAAATGTTATCCTATGCCTATCTGTAGCGCTTTTTGAGAAATGAATCGATTTTTTTTCTCAAAATATAGCTTGAGTTTCATTGCTATTACTACTCCACTGGGTTTCATAGAAAGTTGAAATTTTGAGAGTGATTGGGGAAGACCTTTTGTATTGCTCATGTGCACAGAAATATTCCGTAAATTATACAAGGTCTTGAAAAATTATTTTTTCTTCCTCGTGGTATAAAAAAGCTTGAAATTTTTTTTCAATGGAACATACTTTATATCATCAATTATTTTGAAAACCAATTAGAATATCTTTCAAATGTTATTTCATGATCATTTACCTTAATCTTCCCGTTTTCGAAATAAACGCTTTTTTATAAAAATCTTCTCTTCACAGTTGGTTTCCATAATATAATGAAGGTAACTAAATTACGTTATCCTTATAATAATGATTATTCACTTCGCGATTCAGTGGTTGAATATTTTTCAAATGATAATGGCAATCTACTGTGAAAAGTAGATTATTATGAAAAAAAAATACGTTTATTTCGAAAACAGGAACAATTAGGTATATGTACATGTAATATCAGCCAAAAAGGAATATAATTGGCTTACAAAATAATTGACAACATAAACCATGTTCCATTTGAAAACCGCACTTTCAAGCTTTTTTATACCAAGAGAAAAAAAAATTGATACGACCCTGTTTAGTTTACGAATACAGAAGGTCTTTCCGACTTACTCTCAAAATTTCCAATTTCTATGAAGCCTGCGGCGTAATAATAGGAATGAAACTGGAGCTATACTTTGAGGAAAAAAAAAGAAAATTGATTCATTTCTCGAGAGTCGCTACAGATAAGTATAGGATTATTCATTAAAAGAAGTGGCAACGTCACATCACTAAATAAATTTTAGATCGATAGAATACGATTTATGTAAATTCTTGTAGTTAGAGTTAAGGATGAATAGCTGACTTATCAGCTAAACTTCGCAAATTAAGAGTGGTTGTGAAATTTTGTAATGTAATTTATTTTTTCACGTTCGGGTAACTGTTCGTAAACAACCGCATGTACAGCTCCGCATTAATCGTGTTTATGAGCAGTAAAATTTCCACCACGCAACAACTCTCAGGGATGGATCTTCTTAAGTTAGAGTCCCACAACAGCCACATGCGAGGGCGTGTCCTCGCGCTGTCAAGTGCTGATTGGCTGATCACAAAAAAGGTCGAGCGATGACAAATCGCATGATCTTGGTGGCCAGTTGACCTTATCAACATAACCCAAACAAGTCATGTTCTATGATATGTAGCAAAATTCTGAAGGACTCTAAACTCACTGGTCAGATGATTGTGTGTTTGTTCCTACACGAGTCAAAAAGTCCACGACAGTCCGGATTCTGCGAAGCTCACTGATCACAGTCTTGATAATAATAATAATCAGAACACTTCAAATTCAAAGTTCTGAATTAAGCGAAGGACTGTGACTCCGCTGACGTTGACCTAAGAAATAAACTAGAAGAGCAAGTAAGGACAAAAATTAAGGGTGGCAAAAGCAAGGGTGTGAAGTAAGAAGTTTCCAACCGATCCAAAACTCGGAAACTATTGACATGCGTGACATAAGTTATTTGTGAAAGGTTGCTGATTTTTATCGTAACTATAATTAACGGTTTGTGTCACAGATTCGTCGGTTTCCAACCAACTAACCGAATGCTGCAAAGTTTACTTTGTACTGTTAATCATAAAGGATTGTCCCATTTCCTTCAAGTGAACTGTGAGCCACATCGCTAAAGAATAATTAACTTTCATAATATTAACTAATTTCAACTGATATAATAAAGAAAATGAAATTTTGGTCCCACGTTGTTCGCCAAAATCAGTTTGCAACAACTGCTTTGTTCAGAGGTGTAAAACGAGTTCCGACAAAACGTCTATCGACATCATTTATAAGATATCTGTTAAGAATAGTGCACGATCTATCGTCATTAGAACCTGAAACTTCTACTAACCACCTCTACGACAAATTAAACACAATAGAACTATTATAGTTCTATTGTGTCTATAATAGTCCGTTTCACGAGGGTTTGTACTCACGTCATTGATTGTCTCTCCTTTTCTAACTCATGGAGAGGTTTAAAAACAGACTGAAACAGAATTAATGACGTAATAAACATCGGTCGTTACTCGAATCCAAAATGGCCGCCGAGCAACAGCTGATTTCTATCATCTCTGAATAATAATAACCTAAAATTTGGTTATGTGATCAAGTAATTAATCAAAACAATGTTGTTGTCAAAACACAAGTCAGTTAACTTCTCCAATGTCACAGTTTTGTTGTATAAAATACCTTGTCGGTATTCAGAATGTGAACAAAATACGATAAAAAAGCTTGTGGTCTACTTTACAAAGGATGGAGATGCTGAAAAACCTTTTTTACCACTTGAGGCAGTTTTGGAGGTGAGTTATTTCATAAAACTAGTTCTTTGTACCTATTCATTTCCTATTCCATCTCCTGAACTTTTGTAGAGAGTATCTGATGCCCTTTGAATTGAAATTACAACTCTTAAAAGATCAGTTTTCATGGAATCAGAATTGATGAGGACTTCAAGGCATCCACGTCAATTGCAGTCCAGAGATAGATGGATTATTGGAGCAGTCATGCGTTGTTGAGAAAAGAAAAAAGGGCTAGTATTGTTATTGAATGAATATTTTGGGCAGGCAGAATTTGACATTATATTAGTTTATATTCAGTTCGTGTTCATGATTTCAGTCTCCTTATCTATGTTCCGCTGGTACTTGTTTGTAATAAAATTACGTTTATTATTTTCTTCTCCTATAGTAAGGAATGTGACTTATTTATCACCTTATGATTGGGCAGGAAGTGATGTCTTGCAGTTGATAACTGATCTGAAAAATGTTTTCATTTTTCACTCCCCCTCAAATGGCCGTTATTTCATGAGTTAGGTATAAAAAAATTATTGATAATTTATCATTTTTTTATAACTTAAAATAACGGCTATTAAGGCGGTTTGCAAGGAAAATCCTTTACTCCGCATTTTCAAAAAACACAATAGTCTGATGCTTTCTTTTTGACACTATCATAAAACTTGGAAAAATACATACACTCTGTAGAATCAAAATATACACTCACGGTCGGATAAACAGCACATGCCTAAAATTTGATAAAACTTTGATATTATAATATAATATAATATGATAATCGTTTATTAAGCTAATAAGCTTTACAAAGTCATCCTGCTTCAGTTATCAAAAAATTATTGGTGCATTAAAATGGTTCAAACAATCTGTCATTTGATCGGTCATGGCGATTTTATTCAAAATATTGTTCAGGTCTCTTTGTTCACGTTACAAAAAAAATGTGTAAGTTCTGGAAAAATTGGTTAGCACCATCCGAAAGGGAAAATTTGTGTACTCTATGAAAATCGAAAAGAATCGCTGGTTTAGTGAACTGACAAATGGATTCAAGTTCTTTAATGCACCATTACATCTTTGATAACTGTTGCAGGATCAAAGTGTTATCAAGTTTTAGGCTGTTAATCTACTTTTGGCCACCAAACTGATGTATTAAATTTCGTTTACCTAATAATTCATAAAAAAAATGCTGACTAGCGGATTTCTCGTGGGTTGATGCTCATCCAGTGATGGGGGGACGTCTACTGATAAGAATAAAACTCGACTATTGTGGGTTTTTGCGATAATGGTGCTTTCTTAGTTTTTTATTCAAACGTGTCTATACAGTGTGTCCAGAATAAAATGATGTACGTGGGGATATCGGAAACTACAGGAGATACAGTATCGGTTAAATGGAAGAAAAGTTGCGTATTTGTGTGCCCAATAATAATCTCACTTTGGTTTGTTTTGATTCGATACCGTAATGGAGATACAGGGTGAAAAAGAAAAATGGCCATTTTTTAAATAGCACAATATTTCGGTTATTATAAAAGATGAGGTATTGAAAATTTCTGGATCTGGGTAAGAAGATACGGTGATTTTGAAAATTGTGTCGAAAAAATTGTAGGCCCACTATGTTGCTTCCGGCCGAAGTCAACTTTTGTTTTTCTTATGGGCGCCATATTGGTTTTTCTAATTTCCAAAATCCTTATCAAAAATGCTTTCCAATAACATGACTTTCATAAAAAAAACAGACTTGACTTTGACTGGGCGCAACATAGGAGGCCTAAACTTTTTTGATGCCGTTTTTAGAATCGTCGTATCCTCTTATCCATTATCCTGAAAATTTAAAAGTTTTAGCTTTTATAATAAGCAAAATATTGTGGTTCTTTGAAAATGTGCCTTTGCTTTTTCACCCTGTATTTACATTACGGTATCGATTCCAAATAAGACAAAGGTGGAATATTTTTGGGCATACAAAGACGCTACTTTTCTCTTATTTAAGCAACGTCGTATCTCTTACCGTTTCCAATATCCCCATATAGTGCCATGTACATCATTTTATTCTGGACACACTGTATAGCAACGATTGCTTATTGGTATACTAAGAGAAGTCCGTTTTGTGAACTATTATAAATAGAAAAAAAAACCCTTTGCAAAAACACACAATTGTGGCGAATGTATCCCCCAAAAAGATCAGCTCCTCAGCAATTTTTTTTTTTTTCAATAATGATATTTCTACTGGACGAATGTATGGATCAATGTATTTTTTCACTCTCTCGAGCTTGCAATCCCTCCATGTGAGGATTTTTCAAAAACTACATATCTTGGAATTTCATTCTACATGATTCTCTTAATGCACAAACAGAAGCGAACTGGAATAGCGTTGAGTCTAATGGTAGAGTCACAAGCAGTGCACGCTGTAAGCTGCCTAGTCTAACGATCGCTCGCATCCGGATGGCGGATATACACGCGACTACGCTTCCAATGGATGACCAGCCTGAATCCAAAATCTAAATGGAAAACAAATCTGAACGTGTCCTGGAGAGCATTTTGAAACATACTTGTTCGGCTTCAATACAAAATTTGAACGCTCTTGAAACTATATGAATAATTAGCTACGACATACGTTTTTTTTCAAGTAATGACGTCATCTATGACGTGAGTATGAACCCTCGTGAAACGGACTGTACCTAATAATCAAGTTCAAGTAGATATATAAAACAATAACTCACTTTTGAGCCTCTTCATCCATGGGTTCTTCATATCTAATTCCCCTAGACGGGAATAAATGTTGACTTTCCTTCAAATGTCCATAATGGGTGCTCACATAATTGATTTTATACTGATCCGTCGCAAAAAATCGTTTCAAAATTATATGACTGGTACATCCAGAGCCAATTTTGCGAGTGCCTTGCGATTTCATACATCGTTTCCTGGCATTTTCGGGTAGCAGTCTAGGTTGGCCTTTAATGATGTTGTGATGTAACATCCATATTATCATAGATCAATGACTAACCTGTTCGGGAACAGTATAGGTACATGGTTTCGTAAAGATTTTTACAATTCTTTTTGCCTCTTGTTCGGAAGTAGCGCACTTTTTCACATTTTTGTATGTCTTCTAACCAAATCTGGAACTCTAAGAGTTTGGTTAGCAAAATAATGTGGTCTCGCACTAATTAATGGTATACAGTAAAACCACAAAATCTTGAAGAATATGTATCAGGATTAAAAAAAAATTCCAAAGATGAAATTCGTTGATACATTTTGACGTCTTTAATAGAGGGCGTACCATATGACACATCGAGCTTGTTTCAAAGAACACGATAGAAACGAAAGAATACACGCCCAGGAAATATCTCATGCAGTAGTTGAATTGTTTCAGGGACTGTGCCTATATTGTATGTATGGCACCTAATGTATTTCATGTTCATTTTACCATTATGCCTGGATTACATTCAATTTTATCTCGAAGTATAACTGTCAAATTTTCGCTTGGCAAACGGGAATCATATGCTACCATCTACATTGAATTAGCGTTCACGCTTACGGCAAATACAATGTGGATAGTAGCATATGGTTCCCGTTTGCCAAGCGGAAATTTGACAGTTCCACTTCGAAATGTAGGTGACAGATTTTCGCTTGCCAAACAGAAACATATGAATTTGGCTTTAGAATGACTTTGAACACAAATTCAATGTGGATGGTAATATATGAGTCCCGTTTGTCAAGCGAAAATTTGACAGTTCCACTTCGAAGTGAAATTCAATGTGAACCTTACGTTATTAAAAGAGGTGCAACTTTCTTTTCCACTGAATTATTTCATCTGTGATTCCTACGTGATTATCTAGAAAACCATAGAGTCGGCTGATTAGAGTAAGCTCATGTCTCTGTGACAAAATGTATGCTTGAGACGATGGGTTTAACCTCATACACTTGAACACGGTAAGCCAACGCGCATCTTTCTGTGACGTCATCTGCGGCAAAAACCAAAATAATAACCATAAAAAGCTACGGTCCTCAACAAAAATATTATTTCTTATGAGACTATAGCAACCATAAAATGCTACGTTCCGCATATTATTATTATGCTAACCTTAGAAACTGCGTCACTACGCGAAAAAAACGAATTTCGTTCGCGGGGCTGACATACCGTGTTTAGGTGTATCGTTGTAGAATCCTTGAATGGAGACACATTTTGTCACCACATGAAAAAGTGTGTACATGAATTGAACATGAATTTTACATGTTCGCTGCATGGTCGTAACTAACGTGGTGCTACTTCAAATTAAATTAAATAATTCGAAATGGTTACGATTGTTAAGATATTCATTGAAGCCGAAAAATCGAGGAACTGGAATCTCACTCTTCAAGTTTTCTTGTAGGCGAAATTTTGCCCCTCTCAGGAATACGAGATTATTGTGGACTAGCAAATTCTGGTGCTGGATATGATCGTGAAGCAGAACCAATGATGTAATAACTATAGATGAAACATAACGAGATAAACATGAGGACAACATCGAACTGTGCACTCGGGTGCAGAGTTTCTCCCACCACGTTGTTTGCCAAACATACTCTATTAAAAGTATAACTTCGCAGCAAAAAAATTAAATCATTGTTTGGAATCATTTTTAAAACCATTTTATGTATGAATTTAATCAAATATAAGTTGATGGTAACCTTTTTGTCAAAATTGAAACATCTCTTCAAGATTTGTTTAGGTATTTAGGATTTAGAAAAATCAGTATTCTCTTCTGAAAATTAAAAAAGCTGACACACCAAAATTGGGTCCGCCCTTATCGATCGGATTTTGTCTACACGTGTCATTCACATTTCGTCTCATTCGCGTCTCTTGTTTTTTGAGTGGGGTTTGGTGTTGATTTTGTGAATATTTATTGTGTTTTTATTCTGGTTTAGTTTGTAGTGCTTCATTATTTACTTATATGGTATATTGAAATGTCTCGCAAGTGTCAAGCTTGCAGTAAATGAGAATTTAAAAATTCTGTAGTTAGTTAGTTACGCCACTGGCAGCTTCGCGTGTAGTTATCAAAGCACATTCCAGTGAGGTGCAAACGTATCCCCACTCAGTTCCCCGCTCAACTCTTCCTCATGTCTCTTCTATGTTCGATGTTGGCCACCCAATTTTTCACAGTTTATGAATGAAATGTTTCATCTACAGTTATTAGATCATTGAGCAGAACAATAGCCGGAGAGCTCTCACATGGACTTTTCGCAGTTGAAAGAATGATGTTGCCACTTGCTTCGATGATTTTTTTAAGGAAAACTACTGCTTAGACAACTGATGAAGAAGAAAAGTTCTCAGGCTATGAGTTGCGCCCTTATCCGTTCTCTTTTTAACGACATTATTCCTATTTAATCAGAATTTATAGAACAAAAAAAAACAAATTTCAACTTTGACAGCCTGTATCTTTGTTACTGTCAACTTTTGGACAGAGATAAATGTAGTTAAATCCTATAGAAGGTGTGGTTTCGCTGTGTGCCATTAATAAGTGATTATCCTGTATATTTGTAAAATTCACAAACTCGGTTAATTCGGATCTAATAATGTTTATGAAGTCCCGTCTTATTGAACACGACAATACTTAATCCCTAGAGCATAGAAAAAAGGAGTTTTAACTACAACTTTCTGAACTCTCATTCATAAGTCGAATATTGTTTCGACGCCATCCGTGCAATGAGAAAGACAAAGATAGACAGTGGTTTTTGGGCTGTTGTTAACAATATCGCAGTGGCAACTCTGCACTGAAAACCAGAAGACCTGCCTTCTTCAGACCTGTTTACCAGTGGAGCAGAGTTTTGTCGTTAAAGCTAGGAGATGATGATTAATCGACAAAAATCATAGGAATCATGAGCATTGTGATAAATGGTCATAATAGTGGTTCTTTGTATGGACAAACAAAAAAAACATACTTACATTATTTAGAAAATAATAAATTGAATGCATCAATTTTAAAGGAAGAAATGAAAAATTGTGCAAATAAAAATGTTGCCTTGATTAGTATACTACACATTACACTGAGAAACAATTTGGCTAAAAGAGGCAGTGCTTAATTCGCTTCTTCAAGTAGTACTTCTCAAGAGAATAATTATTCTAACCTTGATAACTTTCAAATTCCCATTCGCATCGATCTATGGGAACATTGTGGATCCTTTCCAAATGATCAATGAATAGATTGGATTTGTGGAACTTTGCTTCGCAGCCATTTCCTTCTAGGCATTTATAAAGGGGTTCAGAGCTTCCTAGAATTCAATTGTGTTGATCGATTAGCATCATCATAATCCCAGTCAAAATCAATAAAAAACTACACATTATACTAATATTTCTTTTTCAAAAACACTCCGTTTAATATTGATACAATAATCTTCAACTTACTTTTCTCAGATACATAATCTGAGGGATGAGATCTTTTGATGTGTTGTTGATAATTTCTCTTCAAAGTGAAAGTCTTTTCACATTTGAGACATACAAACATTGCCGAATCCATGTTTATATGAGAAAAAGTAGAAACACATTTAATAAGGTACAATAAAAAGGAATTATTGGAAAATCGGTATTTGAACAGGATAATGCAGTCAAAACAAAAATAAATAAGAAAAATCAGTTACATTACAATCAACAATCAACTCAAAGTAGACTGGATCCTGGCAATAGTGACAATCCTCACCATTGAACTCGATACTACGTAACTGGAAGGGCCCCTGTCGTGTCGACAACTGAGGCAATTTTAGTCGTATTTTTTTGGTGCATAGGTATATTTTGGTTGGACTCAAAAGGTGTTGCTATCTTTGTCACACTCATTGCCCTTATGCGAAGTCGGAGGTTTTCAAATAGTTTGAAGATAAATTGAAAAAGCAGTTGATTTGCTTGGAAAAAAAGACTACAATTCTGTGCATACTTACTAGTCTTAATTATCATGATATGATGGATCTATATATTTCAAATAACTATCTGGAAAAATGCAAAATAAGAAACAAATTAGTAAATAATGAAGTATACTTAGATGATCCGTAATTCGATTAAATAGTTGAGAAAATACAGGGTAGGTACTAGGTAGTAGGTGCAGGGTGATTTATATGTTTAACCTGTGTATTGAGTAAAGTAAAGGTATTAAGGTATAAACTTGGAAAACTTTAATAGCTTAAAATAAAAATGAAAATACTTTTATTTTTGAGGTCACATTAAAACTAATAAATATGGTGTTTTTTGATATGGGGCTTGAGGAATGTCCGAATAGAACTTTTGCATTTCTTGGAGTGTTCACCATCGTCAATTTCTAAAGGGCCCTACTCACACGCCTGCAGCAGGGGCAATCTAGGAGGCAGGGCGATTGGGGCAATTTCCTAGATCGCCTTCTAAGCAGGGTGGTAAGGGCCCCTTCATACCTTCCTAGCATTATTTCAAGCAAGATATGAGAAAACAAACTTTGGAAATGATGTTAGTAGTACCAACGAACTCGAACAGGATGTGAAATTGTCACATTCTTAAAACAAAACGTACTTTACAAGGAAGTTTCTCCTGCGGCAGGCCTAGATTGCCCCTGCTGCAGGAGTGTGAGTAGGGCCCTTTTAACTAGGACAATTTCGTGTAGGTATGCTTAAGGTGCATGCCCTTGTCCTTAATAATTGGAGTTATATCACTTGGGCAAAAAATGAAATCTGCTTTTCTGGAGCGTATTTATTACCACACCCAAATGCACTGCAGAAATTAAACATTTTGTTTGGCACCCAAACTATAGAAAGCTATACATATTGATTGAACATAATATTAGCTGCAACACTCAGTGTGGCTTTCTCCGTTTTTAGGATAGAATATCTTTACTAAACGTACTAGATTCTATCCTCAAAAACAGACAAACATTTCACAAACAAGTGCACAATGAGTGTTGCAGTGTGAAAAAGTGTGCACTAGTGGTGCATAACAAACACAGCTAATATATTATGTCAACAGATATGACAAAGATAGACACCCCTTTTTGTCTCTATCTCTTTCTAGTCGAAAATTTGTCTCGATGTAAACAGCACGGATGGGTCCCTTCCAGGTACGGTAGTATCGAGTTCAATGATCCTCACTGACACTGACACTTACATCAATAAAATGTCATTTGGAAGATGTTGGTTCGACGTTGCCTAGATGCAATTATTTACGGAATTTAACGACACCTCAATACTTCATAATTATGTACTGAATAGGGAGTTTTTGAACCCCTTATTAATTTCAACGTTATTAACGTATCCCGGTATACTAAGCATGCGCGGAAAACAAAACATTAATAACGGAGAGGACACAAAAAAGAGATTTTGAAACTCGTATTTAACGTTTGACGTTGTGTCATCTGTCATCATAGTGACATAGTGATCAGGTTTGTTTTGTTTGTTGTGTTTTTGGTTTTTGATGTTTTGATTTTGATTTTGTGATATTTTCGCCAAATTCCTAGCAGAGCCTCACGGATTATGAAATATGGAAGATATTTTGGTTCAAATTGGACCAGATTCAGACTACCAAATGTGAGGTTCACATCATATTTTACGTCCGCTTGGCAAACGGATATCATAATAATATGCCACCATCTACATTGAATTTGTGTTCAAAGTTACTTTTACGCCAAATTCAATGTGGATGGTAGTACATAATTCCCGTTTGACAAGCGGAAATCTGTCACTTCCACTTCGAAATTAAATTAAATGTAACTCAGGCAAAACCACGAGTATCATGGGCAAAACACCGACTGGAATGATAAACAGCTGATCTCTATCAACATTAATTACACTGTTACCAAGCTGTAAAACATAGGATCAGTTTCTGTTGGATATTTGATAAAAAGACAAGAATCTTACAATTCCAGTGCAAGCTGTAGTCATTTTTAACCATTTAAATTGTACTTTGTATGTTTCACGATTTCTATGTAATAATTAAATAATACTGTATATCGATATGACAACATGAGAAAATAACCGAAGGTTATTAAGCGAACGTTAAGGCTCCGTAGATAACGTAACACGTTATCGGTTAATAACCGATTCGGTTATTTCCAGACATCTGCGCAAGCTCAGAATAACCGGAAACGTAAATAACGGGCGAATAAGAGCTTCAAAAACTCCCTAATAACCGATTCGTTTATTTCCAGACATCTGTGCAAGCTCAGAATAACCGGCAACGTTAATAACGGGTCAAATAAGAGCTTCAAAAACTCCCTAATTATAATAGGGTTGTTCCAACCATCCACAAGAACCGTTTCAGAACAGATTTTTCCGGTAAATCAATTCATTTGTGAATTTTGACTAAAAAATCATGATGAATACATACAGGGTGTCCGGAAATGATGAGCAAAAAATTCAGGTGAGAATTATAGACAAAAATAAATGCTACTTACCTCTTCCTATAACATTTCTTCAAAAATTGATTATTGACGGAGTTACAGGTCTGAAAGTTAACCTCATTTGCAGTTTTTTTGCAATACCTGTTGCCACGCTCATGGTTCATTTGCCCACCTTTTTTTCGATTTTTGTAGAGGGCGCCTCATACGAGCTTATACTTCGATTTGAATGGTTGCAACTTTTAAGTGAATTCTCAAAAGTAAATTCTCCCCAAACTTGTTTCTACGGCAACTTATAGCGCATGATTCCAAAGCATGCTTTGTTTAAGGATGAAAATAATAATAAATCAAAATAATTTCGTATTCATCAAATTATGCAAGCAACGTAATTCAGGGTTTTTTCTAGAAAATGGTTAGATTTATCGAAACAAAAGTAGTAAACCTGTTTCATGTCAAAAGGTTAGGAGAATAAAAATATTCACTCAAAAGTCGCATACAGTGTAGCACAAAAAAGTAGGGACCATTCAAATCAATCTATAGGTGCGTATGTGGATCCCTCTACAAAATGTGAGAAAACGGTGGGCAAATTTTCCTCACTCTGATTAAGCCCCAAATACGAGATTTCGTCAAAATATTATGAGCGTGACAAAAGACATTGCCAAAAAACTGCAACTAAATATTAACTTCACACCCTGTAACACCATTAATAACCAGTTTTCGAAAAAATGCCCTAGGAAAAGTTAGCATCTATCATTCTCGGAAACCCAGTATATTCATTTATATCTCAAGGATTCATGATCTCTTTTGGCTGTGTGATTTTGATTTCTGAAATTATAAAAACGCTCGAACATCTTCACTGATAACAATTAAACACTCCAAACGAACCAAACGCGCGAAGATCGCTGCGTCAACTGCAACAATACACAAACAATCCACACAAGATGATCGTGTTGTTTGTAGTGTTCGCTCGGTTCACTGCGTTCCCATTTTTTCGTGAATATATATTATTGTAGAATACAAGTAAGTAGTAATCTTAATCATTCTTTATATTCGCCATGATTATTGACGATGCTATGATCAACACGTCCTTATTTACGACGATTCTTTGTTTATTTTATTGAAATAGCTTTGGGGGTTCCACAAAGCTGATCGATTAGTTCCCTATATTTTCCACTGGTCCATTCCATTTTTTCCACTAACAAAGCAGACAGAGAGAACGCTCCGAATACTAGTTCTCACTGCGCGCAACAGTAGAACAAACATTTTCTTTGAGCATTTCTAGTCTACCGAGTTGTGGAAAAACTGACGGCAAGAATCAGGTTTTAATTCTTTTTATTGATCTTTATTGAATTATGAAAGACGTCTAACAATATCGTTCGGTAATGTATGGACGTGCCAAATAAGGCATCATGGAGAGATTTCTATTGCGGAACGCAATTGCCACGCTAGCAGAGAAAATTGAAAATTGATACAGTGCGCTCCAGAAGCTAAAGGAAACAATAATAGAAACTCTTCGACAATGCCGGAGGCGAATGTCCTTTATCGTCAAACAAATTTATGTAGCCAAAATGTCCAAAATTAATAATATAAGAGATACATGTTGATTACAGCGTACAATTTTGGAAATGCAAAGATATAAAAGTTTCTTCTAGTAACCTCATTATTAACCTACATGGCTTTCTATTACACCTTACACCATGGAATTGGGACGGTCTCAATAGTAACATCCAAACTACAATCCGGTGATCTCTACAGTTCATAACAAGAATTCTCAGACTCTTCATACATTTCAAGAACCAAATTCTGAATCAGGTTAATGCCTAAATGGATCCTTGCAAAACGTGCAGTTGAAGTTGAAGAAAATAAGATAAGGTACCAAGGTATACGTATAGGTACTCACAACAGCTGAAGGCCTAGATGTAGAATCAGAGTATATGTGAGAGGGTTAGCAGTGGATAAACTTATTTAAAAGATCCAGACATAGAGCAATTTTGATGAAGGTTGATGGAGTTGATTTTTTATTGGATGAAATAGCTTAAAGGCTTCTCCTTTCTCCAAAATACATAAACTGCAAAATGGTCTAGAGATATGTTTGTACTTTATTTAAAAGTTATGCAAATATTCACAAAATGTTTTGTTATCTATATATAGGTATTTCCAATGATAAAAGCTGGCATACTGTACCTATATAGGTTTTTTTGTCATCGTCAAAACATTTTTGACCAATTTGGTACCGCTCAGTATTCTTGTCCACTGTCTTCTATCATGAACCGAAATTATCTTAAAGTCTGGAAAACGGAGTTTGCCCGATTGACTTTTCTAAAGATTTGCAAACATTGGCAAGTATTATCTCGCGTTTGTGGGCGCGCTAGTGAGCACGGTAGACTTTCTGAAAGGCACCGTTCATCACCTATCGCGATTTGTTGGAAAAGATTTAACTTCAATGGCATAGAGAAGATTCTACGGTCTGTTGTATTGTCGCGATCCACCGTTGCCCAAATTATTAATTTCAATGCATGAACGGGAATTTTTGGAAGAGCAATTACTATGTTGAAATGTCCTGTTCCCGCGCCAGATCTTACTTCTTACTTCTATAGACATGGGGACATGCTTCAGAGAATTGCGTGCGTAACAAAAATTTGAGAACCGCGCACAGATCTAAGGCCTTGAGTGATGCTTGGAAAGCACATTCTCAAAACTAATTGTGATTATTGGTAGAAGGTGTCATGTGGTAGCCACACGCACGTTATCAAAAAAATGGACATGGTATATGAACTGCTGGACACTCGAACTTATACATGCACATTCTTAAGTTAAATTCAAAGTCCAATATCTTCAACGAGAATAGAGATATTTTAATACGGATTGCGGATTTTTGAAACTAGTTTTGTCCGGATTGAGATGCATGGAATAGGTCTTTCGTAGAAACAAAAAATCATGATATAGAGGGTGATTCATGAAGTCATGCGAAAAATCAAAATTTTTGTTAGTATGCCATTTCAGGGAGCATTGAATTCAGGCGATGCAATATAGTTTGTTACTATGGTAATGTTAATATCTCCAGTTATTTTTGGCAGTTTTTGAATTCAAGCGCGTTGTCATCAGATACGCTAACAAACATCATAGTGGGGGAGCAAGATGTTTGTGATGCTATAACTTTGCTGTTGCGGTGCATCGACGGATTTCTACGATTTTTGCAGTGTTTGGAATCTTATTTTTACTGATTTGAAAAAAAATATAGAATAATCTTTTTTTTTAATCGATGAGGTACTAATAATCATGGTCAGATTAATAGCGCCAGCCTAGAATTTGATAAAAATTTATTTATCAACAGTTATAAAAAAGAATTGATGTATTTAACAACTTATTGAATCGCGATTTTTTGAAAAAATTGTTCAAGGCCTTTTTATCACGTTCACTTTGAAAAATTAAACTTTTTTCTTTGTAACTTTTGATAAAAATGGCTAGAACCAATCAGACATTTCACAATAATTGATAAAAGGATAGTGAAATTTTAAACTTGGAAATATTTTGAAGAGATCATGAAAGATTTGTAATTTTTGCCATGTTTAAAATTTCAAAGTTAGTAGGTTCAGTAACTGTGAGATTTCATAAATTTTGCCCCTCTTTCGAATGGTGCTAGCCATTTTTAACAGAAGTAACACAGAAAACAGTTTTTTTATTGACATTTTTTAAATGTGATGAAAGGGTCCAATTTTTTTTTAAATCAATAGTTTCCGTGAACTGACGAATGGATTTAAGTTTTAGAATGCACCAATACTTCTTTGATAACTGATGCAGTATCATTTATCAAATTCTAAGCCTGATCTGTTTATCTGACCGCATGAGTGTAGGTGCATTATCGTTAAAAAAAAATGTTCATTTTGATTTCAATTTCTCTTTAATAATGGTCTCCAGCTCTGCAAAAACCGTAGAAACCATTAATCCATTGCTGAAATGGATATACTCACAAAAATTTTGATTTTTCGCATGACTTCATGAATCACCCTGTATATCATGATTCTCTGTTTCTACGAAAGATCCATTCCATGCATCTTAATCCGGACGAAACTAGCTTTAAAAATCCGCAAACCGCATTAAAATATTTCTTTTCTCGTTATAGATATTGGACATTGAATTTAACCAAAAAATGTGCATGTATAAGTTCGAGAGTCCAGCAGTTTAGTTTGCAAAAGTTACTTATTTTTTATTCACGTTTTGGAATTCGTTCAAAAATTATTCGTGTATCGCGAAAACATATTTCAATAAAAATATCCCTAGACCATCATTGAGTTATGTGTAGTGATTTTTCCAGCAAAGGGGTAAGTTTGGCAATGGTGTTAGATATCAGATCGATACGTCTCAATTTTTAGACATCCAAATATGAGCATGATTATGGAATTTAAGATTTGCTTCGTATAAACCGCAGAATGACGTAGACGCAAGAAAATAAAAAACATGAAAAAACGCCCAGTTTGACAGTGACATTTGTCTGTTGTTCTTCAATGTTGTTGAAAACTCTTGTTTTTCATTAAAAACCTGCAATTTTGTGCATTTCTTTACGTGGAAAAACCAATTGTAAGTACACAAATAACCCTAACCACTTCCACATACATTCCTGAACCAACGATTCATTAGACAAATATTTAAGCTGATAAAAAACCTCTTATCTGTTAATTGTCCCCACTCATTCTTCAACCAGTTTCTTTAAAATACCATTATTACTCATCATACTGGGCTTACTCATGAGAAATTCCATTCAAACAGGCGGATTTTGCTTAAGTATGTTGTTACGTGATAACCACACAATTAGCTGGTCCATTGTTTTGTGTATTAAAGTAGGTCTGTCTCAGCTCAGGTTTATTAGGAAATTGTTTCTGGGAAGATAAGTGTTGAGTGGTGAATTATTGTGCTTTATAGATTCGTTTTGAAAGTGTTTTCGGTGCTACTGTTTTGATTGTACCTTCAGGTAATGTTATTCAGTTTTTTCGAAAAAACCTTGTGACTATTTAATTTGTGTACCGTTCATTTATAGGTTTGATAGATGAGTACCTATCTGTTTTTAATAATCTAAAAAAATCGTTGATCTTTGACTTTAAAGTTAAATAGGTATCGTTCATTTCTAAATCTAAAGTAGGTAGGTACCTATTTATACTGTGAGATTGTAAGTTTTCAACTTAAGAAATAATCGTCGTTGGATTTTAAATTATCAATAATTTATAGCTTGAAAAGTATCGCTGACCCTTTTGTGTTGAACATTTTAAAATTGTCGTTGACTAGGTTAAGAAGGTTTCGTTGATTCTGAGTGGTCTACACACGATACGGAAACACCAATTTGCCATTTTTGAAACTTTAGCTTAAAATAGAATGGTTGGAAACAAAATTGCGTTTTTTTTTTAATTTATTTTCAAGAAAATGCAAATTTAAAATGAAGAAAATTGACCATTTCTCACTCACTTGTATGTAAGTGAGTTTGTAAGTTTGTTTGTAACGGAATCTTGGAACTCGATTTTTACCCACTTCAAATGACCAGATTGATTCGCTGATATGCAACGTTGCCAAGGTAATTTTCTTTTCAAAGGGCTTAGATCTGAAAAACACGCTTTCGAACCAAAAAGTGATAAATCATTTTTAATTTGAGAATAAAAAGGTTTACGAGAAAATTAATGTAGTTGTGTTGAAAGTGTGGGGAGCTTTGTTATTATAAGAGATACAGGGTCGGTTAAATGGATGAAAAGTTGCGCAACACTGCCATGGTGGCTAACCAGTGTTGGCAAGAATGGTAAGGTTTACATTCAATTTTACTTCGAAGTGACAGATTTTCGCTTGCTAAAATCATACGCTACCATCAAGATTGGATTTGTGTTCAAAGTCACGCTTACGCAAAACTCAGTACCCAAATATTCGGATGTCGCGACAATCTTTTCTGCCAAGAAAAAACTTATCAAATCTAACTCCATCTCATGACTCATTTTATTTAATTTGAAAGAGTAACTGTTTCGAACAGCATCGACGAATACCGACCGTTGCCGAATTGTTACTCGACAACCGACATCAGGAACCATAACCTTGTTTTTCGGCTCCGTAAAAATAAAACAGGTGGTGCTCTTAAATAATTAAATTCTCGTACCTACACATTTCAGTAGATACATAAATTTATGTAAATATTTTGGTATTGGTATGGGTGACCGGCGGTGATGGAGAACATCACCTACTTATATACAGGGTGTCCCAGCAAGGGTGGCCACCGGCCATATCTCAGTAACTACTGGACCTAAAAGTTCAGGAAAAAAAAATTATCACTAAAGTGGCCACGAGAAAATGCTGGGAAATATTTATAACTTCGAAATTTTTCCGCTAGGGGGCGCAATCAAAGCTTAAATATTAAAATTCGAAATTTCTCCGGAAATTCTCAGATTGAGGTATATCTTTATCAACATGGTTAGAAAACCTAGACAATTTCACGTCTTTTTGGTACAGGGCTCATTGGCATACCGATCTTCGTGTGAGTAGGGGAAGGTAGTGAAAGTGTAATTGTTCAAGTGGCTGTAACTTATAAACTCACCTCAAAAATTTAAATGGTACGGTATAATTCTGATAACAGAATCGAAATGAAGATTAAATTTACAAGAAAAAACCTCCAAACCGCAGGTTGATATCTTTTCTCGTTTTCGAGTTATGGCCGAGAAAATAATTTTTGACACTCGAAAAGTTGTTTGTTGTGTAGTTTTATTTAACTTTATAAATGTTCGAATTGTCCTCCATCTTGTAAAATACATTTCTCAATTCTGTGTCTACAAATAGAAACAGCTGTTTCTATTTCAATTGGTGCAATGGAATGTATAGCATTCTCAATCCGCTCAATCATATTTTCTCTTGTGGTGGGACGAGTTTTGTAAACGATGTCCTTGATTCGTCCCCACAAGTAATAGTCCAACACAGTTAAATCGGGGGATCTCGATGGCCATGGGAACAAACTGCCCCTTCCAATCCAGCGATCTGGATAACGGTTGTTTAAAAAATCACGAACCCTCCGTGCATAATGAGCTGGGCAACCGACATGTTGGTACCACATGGACATCCTAAGACCAATGGGAACATCTTCTAAAAGTATTTGCAAGTCATTTTCTAAAAAGTTTAAATATGATTCACCATTTAAATGGCCATCAATAATATATGGCCCAATAATTTTGTTTCCTTACACTCCGCACCAGACGTTTACACTCCACCTGTTTTGATGATCCACTTCCCGCATCCAGTGTGGGTTTTCCCGCGACCAAAAGTGCATGTTATGCAAATTAACATTTCCAGAACTAGAGAAACGGGCTTCATCGGTCCATAAAATTTGGGAGAGGAATTGAGGATGTTCGTTGCACATTTCTCGAAGCCAATAGCAATGGTCTAGTCGCCTGTTGAAATCATCTTCTGATAGAGCTTGGTGTAAGGAAAGATGGTATGGACGAAGTTTGAAGTCTCTTGAAATTCGGAGCACTGAAGAACGACTTAATCCTAGATGGTGGAAAATTTCTCTTGTGCTCAAATGCGGTGAAGCTTCCACGTAAGCGAGAACGTTTATAATATTGTCTTCATGGTTTCTTACCGGACGTCTTCTGATTGGAACTGGATTGAGCTGTACACTTCCCGTTGTTCTTAAACGTATTGCCATTCGCCGAAATACCTTTCTGCTGTAGTGCCTTCGTTCAGGATACCTTGCAGCGTATTCACGTGCCGCAATCGGAGCATTTCCAAAACATTGAAAATATACGGCGAGCATATCAAAAGCCTCGGCATTGGTGTAAGACATTTTAACAGAGAATGTTAAATGATAATTAAGAGATTGTTATGATTGCAATATCTGTTTCAATTATCTCCATGAAAACCCGCCGATGTTTTTCCACAGCTACCTAGATTTTTTTTCAACCCATCATTGCAATATTTAATACATAATTAGATTGGGATTTATGCTCATCAAAATGTTTTTCATTTATTATGAGTTTTGTTCTATTGAAATAACAAATGAAAACATTGAATTTTACATAATTTGGACTAGTTATTATTATTGAAGCCAAAAAAAAAGCAGGTTGCAATAGAACTACACAACAAACAACTTTTCGAGTGTCAAAAACTCTTTTCTCGGCAATAACTCGAAAACGAAAAAAGATATCCACCTGCGTTTCAAAGGTTTTTTCTTGTAAATTTAATGTACCTTTCGATGCTCTTATCAGAATTATACCATACCATTTAAATTTTTGCGGTAAAATGAAAAACACTGTTTTTAATTCAAGTTACCCCTTCTAGCAATTTTGCTGGAGACAATCACGCACTACTGGATACGATGTTCGAAAGTACTCACATTTATCTTCTAAACAAGCCTATTAGCAACAAAATCGGACAAGTCGTTTAAAAGTTACAGCCACTTGAACAATAACACTTCCACTACCTTCCCCTACTCACACGAAGATCGGTACGCCAATGAGCCCTGTACCAAAAAGACGTGAAATCGTCTAGGTTTTCTAACCATGTTGATAAAGATATACCTCAATCTGAGAATTTCCGGAGAAATTTCGAATTTTAATATTTAAGCTTTGATTGCGCCCCCTAGCGGAAAAATTTCGAAGTTAATACTGAAGTTTCATTTTCATCATCATCAACTTTTTCCTAATAATTAAAATTAACGTTTATTTCTTATTTGCGTCTCTCAAAGCAGCAAGATCAACATTTTTTTCCGCAAATCCACCTTGTTTTTAAAACTGAGTAGTTCTAAGATTCATTCAGCGAAAAACTGTTGAAAAGAGCATTTTTTTGCATTTTGAAGTATCTCTTTGAATGCAGGAGAATCAAAAGTATTGCATCGTACAAAAATAAACTTCAGAGTTGCTTCAAATAAAAAAGTAGATCTTCATTGATGTTCTCTTCGAAGATACACGGAGCAAGCGTGTATGGTCGAAGGATTCTCTGTTCTTCAGAGGTCTGAGCTTTTTTAACAAAATGAAAAATCGATTTCTGAAGAAGTCAAAAAAGTTTGGTTGTCTCAAGACCGATCCACACTATTTTTCACACATAGCTAAAGAATCATCAATCAACAAAACCTGAATCTAAGGATTTATTAATAATCAATTGATTCGCTTCATAAATTATGTATAATGCGGTTTTTGCCAAAGGTATTATATTATTTTCGAAAATCGTCCTGGATGGATGTTTGGTCCATATTATTCCCGCAATAGACTTGTTCAGTGAAATTTCGACAACGATATTTTTTTGGCATTTTTACGATATATTACACACAAAACTTCAGCCCGATTGGGTGAGGATTAAGAAACTTACGGGCCTTCAAATACCAATATATTTTTAGCGTCGCTGTGACGTCACTGCATCTCTCGCCTCAATACCGGCTACCGGTTGAGCAACGGCACGTGTAGGTTTGAAATTGTTTTATTGGATAGTTCATTGTTTTGATCATCATTCTGTAGTTATGCGGTTCTGCTATTGATCTGTGATAAAAAATGGGTGACCAGCGACACCGTTCAGTGTAGAGACAAAACTGGTTAGACGCGACGGGTGCAGTGGTGTCATCGGTCAAGCCCGGAGCGTTTCAAATTTGCAAGGTTTTGATAATTTATTTACACCGCGAACAAAGCTTGAATCGTTTTAATAAAACATAATATCTACTTCTATCGATACTTTTTCCGTGATTAATTTCGTTTTCTGATGAATAACATTGTTGACAAGTTGCCAATCATTTCCTGTTATGCTATGATTTTAATTGTTGGAAATGGTTCATTACTCTTTTCACCTATTTATTGCATACATGATTCAATTACATAACACTAGGGTTTTTACGATTAATTTCATTGTCAACCTCTTATATACGTTATCTACGTGAAATACGAGTAGTATCGCTTGTTGGTTTACTATTACAAAATAAAAACAAATAAATAATATCAACCATGTGTTATCGTGGGGAATGTATTGATCTATGACTCATGGTCGTATCAGTCTATGACATCATCAAGGTTAATTTTCAGCAAACATCTGCGATACCCAATAAGGTTATATTTTTTTGTAAACTTTGGAGAATAAACGGCCAAGAAACGTGACTAATGTGGACCTAAACATAGCGAAATTTCTTTTGTGTGAAGTGACGTGAGTGAAAAAAAAATCATATTGTAAGTATTGCAAATTGGAAATACAAAGTAGTGGGGTTAGAACGCTTTTTGGACGCACGTTTATTCTCCAACAAATCAAACCCGAATAATTCGTCAGACTTATTTTTTCCAGATACGATGACCATGGACGACGGCACTCCTGTCACAACTGTCATTCTGCCAGTGCTTATACGCCACATTTTGTCACAAATGGAGAAAAACGACATGGCAGCATCGCAAACTCTTCGAGCGGCTTTCGCCAAAGCCGAAAGTGCGCATCCGGGTTTGAGTCTGGATTTTGTCGCAGGTTTATTCGAGCAAGCTGACTTGACTGTCAATATGAATGAGAGCATTTTGAGGTTGCAAGGCGGTGTTGCTGACACTGACGAATACAAACTGAACAGATCGGAAGATGCTTTTCAGGAGTTGAATCGCAAAAGTGCAGCGTTGAAGAAGATTTTGAGCAGAATTCCCGATGAAATTTCGGATAGGAAGAAGTTCCTGGAGACGATTAAGGAGATTGCCAGTGCTATTAAGAAGCTGCTGGATGCGGTTAATGAGGTTAATGGGTTTATTCCCGGGACCACGGGGAAGCAGGCTTTGGAGCAAAAGAAGAGGGAGTTTGTGAAGTATTCCAAGAAGTTTAGTAATACTTTGAAGGATTACTTTAAGGAGGGGCAAGCTAACTCGGTGTTTGTCAGTGCGCTGTTTTTGATTCATCAGACGAATATGATTATTTCCACTGTCAAGAGCAAATGTGAATAAATTGGATTTGCTGACAGTTAATGGATGTAGCGTATATTATTAACTATCCGCTTTGTTCAAAGCAGATATGGTTCGGTTATTTAGTATTATTTTTTATAGATTTATGTATTATTATGCAAATCCTACATTTTTAGTATAATAGATGATAGTATCACGTAACATGTTTTCTAATTTCGTTCCTAGACGAATATGGCAACACTGGGAAGACCGGAAAAAGTATCAACAAAACAAAGAATCGCGCTGGACCGTTTCAAGAAAAGGGTTTTGACTTTTCCAGGGCGTAAATTACAATCATAGGAGCCATTTTCTCATCTTTATCAGCCTGTGATGATAGACTCTTCCATGCAGGATCAGTTATTGATGATGCATTGGAAAAAAAATCTTCGAAAATTGAATCAGCATAACACCCCGAACGTAGGCAATTTGTTTGAAACAATAACATTTTGTTTTTGTTTTGAACTTGACATGCGATGCTGCGACGTTTGCATCGTTTGTGAAGAGTGTTCAATAAAAAATTGTTTCAAAAACCGTATGTCTTGGCTAACATCGCAATTATGACATGACATCCACTTTCTAACCGTCACAGATGCCATGATGCCAAACCATACAAACCAGCCACGACCTACGTTCATGACAGAAAAAGAAATCCAGAGGTGACTTGATCGTATTTTTTATTGAACACTCGTTACTAATATTCAACAAAGATCCCACTTTCCAGCAACTTCTTTTTATCAAGATTACATGCTAAAGGATTTGAGGTTGACTTCTAGAGAAATCATGAATTTAAATTTTCTATGTAAAAAAAATACTTTTTTTCGGCATAAATGCAACACAATATCTTCAGCTTAATAACAAATTAAATTATTTTCAACTGGAAAATGACACTGTCACTGTGACGCATATATTAACGTCATGGCAACGCATTTCAAATAGTAACACATTTATTGTAATAAAAATTCCTTTTATAAACTTATTAGTGTAAAGATCGAACTAGTAGATTCTGCGCATGTGTTGAACTTGTCAAAATGACAATGAAAAAGGGGCATAGCGCTGTCTGGGTTTGGACTCACAACTTCGCGTGAGTGTATGGAAAATTGTCCATTAATGAAACTAGCTCCCCCTTTCGGTTATTCCTGGAGTACCCCTTTGAAGGTGATGTTTAGTTAGAGGGTGATGTTTTTAAAATAGATTGGATACACATACAGGGTGTATAAATTTGTGTCGAAACTTGAGTCGGGCGCGCTCAAGTGGTGGGAAAGAAGCGCTTCTAGATAAGATAAATTCATTTTGGCTTCGAGAGCACTTGACCGTCAGCGACAATCCGTATCGCAAAATCCGACGTGGTATCATCTGTTGCACTACGGCAGATAAGTTATGGGACACCGTGTATTTATGTCTACTTTCTATGTGTGGTGAAGTAAGGTATTACCGTATAGCAGCACATTGGCAACACAGCGTGAATCCAGTCATGTGATACACCGTAGTCACATGCTTACGTAGCCACTGATTGGCCGCCGTCTTGCCAATTATTTTCATTGTACAGTTAATGAGCGAACTACGGAGCTAATTTTTTTTTAGAGCTACAGTGACAAATGTTGGTTAAAGGTTGACAAATAATTTCTATTACAATAGTCATAAATTGATTAGATTAATCAGGGCACATGGCAACGTTGCTAAAAAAAAAATATATTTTCATGAGAGATGTTTGGATTAGTGATATTTGTTTTCTTACTTGTTTTGTGATTTTAAGTTTATGATTCCAAGTAGCAAAAAAAAATGGGGTTTGTGTTGTCCAAGCGAGGCACAGAAATGTATTGGGCTGGAAATCAATCAGATACGAAATGATAGAGTGAAGTAATAACTTGTACAGGGTGATTCACTATATATTGACTTCCCTCTAACTCATTCTATACAAGGTGTACAGAAAAAAGTTGTTCGGTTTATACTAATTTTTCTCAATTAAGCAGTATCATTTATACAGGGTGTCTCAAAAGCTGTCCGCAGCACCGAACTTTGAAATTTGTAATCGAACACCCTGTATTTTATTAAATTTTTAGATTCTACGTTCAATTCTAAGTCTTATGTGTACAAGAGTACAAGGTATATTTATCTTATCTCTTGTCGCTTTGGAGATAAAAGCTGTTATATGTATTTTGGAAAATCCAATATTTTGACCCCCCTCTAACTCATTTTACACAAGGTGTAGAAAAAAAAGTGTAATACAAAAAGTGTTTGGTTTATACTGAATTGTTTAAATCGGGCCATATTATTTATACAGGGTGTCTCAAAAGCAACACCCAACTTTAAAATTTCAAATAAAACACCTTGTATTTTATTGTATGTTCAGATTATACGTTAATCCCTCCCATATCTTTTGCCACTTTCTAGATAAATTCTGTTCAATTTTGTGAATAATCCGTAATTCGGGATTTGTTTTTTGATAACAATAATGAATAAAGATTGCTTTGAAGCTATATAGTCTGCCTCATACATTGACTATAAATTTTACTCAATGGCCTCATAAACGATAAAAAAGTATTCTAGTTATGTTCAAAAAAAGCTAATTTCCATTTTCACTTTATTATGCATTGTAGCACTAAAAATAAGGTAAGATTCAACAGCTTTTATCTCAAAAACGGCCAAAGATAAGATGGATCTATCTTTTACAGATTCAGCTAAGAATTTAAAGTTGAATCTGAAAATGAAATAAATTACAGGATGTAAAATTCAAAGTTGGATGCTGTAGTCAGCTTTTGGAACACCCCGTATGAACGATACTGCTAGAATAAAAAGGACTTGAGGAAAGACTGAAAACTTCATCAAGTTAACACAACATACTATACAGGGTGTTTCATAATATATGCGCAGGACTTCAGGATGTGATAGCCTGATAGCTCTTCCAAAAATATATTAACTTACCCTCTGAAATGCACCATTTTCGAGATACGGGCTGTTGAAATTGGTTGAAGCTAACGGCGAACATTTCCAACATTTAATGTTACTGTTTTTGATTTGTTATTGTTTTTTTTATTAATTTGTAATTATGGAGTTAACGTTTGGTTTTGTTAATTCTCTTGACGTTTAAATAAAAAAAATTCAATCAGCAAAAAATAATATTATTATTTCAAAACATTTACCATGTTTTTCAACATAAAAGTTAATTTTTCTCGAAAACCGTCGACTTTAGAGCTTACGACAAAGAGTACCTTTTTTTGGGTAGAAAACATTGGCGTCTCAAAACAGTACTTTTTCCAGTAGCGTAGAGGTTGGGGAGAAAAACACCCATTACCCCTTTAAAACCTTCACCAATTGACTTAAAAAAAAAATATTCTTTTCAAAACATAGCTTATCAAGAGTAAAAAATGCTTACAAAAGCAATAAACGGTTCCGGAGATACAGGGTGTTACTTTATGGTATGTCATATTTTTAAGGGGAAGTTCCTGGATAAATTTTAAGGATAAAAAAGTCATATAAACTTGGGTTAAAAAAAACCAATAAAATAAAATTAAAAAAAAATTGTTTAAAATAAAAAAAAATAAAAAAAAAAATGTGTGTTCCGATACCATAATATCCTGTGGCAAAATTCAGTTCAATATCCCAAACCGTCTTTGGAAAATGTATTAAAAACTGAAAATAAAATAGATCTTCAACACCCTGTATCTTAAAAACCAAGAATTTTAAGACCCAAGTTTATATGACCTTTTTGACTTGAAATTTATCCAGGAACTCCCCCTTAAAATTCTGACATACCATTAAGAAACACCCTGTATACGCAAAAACTTTTTTTTTTCAATTTCAACACCCTGTATCTCGAAAATAGGGCATTTTAAAGGGTAAGTTGATAGAAACATATTTTCATATTTTTGAACGTGCCATCACTTCCTGAAGTCCTGCGCATATACATATTATGAAACACCTTGTATAATTCCTATTATTCGCTAAATCATTTATTGCGAATGTATTTGCATTGAATTGATAATGAAATTTCCACATTCAATCTGCTGCATCATGAATCGCAGCTGCAAGTGGTTGCGCAGACGAACATTCATCCAACCAAATCTGAGTCATTAAATCGGTTTTTTCAAACCAATGAACCTTGCTAATGAGGTTAAATACGTTGTATCAAAATAAAAACCAAAAGCAGAGTGTGAAGGTTGAACCATTTAAATTTGCGTTTGATGACTTTGGTCCGATTGTAAACATTGTGAATAAACCAATAACAGTTCAGCCTGTGCGTTGATGTAAAGTGAGTTGGCAGGTGAATATTGACAAAAATCATTGATAAATTCGGGTTTTATGTGATTTTGATGTCTGTTGATTCAATAAATTGTTGTGTTTTTAGTGATAATACAATAACATTGTTAATAAGTTATTTTTTTCAGATTTTACTAGACTCGATTTAAGATGAATGAACTGGATCGACAATTAGCAGAACTGGCTCTGATAAATAAATCAGAATTGCCACCCAATCCTCTTTTGAACTCAGGAAAAAAAGTTGGACCTGCAGTGCCCCCTAAGCCTAAAAAACAACAACCGTTGGTGAGTTTTTTTGGCTCAACTCCATACTGTATTGGTTTCACAAACAAAAAATTCTTGAGTTTTGAGTGAAAGAGGAGAACAATCTGTTTATTCACATATGTCCAGGAAATTTTCCAATATGTGGACTAATTATTGAAAATTAACCATGCAAATTTGGCATTTTTTACCAGGAAATGCGAGGTCATAGATAACAAGTTTTATTTCATAGAGGAGAAGATTTTGTACATTTTCACATTCCCCAGTAATTGTCTAAATGGCTGACAAATTATTGACAATTAATTATGCAAATCTTGGTTTTGAATTAGAAAATGCTGGGACACAGATTAAAAACTACTCAATATTTTTGATTGTAAAAAGTTTCAGAAAAAGGGGAAGACATTTTGTATTATTGCATAATTTTCACATTCACAAAATCTGATAATTATTGATAATTGATTATGCAAATCTGAGATCTGTTGCGTTTTTACACTTTTTGCAGATTATACATTTTGTTCTTTTCACTTTTGCACTACGATTGACCGTTCATGAAATACAGGATGTAAATAAATAAGTGCTTGGGTGAATTTTTTGAACGTATTTCCTATGAATTCCTATTTCTTGAGATACAGGGTGGTGAAGACTCAAAAAAACCATTTGTCATATACGTCAGAAAAACCCTTCATAAAAAATGCATACATACAAAATTTCAGTAAAACATCTACAGGGGTTTCAAAGTTATTAGAAAAATATATATACAGGGTGTCTCACGGTCTATGGTACCTTAGACGTTTACGAAAAACTAGACATAGGATCGATCTGATTTTTTTTTTAAATATTTTCAGATCTGCAGTGTTGCCGCTTTTACCCAAAAGTCGTGGCAACTTTCTTATTTTAAATGGACCACCCTGTATATTATTATTTTTTTGGATTCCTTGACTGATTCTAATCACTTTTGCTTGATATACTCCTATACCTATCGGCAGCGGTTTTCGAGATATAAATTAATTTATAATACTTTTGTCGTAAAACACATCAGTTATGTTTATGTTTTTTTTTTAGTTTATCATGTTTCATATCAATAATACCAATATAATAAATTTTTTAGTAAATTGCATTTTTCTTGTAGATCCTGATGGTTTAGGTATAGGAACATGGGATACCATTTGAAAGGAAATTTATTGGCCTTTTCGTTTTTCAAGTAATATACAGGGAGTTCCATTTGAAAAAAATGATTTTTTATCATTTTTTTGTGAAGGAAAAAGATTAATAGATTTGAAGCACCCCTGTATATTTTCAGATCGGTTTCTCCATTGGAACCATATAAACCTACCTTCCTCTAGTCGGCATAGCAATTTCAACTCTCCACCGTTTTCAAGTACGAAATTATTGAACTCAATCCACTAATGTGTTTTACGACAAAAATATTATAAATTGATTTATATCTCGAAAGCCGCTGCCGATAGGTATAGGAGTATATCAAGCAAAAGTGATTAGAATCAGTCAAGGAATCGAAAAAAATAATAATAAACAGGGTGGTCCATTTAAAATAAGAAAGTTGCCACGACTTTTGGGTAGAAGCGGCAACACTGCAAAACTGAAAATATTTTTAAAATATAGATCATACTCGATTATGGGCTCAGCCAAATTTCCAGGTCGATCCTATGTCTAGTTTTCCGTAAACGTCTAACGTACCATAGACCGTGAGACACCCTGTATATATATATATTATCAAAAAAAACCCATACTGTACCATTTGAAATGGTGTAGGGTAGAAAAATATATATGTGTCTTAAATATTTTCCACCCTGTATCTCAAAAGTCAGTTGTTAAAATTAACCCAAGAATCACCACCTGTATTTGTTCGCACTTATTTATTTACACCCTGTATATGAGAAAAACCTAAACTTAGTTATCGTAACTCGAAAACCCCTCATATTTAGCGGAAAACGCCAGAAGACACTTTTTGTGGAGAATTTCAAAATCTATAAATTTTGTTCTAATTCATCCAAAACTAACCCAACTTCATCAAAGAGCTAACACAACTTGACGAAAACTACGCACTTTATCCACAACCAAAAGTAACCAATGTGAACAAACTACACGTGATCAAACAAAGGAAAACGATTGAAAGGTCACGTGAGATAAATCAACATATGTGATTGGTTCAATCGTTTCTCTACGTCTAAACACGTGAAGTTTGTTCACATCCGAAACTAACTCAACTTCCCAATTTATACGAATCTTAATCCAAATCAACACAACTTAACCCAAACTAAGCAAATTTATCCGAAACTAATCCATCTTAACAGAAGCTGACCAAATTTATACGAAACTAACCCATACTTGACCCACTGACGTTAAAAAAAAAGACCAAAAAATGCTTGATCACAGACAAACAGAAACACCCCACGTCGGGCGCCAAAAACTTAGCCACCACTAATCCAAACTAACCAAATCTTACCCAAAAAACGCCCCACGTCGGGCGCCAAAAACTCAGCTGCCATAATAGTGAAGCCAAATTAAACAAAAAAATGTTGCCTTTTCATCAATTGCCTTCAAAAATCACCACTCTTTGGAGCTGAACAGAATTTCCCTTTAGGTTCCCCAATCATACCCACTGAAACAAACCCTAGAACCAAGCTACTCGTCTCGCATCCAAGCCAATCAATTCTATTCGAATCTCCCGCCCAATCCGCCAGCCGAACATCTTTATTCCAACAACCCCACTCTTTCTTCTAATGCCAAATATGGAGACAACAACTACGTCAATCTGCCCAGAGGTAATGGCGAGTCTTATTCTAGAAGTCCATCAGCAATGAGTAACACCTCTTTGCCTAGTTATGGGAGTGGATATGCAACAAGGAACACTAGGTAAGAGTCAATTGATACGTTCTGGGTGTTATTGATATATTTAGTAGCGGATCTACAATCACTGGTCCACGACCGTACACCCCCAACAAGTCCGATGTAACTTATAGTAATATTATGGCCCAATCCAGGGGCAACGACGGGTTAATTTATAGTAATTTGGCACATCCGCCTCGAGATGGTGCTGTTTATAGCAATCTGCCACAAGGAGGCGGTCCTTATCCCAACGGAGATGATCTACCCCCACCACCACCTCCTCTAGATATGACGTCAGGACTAGCCGACTACGCTCCATGCACCGTAAACACCAACCTACCCCCTCCACCTGACGACTTGTTACCCCCACCCTCACCAGTTAGCTCTAGTTACAGCGAACTGCGCAGGGCTACACAGCCTGGGTCAGATTTTCACAACTACAGCATGGGATCACAGGCTTCATCAACGTACGAATCAATCTACGAACCCATCAATCCAAGGCCACCAAGTCAGATGTCGTCTCGATCGAACTATTCGTTGTACGCCCCCTATAGTAGCGCAGGTAGTACTATGACAGGTCCAAGTCAGTCAGTAAGCAGAATAGGACACAACAAGGAACAAGAAGTGGATAGTCTTACTGATATGTTGGTGCAAGGCATGGGGGCAGCACCGTCCGAGATTGAGGAGGATGTTTATGGAGTGTGCGTCCAGTGTAGTGACAAGGTATGGTTGACATATTGTTGGCGTTAGTTGACATTTTTGACGTAGATTGTGGGGGAAAATAGTGGCTGTACCGCTATGGATCAGCTGTATCATATCAAATGTTTTACATGTCATCACTGTGCTATTAACTTGCAAGGGAAGCCGTTCTATGCGTTGGATGGACATCCTTATTGTCAGGAGGACTATTTGGTAAGATGCTTCTTAAATTGTAAAAAGAGTTTATTTTTCATACATATAGGGTGTACCCGGACACTGTAGTATTTGTCCCAAACTTTGTACATTTTTTAGTACTTGGAGTTTTTGGTGAAAAGAGGGTTTGTTTTCATAGCAAATTTTCTACCAGTTTGTGGCTGACTTACTCAAATGTATTGATATCCAACTGTCAGTTCGAACAGTGAATTTGTAGCCAATTTCTCGTTATATTCTCTTTTTTCTACGAGCGTGCACAAAGTAATCTTTTCCCGCACTCATATGTCAACTCAAATACCTACCAGTCTGTTGTTTTAAACTTTGTTTCCATACCTACCAAATGAAAAATAAAGCACAAATGTTTTTGTCACTGTTCACTTTCCAGTCAAAATAAACGCAACGTTGCCAGTTTTTTGTTATTTGGGCAGAAAAATATTATTAAATGTCTTTAGTTTCCAATTTGTGAATGGAGTACCTAAAACACTTAAGCATTGGTCAAAACACTAACGCAAATTGAATCTCCAAAATACACAAAGTCAACATGCGATACCTACCGGCGAACACAGAACTACTTTTGATATCTTTTTAAGTAAGGTTACGCCATTGAAAGAAAAGTACTCGTAACTCAAACATAAAAATTGTAACCTAAATTGCCTTGGCACCAAAAAAATGGCGTCTTTAAATTTGTATAACCAAAAGTGAAATTTCAAATATTTGATAAAGGAAAAATGAATTCCTTGAGACTGAGCCCATTTTTTTGACGCCAGACAGACAATTTTTTTCACAAAACCACTCACAGTGTGTGCCTTAATATTTTCGAAGATAGTCCATTCTTTATAAAAAAGTTTGCTCGAAAAAACTTTCAACATCAACGATTAAGATATAAGGTATTCAAAAAAATAATAAATATGTATTCTTTGATCTATTGTTAACATTGTAAGCTGATAAAATGTTGGAAAGTTACATTTTGCCAAAAACTTTTGAATATCGATACTTTACTATCGGTAGATTTTTCAACCTTTTAGAGACTGCGTATACAATTCCAACTATTGTAGTTGTTTTGCAAGTATTTTTTTTTTAAATAATTACCTTATTTTCCTCTAAAAATGAAATTTCTGATCAATTTGTCCTTCATCGCAACTCCAGTAGATGCGATTCGCGGATTGCGAACACCATTTCTATTGGTCGGTTCACTATTAGGTTTGTGGAACTGTTAGAATCGATTTATTGCGCATGATCTGGATTTTCATCCTTTCCATCATTATCAGCAGCAGTTGGAACACATTTAGAAATCGATTTGAGGAATCGATTTTCAAACCATCTTCATAACTCATTATAATGAAATATTTTCACTCAAAAATAGAAATAGTATATTATTCAACAAGCAGGAAATGGTGGATATTACTCACGAGGATGAAGTTTGCGCTACGAGCCGGAGGCGAGTAGCGTAATCATCTGAGTGAGTAATATCCATTTCCCGCGAGTAGAATACTATACTTTTTCTATGATTTTTCAATAATTGATGCGAACTTTGAAATATTCAATTTCATTTGGACGGAACTTTTTGAGAACTAGTTTACTTAAAGTGAGGTTAGGTTGTTAACACAATGTGGCAATGACTATAAAACAAGTATGGACGGTCAAATGGGCTGTTTCAAAAAGATGTATTTGAAGGTTGACATTTTGTCGAATGTTCTGATTGGCTACAAAACAGTGGAGTAATGAGATTAGATCATTCCATTGGTTGAAAACAATCGAGTAATGAAAAAAACGTCACCGGTATGAGTAAAGTGGATGTATAATACATCTATTATTGAATAGTCATAGAAAAAAACGGTTATCTTATCTAAACTATCAACAAGTGAATACATTTGAGTACTACTGACTCTAAAAAGAGCCCATATAATGTATAATGTAGTAAATACCAAATACCAAGCCATAACATACAGTGACTTTCAAAAGTTCCGGAACGGTCTCAAAAAATGTAAACGTGGCAACATTGCCGATATTACCATCGGATCAGGCATGTCCTAAAACACCAAGTACTAATTTTTACTTTTTTTTTCGAGCCGTTTGTGAAAAACGAGACCGTTCCGGGACTTTTGAAAGACACTGTATACAAGGTGTCCGGAAATGATGAGCAAAAAATTCAGGTAACAATTCCGGACAAAAAATAAATGCTACCTCTTCCCATAATATTTTTGCGAAAATTGATTTTTGATGGAGTTACAGGTTATTTGCAGTTTTTTCGCAATAACTTTTGCCACGCTCATAATATTTTGACGAAATCTCTCATTTAGGGGTTTATCGTGATGAGAAATTGAAATTTGCCCACCGTTTTTTCGCATTTTGTAGAGAGCGCCACATACGAGCTTATACTTCGAATGGTCTAAACTTTTTTTGTGCTACACTGTATGCGACTTTTGACCAAATTTTTTTATTCTCACAACTTTTCGACATGAAAAAGGGATAGAACTTTTGTTTTGATAAATCTAACCGTTTTCGAGACAAACGCTAAAATAACTCTGCTTGCAAGTTTGGGAAGAATTTGTTTTGAAAGTTGGTGATTTTTTGAAAATTTGTTGTTTCCGCAAATTGTGATCAAAGACAAAAATACTGTAAGTGACAGATCTTGCCAAACAGGAATTATAAGCTACAACTACATTGAATTTGTGTTCAAAGTCACGCTTACGCCAAATTCAATGTAGGTAGCATCTAGTTTGGCAAGCGGAAATCTGTCACTTCCACTTCATAGTGAAATTGGAAGTAACTCAGGCAATAAGCAAGAGGTAATGGTGTTGGCAATTCGTATTTGTTGATTCGCATCGAACTATACGTTACGGTATATTTGGAACTTCAACGGCACGAAATAGTTTTTTTTTTTCTTATAGAACACCTTGGAAAAATGTTGCGTATGCCAAAAACCCATTCTGGACCGTATACTAAGAGCCACTGGTAAACCATACCACCCTGCATGTTTTTGTTGCGTGGTTTGCGGCAAAAGCTTGGATGGTATTCCCTTCACTGTTGATGCCACCAATCGGGTGCACTGCATTGAAGATTTTCACAAGTAAGCCAAAATCACACTTTTTTTTATAGTATTTTTAAAGTCAATTGAAACTACAGAACTGGCACAATGGGCCAAACGAAGCATTATAGACATGTTTTGTTTGGTCTATTGTTTAAATTGACTTTAAGGGTACTATAACGGATTTTATTAGAATTTTTGCACCACGGTGTTGGGTTTGCAAACAACCAATCATGCCAGAACCAGGTGAAGAAGAAACTGTTAGAGTTGTGGCTTTGGACCATAGCTTCCACATCCAGTGTTACAAGTGTGAGGTCAGTGATCATAAATTTATAGATCAATTTTGATTGGCTGGATTTGTCTATAGGACTGTGGCCTAGTTCTGTCATCAGAAGCTGACGGACGGGGTTGTTACCCTCTTGATGGGCATGTTCTATGCAAAAGTTGCAACGCTAAAAGGGTTCAAGCTCTGACCAACCCTTTGACTACTGAACTGTAGTAATTCTTATGCTGAGCACATTCAGTGAACATTCCAAACCACACATCAGCTGAGCTTTTGTTTTCGTATTTCCAGTATGTTAGTGAGAATGCATTTATGAAAAAACGCACAATATTTATCTTTTTTATATTTAAGCTTTTGCTCATCGAGTAGATTCTATTAGTATTTTTTAGTTTTAAGACAATTCTGGTCAGATTAAATGTAATGTATTGACGTGCCAATAAACTGCTAGCGTGAAAAATGATTTTTATCTTTTAGTTTTTAGCATGAAAGTGATTTTTCAGGGGCGCGTCACGACACTTTTCGTCTCGCAAAAGAGATGACTACAATGAGAAAGAGAATGGAATGGAGTTTTGTTCCACGGTATTGTAGTCCGCGTTAAGATCATTTTGAGATCGAGAGCACTTGCTCGTCAGCTACGAACCGACAAAATCCATCCATTCCATAACTTAGCTAGGATATCTGACCAGCAGAAGACGAACTTCATGTGATAAATCAGCATAATGGAAATGTTGTTTGTAAAGAATGAACTTCACAAACTGTGATGGATTTGATTGGATTTAAGGGATTATCTTCCTTTCTCTCTTTCAATTCACGGGTTTTCATCACCGTGAATTCAGGGGTTATTGAGACCGTACCGTCCTAAAGTCTTCTAGGAGTTGCCCCAATTTTTCCTCCAGAAACCCGCGCCGTCTCCGTCCATTTTCCGTTTTTTTCACCGTAAAATCATTCAAATATATTAGGTCTGTTCGTACGAACAATCACAAACCAGTCAGCGTTTTATCGATTGGTCAATGCCAGTTAATAATGGTTTGCCAATTCTGAATGCTGATTGGCTCTGAATGGTTTGTGATTGTTCTACGAACAGACCTATTATTTTGAGATGTTTCTATTTTACTTCTAAAAACCGTTCTATATGTGGTGGTAATTCCTTTAATTCTTTTGGTGCATCAAAATTGGCGCCCAAGAACCAACAAGGGTAGTATGAATAGACAGATTTGTCCGTTCTCTAGTGATTTATTGGACTTTCGGACCAAAATCTCAGAAGTCTTTTCCTGAGCAGATTTTTTTACCATCGCTGCGAACGATAGGCCACATGAATTCATGGGGTGGCGCCCGAGTTGTTGCAAAATTACTACGTTCTCCGCGAGAATTCAAATAGATTCTAGTATGACATTTTTGTCAACTGTCACTCTCAGTTTTGTTTGTTTACGTTCTATTCGTCAGTAGAGTATTTCATTTATTGAGAAAAGAAACTCAAACTCCTCAAATAACTATAAAGTTGTAAAATTTTTGTGATTGAATTTATTTGGAAAACAATGACGTTGTGGTTAGTGTCAATATCAAAATGGTATTCAGTCCGAACTGAATTCCACATGAAAACGTAATAAATGTTATTTTGCAACCCCGAAAGCAGCGCGGCTTCGCCGTTTGCACGCTTTTTGGGAGCGGTTCACGGGATTTCTACGATGTTTTCCTGAGGCACTACCACAATGAAAAGGCAGTGTAGTACAGTAAATGTGTGCTTAAAAAAGGGGCATCTAAGAATTTCGGGAAATACGCAATAGCCTAAACTCTGAGTTTTCGGGAAAATCTAAGGTGACCTTAACACGCCATCTTGAAAATGAAGGAGCTACTTCTTTTCCCCGTTCCTATTTTTGACTTACGATGAAATATAAAACCAAAATTGCTCGAAATTATATTGTACAGGGTGATTCCATGGTGGAGAGAAATCGTACAGGAGGAAAGTTGTGCAGAATTAAATTCTTAGTAACCATCGAAATAGATGGGAAAAAGGTGCTGGAAATGTTATTCTGCGTCATGTACGATCTCTTCAAACATTCCATATTAACGAATCACCCTGTAGATTTTGTATCATTGATTTTAGAGAAAAAACTTTGAAACAAAAGTTTTCGAGAACGTAATTCTGAACAACTTTGGTTCTATGGTATTTTATCGTAGATCTAATAGGAACGAAGAAAACACTTGCCCTTATTTTCAAGATGGCGTGGTAAGCTAACCTTCGATTTTCCCGAAAACTCAGAGTTAAGCTATTGAACACTCCCTCATTAAGTTAGAAAAAAGTTTTTGCGTATTTTCCAAAATTCTCAGGAAAAGCACGGATTTACTGTAGTGCTCGAACTGAAAATTCATTCGATTCGATATTTTGCTCTCTACACTGACAATGCACGGATCTGACACGGACCTTGAAAACTTGTATCAACACGGAAATATACTCATAGTCAAGAATTCAAGTTGTCGCATTATTTCTGATGCGCGCATTAGGTACAAAGTATGTCCATTGAACATATTTTCCAAAATAAACATAGACTTTCTACATGCGATACCTGTCGGCGAACACAGTCTACATTTTTGACGATACGTAGTCATAAGAGTGAATTCTGAGCACTTGATTGGTTTCGGTTGGCATTGTCCACACTTTGCAGGTCGTTTGTTAAAGTTAAAATTGTTCAATGGTAACGAAGTCACGGAATTTTTCAATTCATTTTCCGGTTTGATTCACGTAATTCCGTTTCTTCCGTAACTCGCTTATAATTCAAGCAATTAATTCCGTACTCTCTCTAAAAAATCAATTTATTTAATACTGTACCGTAAAGTGTCTTTTACCAGACACAAATCCAGTCCGGTAAATGACACTTTACAATCATCAAACTGTAAAAAAAAATAACTTGACTACTCCAAAAATGACATTTTGCATGATCAAAGACTGTGATAGCATGGTTTGGCTGGCGCCATCTCATGATTTTAATTAATAGCTTGACATAGAATGTTGGTAACATATAATTAACCTATCTATTAGCCAAGTGGTGACATGGTTTGGCTGGCGCCATCTCATGGTAAGAATGTGAGGCGGACTGCCACTCTATAAGTGTATGATTTGACAACAACTTTGAACCGATTTAAAAAACATTAACATAGTATGAAACAAAACAATGTACGATACACAGCCGTTAAATGTCATCAAACTACTCGTCAAGAAATTCCAGACTCGGCTCCTTCGTCGCCTCGTCCATAAACATCTCGACTCGTAATTTAAAAAGTCATTTACCGGCTTAGTCACATAAATTACTATTTCGTGCTCCACGTCTCTTTCTATCATTTAATTTGCTCGGATCAGTCAACGTATGGAATCTGTGAAACAATCATTTAATTTTCACTTATAATCTCCCTGGAGCTCGAATTATTTCCGGAAATTTTGTCGAGTTCTATTTCCGGATTTTTAATTCGAGCTCGCGGGAGATTAGGCAAGAAAATTTCATGCCAAAACTGATCATTGGAAAAAACATAACCCAGGACTCACCTCGCATTTAGTGGAAGAAACCAACGGCTCCTTACTCTACTCGCCATTGAGGAAGAAAGAAGGGAATCAGGATTTTATAAAACATTTGGAAGTTATAACCAATCTTGTCTATAATTGATAACATTGCAACTTTGTATTGGAAGTTGAAAATAAATCATTTATCAAAAATATTTGTCATTGTTTCTAACGACTGTCAAGCACTCGCGGCTGGATGTAGCTCCCATGCACCAACCACAGTGTTGCCGTTTGCCTTATCTCTGTCTATGAAAGTTGGGTTGGGTTCATGATACTACGACAAACAGATAAGCTCACGCGCATCTTGTCGGGTGACCTTTGTGAGGTTATGTTGTCAAGCTTCTGTCAGTTTGCAATGTAAATATTGTTGTTCTGATATTTGTGTGATATAATATCTTATTATTTCTTGAATTTCACATATTTTGATGATGGTGTACTGTGCCGTGATGTTCTGCAGAAGCAGCGATAAGAAAAATAAAGAAAACCGTCCGTGTAAATACCATTTCTTACGGTTTCCAACATCCAAGTTTATTCGTGAGATATGGATACAGAAGTGTTATCAAAAGGACAAAGACTGCATTATTAATAGAAAATTATTTTTCCAAAATAATTATAGGTACCTACTCTTATAAAAAAAACTTGTGAGCACTATGTGCGCATCGCATATCCGGTATATCTGAAGAGAAACCCGCTAACCTTGAATAGCAAGATCAAATTATAATAGAAAAAACACATACAACCACAAAAACCACATGGAACCACATAAAATAACAAAAAAATCTCTCATTACCACAAAAACCACATTGAATCATGTAGAAAAACAAAAAACCACAAGGAACCACATAGAGCCAGAAAAACCGCAATGGAACCAGAAAAACCACATGGAACCACAAAAAAAAACATACAGAACCACATAGAAACACAAAGAACCAGGAAATCTATATGGAACCACATAGAATAACAAAAAATCTCCCAAAACTACAAAGAACCACATCGAACCACAAAAAAACACATAGAACCACAAGAACCACATGGAACCACAAAAACCACATGGAACCATGTAGAAACACAAAAAACCATAGAAACCACATGCCAAAACCTCTTGGAACCACATAGTATAGCAAAAAGCCTCTTAGAACCACAAAACCACATGGAACCACATAGAACCACAAGAAGCCACATAGTACAACAAAAACCAAATTGAACCAAAAAATAACCACATGCATGGAGCCACATAAAATCACAAAGAACCACAATAGATTCTCAAAGAAACACATAAAACCACAAAAGAAGGAAGAAAAGAACATAGAATCACAAAAAACCACACAAAACCACAAAGAACCAAGTGTGTCGCGACCTTGAAATTCCACTCCCACCGCACATAAAAAAGTTTCACCTCAAAAATCCTTTCTAACGTCGAAAACCAACTGAGAATAATGTTTTTTCAATGTAACGGCAAAATTGAAAATATGATCTTTTTTTAAATACTATTTAACCAATCTGGTGGGATTTGCGTAGATTATACTATCAATTTTGGATAGATAGATAACCAACTAAATACATATTATTCGTTTTGGCGTAAATAACCAACTATAATCATCAGAATTCAACAAAATCGCAATATAAGCCATGCTTTCCAATGCTATTTCATCCAATTGGGTCACCGGATAGCTTGATGCGCAGTTCAGTTCGAAACTCGTTCGGCTAGTGAGCATATCTTGTTTGTCGTAGTATCATGGGTTGGGTTGGGATTGTTAGGGAGAGTGGGGACGTCAACACTGTAATCATATGGGAGCTACATGCAAAGATGCAAAGCCAGGGAGATTTCCACTTATTAATCTTTCAGTCACGTGATTATGAGCAGGGTGATTTCCGATAAAATTAGGTCGTTGCCATAGCAACATAATAAAATGCAAGCCTATTATTGGTTAATTTTGGCAGCCGGGCCTAAAAGTACTTTCAAACAGGTCGCTTAGCAACGGTTCCTTGGATCCCAACGCCTCTGAATCTAATAACCACGTGACAGTCTAGCATACTATAACGAACTAATCACGTGACAAGCTCGGTGACAATGAATCCGCACCACAAAAGAATACGGGAACACACCTATTGACTATTGTAACTATTGTGATTGACAGTTGTCTGACTTGTCCGCAGTGTATCGATTATTTATTATCGATTTTTATAATTATTATTATTCTTTTTTAAATGATCACAAACTGGTTGTACAAAAAGCACTGTTTGCACCACGAACGAAAGATGATTTTGACTCGGCTAATATCTGCCCTCGCTTCCCTCGTGCTGCTACTTATACCCTCGTCAAAATCATCTACTTTTCGCCCTTGATACAAAATGTACTATTCTGTAAGTTTTTTCTGTTTTTGTGCCGTTAGTTTCTGCTGCTGTATTTCTTCTGAAAATGTTTCCCTTCCGGAAACGGAGAGATTATTTCTGTTCAAACTATTATTGATCAGGGAACGCCGGGATATTCCTGTGAATGTAGAAATGGCTGTTATATTGCATTCTATTTCATTTTTGTTCAACACTCAACCATGAAATCACCACTGTTCGAAAGCTACTCGATAGGTACTCACCACATTAATCCAAAGGGTGGCGCCCGAGATTAGGAAAATACGATTTTCCGTCCCCGTCGAAAATCTCCGGAAAATCCATGGTAGCGTCACTGAATATGTGTCGATTCTTCTTTTTCCATCAGCCTACACAGTTTTTCGGATGGCGAAAAGCACAGTTCAAGGTGAAAATGGATGTTTCACATGTCAAATTAACTGTCAGTAGAAGCGCTATTGCCAAATGTAGAGGTAAACCATGGGAAAAAATACAAAACAAAAATTATTGAACTATTGACCATGATTTAATTTTGTCAATAAATTATTATAACGAAAGAAATATACATTTATATTTATTTGAGATGAAACAAGAGTTTTGAAAGTATCAATATTTATCTATGTGGCCAGATCATACATCAGAATATGAAAGAGAAGATGGACATTGATATTTTGTTTCTGTATTAGATAATTAGTAAGGTACTGCAGTAATAATAAATGAATTTACATGATAAATAAAATTTGATTTCTATTCTCTTTCATAGTGTGTATAATAATCGTTTGAGATTTCTAAGTAAATAATGTCAATCTTTTTAAACGGACGTCAAATCAAGTATCACATCAATAATACAGTATCTACAAAATCACTGCAATGTTTATGGACAAAAAAAATCGATTAACTCCAACACTATACCTACATCAGTCTCAAAACCAATTTTCCTAATTGTCCGGAGAAATAAATAATGATAAATCAATGACTTTGGTATGTTCTGACGTTGAAAAAATGTGTGCTTTAATCGATTATATAATAAAGCTAGCAAATATACAGGGTGTTTTCTGCCCTGTATACTTTCAAAATCCATGGAATCCTCCTTAACAATTGACAGGCGGATCGTCCACAACCGGAACGTCAAACAAAATATGACATCTGGATTTAACAAAGTAAACTAACATAAACGATAACAGCATTGTGACTGAGCCCAGTGCAAGGGTCAGCCGCTCATGCGCGGGTGCGGGTCTGAGGAACATGCGCATTCCCATATCGTTCCATGTCGATTCGGTCCATGAGCTGTACTTGTTTGACGACCAGTCGTAATCTGGGGAAAAGATGTGGATATTCATAGAATTGGATGTAAACATTAGTCGGGACATAGACGGAAGCAATTATTTCTTTTTTATTTACTTTTCCATTCCGCTCCACCTATCTTTATTAAGTTTGATTTTTTAATGGTTGAGTTGGGATGGGATGTTCGCATGATATTAAAACACACAAAATATGACTGGACCAAATTAGAAACAACTCGCGCATGACGTCACCGCGTGACAAAAATCCATAAGTACAGAACTTCCTTTTGGGTAAAATGTTTGTACGTTTTCCATCACTGTTACTGCTTCAATCCCATTATCTATACTATTCGTAAACCGTAAGAGATATACAGGGTGTCCGGAAAAATGTGGGAGATCTCTCGGATTCACATAGAAAATTGGAAAATAGGATGATAAGTTCCCGTAGATAGCCTGAACCTTAGGCTACAAAAAAGGTACTCTTATTTATTATCGATAAAGTAAAATTGATTTCCAGGGGCTTTGGGGGCCGTATCTTCGTAGAGAGAGCCTCTAGGAAAAAAGTTAACGGGAACTTGTCATCTTATTTTTCAATGTTCCATCTGAATCCGAGAAATCTCCCACATTTAACACCCTGTATACAAGGTCGGTTAAATGGAGGCAAAGTTTTGCAATTTCAATCTAAAAAAAATGTCGCTCCAAATCTTGGAAAACTCCAAAGACTTCCGGAGAAATATGACAATAACTGATTTTTTTGAAATCCTTTTTTATTTTATTCAAATTCATTTGAAGGGATAATTGAAAATGAATGCCACATTTTCATGGCCACTTTTTCTGCTGAAAAGCTATAGCTCCTTGAAAATGGGTTTTGAGTTCGGTAAATGATACTTTACAGTACATTATGAAATAAAATCTCTTTTTTTAGTTCCTCTCTGTTATCAAGAAAAAAAAAACGAAACGAAAGAAACAAACAAGAAAATTACAGAATAACGAGTGTAGGAGCAAAGAATAAAGCGAAATAAAATAAGCAAAGAATGTTTTGAATAAAAAACTAGTTGACGGACTAAAAAAAAATGTCAAAAACAAAACAGTTTACGACAAAGGAACAAAACTCTTTTTTTTAACAATTAGTAGAATAAAATGGAATTCAACAGTGAGCAGCTAATGTGACAATAAAAAAAAATTGTTCACATCATGACAAAGAAATGGGAAAGTTAACTAGAAAATTGATTAAGTAAAAGTGAAATAGTCCAAAGAGTTTATGAAGAGTGATGAACGCCGATTTACTGAAAAAATGATTGGAAATACTAAACAAATGGACAAAAAAAAAAGGAAACCTTGGATAAAACTTACATAGAACCGACATTTGAAGTAAAACATATAGATATGTATACATATCTGATTTGAAAAAAATCGTTCGGAAAATAACAAAACTATATGCAAACATAACCTCACCATGTCATTTTTTTTTAAAATGTTTTCATCAAATCCCAAATAGAACCTACGATATTATTATCTAATTTGAACAAAATCTTTTGGAAAATAATAAAACTATGCAAACATAACCTCATTATGTCAAAGAAAGGGAAGTTGTGTTTTCGGAATCTTAAGGGAAATTTTCCAATTTTTCTTTTTATAACATCACTCCTCATATTTCAAAGAACATTGAAAAAAAATCACCTAAATTGCTTCAGCCGTTCTCAAGTGATGGAGTGACCAAGAAAAACGGGATTCAAATTTATATATTAGATAAGATAAAATCCTGGATAGAATCAGCATCAGCACTGTTTTAGATTTATGTTTACGTTCACTGAATGCACCTATTTTAACATTATGGCAACGTTGCTTTATCAGTCCTGACCTATGATTCTGTTTTAGTTTTAATTTTTGTATGGACGTAGAATAAACTCTGAAAATGAATCTGGACTTTGTCTGTAACTCGCATTACCGGGTAGATATTTTAACAGACGCACACAACATCCCTTTATGGGAAAAAATAGAAATACTCTTCTCTCATAATGTCATTTTTGTCTTGATATTGAAAATGGCCGCCACTGCTATGCTGTAGAGTTTAGAGTCTCTTTCTTTTCTCAGGTCTATGATTTGAATTGACATCAATATCATTTGGTGAGTTCGAGTTTCCGCTCTTCGTGCTCAGAGTGGAAACTCGAACGCGCCTATTGTATTTACTCATTGACATTGACATTAGTTTGTTTTGTCACGGAAAGGTGACATGTGACATCCCGAATGAAAAGTTGTGTTTTCAGGTTTTTTCGGGGGATTTTTCAGCTTTTCTCGCCATAAAAACAATCTCAAGACTTAAAGGAACAATTAAAAAAAAAATGACTCAAATTGCCCCAGCCGTTCTCAAGTTATTGATCTTCCAGAAGAAATCGGTACTCATTTTTATATATTAAAGATTATGATTTTTGCAACTTTTTAAAAAAATCCATGACTTTTGAACAACTTAACCGATTTTGATGGCGCAGATTTAATCTCAATATTTCAAAAACTAAAAAAATTATGAGCCTTGGCAGACGCAAAAATATGGAAAAATCTCTGGAAATTTTTTCAAAATCTTTTCTTGAAAAAAGAAAAATTTGATGCTAAATTGGCAAAACAATTACGTGAAAAAATGCAAAACAGTCCCTGAAAAATAAACATTCCTTAAAATGACAAAATATCTTAACAGTCAAGATGAGAAAGTATAAGAACAGGTGAAGACAACACAGATTTACATAGAAAAAAGTAGATAAAACTCAACACCGAGAGGGATAAAAACATAAAAATGAGCATTGAACAAAACCGAAAATAAGTAATTTTTTTTTGTCATCTCCGGATTAATACTCCGACGATCGCCCAATATAAAACCAAACTTTACCAAGGCAATCACGTTAAAAGTTTCAAGAATTACAATAAATAAAATATAAACTACAACAAATCAGATAATCATGCGTATGAAGAAACCTACTTACCTTCTATACTGAACGCCGGACTAACTGCGTTTGTAGTATTCACAGATGCCCTGTAGCATCTTATATCTTCAAGATTGTCCATGCTTGCAGACATATTGAAATATCTATAAACCTGTACAAAAATCAGCACAGCCTTATGCAATCTATAATAGAGACTCACATGACTTTTATCAATATTTGTACAATTTGGCGTGGAATTTCCCAACATATCACCTGTGAACCAAGCCAGCGTTTGATAGGCGAGAGTTGGGATAAAATTGTCGGCTACTGTAACCCCGACGTATAAACTGAGTGTGGTATTGGAGAATTTCTAGAAACATGTTTTCCCAATAAGTAATCAGATCAAAAGATCCGACAACACTGAGTAAGATATGTGACACAACAAAGAAAAGTGACCTAAACATCTCTTTCATGAAAATATTTACTTTTGGTCAGCGACGTTGCCATGTGCCCTCAATGTTCTAGACTTTGGTTTGTCATCCGTCACAAAAACATTTTAAAAGATGACAATATTTGAAATAAACAAAACTAACTCAAAAATAAACTCCAAGACACTCAAAGTACAAAAAAAAAAGTTATTGAATGTAGAGCTCTGATTGGATGAAAATAATAAAAATTAACAATCTAAAAAAAACAATGATAAAGAATTCAAAAATGTAAAAAGTATTTCATAATTTCTATAATGAGATTGGAAGAACAATCAATCAGCAATAAAACATCGAAAAAAACACCTTAAAGTTCCAAGCACAATTTCAAGATCCGAAAAGACAATTGGATATGAGGTAAACTAATATAACCTGTTATGAATGACAAAATAAAAGAATAAATGAATTAATATTAAAAAAATAACAATCACGTGAAAAATAATGACAAGAACTCACCCCTTTCTGTATTGCTTTATGAATCTTGCAATTCGGATTCTCCAAATAACAGTGAAACAATTCATCCACCTGTACAATAAATAAATACAGGGTTGCCAACAGCACACTTGACTTACTATGGTTAAATTAACAGCAGCCTCCCCCGTATAATTATCTCCAACAATGTCTTCGTACAAACTCTTAGCAACCATCGTTGCCACGTCACCTACATACCTCTGTACTGATCCCTCAGGTATACCACTACCATTGTAGTACTGATAGCCTATATTAGACTTATTATCATACAACGAGTTGTAGAATCTATTTCTAAACTGTGTTCTATGATCTGTGATAACCAATCCTTGCACGGAAGTATTCCCTTTGATGAAAGTGTGCAGAGATGACGGAGGAAGACTATTGGGTTGGGCGGTAATGGCCCGTGATTGGCTGTTTCTGGACAGAAGTTCGATGAAATTGGTCACCTGGAAGGTGGATGTGTACTCCTAGAGTGCACCGGCGCTGGCGCATCTTACCATAGCTGAGTTTCCAAGGTAATGCGCATAAGTGGCTTGACCGTCAGCCAATTGCGACAGCTCGATGAATAGTGTAATATTGTCTGGATAGATGGTGGGTAGATAATCATTTCCCGCAGGTAAGTCGGTGGGAAACTTTCCACGTTCCATATCGTACAGGAGGCTCTGAGAGCCGATGTAGTCGTATGTTTCGCCGTTGAACAGAATAAAGAGAACATTTTTTGTAACTGGAACATGGATAAACACTGATAAAATGCGCTACCAACCTAATAAGTGATGTGCAAAATCGCAATAAAAACATCCCATTACGGTTTGCTGTTAGTAGTGGCATCATAATTGAGGGGACAGGATAGTTTATAAAACACTGTTGCCAGTGTTTTATATTCGAAAACAAAAAATTGAAAATGGCACATGCTGCAACTAAGTTCTGAACTGGTGAGTATGAGAGATGAGAAGAGTCGATAGTTGATGGAAGCACTGGCCTTTTTTGCTTCAAAAAACTAATTGAATAAAGCTTATCTGACAACACTGAACACTCACGTTTAATGATCCTCAAAATTGTGAAAGATTAGATCACGCTAAGTAAGAACTAATGACACGAGAAAGTAAGAAAGTTTATAAAAGCATTGGCAACACTGCACCAAAGTACAGATTGAATATCTGATCTGGCAACACTGAATCTTAAATAATCATCAAAATTGTGAATAATGACATCACTTTGAACTCTAAAAACATTGGCAACTCTGCTTCAAAAACTCGAATTCAATATAGTTCATCTGGCGACGCTAAATTCAACTAATCCTCAAAATTATGAATAATTCTACAGTCTGGATATAAAGGGCATTTAAATAATCTGGACAATATACAGGGTGTCCCGAAATAAGGTTGAAATATTCGAATAATATATTCTACACTGAAAAAAAGTATATTGGTTTGCTAAACAGTGTGTCCAAGATAAGGATATCTATCATGAGGAACTTGGAAACCGTAAGAGATACAAGGTCGGTTAAATGGAGGCAAAGTTGCGTATTTTGATGCTTAACAAAATGCCGTTTTAAATGCCAAGAAATTCCGACTACGTCCGAAATTATCCGAAAAAAACTGAAATTTTTCAAAATTGTTTTCATTTTTTTCTGACCACATTTGAAGAGATATTTTAAAATGAATGGAACTTCTTCATTGCCACTTTTTGCCCTTTACAAGATAGCGTTATTAAATTGAAGAACCGACGTTTCGTCTATGAGCAGCCATCATCAACTTTGTTTTTTTGAATACGGTCCTGGATTTTTTATTACGGATTTTAAGAGCCTCTTATGTTCCCAAACCAACGATTTATCGCACTTATTTGAAGAGAGGTGTTTGTTTTTAATTCTATCATAAATGTATTTTTTTGTCTCTCTCTAACACATGAGATCTTATGGAAAAATCCATCAATATAATTTTTTTGAATAATTGCGATACATTGTTGGTTTAAGAACATAAGAGGCTCTTAAAATCCGTCATAAAACATCCAGGACCGTATTTAAAAAAAGAAAGTTGATGATGGTTTCTACGAAACGAAACGTCATACGGAAAATCTCTCAACGCTGTTTTGTAGAGCTTGAAAAGTGGCCATGAGAAAGTGTCTGTTGTTTTTCCATATCTCTCTAAATAACGTCAGAAAAAAATACAAACGAAATCGGCAAATTTCGTTTTTTAGGCATATCTCCGAAACTACTCGGAATATTAAAAACTTTCTAAACGGCATATTGTTAGGCTTGAAAATGCGCAACTTTTCTCTGATTTAACCACGGCTTCCAAGATCCCCATGATAGACATCCTTATCTTGATCACTCTGTATAAAAATGTTTGCAAATTTTTCGAGATGTCAAAGTTCAATTTCTATTTTTGTTTTATCTTAATAAATCCCATAATAATTCTGATAATTCAACAAAAATCGACATTCAGGATATTTTTGACATAAGAAATGAAAATTTGATTTTATTATGACTCTATCTTGAAGGTGGCGCCATCTGCAAGGATTGTTAGGTACTGTTTCAAATATTTATAACATTTTTGTCGGACCCTGTATTTTTTTTTGAGTAAAAAACATGATTATAACATTATTTTCACCTGTAATTTTGACAGTAGTTCTTTACAAAAAAAACGTAAGAAACATTAAAGCAAGTGTCCAAATAACCATGATAAGATCGTTTTCAACGCCACCTATGTCTATTTAAAAAAAAAACATTGCATAAATTAATTTAGATGCAAATATCTCAAAAACGGTTGCTCCTAGCAACTTCCAAAAAAATATCATTTTTATGTGAATGTTATAAAAATAATGTTATGATCATTTTTTTTACTTAAAACAAAAGATAAAGGGTTCGGCAAAAAAGTTACAACTATTTGAAACAGTAAAAATACTTGGATGGAGCCACATACAAAAGAGTCATAATAATATCCAATTTGAATTTCTTATGTCAAAAACACCTTTTTTTTGTTGAATTATCAGAATTATTATATGATTTATTTAGATAAAACAAAAATAGAAATTAAACTTTGACAACGTGTATGGCAAACCAATATTTTTTTCAGTGTAGAATATACTGTTCAAATATTACTACGTTATTCCGACAAGGCTTCTCCCACAATTTCTACTCCCATATTTCAAGAATACGGTGGCCGGTTGCAATATAAAACTTTCGTACTCACCATCCTTTCTGGTGGGCAACATCTGCTTCAACAACTTGGCAACAGTCATCAAAGCCACCGCCCCTGTTACAGGACTTTCCGCACCTGCTGTCATTTCGAATAAAGAAGTTGTATCCAACCTTGCAGCAACCACAACATATTTAGTATCATTTAAAGGCTTGCTGTCACTCTCATCCCCTTCGACTAAAGGAAACAGAGACGCCCATACATTGCTGTCACCTAAAGGATCGCAGAATTTCACGGGGTTGAGGTTGGTGAAGACGTTGGACCTCCTTGAAATTTGTTAACTTACATTTCTACAGTTTTATACAGGGTGTTACTTGATAGCAGTGATTCCAAATCATGGGTTTCGAGATACAGAGTGTTGAAGGTTTTGAAAAAAACCGATTCATTAAATATTGACAAGATCTTTTTGACAATTCTGTTGAATTTTGGCAATGTTTTTCATTGTAATAAGACACTCAATGACAGTACAAAATTCCGAACCCCGACTTCTTCAAATAAAGAGAATACAGGGGTGTATTCAACTTATCTTCGACACACTGTATATTTCACAACATTCTTTAATACTTTTACACAAAAATTAATTTTAGCTTTTACATCATTATTTACATTGTCCCTAACTGTTTTCTGCCATAGTGCTAAATAAAGACGATTATTTTTTTTTGTCATTTATATTTTCGAGAAACTTTCTTTGAGGATAGTTTGTGCACGTCCGATAATCAAAGAATCAATTTTGACACATGAGTTCATCGGTTTGGCGACATTTTTTTTTTTTAAGTTCATTTTGGTGTCAAAATGGGTTAATTTGACAAAAAATCGAAAAATTTTATTAGAACAAGTTTTTGTGTTGTTGAATCTACATCGGACTCCATATGCCGATTTTGGAGCAAATCAGATTAAAATAATCAGAAACTCATATTTTATCATTTTTATTAAAATGAAAACCGAAAATGATGTTTTTTTAATTTATTCTTTAAGACTACATGGGTTAGATGTTAAATTAGTCAAATCTCTTATGAAATAAAACAGTCCAGGGATATAAATTGAAAAATACCGTTTGATGGTGTCCCTAACTGTACCCATGTCCATTCGCTCACATTTTCTGGCGATCAGAAAAATCATTAATTAACGAATATCCACCATAGTTCATCTATCTTGAAAATAACGATTTTTTAAAATCGTATCAACTGTGCAAAAAGGACAGGGGTATAGTTAGGAACACAACCAGACGGTATTTTTTAATTTATATCCCTTGAATGTTTTATTCTATAAGAAATTCCACTGATGTAACATCAGTTGATTTAAGTTAGTTTTAGCAAAAACAATCATAATTTTCGATTTTCATTTAAATGGAATGGTAAAATATGCATTTTTAATGTTTCAATCTGATTTGCTTCAATCGGTATGTGAAGTCCTTGATCGATTCTATATTTTTCGATATCGATATGTTGTCAAATTAACCCATGTTTTGATACCAAAATCAAATTGTTTTAAAATTCTCGCTAAACCGATGATCGCATAACATGAGTCAAAATTGATGGACATGCACAAACTATTCCCGGATTTAGTTACATTAAAATATGGATAATAAAAAAATCCCATATTGTACCCAACTTTATGGCAGACACTGTAAAAGACGTATTTTTCTCGAAAACATTGGTAAATAATAATAATAATAATAATGCGTTTATTTAGCAAATTTGCTATAAAAGAACATTGAAAATAAGTATAGACAAAATATAATATATCTGTAAATAAGTGATATATAAAAACAAATACATAAATACAATCAATAAAATAAAATCAATGGAAACATTTTTAAAATCGTTCTAAAATATATTGGCGGACAGTTCTCTTGAAAACGATCACATTATCACAGTCTTTGATTGTTGTTGGTAAACGGTTGAATTCCATTATCCCTTTGTAAAACAAAGTGCTTGATAGCCTTCTGGAATGGGACGTGTTGCTTAATATAAAATCATTTCGTTGGCGGGTTTCATAACTATGAATGTCTTTGAACAATTGTGTTTTAATACAGATATAGCGGGGCATTAAGTTCTTTCTAATTTTAAAAATAAATATAAACACGTTCAACACAATCTTTTGACGAACAGACAACATATTAAGTACATTTAACATAGATTTGATCGGCGTGTATTTATCACAGCGTAATATCACTCGCATCGCTCTATTGTGTATCCGTTGGAAGTTGTCCAGTATGTAATTGGGCATACTGTAAAATATAGTACTGCAAAATTCCAAGTGGGGAGCTGCTATGCTATTATATAGGAGTAGTTTGGTTTCCATGGAAAGATGTTTGCCAACTCTAGAGATAAAATTCACTTTTTTGGAATATTTGTTAATAATATACTTTCCATGGGCGTGAAAATCTAGATGGCAGTCAAGTATGACCCCCAGGTATTTTATTGCTGTATCGTGCTGTATCTTCAATCCCTCTATCTTTATGTTCAAATCATGGACTGCCACACTTGATAATCGCCTCTTCTTACCAAATAGAGAGAATTTACATTTAGATACATTAACACTCAGATGATTTTCACACAGCCAATCAGATATCAAAGCCAAATCCTCATTCATCATCTGTTGCATGTGATCTATATTTCTTCCGGATATGTACAACATCGTGTCATCAGCGAAAAGTTCAATTTTCACCGAATTGACGACTTTCACTAAATCATTAATATAGATCAGGAACAGTAATGGGCCCAGAATTGTTCCTTGTGGTACTCCGTGAGTCACTGTCATTGGAGACGAAAAGGCGTCTTTGTACTTCACACATTGTGTTCTTCCAGTCAAATATGATTCAAACCACTTCAGTACTTTGTCCCCGATTCCCAGATTTTCTAGTTTGGTCAAGAGAATCTTCCGATTGATGGTCTCGAATGCTCTTCTGAAATCGAGGAAAACTGCTAACACGTAATTGTCGGAATCCAGCTCCTTCAAAAACTCATCACAAATATTGACGATCACAGTTTCACAGGAGTGCAATTGGCGAAATCCCGATTGGTTTGTAGAAAAAATATTACTCTCGTTACAAAATTCGAGTATCTGGTCCTTCACAATGGCTTCCAATAGTTTCTCATAGACAGGCACTGAGTTTATAGGTCTAAAATTGTTACACTTGATCGTCTTTGTTACTTTTGGGACTGGTGAAACAATTGAACACTTCCATGATTTTGGGAAAACTCCATACGTTAACGATGTATTGATAATGTCCAGTACGCGATTTCCAGTAACACGAAAAGCATCCTTGAAAACCACGGACGATATTCCATCTCGTCCTCCTCCTGAGTTCTTCAATTTGTTGACATATGTTTTCATTTCAGCCATTGTAATTGGCCTGAATGAAGCAAAAGACGTTTGTGGAATCTGTGTTGGAGAAGAGGCCAGTAATGCGGTCTTTATCGAGATCATTGAAACAACTTCGCTTATACTTTCAATAAAGTACACATTGAATGCATTCGCAATATCTTCACTATTTGAGAGATTTCCATGGTCAAATTGAACTTCGTTTGGTAGTGCCGGTGTTTTTTCGGGTAGCAATGTTTTCAGATGCTTCCACAATTCTCGAGAATTTCGTTTGTTGCTGTCAATTTTTTCTTTGAAATACGAGTTTTTTGCCCTTCTGATGTCAGATACAATGGTATTTCGTAGATGTTTGTACTGTTCCCATGCTTCTTGTGTCTTCACATGTGTTGCTCTCACATACAGTATGTCCCTTTGTCTCATTTTTTCTCTGATGGTTTGATTTATCCATTTCTTATCCAAGAATTGCTTTTCAATGGTGGTTGTAGTTATAGGGCAGATCTCGTTCAAAATTGTGGACAAAGTTTCGACAAAACATTCAGCCAGCACATCCACATCAATTACATTGGCATTCCACGTGGTATCCGTAATGCGGTTCTGGAAAATATCAGAGCTGTATCGGTTCATATTTCTTCTTGAAATTTTAATTGACTGCTTATAAACTACGCCTGTATCGATTTCAATAGTTAAGATATTGTGGTCACTTATTCTTGGTGTCATATGAACTTCATGGTGCAAATTTTTGTTGTTTGTAATGATGTAGTCGATCAGTGTTTTACTAGCGCTAATGACTCGTGTTGGTTCTTTAACGATTTGTAAGAATCCGTTGTCCTGAATGATGTTCACAATTTTATCTCCATAATAAGATGGTTTTAGAAGGTCATAGTTGAAGTCCCCTGTGATAATAACTACACCGTCAAATTCACTCACTTTATCCAGATAGTCCACAAAAAAGTCCAAGAACAAGCCATCCTGCTTTTTTGGCGGATGATAAACAACACAATATAAATATTTAGATGAATGCACACTAACCTCGATAGAGAGCAGCCACAAATAGTTGTCCATAGTTATGTTGTCCTTGACTCGACATTTGATATCCTTTCGTACCATCGCCATTACACCTCCCGTTCTTCGGTTGTTGGTTAAGCACTGTTCCATCCTGTACCCTTCAACATGAAGCTCGTTTTCATACACTTCAGCCGACACATGAGTGTCTGATAGTAATACAATACTAGGTTGCCAATCATTAATGAGGGTCTCAATATTGTCCTTATTATTTAAAAATCCCTGGCAATTCAAATAAACTAGAACAGAGTTTAGTTCAGTATGTTTGTGTAATTGCTATTGGATGAACTTGTTTTTCTGCATCTGCTCCATTCTTTTAAAAGTTTCACAACTGACATCCCAGGTGGTGTGATCCGTTTTCAAACTAAGGCTATATTTATTGTTGGAAACAACACAATTTATACATTTAATCACATCACTATTACAATCCTTGATAGAGTGCTGCTGCTGGCTACACTTAGGACAACATTGAACATCTTTACAGTCTTTTTGCATATGTCCATATCTACAACAGTTAAAACAGCGCACAATTCCATATTCATTATAAACGCGACAGCGATTCCATCCAATATTCATCCTCGCTTTATCAATAAAATAGTCATACGTATTGGAATCCACTTCAAGAATTAAATTGAACTTTTTATTAATTACGTTGGTCTTTCTGAGAATTTTCATTTTTGTGTGTTCATTTATATTGAAATCATTTTGATTCTTGATTTTGTTAGTAATGGTTTCATCATCAAGACCATGCTCACTCTCAAACAGTCCCACTACCTTAATCCTTCGATCTAAAGTCTTTGGACGCTCCACTTTATAACCTTCACCAAGTTTCACTTGTATTTCAGTTTGAATATCAGTGATCTCTTTCTCGTTTCCACACGCCAATATCAATCCTCCACTCTTAGTTGGTCGACCCATAGTTACACCCGCTCCAATTTCCGACGGATTTACTTTCTGTAACAAGTCTTCTTTAATTTTCTTGACATTTTTATCTTCATTTTTCTGCTTTACTACGAGAATTTTGTTGTTTTTAGCTACTGTCGAATACGATGGTTTATTTTCTTTTTGCTCCTTCAAAAGTGAAATTTCCTTTTTCAGTTCAGCATTTTCGGTAATGAGAAAATCAACTTTGTTTTTCAACTCATCTTGTGACTTTAAAACGAGTTGTAGAACAGACATAATGCCTTCTGCATCCTTCAGGTCAATATATTCAACCCTACTCCTTTTTCTAGGTCTTTGACTATTCGTAGCTAAATCTTCACCTCCGTTTGGTTCTTCGCATTTCTTGCATTTCCAAGGGCTTTTACGCAAATGAAACCCACGCAAATCCACGTTTTCACATTTACTGTGATAATTGAATCCACATTCTGTACAAATAATTATAGATCTTGGATCATCAAAGCCTTTTTTACAGATGAAACATTCCTCCTTCAAATGCTTTTCGTTTCCATCCATTTGTGATCTCCAACTGTCCGAGCTCGAACCCAGGCCGCACGAGTGTTTACTGTTTTTGTTGCACCTCCTTATCAGCAGCGATTGTTACTATTTAATTCAAATAGGAGTATAAAACACAAACATCACACAATTCAGATAATCCAGTTTATCAGATATAGTCTTCAGTATTGCACTATGTGAAAATCGCGATTGTATACTTCTTTATACTATAAAAATACTTAAATATTCGGAGCGAAAGAAACATACGACCGATCACGACGACGATCTGTACGGGAATACAACATAGGTAATAGGGTTTCATCAAACAACAAAATATAGACACTGTTAACGTGAAATGTTGTAGTACCTAACGCCATCTATCGGTAGAATTTGTCAATCTTAAGGATAGAGTTCCCATCAATCTAATGAAAGACTTCTACCATTTGGTCACCAAATGGTCTATGACAAGCCATGCTGATGAGTCCTAGTAGGACGAAACGTAGAGGGTGGCCAACGAATAATGCGAGGTACTGTATCTCGGAAACTATAGATCGTAGAGGCTTGCGGCAAAAAATTTTATTACTAAAACGGCCAAGAGAAAAACCTGGAAAATATTTTCAAGTTTCTGAAATGATCGCTAGGAGGCGTAACAACCAACACCAAGTAGAAAAATATGATTTTTATGGAATTTTGTCCAATGAAAATATATCGATGAGCTCATTTTCGGATTTACTGACTATTTACCTACACTTTTTGTCTAAAACGTTTTTTTTCTATCTATCATAATAAAGTGGTGGGGGAAGTTCAACTGTTTTTTTAAACAAACGGAGATTTCTTCCGTTTCGCTTGACGGATTTCAACGAACTTGGGCTCATATGAAAGAGAATAGTCTGCGCTATAAAATGCTCATTTGCTTTTTAATTTGTAACATTCGCCGTCGCCGCTAGATGGCGTTAATTGAAATGGTAGCATACTTTTGAGTTTTTTCCGAAAAAATCAAACGTAATGGTATATCCATTTTCATATATTTTAAAAAGGGACACATTTTCCTATAAAAAAATTTTAAAAAAAAACAAAAAAAAATACAAAAAAAAACAAAAAAAAACATCAATTTTTTTGTTTTTTTTAAAGGAAAATGTATCCCCTTTTAAAATATATAAAAATGAATATACCATTACATTTGATTTTTTTGGAAAAAACTCAAAAACATGCTACCATTTCAGTTAACGCCATCTAGCCGCGACGGCGAAGGTCAAAAATTCAAAACCAAAAAAGTTTTTTGAAGTGCAGATCATGCTCTTTCATAAGAGCCCAAGCTCGTTTGAATCGGTCAAGCGAAATGGGAGAAATCTCCGTTTGTTTAAAAAAACAATTTATGATAGATAGAAAAAAACGTTTTGGACAAAAAGTGTAGGTAAATAGTCAGTAAATCCGAAAATGAGCTCATCGATATATTTTCATTGGACAAAATTCCATAAAAATCATATTTTTCTACTTGGTGTTGGTTGTTACGCCCCCTAGCGACCATTTCAGAAACTTGAGAATATTTACCAGGTTTTTCTCTTGGCCGTTTTAGTCATAAAATTTTTTGCTGCAAGCCTCTACGATAAATAGTTTCCGAGAAACGGTACCTCGCATTCTTAGTTGGCCACCCTGTACATGGATTGTTTTGAATAAATTGAAACAGGAGACTTAAGTTTGACAATCTTTTTTACCTAAACTTCAAAAACTGACAATATAATGACACAACCAGAAAGGTAGATTATATCAATTAAAACATCAAGATATCATTACTGGACCTGGCACGTCATCTCCATCTGAGCCTTCAACACTCTCCCTCAGTAATGATGTCTTCAAAAACTTGGAGATCAACAATTGGAATACTTCTTTAGATAATGGCTTGGTTAAAATGTCAGCCACATTTTCTTTAGTAGGAATGTATAGTATTGTGATATCTTCTGCTAAATATCTCTCCCTGACATAATGATAGTGAACGTCAATATGCTTACTTCGCTGATGAAGAACAGGATTTGTTGATATGTGGATAGATGCTTGATTATCACATAACATGCGAGGTTTGATGTTAACTTCATCCAAGTCAGATAATATCTGGCTCATCCACATTGCTTGTCTACATGCTAATGACAATGCCATGTACTCCGCCTCAGTTGTGGAAACAGCTACACTTTGCTGCTTCTTGGATGTCCATGAAACCGCTGCTTCGCCATAAAAACCAATATAGCCACTTGTAGATCTTCGTGTATCTAAGGAATCGGCATATGATGCGTCGCTATAAACACACAAAGAAGGTTGAACAGTGTGCATGTATACCAGTTTCTTTTTCAGAGTTCCTTTTAGATATCTGAATATTTGATGAACCATTTTCATATGAGTAAAAGTTGGATCTGTGTTGAATTGTGATAATAGGTTCACTGCATAAGATATATCAGGCCTGGTACCCATAGCTAAGTACAAGAGACTACCGATTTTTGACTGGTACAAAGTTTTGTCCACCCTTTCTTCTGATTCTTTAGCTTTCTGTGGTCTTGCTCCAATGTCCATTGGCACGGATGCTGACTTACAATTCAATAGATCAAATTTATCAAGAACTTTTTATAGATAATTTTCTTGACTTATTGATACACTGGTAGGGGTCCAAGAGATCTGTAATGAAAGTAACAAATATGGAATTCCAAGAAGGGTAACTTCAAAGCTCAAAGATAAAACATCTTCAATTTGTTTCACTTCCATTTCTGATGAGCCTAGAATCAGCAGGTCATCAACATAAACAGCTACTATCTGCTTACAGCTACCAGACACAAACATACATGGATCTGCAAAAGATTGTTCCATTTGAATTGTCTTTAAAACGTTAACTAGTTTTTGATTCCATTTTCTAGGTGACTGCTTCAATCCATAAATGCTTTTTTTGAGACAGCATACTCTCCCTGGTTCCGCCTCAACACCTTCTGGTATTTTCATATATATCTTGAAATCAAGGTCACCATTGAGAAAAGCTGTCTTGACATCCATTTGATGTGCTACCATATTGTGATGAATACAGTAGGCAAATAAAATTCGTATGGTTTCGTATCTGATCACTGGAGAATAAGTCTCATCAAAGTCAATCCCTGGAATCTGAGTGAATCCTTGTGCAACCAGCCTCGCCTTATATTTAATTAATTTTCCCTTGTCAGAGAATTTCTTTTTGAAAATCCATTTGCATCCTACGATACGAGAATTTGAGGGCTGCTCGACAATATTCCAGACTTCATTCTTCTCCATGGATTTCAGTTCATCTTGAATGGCTGAATTCCACTGAATGGATTCTTGTCCACATATAGTTTCTTGATAAGTAATTGGTTCCTCGTTTGTAAAATATAGAAAATCATCAGACAATCTTGCTGGATTACGATGCCTAGTACTTCTTCGTAATAGACTACCTTTATTTATCTCGTTTTGTAATTCTATTGGCAACTCGAAATGTTCTATTTCAGTTAATTTCTTATTTCCTTCCAAATTTTCTTGTGGATTTGCAGTTTCTTTTTCACAGCTTGCAGATTCACTGCCTTCCGTTTCTTTTTCACAGCTTGCAGATTCGACATTTTTCAATTCATTATCCCTTTTTAGAGACTCTATGAAAGTGATTTCATTTTCTTTCAGGAATTTGAAATCTCTTGACAAAACCACCTTCTTCCCTGTATAAAATCGGTACCATCCCTCTTTTTCCGAATATCCTACCATGACACAATCTTGAGATCTTGGTAGAAACTTATTTCCTTTTGGACGATCTTCTGCATTGATATGGATGAATGCTTTTTGTCCAAAATACCTGAGGTGTGAGATTGCAGGTTTATTTCCAAAAAATAGTTCTACAGGAGTATGTTTGTGAAAAGAATGAGGAACTCGGTTTTTTGTGTATACAGAGTAAGAGACTGCTTCTGCCCAAAGTGACGGTGGAAGATCAGAATCAATCAAACAAGTTCTTGCCATTGTGGTTAGAGTCCTGTTCATTCTTTCTGCTAAACCATTCGTTTCGTGCACCCTTGGAATTGAATGTTCAAATTTGATTCCTGAATTCTTGAAAAAACTTATCAAGGAATTATTATTGTATTCTCCTCCATTATCACTCTTGAAAGTACAAACTTTTTTACCAGTTTGTCGTTCCATTCTTCGAATATATTCTTTGACCGCTAACTCCACCTCATTTTTGTGTGCGATGAATGCTACTTCCGTGTAGCGAGAATATTCGTCAATAAATGTCACATAGTATTGTTTTCCACCCATAGATTTAGTACAGAATGGCCCAGAAACATCTGAATGTACTTTTTCGAGTATTCTCGTACATGAATTACCTTCTTCTCGACTTATGGTTCTTGTCATCTTGGATTTTATACACGCTTCACATTCAATATCTGTTCTTTCTTTTGGCAAAACATGAGGATCAGATACAGATCTCTCAAGGTAAGTAAATGATTTTACATCAGTGTGTCCTAGACGCCGATGCCATTCAGTTGAACTCACATTCAAACTTTCTTCATGAGCCTCCTGAAATACTTGTAACTTATTGCATGGCTTTACCCATCCAAAGATTTTCTCATTCTTCCAAAAAGTAATTTCCTCACCATTTCCTTGCATAGTTATTCCTTTATTTTTCATTTTGTGCCAAGAAATAAGGGAACATTTCAATTCTGGCGAATAAAGCACATCAATCAAAGTGATTTTAATTGATTTTCCTGATGGAAGTAGAGCATTTATTATAACTTCACCGATGTGAGTAACATGTATGGTATTGTCATTTCCCAAGCGTATGGAACTTGCAAAAGGACGTAAATTTATAAATGCATCTTTATTACCAGACATATGTGTGGTAGCACCTGTATCAAAAATCCATTGTGAACTATTTTCTCTAGTCGTGAATGCAGGAAATGCCAGATTCTCATCATCACAAATATTGACATTTTCTCTTGAATTTCTATTTTTATTTCTGCAAGAGTGTTGAAGGCTCAGATGGAGATGACGTGCCAGGTCCAGTAATGATATCTTGATGTTTTAATTGATATAATCTACCTTTCTGGTTGTGTCATTATATTGTCAAGATATCATTACTGGACCTGGCACGTCATCTCCATCTGAGCCTTCAACAGATTGGTCATGGTCAGACTGAGGAAACAGTTTCAAGATTTTCCTTGACACTGTTAAAATTTAAATACAATACCTGAAGTTTTTCGAAACATTTTTTCAAAGCCTCTCGTCCGATATTTTCTTGATACTATAATGATAATTTTTGTAGTCAGGATAAAAAAATTAGTTATGCAACGCCCTCAAAGGCAATGATTAGAACTATTGCTTGTCACTTGGCTTCTACACTTTGATTAGATTTTTTTTTCAAAGATTCTACCAAAATCCGCCAGATAAAAAGACAATTTATTCAGAGCCAAGAGAAAAATTAGTTGTATTTATCAAACTTCTCGAACTGTGGAATAAAAGCATACTTATCAATAATTTTTAAAGTTATTCTAAATCTACCGATCATGTTTTGCTAGTAATTACCCTACAAACACGAAAAATATCGTAGATCTTGCAACGCTGTATTCCGATACTTTTGCAAGCGCATCATGCGTTTCATACGTCACACGCTGATGGAGCCATTTATTTCAAAGTGGCCAATTTTGAATTTTGGGAACTATTTTAGTCAATGCATATAATAAATTAATATAGTCTATTAACAAATACTCAGTTATACAGGGTGTTTCATTATTATTGCGAAAAAATCAAGTATGAGTTTCCCTGCCTAAAAATAAGAAGAAGACTTCCTATTATCACGTATCTGGAAATGCTTCATTACAAAGCTACAGGGTGTTAAACTTTTATTTTTATTTTTGTTTTTTTTTAATAATATTTGAAGTAATGTCGATATTCTGATAAAAATTGGTGTTTAGGGCTTTTTTGTCATGCAAAATTCGAATTTGATCTTATCATGTCTCTAACTTGTAGAGGGCGCTACCTACAATTATTTTTCCAATTATTAACAGCCAAAACTTTTTTGGACGTACCTCTATAACATTTTCAAGCAACAGAACTGATTTATTTGTATTTTCTACGCAGAAAAAGTATACTTGTTAAAAGTCGCTACGGGCAACCATTCTCGAGATAAAATATTTCCTATGATTGCTACATATTTCTAATAAAAAGTCAAAATTCACATAATGAGTGATGTAAACAACAATTTTTTGTGAAATATTATAAAAAAATGGAAAAAATGAAAATCTAAAAAATTTCAACACTCTTTAGCTTTGGACGGAGCATTTCCGGACACATGTTTATAGAAAGTTTTTTTCTTATTTCTAACAAAGGAGACAAAAAAGTTGTGTTTTCAGCTGCTTCATTTGAAAAAAATATAAAATTTCCAGAAAAAGTCAGTGGCGCATGTTTTTTCTCAACATTATTCGTTCCAAAATTCGACAAAAATCGGCAAAATAAATTCGATTTTTTTCTAAATCTACAACTCAGAAACTAGACTATTTAGGACACATGTTCATAAAACCTTTTCTACTTGAATTTGAGTCAGGAATTCGTATTTGAAATAACGGCCTATAATCAAGTAACACGCTGTAGATGGAGAATGTTACCTCAAACAAGTTTGCGTGCTTGTGGTAGCATACATAAAGGCATTCAGCTCGAGGGAGCACAAAGATCTGTCAACTTGCGTGTCAAACGAAAAGTTGTTGTGCTTCTGAAAACACTGTTTGATTGATTGAACCTGATGTTCGTCCTCGATGTAAAACATCGGAAATGGAATGTCCGTAAACAACAGACCCGTTCCTGCAAGTCAAAGACTTTTTTTTATCCTCCACTAGTTCAGCCGAATTTACACTTTTCTACACTGCGGCGTTTGTTACGCGGTCAGTGCAAACAGTGTAAACACTGTAAAGTGTTTGTTATATCGTTGTTTAAACAACGGTTATATCAGTGTCGAGGCCATGAAAAGACTTGTCACGTGACCTACTTGGTCCGATTATAGTAAACAGCATATTATTATTTTATGAATAACTTCAGTTTTGGTTATGCAAGAGAATAGGTATAAGCTTATTTACTCCAAAAAGCAAACTTTCAGATCCAAATTTGGGATATTTTTTGAATGAATAGAATATATTATCCACCTTACTAGATAAGTCAACTTTTGGAATAATAAATAGAATAAAATTTATATAACGCGGTTAATGAGGAAAATGTTTCAAAATACAATAATTGAATGACAGACGTCCCGTCGGACTAAAATGGTCACGTGATTTATGAGCGCCATGGCCTATCTTTCTCGTTGGCCTCGTAAAAGTGCATGATTAGTATATAACAGGTTGCCTCACTTTTACGCTCATGACGTCATCCATGTCCAGTGTTGCCAGATGATCCCTATCAAAATCAGTAGAACAGAAACCCATGCGCGAAATAAGTGGATCTCCTGTTGAAACAGTAGTTTTGGCAACCTTACGAATGACATATGACACGACACGATGCAGACCGATGCAATCGAATCACAGGATTCAGTCTTCTGCAGACGCTCGACACCGATGACGTCATATTTTTCCCCCCTCCGTCTCTTACCTCAGGCGAAGTGTGGCAACCTCTTGTTTACTGATCATGGTATCAGTGTAGGGTGCACATTACTGCACTAGTTACACCAGGTCAAAAGAAGGTGTAACAAGTGTAGTGTAGTGTAGAATACGTTGGGGAGCCATCACATAAGTTACAACAGCAATCTGCACTGCACTACACTATCCTACACCGAAATAACAAAAACACCAGACCTATTTTTTCACTTTACTCTCGACTTTACTGAATAGTTGGAGCTTACCCCAAGGATTCCACCCTTCACTGGGACAAGTTCCTTCAACACCAAAGTCACTGTTAGGACATTTTTTATCGTGTGAAAAATGATCCAACTTCTCGTTGTTGGGGTGCAGGATCAAACCGGCCACTTTGTCTTTGTTGGTCTTCATTTGGTTGATTAAATCTACGCTTAACAGGGATGTGGGTATAATTGGAATGTATCTGCCGGCAGAGCCGTTTTTAAGGATAAAATCGAGGTCTGATTTTTCATCACAATAGTGAACTATGCCTACTGATCCACCTCTTTCAGCTAAAAGAAACATGTTTTTTTGAGTACTTGTAAAAATATAGATAATAAATAGTAAACATGGAAACTAAAATTCTTACATGAACACCCTATTTGGTGTGTAGCATTCATTCTTCGATAACATGCTACAGATCCACTTATCTTGACATACATTGTTTCTTTAACTCTGTCTCCATTACCTATAATAATGAAGAAAACCAATATGTAGGTGGTTAAAGTAGTTTTTGATGATTCATAGCCACCAAGACACCTTAATTATTGTTTATTTCCATAAAATGAATATAAAGTAGAATCGGTTATTTTTAATTACTTACTTGGAGAAATTGCAAAACTAGTTAAAACTAGGAAAGTTGCAAGAATTATGTTATAAAACATTTTGTTTGTTACATTTGTTGATATTTTTTTACGAAATTTATTTTGACTGTGATGAACTGACAGTGACTGACAGGTGACAGGACTAAATCTAATTCTAACCAAATTCTTTTTTTTTTTCGTTATGTGGCACAAATAACGTGCATTATTCCACATGTTAAGGCCGAGTCTGCAATGTCTTGTTTTTGTTTGAGGTGCCAGATGCAATAAACAATCCGCGCAAAAACATCGTGCTGTTTGTTTTGTGGTGTTCGATCGTTTGCTGCGTTTTAGGAATATGTAAATGTAATCTCAATCGAATTCAAACATGCTTTATTTTCACAAAATTTAAGGACAAATCCATTGAGCGGACTAAATGCTAATATAAATGTGAAAAAAGAATAGTAATAACAATAACGCATATAAGGTCATACATAAGAGATATTATACGGGCGAATCAGCCCAAAGGAATAATTCCGATAATTAATAAATATGGACGTTTTTGGAAAAACGCTCGGACACGTCGTTTGAGATATTTGTTTATACATTTTTTTTAGCAAAACATTTTATACAGGGTGTGTGTAGCTGTGGCTGATGTAAACCTTTTTTTCTACTCCCAGTATAATATTATTGAAATTAGAAAATTAAACATATTCCATATGTACAATATCCTACACCTATATCCTTAGCTTTGTTTTGGAAATATCATAAAGTGTTTCCAGAATTATTGTAAACATTAGTATTCGTAAAATTTAATAGACTAAATATAATGAGTTTTTAATTTACGATTCAAGATATTCTAGATGAGTAGTTAAATGACATGCATTTATCGGCGGTGTATAGTACATTGTTTTGTTTTATACTGTGTCAATTTCTTTTAATCGGTTTGGGAAAAACTGTTTTCCTATTTCCATAAAGCACAAATTGAAAGGGTGGCGGTGTCAGTCCGTACGTCTCACATTCTTAGCATGAGATGGCGCCAGTCAAAACATGTCACCACTTGGGTAATATAGATAGGTTACTTATGTTATCAATTGAAAACATAAGATGGCGCCAGCTGAACCATGCTACCAATGCAATTCCATCACAGTCTGTGATGATGCAAAATGTCATTTAACGGAGTACGCAGTCTTCGATTATTAGTCAAGTGGACGCGAGTTTCATCTCGATTTTCGACGCTACAAGATCGATTGTGACAACGAGTTGTTTAACCAAAACGCCTGGTCTATTAAGCAAATGCTACTATTTAATTTTTTTGGGCTTATTTTTGTGCGTATCGATATGGATCTCTTTTCTCGGTGCCCGCATAAGCTTTTCTGTCCCTTTTTTTTATGATTCGCCGACATCTTTTTGCTGAAGGATTATTCGTACTCATCTGTGCCTGCTTGCAGACATTGACGATAACTTACGATTCAAATGTCAAAACTGTCAATAACTAAATTTCTCTCGCTCCTCACTTCACACTTCTCTTTTGAAAGTTCGCAATTTTGTGAGTAGACTCGTTTCGTGTCTTACGACTTAAAAAGTAAGTTTTTTTCAACTTTTTCCAAAAATTCGCCCAATTCCAAACAAATCATCATTAGCAGAATATACTATAACATTATTTACATCGAAAAAATTAACGATCGACGTGATTTTTCAAGATTTACACTTGGGGGTTATGGGACTTGTGTTTACAAATGTTAGTGAAAACCCGCGTTTTTCTTGTAGATGCGTTACGTGGCTGCTTACCTTTTGGCCGTTTTGGGCGGAAAAGCCTCCCCCGCTGCTGCTGACATCGAAAAAATCCTCGGCTCTGTCGGTATTGAAGCTGATGGTGAAAAACTGAAGAAGGTCATCTCTCAGCTCAATGGAAAATCTATCGATGAAGTCATCGCCGAAGGTAAGCATTTAGTTATTTCTTGTGTTTTTTTTTCATCTTCATTCATAGAAACAAAAAAATTAGATGAAGCACCTACATGTGCCATGTTTTTCAACCTTATTAATTGAATTCTGTCATTTTTGATTAGTTTACATTTGAATCATCTATATGTTAAGACAACGATTCATCAGTAGGCTTTTCGAAAATTTGACGATTTTCAAGATAAACACGAAACAAATATATCCTAACCATAATGTGATCACCGCGATGACCTTCGCTCAATGGCTGTCGTCATCGGTTTGTAAATATCCAGCTAATCTAGCATTTTTTTGCATAATCCCATTAATGCCTGGTTTACATTCAATTTCATTTCGAAGTGGAACAGTCAAATTTCTGCTTGGCAAACGAGAATCAGATGTTACCACCACATTGAATTTGACGTAACCGTGACCTTGAACACAAATTGATTGTAGGTGATAGCGTATGATTCTCGTTCACCAAGCTGAAATTTGACAGTTCCAATTCGAAAACAAATTGAATGTAAACCTTACATAAAAGTTTTGCCATTGACTGTTGTCACTTGTCATTATCTTTATATGAGTGGTGCAGCGTTGCCATATTACATCAACTAGGTTCTGTACAGGCCCTTGAAAAGTGGGACGTCGCAAGTCTACAAGTGACAGTTCTGACATAGCGCGTTGTTGCCATGGTTATTGATAATTATTTTCAAAAGATACTCGTTTTTCTGCCAATGAGATTAAATAATTAATTTTAATGTCTTTTCAAAACAAAATAAACATCCATATTCCATTTTAACAAGTTTGAAATGTCAAGTAGCAACACCCAAATTACAAATGTGACAACAACTGGCAAGTATGACATACAGCGCTGTTGCCACTTATTTACCAAGATCTTAATGAGTTGAAATAACCATTTTGATGTCCAATCCTTCACATGATGAACAACATTATCACCATCTTTCGACTGAGAAAGCAATGCTGTATACTTTTTGAACTGAAGTGCCCATTATTATGAATTGATTATCTCATTTGGTTTTGGCTGGGAATTGAAAAAAATATTTTTTGCAGGCCGTGAAAAACTGAGCTCCATGCCAAGTGGTGGTGGTGTTCCAGTTGCCGCTGCTGGTGGTGCTGCTCCTGCTGCCGAGGAGAAGAAAGGTAAGCTAATTCGTCTTGAGTCAGCATATTTAATTGATGTGTTTATTAATGATGATCAAACCAATCACCATCTTTCGACTGAAAGTTTTGATGTTTACATTCTAGCCTGATAATTGATGATAAAATCATATTGAGTCAGTGTTGTATGGATTTTGTCTTGATTTTCTTCTCGCTATTGCAGAATCCAAAAAGGAAGAAAAGAAAGAGGAATCTGAATCCGAGGATGATGACATGGGCTTCGCTCTTTTCGACTAAGTTTGTAACTGTGTTAAGGATAACTTTTATTAATAAAAAGTGAAAACCTGCATTTGGGTTATTATTATCAATCGTCCCTAAGAGTTAGCTTATTGCAGGTCTAAACGGGCAGCTCAATATAAGTGTTTTATTATTTTTCAAAAAGAGATCAACGTAGAAATGTTTTTAGTTTTTGTTTGTTTCAAGATTATTTATGTCGTATAGAACAATCATGTACTGATTGATGCATCTTTTATGCATGAATGAGTTTTCAGCTGAGAAAAATATCAAGTCAACAACGTTTTTGAGTAAATTGGAAGAGCAGGCAACACTGATCCAAGTTTTCTCGTGCTTTGATTGGTGAATATTTTCACGTGCTGTGATTGGTTGATAGACCACAGATGCCACATGGTTCTATCTGTATTGTCAAATGGATTTGTGTGTTTTCTTTCCTGAATTATTAACCGAAGGATCATGGTAAATATTTTGTTTCAGTAAAAAAGTTTTACCATCTCTTATGGTGTGAAAACGTATATTATAACTAGATATCTGACAACTATTGTTTGTTCAATGAGTTCGAACCAGAGATGGCAATAGCCTAGTTTACACCGACAACTTGGTCCGCGGACCAAGTACTAAATCCGAACCAAATATTTGGTTCGAATGGTGTAAACAGTTGCGTACTAAGCTGGTTCGCTCTTGGTTCGGTACTCGCCAGCAAGTGTACCGAACTAAATTTGGTTCGATCTGGATCAAAATTATGAGGTTATGTTGATTTGTTATTATTGTGAATTGTGTTGGTTCTGAGTTTCTAAGGCAATCTGAGCGTACTTACTCATGTTTTTTTTGATTACGAATTGTGTTGATGAATAATTTCGACTTGTTTTTGACATTTGACGAATTGCGGGCGTACACATTTAGTTCACGCGATGCAAGACGGTGTAAACGGGCAGGAAGCAAGCATTGGTCCTACCGTACTATCTCCACCCACTTGGTCCTATCGGACCGAACTAAACAAGTTATCGGTGTAAACTAGGCTAGCAGCACTCTCTGTGGATATCGTCTTGGACGTTCAATAATATACAGTGAGGACACGTAGGTTGAAATAAATTCATTTAAAATTCAAGGGTTTATTTTCTGCGAAAACGCTCGAATACGTCGATTTTTTTTTGACCGCGGATTTTTTTATGGTAATTTTATTTTTACAGGGTGGACCAAAAATAAGTTACGACCATCAACTTCATTTCTTCAAATGGAAACCCCCTTTTTTTTATTTCATTTTCGAATTCTACATCAAATTCTAAGTAGGTTTCATGTACCATCCTCATAACACATAATGTTTAGAAAACATACAATTTAGGTACCAATTAAGTCCGGACGTCCTGGACTGGGATAATACGTTCTCCAGACGTTTTTTTCGGATGTCTTAGGAACATTCGTTAAAAACGTACATAGAACGTTTTTTATGAACTAATTTAAGCAAATCATGGAATGTTCAGATAGAGGTATAATTTTCCAAGACTGATTGACTTTTATCAATATTCTTATCGTTTTTAGCTTTTTTGTATATCAAATAGACATGCTCAATTGAATAAAGCGCTGCTGCTTTCAGAATACTCATCTACGCATGCGTGTCGTGTGTCGAAACAGTTGCATGTTGCATGCACCTTAACATGTTTATTTTGTGAATTGAAACTAACAGTGATTAATGAGCAATAGTGAAATTGCAAAATCTTTCATAAAAAAAGAGGCGACGGATGCTCAATGTCGCTTTTAACCAACACATGCGTCAATTTACGTGAAAGGTGGAAAACATGGCCACTCGCAATACTCGTCATTGCCAAAGTTTACTATTGCCTCGCATCGCACGGCATGCATCCATTATTTTTCCCCATCTATGGTCGTAGCACAAAAATGTCATAATTCATACGAAACGAATGGAGAGTTGGCGTTTGGTTTGGCGTCTAGTATTGTTATTATTCGTATTCGTGTTTTTATTCGTGTTTTCCCTAGTTTCAACATTCTTAGTGATATTTGTGAAAATGATAAGATTGTGTTTGTGTTTTGTGGAGTGAGAATCGACATGAAAAGGTAATAATTGACATGAATACCAGTGCTTTCACAATAAAAGTATCAGATAAGCATTCTCGATTATACAAAAGTCTTTGGATCAGCCTCTGATAGCGAAAACAATAGATATCCCTCCTCTACCAGTGCCCTTCCTTCTTGTTCTCAAAATCTTACAGACATTTTTAATTCTGACATCATAGTCAATCCGTTGATGTTCTATGATACAGGATACAGATTCCGATTCATGCTCAGCTTCAGGATCCAGGTAAAAAAGAAGGGAATGTAACGGTGCCGACATTGCTACCAATATATCACATTATTATTATTATTTTTTTCATATCATTGCAGAAGCTGCATCAAAGATCGGAAAGAAACCGAATCTACTATTGGGTCTTGGCTAAAACGTGGCAAAGCAAAAAGCATAGGAGCTTGCGGATAAGAAATGAATACATACTATCTACATGTCCTATTGATTCTTTAAGAATTAATGTTGTTATCGGTTCCTTATTGTGAACCAAAATTATTATTTATGTTTAGCTTCTGATCAAAAATTATTTATTATGTAGTTTAATTTTTTCAAAGTTAAATTATCAGAATAATTATAATTATTATATTTCAGTTCCTTTCCAAGAGAAATATGTATGTAAATTTATTTTTCATATAAATTATTTGTATTATTTTCAATGTTGCAATGATTCTCAATTACAGGTAGTTCGCAATTCCTCTGATTTTTTTTTTTTACTCACAGTTCATCAGCCCACATACAACAATCATTACAAAGGTGAAAACTATACAATGATATCTGCCAGCATCTCTAATGTTGAGTCAGATTTTTCCTATTTCCTATTTTCTATTTCTAGGTCAAATAGGAAATACCTTACTTTGAAATTATTTTGGGGATGTTTTTCAACATTCTTGATCATTCACGGAACATTTAGAAAAAATTCTACAATTCGGTTTTCAAAACGTTTAAAAAAAGCTTTGAAAAAGAGGTTTTTTAATCGTTTTACAAAAATCAAATGAACGTTTTGAGTATGTCCTGGAGAACGTTCAGTACACGTTATTTTTGCCGACAAAGAACTTTCGTTGAACGTTTAGAAAACATTCGCGAACGTCCAGAACGTTTTAAGTCCGTTCCCTAAGTCCTAAGAAGACGATTTAAAAACGTTTATAATACGTGCCTGTGTTATAAGGATGCTTAGATCATATATATATGATCTAAGTAAGGATGTCCTTAGCCTAACCCAAACAGTTATCAGGAAATACGATTGTTCAGAAGCACAGTCGTTTTTAGATCAATCGTAATCTTTGTAATACCTAGATATGTTTTTGTACCTTTTGAAAAGAAGGGGCAAAGAGAAAAAAAATCAACTTACTAAAAATTATTACTGAAAAATATAATATTGAGATGTTTTCTTGAAATACATGTAGGTACTTAGTAGCAAAACAACGGGAAACTCATCCCTTGCTCCTGGTGGAACAGGTAAACTATTGCTCTGGGTGGTAATAAGACATAAAGCGGGTTCGGCATCGCAATCAGACTTCTCCGATTGCTCTGAATCGTTCGTTTATGAAATCTAGATGTGTCAGAGGTAAATCGGAATCGTTCGATAAAAACATCTGACAGATCGGATGACGATCTTTTTGCTCGACGTATTGAGACCGACGAAAGCGATTGATCTGTCAGATTTGTGTTTATGAGATTATAATTCAACTGTTTTGTTTGTTATAAGTCAACAGTTAATGACGAATTTGATATTAAAATGAAGATTATCCACTTGCAAGACGCAGATTTGAAAAAAACTTATTTTATCACGGTTAAAGACGATCAATTTGAAGATTGTGGAAAATGGAAGTGATGAGATTAGGTAAACAAGTCCGAATCCTTCTTGTATTCCACCTTGCTCTGTTCCGTCGGATGTCACGTGACCAAAATCTGCTCGGATCTGAGACGCATTGTGTCATTAATCAATGCTGAGACGACAATGACGAACTTGCTTATAATATGGGTAAACAATACAGGAAGAACACATCTCGCCACCAGCAGAAAAAGTTACTGAAACTGTAAGTTTTCTTTTTTGCTACCCCTCTTAACCTCAAGCATGTTTCTGGTTCCTCTAAATCCTAGCACTTTGCCTGATGTTTTAGGACAAAGGCAAAACTCACTTTCGTTTGCATTGAATAACCTTCGAGGATCTAACAAAATATCACTATATACGACTGAAGATTTTCAAACCAAGACATTATGAATTTTTTGGTGAGTTCACCTCTAGATTTGTCTATAAACTCAGCTAGACGGAATGAAACTTCCGGATTCCGTTTACGAAAAGATTTGAACCACTTTTCGCGGGGTTTTCCGTCTTCTAACGGAGTTTCTACCAGAACAATTTTCTGAACTGTAGATAACAGTTCTTTTTTTTATTGGGAAATTCACATTTCGCCGACTTATAATTACCCAGTTAACATTTTTTTCTTCATTTTCCATTTTTAGATAAAGCTCTGGGCTCATTCGTCGGGGCTTCTCCGATATTCGACCCAAAAGCCGGTCCTGGTATGGTTGCTCGTGGTACTCCGAAGTTACTGCAAGTTTCTCTAATTTTGCCACCATTTTTGATTGCATCCAGTTGCTTTCTAAAGATTTTCATTAGGTTACTGATGACATTTTTTTTCGAGTCCGAAGCATTATCTGAAAAGTCGAAAATCGTTTTTTTCAATGACTTATTGAAGCATGGCCGACAACTGGCAATGTGATAGGTTTTTATGTCAACCAGTGGCCGGCCACTTGTTCCAATTCAGCTTTGCGGCTATAATTTTCATTTTTTGCACGGCCGATTTTTGGTACAGATGTTCACCCTATTGTTTACTTCAATAGATAAAGAAATTTTTACAGATACACGAGAACGTAAAAAAAATGAAAACAAAATTATCTTTGACGTGCCAGTTGTCGGCCGCTTTGGCCGGGTGTTGTAGTGTAGAAAATTGTGCACTAGTGGAGCATAACAAACACACCTATTATCAACCTCTTGGCAGTGCTGAATCGCACAGGTCTCTTCTTTCTTTCAGGTTTCATATTTTCAAAATGTTAAAAAATACCTTAAATGTTTTCATGGAGTATGGTATATCATGAGACCATTCCAGTTTGGTCCGTCATTAACGTCACTTTCAGCCAATTGGCGAGCTGCAAGTGCGTTAATGACAGACAAAACTGGAATGGTCTCATATGATGCCATACTCCATGAAATCTTAGAAAGGAAAAAACGCTACATATAAAAAAGATGGGATTGTTTTATCCTTGATTCCGTCCCTGATTAAAAATTTGAAATTCTTTGTTCATATCAAAAGTTTATACGAATTGCCAAATTTCATGATTTTTGTATGGATGATTTCGCAAATACTGAGGAAAAACCGTCTTCAGGGTGCATTACTGGAAAGACCCAGTTTTAAGAGGTGTAGCCTTTCTTGCAATGTTGAGAAATAACCATGTCTGTGAGGGCCACTCAGTACAAACAAACATTTGAATAATAAAAAAATTATGAGAGTATTTGCAAAAAAAATATTCACATAAATAGTAATCTCACATCACGAATTCACACCCATTCGCAATGTCAACCAAATCAAGAAATACGAGCCCACATGGCAAAACGATCACCGACTAGCTTCACAAGTATGGCAACATGATCGGATGTGGCAAATTGCAAGCTCCAACGTCGACTTCTTCATTCGTCGGCCATGTTTGTTGGGTGTCGCATTTCGAGCTGTCAATTAGCGAGTAGCCCTTCGACCTGAAAAATACGTGAAACTCGCCCGAAAAAAACTCTCCGCAAAAAAGGGCCCGCTCGACACGGGCTAGTTTCAAGTTCTTATTTGTGATCCCAACGTTGAAAACCAGTGAAAATGGCACAGCCAACCCTGCTTCCCATCAAGTTTCAGGAACATTTACAGGTAAAAAACATGACAAATACGCCCCCCTTTCACCGTATGTTTGTGCCTGGATTATTTACTGACTGATTGATAAGAAATTCCGTTTGGTCGGTTAGGGCCGTATTAAATCAAATTACAAGAACAGACTACCGGCAGTCGTTGTGACATTAACACGATTTATCTGTGGGGGCGGACAAAATTGTCCGCCTAGTTTTCCCCGAAATACACCGGCTAATTACGCACCAAAACCATAATTATCGCACAACTAATTAATTCACGAATTGGGTCATGGCATTTCAGGGGTGGTGCGCGAGGGATTTTATTTTTCTCTTAGTCATAGAGTATTTCATTATTGATTGATTATCCCACTCATGGATTAATTACGGCTCAAAATCAGGACCTGTTTTATCAACTTTGTTCTTGTTTATTTGTGTCGGCATTGCTATTTTTAGGACATTAGATTTTTCCATTGTATTCATCAATACATTTCCATTTAGCTGATATTATGGGATTTTTGCCTAAAACCACCACAGTCTCCTGTGACAGTGCAGCTATCAAATTTAATTATCATAACAACTCAATTTTGATGTTGTTTGTTTTTATATTAATTTTGATTTGTTATCAGATGACGTGTCAAATAATACGTTCTTATTGTTGATTATTGCGAGGTGTGAAATAATAATTGATGATATTGTTAAATGGATTTGTTCGTTATGGAACACAGGGATTGTTTCGAACAAATTGTCTCCATCTATAGACGTTTCTAAAATGATTGGCATATTGACATGACACCTCACTTGTCAGCTGTCACTGTTATTTTACTCATGACGTCGTTCAGCGTGCCAACATGGACAGACTTGAGGCAGAACCGGACTTTCCGCTCCAATATTTTTAGTTGAGAGTTATTGAAGGTCTTTTTCCGGTATTAACGTTGTTGGTTCGAATGGTGTAAACAGTTGTGGACTAAGCTGGTCCGCTCTTGGTTCGGTATTCGCCAGCAGGTGTACCGAACTAAATTTGGTTTGATGTCGATCAGAAATATGAGGTTTTGTTGATTGTGATTATTGTGAATTGTGTTGTGATTTTGTTGGTTCTGAGTTTCTTAGACAATCTAAGCGTTTTTTATGGTTACGAATCGTGTTGATAAATAATTTCGACTTGTTTTCGACATTTGACGAATTTCGCGCGTACCTACTTAGTTCACGCGTTGCAAGTCGTTGTAAACGGACGGGAAGCAAGCATTGGTCCTACCGTACTATCCCCACCCACTTGGTCCTATCGGACCGAACTAAATGAGTTATCGGTGTAAACTAGGCCACTGTGGTTTATCGAGTCACTGTAATCAGACCAATACGGATTTTCAACTTATTATTAGGCACTCCCGAAATTAGACAGAAACGAACAAATTTGGAGGTTAGGTTTGTGTGTTTTGCACTTCATTTTCAACCGCTTTTAATTTGACCTACTATGATTGAATTATATATCTTCGATTAATTAAAACATAAATAAGGCTATGAAATCAACATCATTCTGACCATCGAATCTATTCTAGTTTTCTTCTCGTCAAAAATATTTCCGGATTTTTATCATCAGATGAACTTGAACTTGAAGATGATATGCCTTGGTATCGGTTCATAATGTCAAAAATTAATTTAATTATGTAATTATAATTATTGTGATACATAGGAAATATTCAGAACGGAGCGTATCACCACTTGGACTTGTTTATTTTGATTGTTTTAGAGTAGGTTGAGTCTTCTTTTAAATTTAAAATCAAACGATATAATGAAAACTATAAATCGGGCTCCATAGTCGGATAAGGCAGCCTAAGAAGTCCTTTAGTTGAAAGAAGGTCTATAGCCTCGGAACCACCACACGATTATTTTTCCAATGTTAGAAAACACCCTGTACATTCATTTTGAATATCAAAAGTGGTGCTATTGTTGCGTTGCTGTAAATATTTTATATTCACAAGTATCCAAATGTTCCTTCTATTCGTAAACCTACCATCAACCTTGAAATCCCCCATAATGTTCATAAAGTTGTTCAAATTCCTGCTGATTCTGATAACGTACATTATTGTGATATGAATCAATCTGCTACGATTTGGTCAGTTGCACCATTGTTTGCATTTTGATGATAAGAGAAGAAAACTGAAACTCGAAAATATTAAATCAACAAATTTTAATGCACAGTAACTGTGTGATTAAATTTTTTAAGCACAACGCAGTCAATTATTGAGTTGAATTTTATCAAGTTTTGAAGCCTAAATTTTAATTCAGTGGTTATAGACATTAAATGCATCAAATTTACGTTAAAATAATGTAGCTTAACCCGAAGAAATTGTACTACGTAATATTTTTGTTAATGTGAATACACCGTTAGTACAAATTCACATAATTTTGTAATACTTGCGTGACAGGTTCGTTATGTAAATATATCTTTCGGTTTTTCCTTCAAGTCTGCGACCATACATAAGTTTACTAATTCCTTTAAAATCACATGTCGATAAAGGAAACAAATAGATGAGTCAGATCCATCCAATTCATGTTGAATGAATTAATCGGTTATATTTTAGATTAATTCAAACAGATAATATTGTACCTCCCATTTTACAAGTTTGAAGTAAAATCTTAACGGAGTGTATGTCCATGTTCATATTTCTTTGAAAGTAATAAAAATTTGTGTTTAAACGGTTGTAGGAATTTCATTTTTAGCGAGATTTTTCATTTCAAGAAAAGAGATTTTTTTAATTAGGTTCAGATAAGAAATCTTCATTCACAATAAGTTTAAAAAATATGTTAGATTAAAAGAAAAGAAACTAATGTTGAATCATAACTTACGGAACGCACCCCACAATGTGTAATGTGCGTTTCTATTGGTCAACCGGTAGAAGTCACGTGGTATTTGACATTGCTGTCATTTTGTCTTTGAATGGAGTTTCGTAAAATTAGGATTTTTCCGTCATTTTAGTAAAAAGACAAAAAATTTACAATTTCAGTGCAAATCGATTGTGGTTATCCAGTTCATATAGATCACGAGGCCAACGAGAAAGACAGGCCATGGCATGGCGCTAAAAAATCACGTGACCATTTTAGTCCGACGACGTCTGTCATTCAATTGTCAAATTATATTTTGAGAACATTTTCCTCATTAACCGCGTTATTCAAATTTTATTCTATTTATTATTCCAAAGACAGTTGACTTATTGAGTGAGTGTGCATAATACAGTGTGACCCATTTGTTTTGGGAACACCCTGATAAAAAGTTTATTTCTTAACCGATTTGGTTCGTTTTTTTTTTGGATTGTAGAGCTCGAAAAATTGTATATTCTTGGCAAAAAGTGACCTTCGCCATTTTGACTTCAAGGCCTACTATGTTAGTTTTTAAGAGCAAAATTTCAGGAAACCATATTAGCGACTTTTTTAGAAAAAATCTGTGTGCGCCACTGGATTCAGCATCCTTTAAAACGGGTCTATACAAATTTTCAACCGAAAATATCAAGTTGAAAAAAATTAAAAATTCGCACTTTAACAATCTTTGATTCTATCAAAACAAATAAAAATGCATTGAAGTTGATGGTGGTTTGGTAGAAGTTACAAATTTTTAGTTTTATGTCATTTTTATTTGTTTTGATAGAATCAAAGATTGTTAAAGTGCGAATTTTTAATTTTTTTCAACTTGATATTTTCGGTTGAAAATTTGTATGGACCCGTTTTAAAGGATGCTGAATCCAGTGGCGCACACAGATTTTTTCTAAAAAAATCGCTAATATGGTTTCCTGAAATTTTGCTCTTAAAAACTAACATAGTAGGCCTTGAAGTCAAAATGGCGAAGGTCACTTTTTGCCAAGAATATACAATTTTTCGAGCTCTACAATCCAAAAAAAAAACGAACCAAATCGGTTAAGAAATAAACTTTTTATCAGGGTGTTCCCAAAACAAATGGGTCACACTGTATATTGTGTAGTGGAAATGAGTTTTTTTTTCTATTCATAAAAAAAATATTCAAAACGACAATTGTTTATACAGGGTGCCATAGATTCGAGTGCATGCATGGGATCTCAGTTATTATGAGAGATACAGGGTCGATTAAATGGTTGCAAAGTTGCGCATTTTTATGCTCAACAAAATGCCGTTTCGAAATTTGAAAAATTCTGACTACTTCCGAAGATATCCGGAAAAAACCGAAATTTCGCATAAACGTTATTATTATTTCCTGAGTTTATTTGAGAAGATATTGTAAAATGAATCACACATTCTCATTGCCACTTTTTATCCTCTACTAGACGGCGGTATCAAATTGAAAATCTGACGTTTCGTCTTTGAGCGGCCATCATCAAGTTAATTTTTTTAAATACGGACCTGGATTTTTTATTTTATTTTTAGTTATTTTTTGACGTCCTTGAGGCATTGAGGTAGTTAGATGAGGGTGTAGAGCAATGGGTTGCCTCAGCAACTTCAATATTTTCAATTATTTTTCACCTATTATTGTTATTTTCAAAATTTTGTTAAAATGGCAATATTCTTGAACACTTGCAGAAATCAATCCAGATTTTTATATGTTTTTTTTTATTTTCCATATCATTTGTGGATTCAATTGAGTTTCATCAAATGTATATCGTTATTCCATGTTATTTCGATTTTGGTTCGGTCAATTAGGCTTGTTTCGTTGTGCATGTTCTCTCATAAGAATAACGTGTCGAATGAAGATGGATTATTGAACCAAACTATGAGCTAGGGAGAAAAGGGTTGCCTAACTAATTTTCTCTGGTATTATTTTTTAAATGAGTATTTTTTTCGACGATTGCGATACCTCAATACATTAAGGACGTCAAAAGATAATTAAAAATAAAATAAAAAATCCAGGTCCGTATTTAATAAAATGAACTTGATGATGGCCGCTCAAAGACGAAACGTCAGATTTTTACTTTGATACCGCCATCTTGTAGATGAGAAAAAGTGGCAATGAGAAAGTGTAATTCATTTCACAATATCTTCCCAAATAAACTCAGGAAATAATAATAACGTTTTTGCGAAATTTCGATTTTTTTCGAATATCTTCGGAAGTAGTCGACATTTTTTAAATTTCAAAACGGCATTTTGTTGAGCATAAAAATGTGCAACTTTGCAACGATTTAATCGACCCTGTATCTCTTTTAATAACTGAGATCCCCATGCATGCACTCGAATCTGTGGCACCCTGTATACACTTGGATCTAGCCGCTGAAAGTTTGCTTTTTGGAATAAATAAGCTAATACCTATTCTTTCACATAATCAAACTGATAATTATATGTTGTTTACTATTTTGGACCAAGTCGGTCACGTGACAATGCGATTTTGATGTTTTTGCTGTATTAATATATGGCAAGGGTTTCGAATCATTTTAATGTTTTTTGACACACCCTGTATAAACTGTTGCTTTTTCGATTTCACATTTATATTTATACATTTTTGGTATCTTATCAAAATATTTAACCAGTAAAATTGATAATTATTTATTGATAACATTGTTCTATAATCAGTCTACTTTGTTGTTGTAAAATAAAACAAAATTACAATATCTTCTATAAACTGACTGAAAATTGAGTATATTATATACTTGATGGCAAGAAAGCATGAACTGATTTGGGCTTTTCATGCTTGGTTCCACCGGGGTGCGTTTTTTGAGTCACACCACTGACTTTAGTTGGTGCACCTCGTTTTATTGATTTAAGTTGACAATGGTCATCACTTTTTGCGTAAATATTGATTAAACTTCAAACCGTTATTGGCACACTTTTCAATGGGTATTTTGGGAACACACACTTATTGATAGTCGTATGTGTCATCATGTTTGTTGATGAAAATGACTTGTTTTGGACTCTTTTTGCGTGAATCTGTAACATTTCAGCAATTTTATTAAAATATTGTCAATTACAGTAGCAAATAATCGGTCTAGATGTAATTTGATATAGATAAAGCATCCATCCACAATATTAATTGCATGTTCAATGAGATTCTTGTCTGGTGAGTCAGCAGTTTATTGGATAATTTTAAGTTGCATTGTAAAATGTATAATTTTGAACTATTTCTGGATGCAGTAACAATCAAATTTCCATCCCAATTTTATATTGGTTTTATTCGTTTTTGGATTTGATTCATTGGTTTTGAGAGCCATAATTCATAACTAAACAACCAATCATTGGTCAAAAATAAATTTGAAAATGGGCAAACTCAAAAACTTTAAAAAATCTTGAACTGCAGGTCATGGGATGATCGATGAAGCCAATATGTATGAAATTTAAGCCCGGGTCTTTCGCCTGACTGTGCCTGAACGTTTAATTTCGACTGTTATACAGGGTGTTAAGAAACATTGGCCGAAAATGAAAGGAGTTATTCCTGATGTCATTCTAAGAAAAAAAGTTCCAATAAACCTAGGTCCGGAACGCAACGTTTTTTTTTCAAAAATTGATGTTATCTTGCCCTCCCTCAACGCCACTGGACACAATATTTTTCATCTATTGGGGTCAAAATTAGCCTCTTATCACAAATTTCAAACAAATCGGTCAAAATTTAACTGAATCATTTAAAAAAAAAACTTTGCCACCCTGTATCATAGAAACGATGCGTTTTTGGACCTATGTTTATTGGACTTTTTTTCTTAGAATGACCTCAGGAATCAATCCTTTCATTTTTGCCAATTGTTTTTAAACACCCTGTATAATTATTATGAAGTACGGTCGAAAGAATGTGAGGTGTAGCCTTTGTCATATGCACATGAGGACCTTGGCTTTTTTCTTTTTTCATAAAAGCTCAAGGAATTTTGTCGTCCGACGTGGGGCAATTGTCTGCAATACCTGTCTGCACTAGTCTGCAGTTGAACTCAATTAAATGGTTTTTTTGGGATAATTTTTATGTAAACCTGAGGAGTTTTGGTGTCCGAAGTGGGGTAATTTTTCCTTAATACTTGGCTTTTTATTCAAGTGAAGCTTAACTTTATTGGTTGTAATTTTTTTGACATCCTTTTCATGATAGCTCGAGGAATTTTGGCGTCCGACGTGAGGCCATTTTCTGCAATGCCTGTTTTTTTCCAAGTGTAGTTGAACTCAATTTCCTTAGTTTTTGGCGTCCGACGTGGGTTAACTTTTCTTCAATATCTGATTTTTTTTTTCAAGTGAAGTTGAAATCAATTTCTTGAGGTTTTTTTGAAATCTTTTTTTATTAAAGCAGTTCCGAAGTTGGGTAATTTTTTTGGGACTCTATCTATAAAAGGTCGACGAATCTTGGCGCCCGACGTGGGGTGATTTTTTATTCAATTACTGGTTTTTCAACTAGGTGGAGTCAACTTTATTTCTTGAAAGTTTTTTGGGATTATTTTCATAGCGAACATTTTATATTTTCAACAAGATCTTGACGTTTAACGTGGGCCATTTTTATTTACATTTTTTTTATTTAAGTGAAGGTATGCTTCATTTCTTCAGGAATTTTTGAGACTTTTTCATAAAAGCTCAACGACATTTGGCGCTCGACGTGGGGCCTTTATCTTGTTTTTCTTTCAAGTGTCCATTTCAAAGCAATGCACTTATTTTGACGTCCAACGTGGGGCCAACTTGATCTTTCCCTATTTTTTGATGTCAGTGAAGTGATGCTGACATTTAGTCCTGAAAACCTTGAAGATTCCAAAATGTGTAAAGAAATTTTGACGACCAACGTGGGGTCAATCACCTTACAACTTTATTTTTTCTATGCTGACATGCACTTCCAGAAAACCTCGCAAATAGCAAATCTACAAAGTTACAGCCTTATTACTAATTTTAATTTTATTTTTTAATCGAATGTTCTGAATTTTGTCAAAACTCTCAGTGATAAATTATCACACATTTTTGAAGAAAGTCGATCAAATTTCCTTTAAAATGACGTATTATTCATCAAAATCGATAAACCCAGTAAAAAGTTATAGCGTTTAAAAAAATATATAAAAATTAAAAAAGTCGGATATTCTCGATTTCGCTTTCAAAGATAAAAAAAACTCATGAAGAAATCAGATCAAATTCCCTTTAAAATTACCGTATCATCGGTCAACCCAGTGAAGAGTTACAGAGTTTTAAAGAATTTTACAAAATCAATCACAATCACAAAATCACAAAAATTCATGAAGAAAGAAGATAAAATTCCCTTTAAAATGACGCAAGATTCATGGAAATTGGTCAACCCCTTAAAAAGCTATACCGTTTCAAATAAATTATACATAAATTGAAAAATTCTGGTTTTTCCGACCCTGCAATAAACGGATGAAACTTGCACCAGTTAACAAAAATATGTAGCAATATTTATTGATATACAGGGTGTTTCATTAAAAAAAATCACTTCTTTTCAGCTGACCAACATCGGCATCAATGTCTCCAACATCTCGTTTGCCACTCTCACAATGGAGAGTGACAAATTCATTTGTGTCCGTGAAAAGGTGGGGGAAACCTCCCAGGTGGTCATCGTGGATATGGCCGATACAGCCAATCCAATTCGTCGACCAATCACTGCTGAGAGCGCCATCATGAATCCAGCTTCGAAAGTTATAGCTTTGAAAGGTTAGTCAATTTGGTGTTTGGGGCATTATAAATTAAGTTTTTCCAAAGGCAAAGCAGGTGTAGAAGCACAAAAAACCCTACAAATCTTCAACATCGAGATGAAGTCCAAGATGAAGGCGCACACAATGAACGACGATGTGATTTTCTGGAAGTGGATCAGTCCAAACACCCTGGCCTTAGTCACCGAATCCTCAGTTTATCATTGGTCGATGGAGGGCGACTCGCAACCAGTCAAAATGTTCGATCGACACTCTTCATTGAACGGCTGTCAAATAATCAACTATCGCACTGATCCGAAACAAGACTGGCTTCTGTTAGTGGGTATCAGTGCTCAACAGTCTAGAGTAGTTGGTGCTATGCAATTGTATTCTGTCGAGAGAAAGTGTTCGCAACCAATCGAAGGCCATGCAGCCTCGTTTGCCACATTCAAAATGGAGGGAAATCCAGAGCCTTCGACTCTTTTCTGTTTTGCCGTCAGAACAGTGCAGGGTGGCAAATTGCACATTATTGAGGTTGGACAAAGTCCTGCCGGCAATCAACCGTTTCCCAAGAAAACAGTCGATGTTTTTTTCCCGCCCGAGGCCCAAAATGACTTTCCGGTAGCGATGCAGGTGTCTACCAAGTATGACGTCATCTATCTGATTACCAAATATGGTTACATTCATATGTACGACATTGAAAGTGCCGTTTGTATCTACATGAACCGGATATCCAGTGATACGATTTTTGTTACTGCTCCGCATGAGGCTACTGGTGGTATTATCGGTGAGTTTTTATTGCTTTTATATAGACATCTATTCTATTTATTGATCTATTGACATTGCGGCAAACTTTGAAACTATAAGCGAGCATGGTATCATGATGCCATTCAAGTCTGTTCTGTCATTAACGTCACTTGCAGCTCGCCGATTGGCTGAAAGTGACGTTAATGACAGACCAAACTAGAATGGTCTCATGATACCATACTCCATGTGATATCAATTATACAAGCTGTAACCTGATGCGCATGCGTGAATGGTAAAATGGATACTACTACGGAGCGCAGCTGTTACTTGTCTTTTTCAGTTTGATTTTTTTAAAAATTTTTTGCTCTAATTTTAAACCGTTTGAAATTTTGGCTTGAAATTTTACTCATAGAAAGTTTGAAGCTCCCTCCATCGAATGATATTTACATATTTGAAATCTCCCAACCAACTGTCAAAATTATGACAAATAATATTGCACATGTTAGTTTGGCAGGCCGTCATTTCCAAACCGTTTGAAATTTTGACTTGAAATTCTGGTCAAAAGTAGTTTGGTCCATCTATTGAATGACATCTATTTGAAATCCTTCAACCAACTGTCAAAATCATGTCAAAGTTTGGAAATTTATTTTTTCTATGACTATTCAATAATAGATGTATTTTACATCCGCTTTTTATTGGTTAATGTGACTCGTTACTTATACCAGTGACTTCTTTTTCATTACTCAATTGTTTTCAACCAATCAAATGATCTTAATGTCATTACTCCACTGTTTTTGAGCCAATCAGAAAATTCGACAAAATGTCAACCTTCAAATCCATCATTTTGAAACAGCCCATTTGACCGTCCATACTCTTTTAATAGTCATTGTGTTGACAACCTAACCTCACTTTAAGTATAGCTGTCAAAAAGTGCCGTCAAAATGAGATTAAATATTGCAAATTTCGCTTCAATTGTTGAATAATCATAGAAAAAGTATAGTATTCTACTCGCGGGAACTGGCTATTACTCACTCAGATGATTACGCAAACTTCATCCTCGTGAGTAATAGCCTCAATTTCCCGCTCATTGAATAATATACTATTACTTAATTAGAGATAGATATTCTGCATGTTAGTTTGACAAGCTGTCATTGCCAAACCGTTTCGGCAAGAAATTTAAGGGTTGAGTTTGAAGCTCCCTCTATCGAAGGATATTTATTTCAAATCGATCAACCAATTGTTAAAATTATGACAAGGTCTTGGAAGTTATTCTATGAAAAAAAAAAATCGAAATTCAAGCTGTCATTTTCAAACCGTTTGAAATTCTGGCTTGGTCATAATATGCAGTTTGAAGGTCTCTCTATTAAATGACATTCATTTCAAATCCGTCAACCAACTGTTAAAGCTATGACAATGTTTCAAATTTTATTCCACGGGAAAAAATATTCCACGAAAAAAAATCAAGCTGTCATTTCTCAACCGTTTGAAATTCTGAGTTGAAATTGTCATGAGGAGTTTAATGTAAGGTTTGTATTCATTTCCATTTCGAAGTGTAACTGTCGAATTTCCGCTTGCCAAATGGGAATCATATGATACTATCTACATTGAATTTGTATTGAAAGTCAGGCTTACGCCAAAATCAATGTAGATGGTACCATATGATTACCATTTGACAAGCGGAAATTTGACAGGTCCACTTCGAAATGAAATTGAATATGAACCAAGCATTAAAGGTAACTATTGAATGACATTTATTTCAAATCGTTCAACCAACTTCCAAAATTATGACAAAGGTTTGAAATTTATTCTACAAAAAAATGGATTTCCACATCGAATTGAGTGTTATAACTTATGTGACAACAACAACTTTGTCAAAAGCTTCAATGCAATGTTGCCACACTGTCATAGAGTTATTTAAAGCGATGATTTTTATAACCGAAACTGACCAGAACTAACCAAAACTATTAATTTTTTTTAAACAGAAACTAACTCAACTTGTTCTAAAACTAACCGAAATCATCAAAAAAAAAACCAAATTTACCCAAACTCACCAAAACAAACCCAAATTGACCAAAACTAACCCAAACTGACCACAACTATATGTACATTTTTGGCAAACAAAAACTAACCCAAACTCACCAAAATGAACTAAAACAATCCAATGAGAGTCAAAAACCAACCCAAAAGTAGGTTCCCAACTGTTCAGGTTTATTTGGGTTAGCAAAAGAAAAAGCTCTGGTGTGTCAAAATTCCACATTTTAAAAAATAATGAAAAATTCACTTTCATAATTCAATTTTACATCGATGCCAGTGAAAAATAAACTATAATTCACAAGGCAATCTCCTCTTATAAACACATTTTGAAAATTCTTTGAAATACCGGAAGTGGCAACATCGCTTTCTCGCTCTTGTATAAAGTCAGTGTTATTGACACCATCGATGAAAGCGCCTCTTCTATATTAATGAAAGGAGCATTCGAGAACAGTGATCCGATGAACCTAATCATCAGATGTCGTACCATATTGAAAACTGTCACTTGTCAAATTGACTCTACTAGAATGGGCGCTGCTGGAGGACAAACATTTCTAACGATCATTTACAGGGGTCAACAGAAGAGGCCAAGTGCTCTCTGTGTCAGTCGACGAAGAAAACATCATCCGCTACGTCAACACAACGTTGCACAATTCCGACTTGGCTTTGAGACTGGCAACCCGCAACAATTTGTCCGGTGCCGAGGACTTGTTTGTCAGCAAATTCCAATTGTTGTTCCAAAACGGACAATACGCGGAAGCTGCAAAAGTGGCGGCTAACGCTCCCAAAGGGATCCTGCGAACACCCGCTACGATTCAAATGTTCCAGCAGGTGCCGACGCAAGCTGGTCAAAACAGTCCTTTATTGCAGTATTTCGGCATTTTACTGGACCAAGGACAGTTGAACAGATACGAATCGTTGGAGCTGTGCAAGCCGGTGTTGCTGCAAGGGCGCAAACAACTTTTGGAAAAGTGGATTAAAGAGGAAAAACTTGAATGTTCGGAAGAACTCGGAGACTTGGTCAAACAAGTCGATCCGACATTGGCGCTGTCAGTCTATTTAAGAGCCAACGTACCAGCTAAAATCATTCAGAGCTTTGCCGAAACGGGACAGTTTCAGAAAATCGTCATTTATGCCAAAAGAGTGGGTTATACACCCGATTATATTTTCTTGTTGAGGCAAGTAATGCGGACCAATCCGGAACAAGGGGCCGCTTTTGCCAGCATGTTGGTGGCTGACGAAGAGCCTCTGGCGGACATAAATCAAATTGTCGACATCTTCATGGAGCAAAACATGGTGCAGCCTTGTACGTCGTTTTTGTTGGATGCGTTGAAGAATAACAGGCCCACTGAGGGGCACTTGCAAACAAGGCTGTTGGAGATGAACTTAATGTCAGCGCCGCAGGTGGCTGACGCCATTTTGGGTAGGTACTGACCTTGCAGTATGTTTGGTTGCATTATAGTCCAAGTAATTACTTGAAAGGTATAGAGTGCGTGAGCAGGTGCTCGTCGAAACAACTTCTTTAATTCGCATCGAAAAAAAAAATGTGGATGTCGGAAGGCAAATCTTGAGTGTTCTGTGGCGTGCCTTCACTGCCAAGGTGTGCCGATATTTAATGTATAGGCTTCTCTGTAGTCACGACTTTCCTAATTACATGAAAACGGTTAATCATAGAGGGTTGAACCAAAAACCATATTGAAAAAAATCCTCCTATGCATGCATCTCCAGTGATACTTTTTCAAAATTGGTGTTTTTTGAGACGGTTTTCTAGAAAAGTAAGCTACGAAATTACCAAAATACCACTGAAAAAGAGAATTTCATGGTCTTTGAAAATTCATTTTTCGTTAAAACTTCTAGTTCAAAACAAGGACACTAGAAGGCGTCATTTGCAAATAACGCCCTCTAGCGTATTTGTTTTGAACCAAAAGGTCGAACAAAAATTTTATTTCAAAAGACCATACAATGCTCTTTCAAACAAGGTCAAAAATATTCAAATTGGTTGAACGGTTCATTAACATTGATACATTGACCTTCCCCTCCCTTATTATATCAGATGCGAAAAAATGTCATGAAGCAAAATGATCCGTTATCACTCAAGCTATAAAATGGCGTTTTCAAAATTATAGTTCATTGTGTACCTTTCCTAGACAGAGTGAATTTTATGTTTTTTCTTAGCGACTACGCCCTCTCGCGGTCGAATTACGAACTTCAAAATAATTTCCAATCATTTCTTTTGCTCACTTTACTAATAGAGATTTTTTTCCCAAACCTAAAATCGAGATGCAGCCGCTCCGTACCCTTATACAGGGTGTTTTATTTTCCGAGAAAAAAAAATACACTGTTTTTTGGACATAATTTTTAAATACTTTTTTTTTTTCTCGAAATACTCAAAATAAAATAAAAAATGATTTTTTTTGTAAAACTAAAAATCTTATTTATGGTATTGGAAGGTTCATATGGTACATCCCGTATAAGGGGTGAGTCCGATAAACATGCGCACTTTGACATGGTGAATAGAGAATGGTCGGATGATCACTTTTTGTAAATGAACGCCTCGTTAAAAAATTCTAGAGTATTGAAGTGAAGGAAAATTTTGATTTTTTGTCTGTACACTTGAGCGATTTTGTTCAAACTTTCAGAGTATATCCGGGGTTATTGAGCGTCTTCTTGAGAAATTCGTTTGAGTTTAACTTTTCCAGGACCGGACCCAGTGGGATAAAAAATAAAAATCGATGTAATGCTGGAAAATTCACTTATCTCAAGATTTAAAAATTCCATCGGTGCCTGTCATCGAATAAATGTGTTTCTCTTCAATATTCAAGGAGAGTGTAGCCTTTTTTTCATCGCTTTTACTACTTGTCGTTGAATACTCGAACGATTTTCCTTGATCTTTTGATCTAATAAGAGGAATTTTTCTCACAAACGGCAACGTTGGGCATCAATCGAGCTATTTCAAAAGCGTTGCCATGACGTTAATAGATGCTTCAAAGTGACGGTTGTTGTCATTTTCCAGTTGAAAATAATATATTTGTGCTCGAGATAAAGATTTAGTGTGGCAATTATACCAAAAAAGTGCTGTGTTTGTGGAGCTTCTTCATGGACGGTTGGATTGTACAGATCTTATCACAAATGAGTCAAAACATCACCTACATAAATATAAATAAAAACAGAATGTTATCGATTCAAACAAACCGCGTACGTTCGGGGTGCTATGCTATGCTTGTTCTAGTGGTTCAATGTTCGAAGATTTGAACTTTTATATTTATTTTTGAGCCCTGAACATGTACCTGAAGTATTGACATTTCCTTATGAATCACCCTGTATACAATGTATAGGTACATGTATTTGTTTGTATTTTTGGTAAATTTTAGTTTCATTCTATGACTATTAGTATTTTCATGGTACTGATAAGTTATTTTGTTTTCTTTGTTTTACCAAAAATATGATTGTAATTCTTCATGGAGATAAAGTGGATTAATTTTTCAAAATGAACTGTGAAGTCATAAAGAACTCCCTTCACCCATCCCACAACTCACAACCGGTGTAGGTCTTTTTTTTTATCATATCCCATGAGCCACAAGGTAACCGACAGAGCCTTTCACCCCTTTCCCAAATCCATTTTTTTCATGATATCTCAAAATCAGTTCTCCTTTTTTTGATCCGTGATTATTGATCAAAAGCAGGATATACCTAAAATCTGAACTTGGTAAAATTACCATTACCATACATCATATAAATCAGGAAAACCAAACATTTTTGTATTCAAAACGTTACCGTGATATGTACCTACCTATCTGAGTATAAAAATACAAAGGTGGGTACTTCTCGGTGAAACAGCTCGAAAATCGGTACATCTAATAATAATAATTGGAAATTATTCTTTGCTATGGGTATGGTCAAGCGGCTTATTTTTTTAAAGTGGAAGGGGTTTGCTTGACTCCGCCCCGTCGTGCCGCATAATTTTTTCCCCCTTCGGCCCCCGTCGGGTTGCGAATTCAAAAAAGTGTTAATAACAAAAGTTGTTGATAATTTTATATTGTTTTCTTTTTGTACGTACGAGTTTTTTTGTGAGGTGCATCGTTTTTGAGATATAAACGAAACATGCCTGCTCACGCACTGTACCAGAGCCGTCTTTATTGTAATACAAGCCATGAAGTAACAATTGCAACGTCGATTACAGATTTTGAAATGGGATTTCCTCAGTTTCTGGAGGTCAGGAGTTGATAATTAATAAAACTGATAAACCAAAAAGCACCATCTCTGTCACCATATTGTTTTTCCAAAGTTAACGATACAACACTCGTTTATTCTGATTTTTCCACATGACATAGAAGCTGGTGCTTATTATGTATGAGGAATCCAGGATGAGCCATTATTTCATCAATTTTTCCTATTTGAATAAATATTTTTCTCATCTAGTATTCCCTGAAAGGCATAATAATACAGCAAATGCGAAACAACTTTCGATTCACGTCATAATTGCCACCAAGCGAGTTATTATGTGATTTGCTGGTGACCAAATTTGGCCACCAGCAAGCTTCATAACAACGAGCCTGGTGGCAACGATGACGTAGGGTCTAATCAGGTAGTTAATTTACTGGGGTAGATGCCAACGGTATATTGTGAATGGTATTATACCAGCCTATTAGGAAAATATTAACAACTGTTAGATTACGATTTCTTTAGTACCTCACTTACCTTAATCTTAACTTTTTAGAACGCAGAAACCACTTAATTTTTCACTGAGCTTCTTTCTCACTTTTTCAAAATACAATTTGAAGGTGAATGAAAGCAGTTCTGAAACGTTGAATGCCTGGGTTACATTCAATATAATTTCCAAGGGGAACTGTCAAATTTCCGCTTGGCAAACGGTAATCATATGCTACCATCCACATTGAATTTGGCGTTGAATACAGATTCAATGTAGATGGTGGCATGGAAATTTGATAGTTCCACTTTGAAGTAAAATTGCCGTCTATGGTGTATAGTTGGAATTAGAAATCTAACCTCTAAACTTGAAAACACCGCGTGTGGTCCGAACGCGGTGTTGCCAATTCTATCACTTCATTTGTATTACAATAAAGACAGCTCGGACTGTACACCTCCTCTGGACTATAACCTCGTTACAGGCAACAACATGTTTTCCCATTACGACAGACCGCACATTGCGCAACTGTGCGAGAAGGCTGGTCTGTTGCAACGAGCCTTAGAACACTACACTGATTTGTACGACATTAAACGAGCAGTGGTGCACACTCATTTATTGCCCACTGAATGGCTTGTCAGTTTTTTCGGCACATTAAGTGTGGAAGACAGTTTGGAGTGTCTTAAAGCCATGCTTACTGCTAACATCAGGCAAAATTTGCCAATTTGCGTACAAGTGGCAACCAAGTACCACGAACAACTGACAACAAAGGCGCTGATTGACTTGTTTGAAAGCTTCAAGAGCTACGAGGGGTTGTTCTACTTTTTGGGCTCTATTGTTAACTTTTCACAGGATGAGGAAGTTCATTTTAAGTACATCCAAGCTGCCTGTAAAACTGGTAAATTTTGCTGGTTGTCAGGTAGAGACAAGGTAGTATTTGTTGTAATTTCAAGGTCAAATCAAGGAAGTCGAACGGATATGTCACGAGTCAACTTGTTACAACCCGGAACGCGTAAAGAACTTCCTCAAAGAGGCCAAACTGACTGATCAACTGCCGTTGATTATGGTTTGCGACCGTTTTGACTTTGTTCACGACTTGGTCTTGTATTTGTATCGGAATTCTTTGCAAAAGTATATCGAGATCTACGTGCAAAAGGTCAATCCCAGTCGTTTGCCTGTCGTGGTTGGTGGTCTGTTGGACGTGGACTGTTCCGAGGACATCATTAAGAATCTGATTTTGGTGGTGCGCGGACAGTTTTCCACTGATGAGCTGGTTGAAGAGGTGGAGAAGCGGAACAGGTTGAAGTTGCTGTTGCCGTGGCTGGAAAGCAGAGTGCATGAGGGTTGTGTCGAGCCGGCAACCCACAATGCTTTGGCTAAGATTTACATTGATTCGAACAATAATGCCGAGAGGTTTTTGAAGGAAAATCAATGGTAAGTTGTGTAGTCATTTCTATCAGTTTTTTTCTTTTTTTTAAGGGATGTTTTAATATTTTTCAGAGGGGCTGTAGTTGTGTAGATAATCATTGATTTATGGACTTGTGTCCAGAGTTTGTTGTTTTAGACATGAGACAAAAACCTTCATAACCCTGTCAGTTTTTGAAATAATTGCGGGTTTTTTTAACCAAAATTACCCTTGAAGTGTGCTTTTAAGGGAATGTTTTTATATTTTCCATGACGAGTTCTACAATCAGTCATCGTCACACAAAAATAGTCACCAAAATCGTAATTTTCAAGATAAACGCCTGACTTTTGGGAAACATTGTAGAAAATAGTTGATTTAACTAATACCAGATGAAAATTCACCGGGAAAAATGGAAAATATATTTCCCGAGTCTCTAAAGATGAGTTTTACCATAAATCATTGCAATACAAAAATAGTCACCAACACCACAATTTTCAAGATAAACGAGTGATTTTTGTGTCAGTTTGAAGAAAAATAGTTGCTTTAACTAATATGAAATGAAAATTCGTCTGGGAAAATCGAAAATATATTTCCCGAGTCTCCAAAGTGGAGTTACAGCATAGATCATTGCAATACAAAAATAGCCATCAACACCACAATTTTCAACATAAACCCGTGATTTTTGTGTCACATTGAAAAAAAATAGTTGCTTTAACTAAAATCAAATGAAAATTCGTCTGGGAAAACGGAAAATATATTTCCCGAGTCTCCAAAGTGGAGTTACACCATAGATCATTGCAATACAAAAATAGCCATCAACACCATAATTTTCAACATAAACCCGTGATTTTTGTGTCAGATTGAAGAAAAATAGTTGATTTAACTGATATCAAATGAAAATTCGTCAGGGAAAACGGAAAATATATTTCCCGAGTCTCTAAAGTTGAGTCTCACCATAAATCATTGCAATACAAAAATAGTCACCAACACCACAATTTTAAACATAAACCCGTGATTTTTGTGTCAGATTGAATAAAAATAGTTGCTTCAACTAATATCAAATGAAAATTCGTCTGGGAAAACGGAAAATATATTTCCCGAGTCTCCAAAGTGGAGTTACACCATAGATCATTGCAATACAAAAATAGCCACCAACACCACAATTTTCAACATAAACCCGTGATTTTTGTGTCAGATTGAAGAAAAATAGTTGCTTTAACTTATATCAAATGAAAATTCGTCTTGGAAAACGGAAAATATATTTCCCGAGTCTCCAAAGTGGAGTTACACCATAGATCATTGCAATACAAAAATAGCCACCAACACCACAATTTTCAACATAAACCCGTGATTTTTGTGTCAGATTGAAGAAAAATAGTTGCTTTAACTAATATCAAATGAAAATTCGTCTTGGAAAACGGAAAATATATTTCCCGAGTCTCCAAAGTGGAGTTACACCATAGATCATTGCAATACAAAAATAGCCACCAACACCACAATTTTCAACATAACCAAAATCACCCCTAAGTTGTGCTTTTTTATATTTTTTAAACCACCATAACTCCGGTAGTTTTAGAGATAATTTCGGTTTTTTTTTTACCAAAACCACCATTAAACGTTGCTTTTCAAAGGGATGTTATAAATTTTTTTTATGAAGGTTGTAGTTTTAAAGGTATTCTTTGATTTATGGATTTGTGTCTGGAATTTCCTGTTTCATGGGTGAGAGAAAAACCTCCATAACTCCCTTAGTTTTTGAGATAATTTTGTATTTTTTTTAATCAAAATCACCCTCAATGTGTGGTTTTCAAGGGGATTTTTTAATATTTTTCATGGCCACCCTCCATAACTACGTTAGTTTTCAAGATAACTACATGATTTTTTTACCAAAATCACCCTTGAAGTGTGCTTTTCATAAGAATGTTTTCCTTTTTTACCATGGAATATTCAGTTTTGTTCGTTAGTTTTTGAAATATTTTCATCAAAATCATTCCTCAAACAATTATCTCTGTCCAGGTATGACTCAAGAGTCGTGGGTCGTTACTGTGAAAAGCGCGACCCTCATCTCGCATGTGTGGCTTACGAGCGCGGTCAATGTGATCGGGAATTGATTGCAGTTTGCAATGAAAATTCACTTTTCAAAAGCGAAGCCAGATATTTGGTGCGCAGACGAGACTCGGAATTGTGGGCTGAGGTTTTGCAAGAAACTAATCCCTACCGGAGACAGTTGATTGATCAAGTTGTTCAGACTGCTCTTAGTGAAACCCAGGTGAGTACTCTAAATTTTGGATATTTACACAATTTACATAATGAACTGTCAATTATGAAAAGTGTCGTCTGTCAAAATTGCTCTATATACACACGTGCGTGCTTATTAATTTATCTCATGCAGAAACAATATTGGTTTCTCTGTCTAGCGGTTACAAATTCCTATTTATGTTTATTCTCATTTGCACAGGTTCGGCTTTAGCTTCAATTTTGGTTAGCAAACCTGTCATCTTGAGCTCCACTTACATCTCAAGCCGAACCTGTGCAAACATCATTCTTGATCTCTTCAGATGCAGGACCCGTATTCCGTGTACCTGTGGAATTCCAGCAACATGTCGCTTTCCCATCATTTTACACAAAGAGGGACGTGTTGCTATGGAACTCCACAGTACACGGAATCCCGCCCCTGTTTTCCAGTAAAATTACTCAATTAATTGTACTCTTTCGAATTAATCCTGAGATAGTATTTTTAGTCTTTTTTTTTTTATAAATAAACATCACATCTCCTACATTACTCTACATGTCTTCGATCTTCGAACATTGAACGACTAGAATCATAAAACTAAAGAGTTGAATAAAAGGAATTATTATTACAACGGCGACAATGGATATTATTTGAAATGCGTTGCTATGACGTTGATAGATGCGCCACAGTGACACTGTCATTTTTCAGTTGAAAATAATTTTATTTGTTATGGAGCTCAAAATATTTTGTTGCATTTATGCGGTTGGATTGTATAGATCTTGTCAATTTTAAAACAAAACAAAATAGTATTGACTCAAACAAATCGCCTACGTTCGGGGTGTTATGCTGATTCTAGTCGTTCAATTTTTGAAGTCTTCGACACTTGACTTAGTGGGTGCCGATTCTGGAGGATGTGGTCGATCGAACGTTACAAGTGACATCACCGGTGATCATACCCTATCGAATTGCCGTATTCCGGGTTTCGTGTTAGGATTGTGTAAAGATGACCAATGTTGCCAAACCGCCATACCGTATTTGAACTAAAAATAAGTTCAAATGGGTTTTCCAAACTTTTTTATGTTTGAAGTGGACATTTTTTCGATAGATTGGTTTCTTTATGTTTATGTTCATTCTTCATCTTCAGCATCATCCATGTCTCACATGATGATTTAAATTTAGTCAATCCATTTCAATTTTGAAAACTTACAGCTTAACACAAAGTTTTGAAAAATAACCACCGGAAAAAACCAAACACTGAAAAATGTTAGGTAAGAATATTTCTGAACGATTATTTATGACATTAATGCGCAAGTTTCTCCTGAAATTGTACACTCGGTACTGTCGATTTTAGGCTGTGAACTGACGTGCGAACGATTTATTGTCATTTTCGTGCGATGTGATCATTACCAGAATTGAATTTTAGTAAAAGTTATCGTTCACTTCTCTTGATATGATCTGTCCCAGAATCAGCATCCTGATAGGTTCAACTTCTCTAGCTCTTCCACTGGATGAATAACAAAGCTTGAATCCAATCGACCTCCAACTGTCCTTGATATTTCATTAGGTAAAATCCCCCTGTCAATGAAATTTTTGAAGACTGACAACCATGGAGCCATGTGTTACATTTGACTTTGTTTATGTTACGTTATTTTCAACTTGTGATAAGATCTATACAATCCAACCGTAGATGAAGAAGCATTGGCATAATTGCAGAATAAAATCTCTATACAGTACATCAAATAATTATCAACTGGAAAAAAACAGCTGTAACATCTATCTATAGCTCCAGCGTTGCCGGACTAATAAAAATTCATTTAAATCAACTTCTTTGTGTAAAAGTCTAAGGAAAACTGTCCAAGCATTGATTTAATTGTAGCGAGTAATAAGGATAAAAAGAACTAGATATTTCCTGCATACAGGGTGTCCGGAAAAATGTGGGAGATCTCTCGGATTCAGATAAAACATTGGAAAATAGGATGACAAGTGACAAGTTCTCGCGAACTTTTTTCCTAGAGGCCTCTCTACTTAGATACGGGCCCCGGTAGGACGCCACTGGAAATCAATTTTTCTTGAATAACTTTTTGACCACTTAATATAATTTGATGAAAATTTATTATGATAATCAGTAAACATTACCTCTTAAAATACTGCCCTTAAAACATAATTAGCTTGTTTAGTTTTCCAAGGGTGGAGTAGGTTGTATATTTTTTTGCTTAAATTTTCAACACCCTGTATGATAAAGACTTGAAAAAAATAAATTTAGATAGCCTGAACCTTAGGCTACAAATAGGTACTCTTGTTCATTATCGATAGAATGAACCGTTTTCAAGAAAAAAAAAACACATTTTTATTGAAAAAAAAACTCGAAAAAATCCATGACGAAGTGCCGTTGACGAAATTATTTGAAAAAATGTCAACCTTTGTTTTTTCGAATTTTGAATTGTTTTTTCAGATTGATTTTCATTAACATTTCGAGGAAAATATAGGTTTAAATTTTTTTAAAAAAATTCGTCAAGGACAGCACTGCATTATGGCTATTTTCGATGGTTTTTTCAATAAAAATATGTTTTTTTCTCGTACGTTTCTTTGTTGCTCAAGGTTCAGGCTATCTGGATTTATTTTTTTCAAGTCCCTATCATACATAGTGTTGAAAATTTAAGCAAAAAAATGTACAACCTTGTCCGCCCCTGGTGAAGTAAACAAGCTAATTATGTTTTAAGGGCAGTATTTTAAGAGGTAATCTTCACTGTTTATCATATCAAATTTTCATCAAATTGTATCAAGTGGTTAAAAAGTTATTCAAGAAAAGTTGATTTCCAGTGGCGTCCTTTTGGGGCCGTAGAGAGGGTCTCTAGGAAAAAAGTTTACGGGAACATGTCATCTTATTTTTCAATGTTCTGTCTGAATTCGAGAGATCTCCCACATTTGACCGGACACCCTGTATAATAGAGAAATAACATATTTGATGTTGGTGAAAGTTAAGTTATTATTATTCAAAATTGGTGAAGAAAGGCCTTTCAAGAAGGCAAATATGGAAAACAAGCAATTTGCATTCACCTCTTCCCTCATGTTTCAAGGTCAACTGACCTTCAACTGACCTTGATCTGTCATTATTTTCACTGCCAGAGCTGCTGGAAAGCGTTTGTGAATTTTTTTGGAATTTGTATCAAGATTGTTTGGCAAACCCTCTTGTTTTCTCTTTGTGACTCGGCGCTGTTAAACCATTTCAGGATCCCGAAGACATCTCGGTAACAGTTAAAGCGTTCATGACAGCCGATCTTCCCAACGAACTCATCGAATTACTCGAGAAAATTGTCCTGGACAGCTCGGTCTTCTCTGATCATAGAAACTTGCAAAACTTGCTGATTCTCACTGGTGAGTTTCATCATACATAGTGAGTGTTTACATACTTCACATCGCTTATAGCAATCAAAGCTGATGCTACCCGCGTGATGGACTACATCAACCGTTTGGACAACTACGACGCCCCTGATATCGCCAATATCGCCATCAATAATCATCTATACGAGGAAGCGTTTGCCATTTTCAAAAAATTCGATGTTAACACGTCTGCTATTCAAGTGTTGATCGAACAAGTGAATAATTTGGACAGAGCGTACGAATTTGCTGAACGCTGCAATGAACCGGCTGTTTGGAGCCAGTTGGCCAAGGCGCAACTCAATCAAGGTCTTGTCAAAGAAGCCATCGATTCTTATATTAAGGCTGATGATCCGTCGGCTTATATGGATGTGGTGGAAACTGCTTCGAAGAATGACAGCTGGGAGGATTTAGTCAGATACTTGCAGATGGCTAGGAAGAAAGCAAGAGAAAGGTGAGAGTTATTTGTTTTTGGTACTCCCTGTATAAATAGGTGGTATATTTTATGTTAATACAATGTGAAACTGTTAATTTTTTTTCTAACACAGTTTAACGGAATTTTTATCTTCGTCAATCGTGAGGATTCTAAAAAGTGCCAAATTGTCGAATTGTACTCACCTAAGTGTCTACAAATTGAGAAAACACTTTTATTTAAATAATGTAGGTATGTTTTTTTTTGTCTTTACGGATTGTCCTATGATTGTTGAGGATTAATCATCAATAAATCTAGCTTTAACGGCAAAACTCTGCTGATTGATGAACAGGTCTGAGAAAGGCGGGTCTTCTGGGTTTCAATGCAGATTTGTCAACAGTTTTTCACGTAGTTTTTGGTAAAATGTACGTGTTCAAAGCACAACATATTTATCTCTTCATATTTTTTCGTATTCGTTTTCGAGAAAACAAATGAAAACCTTTTTATTGCATGTCGAAAAATTGTTAAAATAAATTGGATTTTATCTTATTTTTCGAAAACGGAGAAAAAAATAGACTTTTGGTCAAGATCACATGTTTGCCGATTAGAAATATGGTCGGCAAGCACGTGACACTGACACTGTTGGCGATTTCAAAAATATAGACACCATCTGGTGGGAAAAAGCTGAAAATAATAGCCAGTCTTTGTTTAATCGTCCATAGTTTATACTTTGATAGATTTGACTGCCTGTTTGTTTACATGTTTAGGTTTTTTTGATGCCGGTATTCAGCTCACATCATTGGAAAATTCACGATAAGCATAGTAACACCAAAATCAAGCAAGAATATCACACGAATGCTGGTTGAAAGATTGATTAGTCGTCATCCTGAATGTTTGTTTACGTGCGGCGGTGGCTCCATCGGTAATCAAAATAGCGAACTCGCGAATGCTTTTTTAATGCAGAAAAAATCATTGTAACAAGACGCTCAATTAGCACTAAATACATGGTAATAATGAGTTCCAGTGGCGTCTAGAGGGACAGTTTCATGATTAAAATCGACAAGAAAATATGCGCCACTAGCTTTTTTTCGCTTTTCACTTTTCCAGATAGAACAGCTGAAAATACAACTTTTTTGTCTCTTGATATTGTTTCGTAACATTCTGCGTTTTCGGGGAAACAAAACAAAACCACTTCATTGCATGTCAAAAGATTGCTAAAATAAAGTTGTTTTTATTTTTTTTTTCGAAAACGAAGAATGATACGAAAAAAAATCAAGACACAAAAAATTAGATTTCCAGCTGCTTCATCTGAAAAAAATGTATAAATTTCCACATTTCCAGAAAAAGTCATAGACGCACTTTAATTCGTCAATATTTTTCGTGAATCTGCCCTTCGGGACGCCGCTGGAACTCATAATGATTATCATCTAGTTGGTGCTAAATTTAGCGTCTTGTTTCAATGAAAATCTCGCCAAAATTCAACATATTCGGCAAAAGGATCTTTGAAATTTTAATAATAAATTCGATTTTTTATAAACCTTTAACACCCTGTATCTCAAGATCAGACTATTAAGGAAACATGTACATACAGGGTGTTTATTAATTGAATGCCGATACTTGATGTAGATAATCCTTGAATGATTTTAAGACAAAAAGTTCATACGGACAAAGTTCCACCAGAAAGAGCCTAATTTTAAAGATACAGGGTGTTAAGTTTTAAAAAAATGAATTATTTTTTTTATAATTTGATATTGTTCCAGATATCTTTTTGAAATTTGGTACACGTCTTCTATGCATCAATATGCATTTTGTGATCTACAATTTAATTATTTTTACCAGTAGCATCCGTACGGGTTTTGCACTCAATATTTTTTGAGAAAAAACTTGTACGACACTGCTTCCTTTCAAAATAAAAATTATTTTTGAAATCTCTATTTATTTCTGAGCCAATTTGTTCTCCTGATTTTTTTCCGTGCAGCGCATGGTTTTCGCTTAAAAAAATAAAATCTACTTAATTGCATTGACATCCTGCTGTGTCTTCCAATATTTTTGAATCAGTGGCGCCCTCTCTAACATTCCCATGCATATTGATGCATAGTACCAGATTTCAAAATAATTCAAAAAAATATCTGGAATAGTAGGTATCAAAGTAATGATAAAAAATATAAATATTTTTTAAATTTTAACACCCTGTATCTTGAAATCTAGGCTCTTGCGGATCTATGTCCATACGAAATTTTTGTCTTAAAATCATCCAAGAATTATCACCCTTGAGTATCGGCATTCAATTAATAAACACCCTGTATATTGGACCCTTTTATTCAGGAATGACGGCCTATCATTAAGTAACACCCTGTATAAAAGTACACTACGTAATTCTGGTTAGACATCAATTCAACTAGTGTATTTTGTTTTAAAAAATGCCAAGGAAACGGTGCAGTTTTAGTTGCTAAATGCGTATTTCTTTTATTTAACATCATAAATGTAAAAACTGTTAGACCTCTGTTGGTCACGTGACTGCTGACAAACATGATATCACCAAGACTTCTTGCTCCACGATATATTCAGTGTTGCGAGATATCATTTTGTCGATAGCTTCTTGGCAACACTGCCGTGCGTCGGGCATTGTCATGTCAACGTCATACGCGAAAGAGACAAAATTGTGACGATTGATTCTTCTTAGCTATATCGAATCGGAATTGATCTACGCCTACGCCAGAACCGGCAGATTGGCGGATTTAGAAGAATTCATCTCTGGTCCCAATCATGCGGACATTCAGAAAATTGGCGATCGTTGCTTTGACGACAAAATGTACGATGCTGCCAAATTGCTGTACAATAATGTGTCCAACTTTGCGAGGTTGGCCATCACTTTGGTTCACTTGAAGGAATTCCAGGTAATAATTACAGATGGCGCTCGATGAGTATGTGACTGAACGATATTGTTAGGGCGCTGTCGACAGCGCACGCAAAGCCAACAGCACCAGAACATGGAAAGAAGTCTGCTTCGCCTGTGTTGACGCTGAGGAATTCAGACTTGCGCAGATGTGCGGCATGCACATTGTAGTTCACGCCGACGAATTGCAAGATCTAATCGACTATTACCAAGATAGAGGATACTTTGAGGAATTGATTGGTTTATTGGAGGCAGCGCTTGGTCTTGAACGGGCTCACATGGGCATGTTCACCGAGCTGGCCATTTTGTATTCCAAATACAAGCCAGCCAAGATGCGGGAGCACTTGGAGCTGTTTTGGTCTAGAGTTAACATTCCAAAGGTATGTTCACACTGTTTACATGTTGCGCAAGAATTTGAGCAAGTTGCGTTGCTCTATTGCAACATTTATCTACAAAGTACATTTGTAGGGGCCTTGAATAGTTTGTTACACACTTGTTGAGTTTTTGTCCGGACGAGGTTTCATTGATGTTCTTAGGTACTGAGGGCAGCTGAACAAGCCCATCTATGGGCCGAGTTGGTGTTCCTTTTCGATAAGTACGAAGAGTACGATAATGCGGTGGTGGCGATGATGGCTCATCCCACGGAAGCATGGCGTGAAGGGCACTTCAAGGATATTATCACCAAAGTGGCCAACATTGAGTTGTACTACAAAGCTATTCAGTTTTATTTGGACTACAAGCCGTTGTTGTTGAATGATTTGTTGTTGGTGTTGGCGCCCAGGATGGATCATACAAGGTGAGTACCAACTGTTCCAGCTGTCTACTGTAAACTTCATCTCTGTTTCTGACTATGATTCTGTATGGGCTTTCTCCATTGTTTTAGTCAGTCAAAACCTTCTTCTTTGATACTATAATGAAAAAATAATTCATTACAGAGTTGCCAAATTTCTTGCTTTAGATACAATATTTTTTCTATTGTTTCAGTTAGACAAAACCACCTTTGTTTGATATGTCGCGGAAAAAACATTAATTACGTTGTTGCCATTTTGTTTACTTCACATTAATTTTTTTGTTTGATTGTAATTGTTTCAGTCAGTCAAAACTATCCCTGTTTGATATGTCGCACTATAACTAGATAAATCATCCATTACAGAGTTTTTTTCTCAGATTATTTTTTTTTTGGAAAAATGTCTTCTTCATTCTTTTAGTCAGTCAAAACTTCACTTGTTTGATATGTCGCGATTAGTGTTGTCAAATGAAATATAAAATTTGGAAATATTACTGGAAATATTTCTGGAAATTTTGGAAAGATAAATTAGCAAGTGTCATCATCATTTACAGAGTTGCCAAATGTCACACTCCAGATTATTTTTTTTTTGGAAAAATGTCTCCTTCATTGTAGACTTTCTTTGGATCTTTCGACATCTTCCGGATGCTTTGGGGTTTTTTCAAGTTGTCTCGGGTTCTTTCGTTTTTTTTTGGGTTATAAAGAGTTCTTTAGTTCATTTGGGTTCTATTTTCTGGAGTTCTTCCGGGTTCTTTGTTTTTTTTTCAGGATCTTTGGAGTTCGTTCGGGTTCATTAGTTCTTTGGTGCTCTCTTAGCCCAGTCATACAAGGAGTTCACTGCGGAATAAGAGATAATAAGCTGTAAACTTCTATAAACCATTATTTTGACATTCCCAAGGTTGTCTCAAAAGTCTCATAAAATCTCGTGTCGGCGTCTTGAGATGTTCAAGGTCAAAGGTCACAAAAATCAGTTTTTCGTGAATATCTCGCCTGCTATGGTTTTAATCCTGTTTGTATCTATCATAAAAATTGTAAAGCACAAAATGGTCTAGAAATGTTGTTCGGAACTTTTCTTTATACGGAAAAGCGTTTTTGAGTTGGACCACGGAGTTTCACAAAAAAAAAATTGAGTGAAATAAATTCTCGTCGAAAGAATTGAGTAAAAGCTCAATTTGAAGATCTTCTGTTCCTCACCATATCCCCTTTGTTTTGAGATGTTATGTCTCGTACCTAAATAGGTATTTATTGAATAAAAAATAATTTCATTTTTTTTTATAAGCTGTCATATCAACAGGAATGACAGCAGAGGCTTGAAACTCAGTAATTGTAATCAGGATCGAAGGGACTTCAAAATAATGTATCACTTGACTGCCCTTTCCATTTGAAATTCTGGGGTTAGCTATCATCCACACTTAGGGGTTGACATGTGGGGGGTGAAAATACCAAAAAAGTGTCCCCCAAAAAACAAAAATTGACGTGTCCAAGCTAATTTTGATAAATCCCCTAACACTTTTGAAAAATTCTGGGTGGAAAGTTTTTTGTGCCCCACCCTGTATGTATGGATGAGCGCTGCGCTCTCTACGCGGTCTATCCCAAAAACGGTTAGCCAAATAGAAAAAAGTTTCGAACAAAATTTCTAGAGAATTTTACGCTTCACAATTTCTATAATAGATGCAAGAAGGATTAAAATCATACCAAGCGAGATACAGGGTGTCCGGAAATTACGCGTCAGGATTTTGGTGGGCGATTCTACATGAAAAATTAATGCAACAAACTTCTATACAATTTTTTCAAAAACTTAAAATTAAGGACGATACAGGGTGTTAAAAAATATTTTTTTTTTCTTATTTTTTTTAATAACTTTTTTTCTAGTGTAATGATTTTCGCCAAATTTTGCATGCATGTCACTAGTGTTTCTTTGTATTCACCCTATTAATTTGACGCTAGTCGTCAATTACAAAAGGCTGAAGCTGTCCTTCACCTTAGGAAAATTACTTAGAACTTTTTTGTTTTAATCTTTTTATAAATTTGGATGTCAAATTAGTAAAGAGCATCAAAATATTTTTTAAAAAGGTGCTCGTGTTGCATCATCGTAGAATTAACGGTTTCCGAGAAAAACGACTTTAAACATCAACCGTACCTTAAATAATTAAAAATTCGTACTTTGAAAATTTTTTTGAAGTTTTTGAAAAAATTGTATAGAAGTTTGTTGCATTAATTTTTCATGTAGAATCGCCCACCAAAATCCTGACGCGTAATTTTCGGACACCCTGTATTGACGAAAAACTGATTTTTATGACCTTTGACCTTGAATATCTATAGACGCCGACACGAGATTTTATTAGACTTTTGAGATATTCTTGAGAATGCCAAAATAATAATTCATACAAGTTTTCAGCTTAGTATCTCTTATTACTTGGCTCAGATGACTGGAGTATCTGGGATTTTTTCGGCTTCTTTGCGGTTCTCTCCGGTTCTCTGAGGATCTTTCGAATTCTTCCGGGTTCTTTGGTTATTTCAAGTTGTTTCGGGTTCTTTCGGGCTCTCTGATTTTCTGGTTTTATCGGGAACTTTCGGGTTTGTTCGGGTTCTTTCGTGCTATTTGATTCTTGTTCCGGGTTCTCTGGGGTTCTTTTGAGCTCGTTCGAGTATTTTCGGGTTTGGATGTATTGAATCAATAATTTCTGGAATCCCAGTACCCGCCAATGCAGAAATGATTCTTAAATCGTTGATGAACTCGAAAGGATCCAGAAAAACTTGAAAGTACCCAAAAGAACCCGAACAAACTAAAAAAAACCCGAAGGTTCCCCAAGATCCCGAAATAACCCGATGGACCTCGAAAAAATCAGAGAATCAAAGAATCTTAAGAAACACGAAAGAATTCTAAAGAACCCAAAACAACCGGAAAGAACCCGATATATCTTGCAAGACCAAAAAACCCGAGAGAACCTCAAAGATCCCGGAAGAACCCAAATGAACGGAAGTACTCGGAAGATTCGGATTGAGAACCCGATAGAATAGGAAAGAACTCGAAAGAACCCTAAATTATCCGAAAAAATCAAAGAACCTAATCAATTTCAAGTACAAAAAGGTAGAAAAAAAAATCTTGCAACACCAATAAACCACAAACCACTTTGAAATTCAAATTATTTCCTGTAAAGTTCCAAACCGGTATGCGATCACGATAAAACCAGGACATCGAAGTACTTCACTATTTATTTTAAATGATCGTACGAGCGTGCTTTCATCGGATATTAGGTTTGAATTGTACAGCTTCAACTCTTAACGAATTCACTTGAGGGGATTCATCCGCTAGAAAAAGCACTGCTAGCAAAATAAGTTTTCATCACTTCAGCTCGCGCGGGCTCATTTTGTTACCGATATTGGGTTGCCTAGTTTGATATTTTACCTACCTAATAAAACTTGAATTGTTCCATAAGGTGATGTAATACAAAAATGGCACATTCCAGAAAATTGCATTGCATTGCATTGAGTGAAATTTCAGACCGGATGAATCCCCTTAACTTTGAATTTTGGGCTTATTAGATGGCAAAAAATTGAATCAAAGATCTGAGTGTATGTTGGATCATGAAAATGTTCCTTTATTGCTTCCAGAGCGGTTGCTTTCTTCACCAAAACCAATCACCTTCAACTGGTCAAGTCCTATCTTCGATCTGTACAAAATCTCAACAACAAAGCCATCAACGACGCCCTCAACTCCCTCCTCATCGACGAAGAAGACTTCCAAGGCTTGAGAACATCGATCGATGCGTTCGATAACTTCGACAACATCGGTCTGGCGCAGCGACTGGAAAAGCACGAACTCACCGAGTTCCGACGAATTGCTGCCTATTTATATAAAGGAAACAACAGATGGAAACAGTCGGTGGAACTGTGCAAAAAAGACCGTCTCTTCAGAGATGCCATGGAATACACGGCGGAAAGCAGAAATCAGGAATTGGCAGAGGAGTTACTGGCGTGGTTCCTCGAAAGGAAAGCCTACGACTGTTTTTCGGCATGTTTGTACCAGTGTTATGACCTCCTCCGTCCCGACGTCATCATGGAACTGGCATGGCGTCATCAGATCATGGACTTTGCCATGCCTTATTTGATCCAGGTGACAAGAGAGTTGACCACTAAAGTGGATAGACTCGAACAGTCGGATGCTCAGCGACAAACTGAAGCTGCCGAACAGGATGCCAAACAACCTATGATGATGCCTGAACCACAACTTATGTTGACAGCTGGACCTGCGATGGGTGAGTTTTGTTTACATCATCAATTTTATTGAGCGTATTTTGTTCATTTTTCTGAATTATAAAGCCAATGGTTTATTGAATAATCATTTTCTCATCAACTTTTTTCATATATGGCGCGTAAAAAATGTATTTATTTTATTACGGAAAAAATAGGTTTTTATCAAACGACCAATGTTTTGGTCTAGTAGGCGGTGAAATGATGGCGCTGAGAACATGTCAAAATAGTTTTATTGCCGTATTGACGAATAGTGTTTTTTTGCTACAGTATTTTTTTCTTATTCAACCATGTTCGTATCTCTTATGGTTTCCAAGATCACACTGTATATTATTGCATTTGTCGCGATCTACCAATGGTCTTTATTGAAGATCAATCTTTTATTTAACATGTATAGGTATGCCCCCTCAAGGATTTCCACCCCAAACCTACCCCCAGCCAGGTTACGCCCCTCAAATGCCGTACCAAGGTGGCTATCCTGGGGCTATGTAGGGCGCGGCCCCCACTTTTAGAGCGCCGCCCCATCAGCAGCGTAGGCAATTTTATTAGCGCGTAGGGCGTCAAAGCAGCATACCCAACGTGTTAAACGGATGGTAGATGTCGATTTGTTTAGCATAGCCCTCATGCTTTCACCAATTAGATGCTGTAGAGTCCTAGAAGTTTAAAAATAGGACCCATGTCCCATTCTTAAACATCAAGATGTACTAATCGAGATTTACCCACTGTAAATTCAATTCATTTTGCCCTACAAATATTGTATTCTTGCACAGAACTCTATTTCTGTTACTTGTACGTACTATTAGTTGTTAAAAAAAAGATTACTAACATGGTAGATTGAACATAGAGAAATGTTTTAAGCGGAAATTGATTGATTAGACTTTTTCATTCTAAGTTCAGAATATAATCGCTTTATAAAGATGTACATATTTATGTGCTAAAGTGGTGGGGAATTCAATCATTTGTCAGCATCTCCCAATCGTGCGAGTCTGGGCAACATGTCCGGTAACTGTATATAATCCCTGGTTTTGCTTTGGAATTCTTTAGTCTAGGTGACAAATTGTGTTTTATTATCATTCCTGATTCTTTTCTATTAGTTATTCTTATATAGTTATTATTATCTGTATATGATATGCTGTGTTTAACTTATTCTAGTTGGATTTTAAATGAATATTTGGATTATGGCTAAGTTGATTATTTTGTCCGCGTTCTTTATAGTATATGCCACGTTTTCACGGTTTACGATTTATTGAATTCAGTTTATAGTTAATCGACAAGCTAAATAAAACAAATTATTGAATTAACACGCTGTTGTTTTTTTTCTGGTTTCAGTTTTGGAGTGACAAAATGTGATCAACTGTTTGCTGATGTTGGTTTTATTTCGATGTGATGGTGTTGCCGGATTTCTCGTTTTTATCGTTTGTTGTGACAACTGACCTCTTTTGAGCTTATCATGCTTATCACGTCGTTCCACAGTGAATTTTGATATTTTTTCTCAATTGATGTGAAAAGTGTATGATTATTTTAGCAGCTTCTTGATAACTTTTACCGTTTGGAATGCAGCCACGATATCCGAATAAAGTTTGGATTATCTGCACAATTTGAAGCTTCAAATAAGTTATAATTTTCATGAATGGACAATTTGCACAGTTTTTGGAAATGGGAAAAATATCAAGATTAGGGCGTAATCATGCCATTAACGCTGAAAAAAATAATCTGCGCCCTTTAATTATTGAGTAATTAATTATTGAAAATTACGCTTGGTCACACCCACCAAAAACTGCCTATTCTGTCGAAATGAACGTGACGTCACAGTAGTGGTCGAATATTTCACATTTAACCCGTCAAGTCGGTCGTCCCTATCTCCCGGTCGAATATATCTATGGTCGAGCCCCGCGCCATAACCTACAAATTCTGTTGATGTTTAATGACCTACGCTCTAAAATAACGGGTTGATGAATAATTTATGTTTATCAGTTCACTAAACCCGGCATTACATTGGTTATAATATCATGCCTTACTTTTGCATCTTGCCCCCCCTTGTCTCAGCACCAACGAAGTCCTGGTCTGGGACTCCGTAATCTGTAGAATTCCATAGTGACACTTCGCCCTCTGCATAAAATGAATGGGAAAGCGACCGTCGCTAGGATTCGACAGATACATGGAGTGCCAGGCCTGATTTTTCCCAATGAAATTTGTGAGCATGAAGGAATCAATTTGGGGCAGATTATCACTCTGTCCTTGTTGAAATCCGGCTTCCATTCTGTAGTTCTCACACTTCACAATACAATAATCACAATCACGGGATAATTCTTCAAACCACACTTCAAAACAAAAACACAATCATCTGTTCTGTCTCAGCCCGCCGTAAGTCACTGTCAATACAGTCACTGTGCCAAACGACTAAATTTAGATAAGTGGAGAGCAGTCGATAAGGTAGTAAACATGAAAGGATAGACCGGTTAACCATCGACCAATCACTGTTGACTTAATCGCAAAGAGGATTATGTCACGGGAAGTAATATGGCCACACCCCTTTTTCGGGTATTTTGTGAAGTTTGCTTTTTCTTTTTTGTTTATCTAGTATATTTTTGAGTATTTTAAAGAAAAAAATTGCTGATGACCTTCAAATATTGTGTAGAATACGTATATAAAATTTCAAGTCATTTGAAAATGTATGCAAATTGTCCATTCTCATCAATAGGTTTGTTTCCGACATCCGCTTTTGCATATTTTTTCATTCAATTCCATACCTTTTTATTACTTAAACACACCGTCGTTTCAGTTTGATTTATGATGATCTCTTGTTAAATGTAATTTATTTATACAGGGTGGTTCATTTAATTGAGACAACTCGATTGCTAACCAACGGTAAGTATTTGGAAAAAATAAGTTGAAATATAAGCTATTGGGTCTTATTGACGGATTTTGATGACTTTTGCATCAAAATTAATATAAACATTTTTTTTTAAATCATTCTTACACCTTCATTACAAATTTATTGAGTTACGTGCATTCATCTGCAAGCCTATTTTTTCCAGATTGAAAAATCTATTTATACCTGGATGATTTCTTAGGTACCTGTTAACGTATACAGGGTTTTTCACTTAAAACTCCGCACGTCAATATCTCGGAAACGAATAGGAATATTTGATTTCTGTAAAAAGTAGTCAATGTATGGGGTCGAGTAGTTATTTTTCACAGTTGAAAAAATTCGACGCTTACCAAGAGTAAAACGTCGCGACGCATCGAAAATATTAATCGATTGCAGGGACGTTGAAATTACGCGCATGCTTAAGTACATGTTGCGATACATCGTTGGTCTAGGAACATAAGAGGCCCTCAAAATCCGTCATAAAAAATCCAGGACCGTATTTAAAAAAACAAAGTTGATGATGGCTGCTCATAGACGAAACGTCGGTTCTTCAATTCAATAACGCTATCTTGTTAAGGGCAAAAAGTGACAATGAAGAAGTTCCATTCATTTCAAAATATCTCTTCAAATGTGGTCAGAAAAAAATGGAAACAATTTTGAAAAATTTCGGTTTTTTTCGGATAATTTCGGAATTTCTTGGCTTTTAAAACGTCATTTTGTTAAGCATGAAAATACGCAACTTTGCCTCCATTTAACCAACCTTGTATCTCTCACGGTTTTCAAGATCCCCATGATAGACATCCTTATCTTGGACACACTGTATATCTCAAAACTGAGTAGAATAAATGAGTTCGACTGAATAACAAAAAAGTTTATAAATAACATGTACTTTAGCATGTGCGTAATTTCAAAGTCCCTGCAATCGATTAATATTTTCGATGCGTCGCGACGCTTTACTCTTGGTAGGCGTCGAATTTTTTTAACTGTGAAAAATAACTACTCGACCCCATACATTGACTACTTTTTACAAAAATCAAATATTCCTATTCGTTTCCAGCCCTGTATACAGGGTGTTTCAGCATAACATGCTAATAATAAAGGGGGTGATTCTTGGGCTCATTTTAAGAAAAAAAATTCATATGAACGTATGTCCTAAACGCCTTGACTTTTGAGATACAGGGTGTCAAAGTTTTTGGTGTTTTGTGTTTTTTTTTTTTTTTTTGGTGCATCAAAAAATGAGTATTAATGCCTAAAATACATGACCCAAATTTCATAAAGATATCTACAGTAATGACAAAGTTATTGTAAAAAAAGTATCTATTTTTTAAAACTTTGACACCCTGTGTCTCAAAAGTTAAGGCGTTTAGGACATACGTTCATATGATTTTTTTTTCTTAAAATGAGCCCAAGAATCACCCCCTTTATTATTAGCATGTTATTCTGAAACACCCTGTATAGACAAAATATTTAAACGAATAAGGGCTCGTTTGAGAGAGGAGTCTTATTCCTTATTTATTAAGAGCAAATATAGCCATAAGAGATTGGTTTACGCTGATCCCTTAAGGGGGCGACAATGCAAAAATCTATAGTTTTTTCAATTTTATTTCTTACTGTACTGTAATGTATCATTTACCGGGCTCAAAACAGTCCGGTGAATGACACATTTCATCATCAGAGCCGATAACATTGGATTAGAAGAATATATAATTTGAACATACTTTGGAAATTGTAGTATGGTTTCGATGACGCCATCTGATTGTAAAAATTAATAACTTAACAAGTAACCAAGTTGTGACATGGTTTGGCTGGCGCCATCTCATGGTAAGAATGTGATAAGTACTGCCACCACCGCCCTCTAAATTTGTGGTTTGACGAGAAAGTACTATTTTGAACCAATTGAGAAACATTGTCACAGTATGAAATAAGACATTGTAAGATACACAGCCCTGAAATGTGATTGAACTACTTGTCTAGAAATTCCGATAATAATAAACATATCGACTCGTACTTTGATGAGTCATTTCCCGGCCTGATTACGTAAACACTATTTCACTTGAAAACAAAAAACAAACTTGGACAGAAACGTCAAATTTTTTTTTGAAACTGTTTTATCACTGATTTTGTTTGCGTATTATGGTGTCTTCTTTTTTTTTGAACGAGTCAAGTTTTCAAGATGCGGTAAAGAGGTTTCTTCTTGTAATTTTTATCCACTTTCTGTTTCCGTTGAAATAATTATTGTACCATTCTATTTTAAATTTCGAAAAAAATAATAGAAAAACTACTTTTGCATTGGCGTGTTTTTATTCTGGTTTAGTTTGTAGTACTTCATTATTTACTTATACAGGGTGTTTCAGAATAACATGCTAATAATAAAGGGGGTGATTCTTGGGCTCATTTTGAGAAAAAAAATTCATATGAACGTATGTCCTAAACGCCTTAACTTTTGAGATACCGGGTGTCAAAGTTTTAAAAATAGATACTTTTTTTACAATAACTTTGTCATTACTGTAGATATCTTTATGAAATTTGAGTCATGTATTTTAGGCATTAATACTCATTCTTTGATGCACCAACAATTTAATTATTCTGACCAGTGCCGTCCATGCGGGTTTTGGTTTGCATATTTTTTGGGAAAAAAGTTAAGGCGTTTAGGACATACGTTCATATGAATTTTTTTTTCTTAAAATGAGCCCAAGAATCACACCCTTTATTATTAGCATGTTATTCTGAAACACCCTGTATATGGTATATTGAAATGACTCGCAAGTGTCAAGCTTGCAGTAAACGAGAATTCAAGAATTCTATAGTTACGCCACTGGCAGCATCGCGTGTAGTAATCGAAGCACATTCTAGAGAGGTGCGAACGTATCCCCACTTGGTGTCCCGTTCAACTCCTCCTCACGTCTCTTCTATGTTCGATGTTGGCCACACAATTTTTCACAGTTTATGAATGAAATGTTTCATCTATAGTTATAAGATCATTGGGTCTGACCGATACTTCTTAGAAATATAGGAGTCGTTGGTCTGCTGATGCATGATACAAATACACAAAATAAGTTCACGTCAATCCTCCATTGACGTAGAGATGTAGATGTTTCAGTGGGTGGCTCACGCCAAAACCTGCTTAGGCCTCCTGGGCCCGTTGCAACCCACAATAGATAGGAGTGAGATTATTGAAGGCACGACGCTTTCGCGAAGCTCAGCAGGTCCCTCAAATAGATCCCTTCCAATTTCTGGAGTGTTGTGAGTTCAGCTCCGAAGTGTTCCATCCTAATGCTACGAAGAGCCGGACATTCCGTTAGGATGTGGGCTACGGTCTCTACGTCTTCAAGGCACCACCTACAGTCTGAATCTTCTCCGATTCCGATCCTATGGAGGTGACCCTTCAGGTTCATGTGACCAGTTAATAGACCAATCATTGTGCGGAGGTCTTTTATGCTCATATTTAGGAGCTCTTTGGTTCTGCCCGTATCAGGTCCTGTTATCATTGCCTTGGCATGTAGCATACCAGGGGCATTATTCCAGCATAGAGTGGCCTTTTCGAGTAGAAGTTTCTTCGCCTCGCCCATTCCTATTGCTTTAGAGATGCCAATCATTGGTTCGGGTCCTATCGGCCTGTGCGATGAACCATTTTTGGCAAGTCTGTCAGCTTCAATGTTTCCCTTTATACCGCTATGGCCCGGGACCCAAATTAGCCTCACCTTGTTGTTATTTTGAATTATCTTATGCAGAGCCTCTTTGCATTCTAGGACTGCTTTAGAGTCTACTGCCTTTCTCACAACAGCCTTTAATGCTGAAGTGCTATCTGAACACATGTTGAAAGTTCTCGGCCTGTAGGATCGAAGCGTGAATCCCGAGCGAGAAGGTCATTTTATTGTCCCTCCCGCTCTTGCAGAATCCTGCTCCTGTGCCTCTCTGATGTTTGGAGCCATCATTAAACCACCACGACCCTTCTCGTGTTTGAACTGGTCTGTTCAGATCCGTCCAATCCTCTGGTCTAGGAATAATCAGCTCGGGCGAGCTACCAGCATAGAAGATTGGAGTCATGTAGTCGGAGTGCATTAGCAGCACTCCATCTTTTATCTGGGGTTCACTCATGATGACCGAGTGTCCCTTGTTCCTCCGCTTCAGATGTTCCAGACAGTGAAGACGGTATGCTGTTCTGAGTGCAACACTCTCTACAAACAAGTGCAGAGGGGGTAGCTCCAGGATTACCTCCAACGCTCTCGTTGGTGTGGTCCGTACTGCGCTTGTTATACTGATGCATCCCATCCTTTGAACCTTATCCAGTTGCCTTTGGATGTATGCTTTCTTAGTTGCGGGTCACCATACTATGGCTCCGTAGGTGATCAGAGGTCTGATAACCATAGAATAGATCCAGTAAACTATTCTGGGTCTCAGTCCCCATGTTGTCCCTATAGCTCTTTTGCATGCCCATAGAGAGCATATGGCTTTCCTAGAGCGTTCTTCGATGTGATCTTTCCAGGACAGTTTCTGGTCAAGAGTTACTCCTAGGTATTTGACCGTTTTCCTGTATTCCAGGACTCTTCCTGAGATGGATATCTCCGGTTTGAGTCCTGATTTGTATTTCCTGGTGTATAACAGGATTTCGATCTTTTCGGGGTTGATCCTAAGTCCTTCAAGGGAGCACCACTCCCATTGACGTCATGGCGTGACAGTTCAGAATATGTTTGATAATACCTCGTTTCTCCAATTTAATGGGTTTTAATTCAATGTCAGTGTAATATTACAGTGAAATAAACGTTTTTCTGTCATCATTTGTTAATGTGCGTTTGAAGTCGTGGGTTGTAGCATGACACAATAAACTGAAGATCAGTGGCGGCTCGCGGCATGACGCAAGTGAAGCGCCGCTTCACCTTGAATTATTATCTTTAGCACGAATTTCTTAATATAATAATATTCGATTAAAATATTTTTACTGATTTTAATTCCGCTTCTGGTCGCCGAATGTCAAAAAGCACAGTTATGGTTAACCATATACCTAAAAATTAGGTATATGTGGTTAACCATGTAATCCACTAAACTACTACTTGTTTATCAGCTAGCTATCTTTGTTTTATTTGGCGGCTGAAAAGAGAGAACAATAAAGTATCAGGTTGTCCGATAGTAGGTCCTTGCGAAAACTGTATAACATGCGTCCGACCATCAACGTTTAATGACATCAGCTGCTGCCTGCAAATATGAATTGAATACCGAGCTTTCAGTAAGTACCATGACATACTAGGCGATAAGTCGCAGAATTTAGCATTTTTCCGATTTTTATGTATACGTTTTAATAGAATAACTTGGCAGAAAATCGCAAAATTCTGCCTTTTTCGCCTAGTATGTCATGGCACTAAGGTAAGTTTTCCTAAGACACTAAGACGCGCAGTTCAAAATTCAGCGCGGCAGCTTCATAACATCCATCGGTTACCATGGAAACGTCACGTTTGCTCTATCGATTTGCCGCAAATAAATATTATTTTGAAGCGGAAATTCAGTGCGCGTCCCGCGTCTTCGCGCGTTTTCTGACGTTTAGTTCAGGCAAGCGGTTTTGCAAATAAAATCGGAAGTCGGTTTCGTTTTTTGTCATGTTTCCCGTATATGATCCGGTATAAGTCATGCTCGAAAAGCCATTTTCGAGATGGACAAATGACGATAAAAAGGACTTTTTAAATTCGAATAGACCGTCGCCGGAACTTAATGTGACAAAAACTTCTAAATCCAAAAACAGAGTGTTCACGCGGAAATTTCGTAACGAATGGTATTTTCGAGACTGTAACAGTCCGGAATTTTTTAGGTTATAGAACTAGAGCCGTGTACTATTTAAGAAATATGTATTATTTCAAATGATGCCAACCCACCCGATTTTTCGGTTTAGGTATCTCCCGCCTTTCAAGTGATAGTACCATAGAAGGTGATTTTACGTGTATTCTACATCATGCATGTTGGGTGTGCTGTGCGGCCGTGCGGTGTGGTTGAAATTTCCGCAATGTTTCCTGTATATGACTCCGCGTGTGTGTTTTATTGGAAACCCCGATTAAAAAGTGGACTGACCACGATAAACGAGAGTTTTTAAGTTGTGAAAAACCCTCCCAACTGTTGAACATTAATAAAGTGGTAAACTGGTAAAACAGTACGAAAGAGTTTACCACCGAAAATTTAAAAAATGGTGGTAGGTATTCCGAATTTGCGGGGTTGTTTGGAAGCTATTACTCAAATAAAGTTTTCTGCGTTCCTTGTCTAATGATTGGCGTTCGTGGTGGAGTGTGGAACAAAACTGGATTTGCCGATCTCGGTAAATTCTCTCTCTCGTTTTTCGGTTTGGAGAGGGAAATTCTGCTTAACCTGTTTTGAAAGCCGCGAGCCGATAACTGAATAGTGTATAATAAAATGGTGGATGCGCCCGGACAATTTTTCGCCTGCGGCGCTTTTTTCACATCAGTCTGCTTCACCTACTTACAACACCGCGAGCCGCCACTGCTGAAGATACTACCGCGCAGGTTGCTTGTCACTAAATCACATGATTCCAAAACACAAAAGATATAATCGAAATTAGAACCAACTCGCGCATGACGTCACCACGAGCCTAAAGTCAAGTTAGATGTAAAACATCAATAACATAACCTAGTAACCATTTGCTGGTCAAAATTCAAACTGGCTCACGCACAAGATCAGTATACACAATAGGTTACTTCGCCTGAGGTAAGAGACGGAGGGGGGAAACATTGACGTCATCTGTTTCTGACGTCTACAGTAGACTGAATCCTGTCATTCGATTGCATCGGTCTGCATCGTATCGTGTCATGTGTCATTCGCAAGGTTGCCAAAAGTACTGTTTTAACAGGAGATCTACTGATTTCGCCCATGGGTTTCCGTTCTACTGTTTTTGATAGGGATCATCTGGCAACACTGGAAACAGATGACGTCATTACCGTGAAAGTGAGGCAACCTGTTATATACTGATCTTGGCTCACGCATGACGTCCCCGCGTCAAGATCAGTATACAAAAGGTTGCCTCACTTCGCCTGAGGTAAGAGACGGAGGGGGGGAAAATATGACGTCATCGGTGTCTAGCGTTTGCAGTAGACTGAATCCTGTCATTCGATTGCATCGGAATGCATCGTATCGTGTCATGTGTCATTCGCAAGGTTGCCAGAAGTACTGTTTTAACAGGAGATCCACTGATTTCGCCCCATGGGTTTCTGTTCTACTGTTTTTGATAAGGATCATCTGGCAACACTCGACACAGATGACGTCATGACCATAAAAATGAGGCAACCTTTTCTGATCTTGTCCCCGCGTAACATTGATTGTATACAGCAAATGCAAAACAACTTTCGATTCACGTCATAATTGCCACCAAGCGAGTTTCAATGTGATTTGCAGGTGACCAAATATGGCCACCAGCAAACTTCAGAACAACGAACTTGGTGGCAACGATGACGAAGATCGAAAGTTGTTTGGCATTTACTATAGATTTTAGGTGTCACGTGATGATTCCTGAGGGGGATGTGCGGTGCGAGAGTAATTATATTATGGCGTGAGTTTATCTTGTTTTTTTTTAGTATCATGGTAACACAGTTACCTAGGTAACCTATAAATTTTGAGGTTCGAGCTCACAATGACGTCAGCAAAACCTGTGCGTGAGCATATCTTGTTTATTATATTAGGTGTGTTTGTTATGCTTCACCAGTCCACACTTTTTTACACTTTTCTGCACTGCAACACTCAGTGTGGCTTTGTTTGTGAAATGTTAGTATGTTTCTTAGGATAGAATATCTTTACTGAACGTACTTAGGCGTTAGGTGAATTTCCTTTACACTGGTAGCAATTGGTTACAAAATTCAATCCGCATTACACTATCCTACACCGACTTAACAGACATACCCAGTATCATGCATTATAACGTGAGTATTTTGTGTCACGTGATCAAGTCATGTGCGAGTCGGTTCAAATTTCGTCGGTGTAATGCATGGAAGATTTGCAAAATTTCGTCGACATTCCAGACGAACCATTTTCACTATGCCTTTGTATTTAAAAATAACGGTTTTGATAACACCGTTACGCCATCTTGTGGCTATTTTGGAATCTTCTGATATATTTCCTGCATTTTCTCTATCCCATATTACCCCGTAATTATTTTCCGCAAGTCTCTCGGATGCCTAGTTTCTGAGATCTATATATATTATGCTTCGGTGAAAGTTGTTGGAAGCTGCCGAAAATGAACATGAACGCGTCTCCGAACTACAGTCCACCTCGCGGTCTGAAGAGTAAGGGTCAAGCCCATTTCGCGCGCTTCCTGAGCGCTGCAAATTATTTTGGTTAACTTTGCTTCGATATACAAAACCATACTAATTAAAGAACGTTTATCAACTGGTGCTCAATTCTCCAATTAAATTCATACACAAATGGTGTGGAAAATCAAATGCATATTCGTATACGGATTATTTGGAGAATTGAACACCTGCCGACTAGTTTAAAGTTCAGCTCCGATCGTCGAACTGTTCATTGGTGTTTCAATATGGAGCTGAACATGCATGACGTTCTCAAAAAAGACATATTATTACGCCTTTTCGATGTGAAACTGAAGGTTGGTTCACAGAGGTGATGAATGAAGAGAGTAACAATAGCCTAGTTTATACCGACAACTTGGTCCGCGGACCAAGTACCAAATTTGGACTATATCCGAACCAAATATTTGGTTCGAATGGTGTAAACAGTTGTGAACTAAGCTGGTCCGCTCTTGTTTCGGTACTCGCCAGCAAGTGTACCGAACTAAATTTGGTTCGATCTGGATCAAAATTATGAGGTTATGTTGATTGTTATTATTGTGAATTGTGTTGGTTCTGAGTTTCTAAGGCAATCTGAGCGTACCTACTTACTCATGTTTTTTTTTGGTTACGAATTGTGTTGATGAATAATTTCGACTTGTTTTTGACATTTGACGAATTGCGGGTGTACACATTTAGTTCACGCGTTGCAAGACGGTGTTAACGGGCAGGAAGCAAGCATTGGTCCTACCGTACTATCCCCACCAGCTTGGTCCTATCGGACCGAACTAAACGAGTTATCGATGTAAACTAGGCTAATAACTATTGTGTGAGTGGCGCTGGCCTGATGATACCAGTCTCATTGTCAGGTACGACATACAGTCTGTTCATGGCTTTCCTGCGGTCACGTCACAGTATTTGACGTTTGGCAGTATGTCGAAGATTGATCGCTCCACATGTGACATTTTTTGTGAAATTGATCCGGAAGACCCTCGTCCAGACGTACGTTTTTTTCAATAGACACTTTAAGCACGTCCTAAATTTCAAACGTATCCGTATTCGCATCAATCTGCGCATGCTCAGAATAGATGCGGGGGTTCCGATTCGTTCCGTTGCACGTATCGTTGCGGGCTTTTCATCGTATCCGTATCTGAAAACGCATCTTAACTAATCGAAGAATTATAACAAAAGCTCTTCAAAAACGATAAACGGAAAACACACAAACATCGAAACCAAATCAAAAATATAAACAAAAATCAATATCTAGGTTACAAAACGCGAAGTTTGACAACTTTGAGGTTTCACCAATCCGTTTCGTATACGTAGAACCGATCGCTGCTTAAGCGGGTTTTCAATGATTAACGTATGTCGATTCGTTTACGGATCCGGATGCGGAAACGTAAAAAAATGTTGAGTTTGCTTAAAATGTCTAGTGTAAGAGAAAGACGGAAAAGTATGACGTAACCGCAGGAAAGCCATGAACAGACTATACATACGAATCTTTTCAACCGAAAACAGTAATTTCTAGAATAAAAACATTGTTTCCTTAACTCTATTGTCGAGCAGGGCCCCAACTTAATTTGCAGGTAATAATCTTGCCAGGCAACGGATTTATTGATAAAACAAACGTAGAAAAATGACATCTTCACCCAGTTTTTTAAAGCCAACTAAAGGCCAAAGGCCAACTGCATTTTCTTTTGATGTGCCGTGTTTTCCGAAAAAGCTCAATTATGAATATGTGGATGAATATTTCAATTCGAAGGCCACAAATCAAGATAGAGCTGCAGCGTAAGTCTTTATTTACCATCCATGCAACAGATTCTGCGTGAACCCATCTTTCCAGATCATTCAATCCAGGTGATATCCTGGAAAGAAGCGTCGAAATTACGAATTATCTTGTTAAAGAAAAACTGATAAATACTTCGCGAAGATTGGAAAAAACTAGAAACGAGTTTAATGACAGGCGAGGGTCAGTTCGAGCCAAATGGAAAGATTTGGAGGATACGGAGAACTCATTGAGAGATAACTTTGTGAAATTTGATTATGTATGTAACATTTTACTTATATTCGTCATACAAGTTACGATTGTTGTCAGTTTGTGCGAGAAAACGAAATGAAAAAACAGAGAGCCGCCAATAAAATTGTAGAGCAAAAACAATTAACAGTTGAAAGAAAACAGAAGACTGAGGAATTAAAGAAGAAGTTGGAACAGATCAGTGTTTTGAAGGAGAGAATGGACAAGCGCATCAAGCAGTATAGGATTTTTCCTGATTATTTGCAGAATGTTGCGGAGACGGAGGAATCGTTCCAGGCTGTCAATGATATATTGAAAAGGTCAGTTCTTTTGGTGTTTTTCTTTGTGGACTGAAATGACTGACTATATCAGATATGAAGCACTTACTGCAGCCAGAAATGATCTAAATGAAATACAACAGATGAATCTCCTTAAACTGGAAAATGCCAAAAACACTCTGGTAAGAACCTTTTACTGCATTACCTCCAGTAAGGAAGTTTTAGTTCTATCGTTAGCTAGTTTTGAGTGATATATTTTAATTTGTGTAGACGCACAAAAGTGATTCTTGACTTTGCACGGTAGGTAAGTACCAACAAGCGTTATCTAAAATCACGCGCAATACAATTTTTAGACAAAAATCATAGAAAACTTCATGAAAAATGTGACAACCCTGACCAATCAAGTGATCGATTTGCAAAACAGATACGAAGCAGCCAAGCTTCAGAGTATCAAGTGGGAAAGGCTACATAAAGATGTGCAGATTTTGACTACAGAGAGAATGATACAAATTGTAACATCCATTATGAAAAGGACCGTTTGTCCAAGTATTTTTTTCAGGTTTCTATCAAAGGATCTTGTGAAAGGATGTATTGGGATATATGCAAAAGAAGAGACATCAAGCCGATTTATATAAAAAATGTGGAAAATCAATTGAGGATGATTAGGGAGGCTATAGGACAGTATGAGATTATCAATAAGAACGTTGAAGAGATGAAAGAAAAAGCTCTGAAAGACTCGATTGACGCTAATGAGTCTGATGTTTCATTGCATTGACTGCCTATATCTATATATGTATATGTATAAGCTTAATTTGAAAGTATAGTGTAACCTAAGGGAAAGAATAATTTAGGTTTAGAAGTAAACATATAAATAAGTGGTTCATACTTGTGTTCATTTGGAGTTTTTCAAGACATATATATTATGTAAGCTTGGTATCGTATATGTTGTGCGGCCACGAACCTTTCGCGCGTGGAAAAATTCTGATAACGGATGTTTCCAAATTCAAACTAAAACTTTGACCCTTCAAGGCAAAATTCATAGTAGAAAAGCAACTCATCATACTTGGACTGAACAACAAAATAGGCGACTTACAAGAAAGATACGAAGACGCCAACATCAGTGCCCTGGATCACGAAAACTTAGTGACCGAAATCAAGAATGCTACTGTTAAGAAATTGGAAATGATAACTTCTGTGAGTGAACCAGAACAAGAATTAGTTGTATCATCATTGTATCATACTTGTAGGTCCAAACTGCTATTTGGAACTTGTATGTCCATATTGAAAGTGCCAAGCAGCATAAACTGAAACTAGACAGACAAGAATTTGAGAAACAGATAATGTACATTAATAGAACATTGATTGAGTTGTCAAGAGTCAACAAGATAATCAGGCAAAGTAGTAGTAATCCTAAGATTTCTACTCCGCATCTTCCAAAGATAACTATACCTAAATAAATGATTGGTTTCTCACTTTGGATTTTGTTATTAATTAGTCTATCTAGAATCAGCAATGAAAAAAAAACATCTTTTCTTGATCTCAAATGATGATATAGTTTATGATTATGCTGTTCTGTATAACTCTGAAATGGAGCAGAAGTTGATATATTATCTACAGCAAATGCCAACTTTCGATCCACGTCATGATTGCCCCCAAGCACGTTATTATGAAGTTCGCTGGTGGCCAGATTTGGTCACCAGCAAATCACATAATAACTCGCTTGGAGGCCATAATTGTGACGTGAATCTAAAGTTGTTTGGCATTTGCTGTATAATGATTATATGTGGCTGTCTATTCTATGTTAAATTTTGATTCACTAGCAGAATAAGTGGTCAAATTTGATTTATTAAAGTCGATATTGAAACGTTACAGGATTCAACTTTGCGATTGATTTGATACAGCTACAAGAAAATGATAGCAAGAACATTTGATTAATTTGTGAAGAAATTTCTGAGAGATTCAGCTCATTTCGGAATAAATTAAATAAACCTTGGCAACAGTGGATTTGAATGATTGTTCATGTTCAGCTTTGTTTTTCTGTACCCGTTTATAGACGCTCAATGTCAAACATTTGACAACTAAAAAGCGGTTAATCGTAGACCTATGTGCAGATCCGGTGTTGCCGTGCTTACTTCAAAGGGGTATTTCAATCCCAGACAAAATGTGTTCTAAGATGAATAATAATACACATTCATGAATACAGGGTGCTACTTAATGATAGGCCGTAATTCCAGAGGAGCATTTCTAAATCAGATTAAAGTAGAAAAGGTCCTTGAACATGTGTCTTTAATAGTCTGGTTTTCGAGATACAGGGTGTTGAAAAAATCGCATTTATTACTTAAACATATATCAAAGATCCGTTTGCGATTATGTTGAATTTTGGTAAAGTTTTTCTTTGTGATAAGACTCTAGATTAGCATTAACTAGATCGTAGTTCCAGTGGCGTCCCGAAGGGTAGTTTCACTAATAACATTGACACAAAAATGTGCGCCATTGAGTTCACCTTGAAATTTTGTATTTTTTTCCTATGAAGCTGCTAAAAATACCGCTCACTTGACTCTTGATAATTTTCTGTATCTTTCCTTGTTTTTGAGAAAAAAATAAAAACCACTTTATTGCATGTCGAAGAAGGACAAAATATAATCAAATCAACTTTGTTTGTTGCAAGAGAGTAGTTTTTATTATTTTTTTCCCGAAAGTGAAAAGAGATACGAAGAAATATCGAGAGACAAAAAAGGTGTATTCTCGTGCAGTCGCTTCATCTGAAAAAAAATATAAAATTTTCAGAAAAAGTCAGTGGCGCACATTTTTCTGTAAAAATAAATTCGATTTTGTACTAAATCTTAAACACCCTGTATCTCGTGAATCAGATTATGTAGGATACACGTTTATAGAACCCTCTCTACTTAAATTTGGTTCAGGAATGCGGCCTATCATTAAGTAGCACCCTGTATATTTGTGTGTTTGTCAAGAATTTTTAATTGTTACAGCTTCAGAATTCCAACAAGAAAACAAAAAATAATAATTCGCAATCATTTCGCAACAGTTCTAGAATCAAAATGGACAATCATCTGCTTCTCTGGATTATTCATAATACAGGGTGTCCCTGAAATGTTTGCACAAAGCTCAACCACAAATTCCTTGACCTGAAATAAGGCGATCTAGGCAAACTTACCTATACAATGTATATACAGTGTGACCCATTTGTTTTGGGAACACCCTGATAAAAAGTTTATTTCTTAACCGATTTGGTTCGTTTTTTTTTTGGATTGTAGAGCTCGAAAAAATGTATATTCTTGGCAATAGTGACCTTCGCCATTTTGACTTCGAGATGTTAGTTTTTAAGAGCAAAATTTCAGGAAACCATATTAGCGATTTTTTTAGAAAAAATCTGTGTGCGCCACTGGATTCAGCATTCTTTAAAACGGGTCTATACAAATTTTCAACCGAAAATATCAAGTTGAAAAAAATTAAAAATTCGCACTTTAACAATCTTTGATTCTATCAAAACAAATAAAAATGACATAAAACTAAAAATTTGTAACTTCCACCAAACCACCATCAACTTCAATGCATTTATCATTTCTTTTGATAGAATCAAAGATTGTTAAAGTGCGAATTTTTAATTTTTTTCAACTTGTTATTTTCGGTTAAAAATTTGTATAGACCCGTTTTAAAGGATGCTGAATCCAATGGCGCACACAGATTTTTTCTAAAAAAATCGCTTATATGATTTCCTGAAATTTTGCTTTTAAAAACTAACATAGTAGGCCTTGAAGTCAAAATGGCGAAGGTCACTTTTTGCCAAGAATATACAATTTTTCGAGCTCTACAATCCAAAAAAAAAACGAACCAAATCGGTTAAGAAATAAACTTTTTATCAGGGTGTTCCCAAAACAAATGGGTCACACTGTATAATATGCTTCGTTTTGCCGCTAAAGGGCGTCAAGGTTCTCAATTCAATAGCAGTTTTTCAAAATAATTTCTAAACCCCTTTTCACTAGTTTTGGGATTGGGGACTAACAATCATTGAGTATTTTCTTTTATGCCTGTTTTTGTTACTCCTTGTACAAATGAATTGAATTTTTCTCTGCCACTACCTGATTTCTTGAAACTTTCTTATCTCTTGTAAAAGTTTCGCCAGACATACAGTTTCTGTGCAAAAAAATCATTTACAATTATTCCTCTGCATGTTTTAGGACCGTCGGGTGCTTATTAGCGCTTAGCGGAGTCCTCCATATTCTGTTCTGTGAGAGAAACCTGAAATGTTCGAGAGAGTTCTAAGTCATAATCTAATCTTTGGTTACAAACGTTGCTTCGCTTTTAATAGAGATGGAAAGAAGAAATCCTCAAACTCTCGGGCGCCACCCTCTGTAATAACTGTGGTAGAGGTGAGGAGTGTTCCTCGATTAGCCTTTAGAAGGTGAAAGAGAGATATAATTCTGGGTACAACTGCATCGAGGGATGTCTTGCTGGATAGAACTGTGATCTTTTATCAATACAAAACACAGGTTTGGAAAAGATAAATATATATTTATTTTTCCAAATAATAAAATGAATTGAAGAAAGCAGATTCTGCTCCCCTTGCAAAGTAAGATCAAGTAAATAAGTCCATACAGTTGTTTTTTTTTATGTGAGCGTGATAGGGAGATGCGTGTTTGCTATATTTGGGAAAAAAATTGAACCCAGTGAAATGCCCAGAAAGCAAAAGGTTAAACACAAGCGGTTAATGAGCAGATTCAAGTTGAAGAATAAAGCGTTAAGGTAGAAAAATGAAAAACATAGCAGAAAAGTTTTAATGTAAAACAAAAACATAAACAGTGCGATAAAAGAAGAGTACGATTCAACTAAGAACTATACACCGACGATGGCTCCCTCTATCTCGTTGGTGTGAAGTTCTTAGTTGAATCTTAGTCTAGGGTTTTGCAAAGCGGTTATGACTCCAGTACAGTAGGGAAGCATTTTCCGGACTTTCTTAAGATTCTGAAGTCATTGTTGAATATATTGCAAAATAATTGAACAATGTGGTCACTAGTTAGATTTTCGTATTTGTTGTCACTGTCATTCATTAAAACATCAATTTCAGTTATCACTGTTCGACTCTTAATTCTTAACAAAATCCATTTAATTATAGTAGAATACCCAGATATTCTACAGGTTATGGGCAGTAACGTTATAAGCCAATCTATATTATAGAGAAATGGATTTTAAAGCTCAAATTGAGAAGCTTGAAGGAGCCAGTAACTGGACGAAATGGAAAAGACAAATTTCGTTGCTTCTCCGACATCAAGGTGTCCTGGACATTGTAATTGGTGAGAGGAAGGTTCCTGAAAGTGTAGTAGAAGGTGCATCAGCTGAAGAGAAAACCAGGTACGAAAATTTAAGCAAAGAGTTTGAAAAACACGACGCATTAGCCCAGTTAATCTTGGTTAGTTCATTGAATGATTCTAATGTTGAACTCACTGCAACATGTTATTCAGCAAAATCAGTTTGGGATAAGTTAATTTCAATATACGAACAAAGTTCAGGACAACGAGTAGATCGTCTGATGGAATTATTTTTCACGTGTGAAAAATCTACAACTGAGAATATTGCCACGTATATTGGAAGGTTACAACGTAATTTTGCCGAGTTAAATGATGAACTGAAACGGCTAATAAAAGTCGAATTGCCTGACCTATTGCTGATGAGTCGCATAATGTCCACCTTACCTACTGAATATTTTGAATTCAAGAGTGTTTGGGAATCAGTTCCTGTAGAAGAACGAACAGTTAATAAATTGATGGAGCGACTGAGGTTGATTGAGATGAGACTACCTGAAAAATCCAATGATTCAAGTGCGTTAATGGCAAAAAGTGGTAAGAAAGAACCCAAGAGACAGAAAAAGTGTTTTCGATGTCATGTGGTTGGCCATTTTGTTAAAAATTGTCCAATGAAGCAAGAGCTAGAAAATCAGAAGAAAGAAAAGTCAAATAGAGATGCTTTTGTTTGTACAATTGATATGAATGATGAAAAAGCATTGTGGTTGGCTGATTCTGGAGCGTCTGCACACATGACTTACAGAAAAGAGTATTTTTCAACGTATGAAGCTTTTTCGATGCCAAAACAAGTCACAGTTGGAAACAAAGAAATAATTTTTGCTCATGGTAGTGGAATAATCAACGTAGAAATGTGGATCAACAGGAAATGGACCAAACATTATTTGGCTGATGTATGGTATGTGCCTGAGATTGGACGAAACTTGTTTTCTGTGAGTAGAAATATGGAAAGAGGGTTCAATTTTCACGCCAATAAACATGGTTGCACATTTATGAAGAATGGGGTCGCTTGTATGACTGGAAAGAAGACTGACAGAGGGTTGTATGCATTAAATTTGAGAGTGGTTTTACCAAGAGCTAGTGCAGAAATACATGTAGCCTCTGAAGAAGACACTGTACAGCTATGGCATGAACGTTTATGTCACCAAAATAAACGTCATGTGAAGTCAGTTTTGAAGAAATATGGAATGAATGTGAAAAATCAAGAGGATTTTTGTGATGGTTGTATGTATGGAAAACAACACAGACGGAGTTTCGGTACGAGAGAAGACTACAGACCAAAAGTAGTTGGTGAACTTATCCATGCCGATGTTTGTGGACCAATGGAACAAGAATCTTTGGGTGAGGCAAAATACTATGTTTGCTTCAAAGATGATTTTTCAAGATTTCGACGTGTCTTCTTCATCAAGAAAAAGTCTGAAGTTGCAGAATGCCTGAGAACGTTCATGAATGAAGCGAGGACAATGGGTCATGCTGTAAAAGAATTCATGAGTGATGGTGGTAAAGAATTTGACAATCACGATGTGAAGAAAATTCTTGAATCCAGGGGTATTAATTTTAGAAAGTCAATGCCTGTAACACCAGAGCAAAACGGTGTGGCAGAGCGAGAGAATCGCACATTGGTTGAAAGTGCACGATCCATGATACATGCCAAAGATGTACCAATAAAATTGTGGGCAGAAGCAATCGCTACAACAGCTTATGTTTAAATAGAACAGCTGCAACTACCGTCGAAGAAAAAGCTCCGGTTGAACTATGGACAGGACGAGAAATTGTGAGTTTGGATCATTTACGAGTATTTGGTACTACTTGTTTTGTTCACGTACCAAAACTACGCCGTCGTAAATGGGACAAGAAGAGCGAAGAGGGTTGTTTTGTCGGGTACTGTGGTGACAAGGATGGATATCGTGTTTGGATACCAAAGACAGACAAGGTTATACTATCTCGAGATGTCATATTCAAATCAGAAAAGGATAAACCAGAAAAAGTAGTGGCGTTTTCTAAAGGAAAGTTGGATATAACCATGAACTACAGAAGATCTGATATTGAATATGAAGAGGAAGAAAGACAATGTGAGATAGTAGATGACGAAATTGCCGCAATAATAAATCAAAGAGATTCATCAAGTAGAAGAGAACCAGAAATTTCAGAGGAAGTATTATCTGATGGTTCAAATCAATGTAGGTCTGATCAAGAAGTTGCAATCGAAACACTTGAAAAACGTCAGTCTAGATGTCCTTCATGGATGCAAGATTATGTCATGGTTGCTGAGGGTGATATACCAACGTCTTACAAAACAGCAATAGAATCCAAAGAAGCAGATCAGTGGCGTAAAGCAATGGAGGAGGAAATACTGTCGTTGGAAGAAAATAAGACCTGGCACCTTGTAGAGCTTCCAAAAGGAAAAAAGGTAGTTGATAATAAGTGGGTTTTCAGATTAAAAATCAAAGCCGATGATACCTTGGACCGATTCAAAGCCAGACTAGTAGCCAGGGGCTTCACTCAAAAATCAGGTGTTGATTATGAAGAGACTTTTAGTCCTGTTGCAAGATTTGACACAGTTCGTACTATACTGAGCGTGGCAGCAGCTGAAAAATTAGAACTCTTGCAATTTGATGTAAAAACAGCTTTTCTATATGGCAAACTTCAAGAAGAGGTGTATATGAGACAACCAGACGGATATGAAGATGGCACTGGAAGAGTTTGCAAACTGGATCGAAGCTTATATGGTTTAAAACAAGCACCACGATGCTGGAATGAAAGATTTGTTGAATTCATGACGAAGCAGGGGATGGTGTGTAGCAGTGCAGATCCATGTTTGTTTGTACATTTTGACGACAACAGAAAGTTATTGATCACCCTATATGTTGATGATGGATTAATGGCAGCGTCAAGTCAAAGTGACATGTTGAAATTTGTTGACAAACTTAGACAAGAATTTCAGATAAAAGTTGGAAATTTGGAATATTTCCTGGGAATGGAAATAACACATTTAGAAAATGGTTCAATTTTTCTAAATCAGGCAGCATATGCAAGAAAAGTATTGGACAAATTTGGTATGTCAAGTTGTAATGCTGTGAAAACCCCAATTGAGAAAAGTGTTGCAGAAGATGAAACTGAACTTGATTCTCAAGAAGTTCCATATCGCCAAGCAGTGGGTAGTTTGATGTATTTGATGATGGCTTCACGTCCAGATTTGACCTATGCAGTGTGTCTAGTATCAGAATCTTTGGAGAAGCCAACATTATCAAATTGGAACATGGTTAAAAGAATATTTAGATACTTGCAAGGAACTATGAACTATGGAATATTTTATGACTCAACTAAATCACAGGAAGGTTTAGAAGCTTTCTGCGATGCCGATTTTGCTGGTGATTTGAGTACGAGACGTTCCAGAACTGGTGTTGTGTGCAAGTTTTCTGGAGGTGCAATCACTTGGTCTAGTCAAAAGCAAAGAAGTGTGGTACTCTCAACTACCGAAGCTGAGTACGTAGCCGCTAGTGAAGGTGCTAAGGAAGTTATTTGGTTGACATGTTTGCTAAGGGACGTGACAGACATGCTCAATTTTATTCCTACACTGCTTGTGGATAATGCAAGTGCTATCAAGTTGGCCAAAAATCCTGAATTTCACAAGAGATCAAAGCATATTGATATTAAGTATCATTTTGTTCGAGAAAAGGTACTAGAGGGTTTAATTAAACTTGAACATGTGAGTGGCCAATTTCAAGTAGCAGATATCATGACAAAACCTTTAACATGGGCAAGATTTAACATGTTAAGATCAATGTTGGGAGTGAGACCGAAAAACGAAGTTGTTCAGTGACCAGATGATATAAGTTATTTTGAGAGGAAGTGTTGAATATATTGCAAAATAATTGAACAATGTGGTCACTAGTTAGATTTTCGTATTTGTTGTCACTGTCATTCATTAAAACATCAATTTCAGTTATCACTGTTCGACTCTTAATTCTTAACAAAATCCATTTAATTATAGTAGAATACCCAGATATTCTACAGTCATCAATTTAACAAAACGCAGTCATTTTCATCAAAAGTGCCTTACCCCCATAATGAAATTTTCAAGGGGAGTACTGGTACGATACACTGGTATTCTGCAAGGCTCGAAGCAAGGTCGCTTGAGCACAGTGAAAGAAAAACCCTGTTAGAATAGCGTCCTCACTATTCTGAGCACAGTGTGCTTAGAAGTGTGATTGAAACCCTAACAACCTTGTCATCTGGATATTCAGAAATAAAACAGCATTCGGTCAAAATGGTTTGGAAAATTAGGTTGGTTGAATCTCCAATCTCCACCATCAACGCGGTAAACTTGGAAAAATCAGAAAGTGAATGCCACCCAAAGCATGCAAGTATGCGTAGGTATCCTTCGGTGGAATTCAGGCACTTAGACACGTCAGACGTCGAAGATCGAATCTCTCAAGGTCAATCTCGCTCGTCGCAAGAAATCTCCGTTTCTCCCAACTCCGTACCAAAAGTGGGAAAAATGGGCGTTCCTCCGTTACTCCGCTAACACTGCAGTAAATTAATCAATCCTCTGTTTTGTCTATCCGGTCAGAGAATTAACTAATGCGGTGATTTAAAATATTTTGAGTTAAGAAAAGAGATGAGCGGTACCAAAGAATATTCTCGGTACTCAAAATATTTTTAAAAGAAAAAGAACTGATTGATAGAGTGCATGGCTGGTTACTCAAGATGATTAAATGCATCAAAACCACTGATCTAAAAAAGTGGATGAGCAAAAAGCTATCTCAAAAATGACTTAGGATAAATTATGAAAGTCAAAACTGTTTTTAGAGTTTTTTTCGAAATTTTCAAATGCAAACCCACTAAACAGATGCGTCTATCGTGTCATTCGGAAAATTCCGCAACACTATCATATGAGTTATTTTTCCTAAATCTTTTGAAATAGAAGAGTTATGGAGACCTCAGGAATCCCTCGAGGAATACTTTTGAAACAGCCCTGTGAACTTGAAAGTGTCAAAAAGATAGGTGCGGTTAATTTCATTTTTGAAAAATATTTTTAAAATAAGATTTTCACTAGTCGATCGTATTATTTGTGACTTTTGAGTCTATTCTACTTGAAAGCTGTTCGTGGAAAAAAAAAAAACGAAAAATAGTTGTCATTCCCACTTATAGGTTTTTCTTTTTAACATCAACTCAAGAACACGTTATCTTACGCGAATCAGAACCAGTCTGTAGTCTTTCTTTTTGAAAAAAAAAATCAAATTTACAGGGGCAGTTTCAAAAGTATTTTTCGAGGGATTCCTATGATGAAGTGTCCTTAACTTTTCTTTTTCAAAAGATATAGAAAAATTAGCTCAATGGAGGTTGTAGGTAATGTTTCAAATAACACGATACATGCATCTATTTAGTGGGTTTGCATTTCAAAATTTCGAAAAAATCCCAAAGATAATTTTGACATTGTCAATTTATGTTGTGTGGTCGGTTAAAGCGGATAAAATTGATCACACGCACATGTACCAGAAAGAGCAGACTTTTCTCTTCAAAACGAGCCAAAGAACATTCAAATCGGTTAAGGGATTCCGAAGTTATAGGCAATTTAGAAACATCAAGTTGAACGGCCTGTAGCTGTCTTATTTGACAACTAAGAGAGTGACGGAGGGCAATTTTGCAGAAAATTTCCTACCAGTCAATTCTAACCAATCATAGGCTTGCATTTTGTTATGTTGCTATGGCAACGACCTAATTTTATCGGAAATCACCCTGCCCATAATCACGTGACTGAAAGATTAATACGTGGAAATCACCCTGGCTTTGCATCTGGATGTAGCTCCCATATGATTACAGTGTTGCCGTCCCCACTCTCCCTAACAATCCCAACCCAACCTAACTTTCACAGACAGAGATAAGGCAAACGGCAACACTGTGGTTGGTGCATGGGAGCTACATCCAGCCGCGAGTGCTTGACAGCTGTTAAAAACACAAATATTTTTGATAAATGATTTATTTTCAACTTCCAATACAAAGTTGCAATGTTATCAATTATGGACAAGATTGGTTATAACTTCCAAATGTTTTATTAAATCCTGATTCCCTTCTTTCTTCGTCAATGGCGAGTAGAGTAAGGAGCCGTTGGTTTCTTCCACTAAATGCGAGGTGAGTCCTGGGTTATGTTTTTTCTAATGATCAGTTCTGGCATGAAATTTTCTTGCCGAATCTCCGGCGAGCTCGAATCAAAAATCCGGAAATTTGTTCTCGTTGCGAATTTTTCAAGAAAATTGGCAACTCTACAAAATTTCCGGAAATAATTCGAGCTCCAGGGAGATTATGAGTGAGAATATCGTCGCAAATCTGTTCTCATATTCTTTTTTGGTAGTTTGATGGGGATGATTTCGAAAATATGTCGATTTTCTGTTTTCACAGTACTGTTATGCTATAGATATAATATGGTTATGCTCCCTAGCGGTCGTCCTAGAAACTTGACATATTATATTTCCAGCATTTTCTCTTGGGCACATTACTACATAGATTTTTTTCCTGTGTCTGTATGATAAATAGTTCACGAAAACTAGCACCCTGCCGCTGAAAATGGATCACCCTGTACACTACACTTCATTTTTGAACCAGACTCTTGCAAAAATAATTATGCTTCAAATAGGAAACAATAATAACTTTGCGGCAGGCTTGAAATAAAAAAAATATAATATACACCCTCATTGAAGCGAGGCGCAAAAAACGAATGATTCGCGCCAAAACAACAAATGACAACGAAGATGATGTGACAACACCGCGCTTTTCCGTCTACGTCTACGAGTAACCGTTCCAAACGTCACATTGACATTTTTGATTTGTGCTGCGTATTTTTCCAAAATTTCACAATAAAGTGTGTGTCTTCTCCATAATCAATTGATAAGAACATTCATTAAATTATAGATTCAGTGCCCTCAATCACCAAACATGTTAGATTAACATCCTCAAAAGCCCAGTGAAAATTCAAACATTTTTTTGTGCCCCCAGCTGATCCAAGGACGTCAAACTCCTCACAAGGTAGGTTATTTATAAATTAACTGAAAAAACACAGATAATTACCGTTTTCCGAATAAAATCCGTTCTAATTTTAGCGCAAAAATAACGCAGAATCATCAGTACGTATTGGGGTTACGAAAAAGATGTCATTGCAGCCGAAGCATGTTGATTTTAATGCGACTTGGGGTGCCATAAAAGAGACCATACAAGGGATTCTAACTCTGGACCATGTAGCCAGATCTGTTTGGAATGATAGATTTTCGTAAGTACAAGGGAAAGTGAGCTTTCTTTGTTTGGAAATCGTCATAACATTGAATTTTGACCGTCTGAAGAGTTTTAACTTTTATTGCAATCTATCTAATGATTTGGTGAAATTATGCTGTTTTTGATATTTTTCTGGATTTATTTATGTCATACGAAATCGAAACGGTATAAAATAGGGTTAATAAAAGTGCGGATGAATTTAATTCTTTGAATAGAGAATTGAATTACAAAGAAAATTTAAAACAAAATTATCAATAATCCATCAATACAGGATCAATTATTATTCATTCAATTGTCAAAAATATGATCGAGTAGCTCGTCGAACTGCTCCGGGAATTGACATGTGTCAACGTTTTTTGAGGTTAGGTAGAGGATAAGAAACAGTGTTGCCAGATATATTTTCTTATATCGTGTCTGGGGTGCCGGTGTTTGTTGTTTTTCGAATCTGGGACATTTTTGGTATGAAAAAAAAAATTCAATCAATATTTCCACTTTGAAGGCTTAAAAATAATATTTCCAAAATGTTGTTCTTGGATGAGTAAGAGTAACCATTTCTCTTTCTTTGAGCGCAAAAATCAACCCTTTATCTCACAAATCACGATTTTGGTGACTTATTTTGTGCTTTGTTGCCAAATGTTTGACATAGAATAATTCCACTTTGTAGTATTACAAATAATATTTTCAAAATGTTGTTGTGGATCTTGTTCTAGGATAAGTAAACGCAACCATTTTTCTTCAATTTTGCGTAAAAATCACCCCTTCATCTCAGAAATTGAGATTTTGGTTAATTATTTTATGCTTTGTTGCCAAATGATTGATAACGAATATTTCCACTTTGTAAGCTTACAAATAATATATTTTCAAAATGTTGTTGCGGATCCTGTTCTAGGAAAAGTTAGGGCAACCATTTTTCTTCAATTAAGCGCAGAAATCACCCTTCCATCTCAAAAATTACGATTGCGGTGAATTATTTTGTGCTATGTTGCCAAATGTTTGATAATGAATATGTATATCCACTTTGTAGGCTTACTAATAATATTTTCAAAATGCTGTTGTGGATCTTGTTCTAGGATGAGTTAACGCAACCATTTTTCTTTAATTTAGCGCAAAAATCACACCTCCATCTCAAAAATTACGATTTTGGTGAATTATTTTATGCTTTGTTGCCAAATGATTGATAACGAATATTTCCACTTTGTAAGCTTACAAATAATATATTTTCAAAATGTTGTTGCGGATCCTGTTCTAGGAAAAGTAAGGGCAACCATTTTTCTTCAATTTAGCGCAGAAATCACACTTCCATCCCAAAAATTACGATTGCGGTGAATTATTTTCTGCCATGTTGCCAAATGTTTGATAATGAATATGTATATCCACTATGTAGGCTTACTTATAATATTTTCAAAATGTTGTTGTGGATCTTGTTCTAGGAAAAGTTAACGCAACCATTTTTCTTTAATTTAGCGCAAAAATCACCCCTCCATCTCAAAAATTACGATTTTGGTGACTTATTTTATGCTTTGTTGCCAAATGTTTGACAATGAATAATTCCACTTTGTAGTCTTGCAAATAATATTTTCAAAATCCTGTTGTGGATCTTGTTCTGGGATAAGTTAACGCAACCATTTTTCTTTAATTTAGCGCAAAAATCACCCCTCCATCTCAAAAATTACGATTTTGGTGACTTATTTTATGCTTTGTTGCCAAATGTTTGACAATGAATAATTCCACTTTGTAGTCTTGCAAATAATATTTTCAAAATCCTGTTGTGGATCTTGTTCTGGGATAAGTTAACGCAACCATTTTTCTTTAATTTAGCGCAAAAATCACCCCTCCATCTCAAAAATTACGATTTTGGTGAATTATTTTATGCTTTGTTGCCAAATGATTGATAACGAATATTTCCACTTTGTAAGCTTACAAATAATATATTTTCAAAATGTTGTTGCGGATCCTGTTCTAGGAAAAGTGAGGGTAACCATTTTTCTTCAATTTAGCGCAGAAATCACCCCTCCATCTCAAAAATTAAGATTTTGGTGAATTATTTTATGTTATGTTGCCAACTGATTGATAACGAATATTTCCACTTTGTAAGCTTACAAATAATATTTTCAAAATGTTGTTGCGGATCCTGTTCTAGGAAAAGTGAGGGTAACCATTTTTCTTCAATTTAGCGCAGAAATCACACTTCCATCCCAAAAATTACGATTGCGGTGAATTATTTTCTGCCATGTTGCCAAATGTTTGATAATGAATATTTCCACTTTGTAGTCTTACAAATGATCATCTTCCTTTTAGCGTAAAAATCACGCCTCTATCCTCTCCCTGGAAAATTACGATTTTGTTAATTTTTTGGTCTTTGTTGGCAAATATTTGATAATGGATATTTCCACTTGGAAGGGTTATAAATAATATTTTAAAAATGATGTTGTGAATGTTATTTTGGAATCAATTAGAGCAACCATTTACCTTTCTTTTGGCGCAAAAATCACCCCTCTGTCTCAAAAATTACGATTTTGGTGAATTATTTCATGCTTTGTTGCCAAATGATTGATAACGAATATGTATGTCCACTTTGTAGGCTTACTAATAATATTTTCAAAATGCTGTTGTGGATCTTGTTCTAGCATAAGTTAACGCAACCATTTTTCTTTAATTTAGCGCAAAAATCACACTTCCATCTCGAAAATTACGATTTTGGTGAACTATTTCATGCTTTGTTGCCAAATGATTGATAACGAATATTTCCACTTTGTAAGCTTACAAATAATATTTTCAAAATTTTGTTGCGGATCCTGTTGTCGAAAAAGTTAAGGCAACCATTTTTCTTCAATTAAGCGCAGAAATCACCCTGCCATCTCAAAAATTACGATTGCGGTGAATTATTTTGTGCTATGTTGCCAAATGTTTGATAATGAATATGTATATCCACTATGTAGGCTTACTTATAATATTTTCGAAATGTTGTTGTGGATCTTGTTCTAGGAAAAGTTAACGGAACCATTTTTCTTTAATTTAGCGCAAAAATCACACCTCCATCTCAAAAATTACGATTTTGGTGAATTATTTTATGCTTTGTTGCCAAATGATTGATAACGAATATTTCCACTTTGTAAGCTTACAAATAATATTTTTCTACAACCGAGCGCAAAGTACAATGTTTGCGCATCAAAAAGGAAGCGCAAAGTGTCACTTTTCCGCGGAGTCTACTTTGTCGCTCGCCGAGCGGCAAAGTAACTTTGTCGCTCGCTGAATATGGAAACCATATTAGAAAAATGTCAAAAGTTTCTGCGACATTTGACAGCACAGTGGGCATTGAACGACATAATGGATTAAAGATGTATCACTAAGAACACTTCTTTTATGAAATGATAATGAAATTAAAACTGAGAAATACAAGTAGGGTTAATTATAACCAAATATTTGTTGTTGTTCACCGCTATGCAAGTTCAAAATGCGTTACTAGATGTCACCCCTTTTGTCAACTTCTCCCAATCTAAATTACTGAACAGCATTTAACAGATTATGTCAACAGTTTCATGAACAACGCGTATTCGAAGATCGTCATCGAAAATAAAAATATCTATTTCAATACAACTCATGTTTTTCTAAAATCTGCGGTTGTAGAAAAAATCTTGTGTGTAATTCGAGTGCAAAGTGAGATTGCCGCTCTCGCAAGGTAGTCCATCTCCTTGCTCAGAGCGGCAATGTATCACTTTGCGCTCTTAATACACAAATAGCTATTTCAAAATGTTGTTGGGGATCCTGTTGTAGGAAAAGTTACGGCAACCATTTTTCTTCAATTTAGCGCAGAAATCACACTTCCATCCCAAAAATTACGATTGCGGTGAATTATTTTCTGCCATGTTGCCAAATGCTTGATAATGAATATATCCACCTTGTAGGCTTACTAATAATATTTTCAAAATGCTGCTGTGGATCTTGTTCTAGGATAAGTTGACGCAACCTTTTTTCTTTAATTTAGCGCAAAAATCACCCCTCCATCTCAAAAATTACGATTCTGGTGATATATTTTGTCCTTTGTTGCCAAATGTTTGATAATGAATATTTCCACTTTGTAGTCTTACAAATGATCATCTTCCTTTTAGCGTAAAAATCACGCCTCTATCCTCTCCCTGAAAAATTACGATTTTGATAATTTTTTGGTCTTTGTTGGCAAATATTTGATAATGGATATTTCCACTTGGAAGGGTTATAAATAATATTTTAAAAATGATGTTGTGAATGTTATTTTGGAATCAATTAGAGCAACCATTTACCTTTCTTTTGGCGCAAAAATCACCCCTCTGTCTCAAAATATTTTTGATGAATTATTTTGTGCTTTGTAAACAAAAAAAGCATGATTTTTGTCAATTTTGTATTTTTACAGAGATGTTTACTCACTTTGCGTATCATACCCAGAACCCATGGCCGATCGGCTTTATGCAGAAACCAAAATGTACCTTATTAGTCATGTTATGCAACTTGTTGATAAAGTTCAAAAAGATGGAGATCAAAACCTGGTCAAAAACTATTACCACTATTGGGCGCAGGTACTACATACATACATTATCCCCAATCTATCCACAACTTGAAAATGCCATTTTTAGTATTCAGTTGGCAGTCAATACTTGCATAGTTTATATTTGTACTTGAACCAGCAACACATCAGGAGTCAGAGAATGTCAGATGCGGAGATTATTTATGGTCGTCTTCATCCCAACCCCACGATTCAAGGTAGTTGCGTTTTAAGGGGGGTTTAGACTCTCAGTGCGAATTGGTAGACTTGTGCAAGCCAGAAATCGTTAATTTGTCCATGTGAAACCTGTCGTATCGAAATGTCTTCATTTATTCATTTATTCATTGACGGGTTACATACTATGTAGACACTGAGCTCAGGCGTATCTGTCTGTCTGATCTGACAATGAACCTGCTCAAAGAGATCAGCGAGGGAGGGGGCATCATTGCCATACAAATCTCTCAATCATCACTCACAATACAGTCCAGGAAATAGAGGCTTTCGAGATCTATTCAATGATAATGGTATAGCAACCGAAATCAACTGTTAGAAATACTTATTTTTGTGCAAACTTACATTTTGGCTTTCCAAGAATTCTGAACGTATAATAAAGCTGTGGTTCTACCATTAAATATTCAAAAAGTATTATTATTATTAATTTATGAAAAATTAATCATAGTTCCTAATAGTTTGGGCACAATGAAGTAACAAAGCTCTTGTTTTTTTACCTTTGAGTTGAAATTTCACATTTTCTTCAACATGGAAATCTGCCTCTCCATAATTTTGCCATAGTAACCACCAAAGAAATGTCATTCATATTCAGTATGACACGATGGTTACCTAGAGACATTGGTGGTTACTATAGCAAAACAATTATTTGCGTGCTGTAAAGTACTTTTTTTACGAGCGTGCGCAAAGTAACCACTTCGCACACTCATTTGCGTGTGCAAAGTAACCTTTTCCCGCACTCAAATGTCAACTCAAATAACTACCTACCAATTTGTTGCTTTAAACTTCGTTTCCATACCAACCAAGCTGTAGATAATGCACTTTGTAATGCACAAAATGATGTTCTTGTTACTTTTTCCTTTTCAGTCAAAATCAAAATGAAACACACAATTCTTTTTTTGCGTTAAAAACGCATTCGCCAGTAACGTAAACAAACATTGATAAATGACGACTTTCAATCGGCATTTGTGAGTTGTTCTTGCTTGATTTTGGTGCAAACTACTGTGTTTATCGGAAATCTTCGAAAGATTCGAGCTGAATAGCGGCATCAAAAAAACCTGATCATGTATACAAACAAACGGACAATCAAATTTATAAAAGTATAAACGATTAAACGAAGACTGACTGATCTTAATGACGCAGCTGTCTAGAGTGTCATGTCAAATCAAAACAGTGTTGCCAATAGCAGGGAAAAGGCGACAAAAGAGGAAATTTTATGAACAGTGATCGGACATGCCCTTGCATTTCAAATATAAAATAAATCAATTATGATTTTGATTATACCCATATTATCCAATTTCCAGCTGCCGCCACAAACTGTTCTTTCAATATAAATATATTGTTAAGCATAAATAATCATTATTCTCAAGTTCTATGTTTTTAAGTGTGTTCAAATAATATATTATCTAAAGTTTTCGTGTCTAATCTGTGAACGCTCGTAGAAAAAATATTGTTCCTAACAAGTTCGCAAAGTGTCTTTTCCGCCCTTAAAGCATATCCGCTTCGCGTCGTTCGTCTATTTGCTTTTGCGTGCGGGAAAGCATCACTTTGCGAACTTGTTAGGAAAATAACTATTTTCACACTCAATGCGGAAAAGTAACTTTACCACACGGAGTGCTGTAAAGTGCTACTTGCCACACGCAAATGCGTGCTGTAAAGTACACTTTCACGCACGCGAGTACGTAAAACGAGTTACAGCGCATCAAATTACAAAAATAAGCTGAAAAGGCGTGGTTTTGAAAATATTTTTTTTGCAAAAAAATTCCTGGATGAAAGTTTCAGAAAATCAAAGGCTGAAAAACTTTTCTTCATAACTTTTTTCATGATCTCTAAACAAATGTTTTTGAAATCACCCCTGTTGCCAGCGGAATTTTATCATTTGATGCGCTGTAACTCATTAAGTGTTACAGCTGTCAAAAAAAAATATAAGGCAAAGTTGTTCAGTTTTTGGTCCTTTTTAACTTTTATCAAGGTCATTTTGCTCCAAATAATGTCAAGTAAACACACCACACCAGAACTTTTTTTTTCGGTTTCTTTACTATCCTTTTTGGCATACCATTGATGTTTAAGATGTCATTCGTCGCATAATAATTGACTCCTTCTCAATATTGAATGGAATGACACTTTGGGTCCCACAAGCAAAAAAAAAAATGCTAACATTCGACAAAGTTTTTGGCTACCAAAAGTTAATCTTACCTCCTGAGTTGGTGCAAACTTGGATTACACGCATTTGGAAACGAATAAAGGTATTAAAATGATTTTCAACTTGCTTTATTTGATTGGCCTATACAGTGCGGTTTTTTTTTTTAAGACGGAACATAGGGATTCCCATGTTAAATTTTCAGTCCCGTGTTAGCAGTACTTCTATCCAAAGTACACGTCTAAAACTTGGCGTGGATAAACTTTGGTGCCAAGAGATTATGTTTTTTCATCAATCAACACAGAATAAATTGAAAAAAGATCAAAAAAGGGCTTTTATCAATAATTGGACAGTAAGGAGTCTAAGGAGGCAGAAATCCTCAAAACGAGTTTTGGCTCCATTATGAGACTCGGGGCCCTCCTTGAGGCGGAGCCCTATCACAAGGCAGAAATCCCCAGAACGAGTTTTGGCTCCATTATGAGACTCGGGGCCCCCTTGTGGCGAAGCCCTATCATGGGACTCGAGGACAAAAGCGAGGTGAAGCCCCACTATGAGGCCAAGTGGCCTCCAGAGTGGAGGAAAAGGTTCAAATAGCATCAGGAAGGAAGACAGTAAGATGAAGATGAAGATGTATCAAGAAAACCAAGAAAACAAAATGCTCCTCAAAATAGTGGAATCTAGTTGATTCTCTGCTAAACCCAATTTTTTCATTCGCTTCTAGTGGAAGGTCTTGATTCAAATTTGGCAACACTGCGCGCCCACCAACTGCAAATTTTTTCCGCTAGTTGCGCGGGATCGTTTCTCGTCTCCCCACCAACCAGTTGCACATAGCCAATGCGTTGCATTTCAGATAAAATGTCCCCTATTAACGGCCAATCAGTATCCTTGATGGTCATAAAAATAAAAAAGGGTTAATCAAATTGACAATCAGGTTAGACACTTCAGAAAATTGGTTGTCACCGTCATATACAAGGCGTGTTAAAAGCATAACTTTCTGATAAATTAAAGCATTTTTTGAGTCTTTATACAAGTTATTCTGGCGTAATTGACTTACTTAATCTCGAAGCACCAAAGTTCATCTACGGTGAGTTTCAGCTGTGTACTACGAATAGAAGTACTGCTAACATGGGATTGAAAATTTAACATGGGAATCCCTATGTTCCGTCTTAAAAAAAAAACGCACTTTATTAGTGGGTATACATTGCCAAAAAGGGAGTCCCACACTTCCTAGGATCTCTAGATCCCTAGAGCTCTGGAGTTCTTTGGAGAATAAAGTGTTTTTTGTACAACCTACACGTAAAGTCCACTTTTCAATGCATGCAAAGCAGGCGGAAAGTCGCTAATTTTGGCAGCAGGGCCTAAAAGTACTTTATAGCGCCCGCGGGCGCAAAAGTAGGTCGCTTAGCAACGGTTTCTTGGATCCCAACGCCTCTGAATCTAATAACCACGTGACAGTCTAGCATACTTAAAGGAACTTATCACGTGACAATCTCGGTGACAATGAATCCACACCACAAAAGAATACAGGAACACACCTATTGTAACCATGAATACCATGATTGACAGTTGTCACTTGTCAGTTGTCTGACTTGTCAGCAATGTAGTGCAGTGTATCGGATCGACTATTTCTTTTGATTTTCATAATAATTCAAATAATTACAAACTGATGTACAAAAAGCACTGTTTGCACCACGGACGAAAGATGATTTTGACTCGGCTAATATCTGCCCTCGCTTCGCTCGTGCTGCTACTTAGTAGATGAACTTGAAGAAATTTCCAACTAGGTTACAACGTTCCACATCAATCAAAGCGAGAATGTTTGCTGAAGTAATGAAATGGTTTGACGTGTCATTCATTGGATGACTACAGCGCCCTCATCATGTTGAATTGACTCTAGCTCAGTTCAACTGAATATGTCAATGATCATAAATAATTTTATAAATCGGCACAAATCTTGTACCAAATGGCTTGCGCAATGCACAAATTATTTGACAGTCTAAGCCCCTCTTTAGCGAACAAGTTCGCTGATGAGATACTTTAAGGTGATCAAATGGAAATCGGAGAATTAGCCCTACAAGTGTGGGAATCCAACATGATTTGGCCTTTGGGCTCGAGACTTGTAGGTTTACTATTAGAGGCGATTGATTCGGATAGGGCTGGTACGCAACCGTCGATTCCCCTGGAGGCGATTCGGGGGACTATTTTGAGTTTTGTCGAGGTAAGAAGAGGGTGTATTGGGACAGTCAATCAACTCAAATTTAGGTTCAAGGATACAAAAAGAAAGGACAGCTGACGCTGTATGTAGATCTATTTGAAACGCAATTTTTGGATGCGAGTGGCGAGCACTTCAAAAGGGATGCTTCGTTTTTGCTTCAGCAGAGGAATGTCAGCTGGTATATGGAGAAAGTTAAAGAGAAGATTGAGGAGGAGGTGTATAGGGCTAGGAAATATTTGCATGCTAGTTCTCTTCCAAAGGTAAGGATATCATTAATTGACTGTTTTGGCGATGTCATGGTGGTTATGCACTTTTCCTTGTATTTCTTGGATAAATAGACTTTAGACTCTGAATATAAATCCTATTCTCCACAAGGTGTCGCAAAGATGCGAAATGCACATGGTAGCAGACCATCTAATGTTCCTATACAGCGAATGTAAAAATATGGTAACGGAAGAAAAGAAAAAAGACCTATCTAACATGTACGATCTAATTAAAAGTGTTCCCAATGCCTTAGTTGTCTTAGTGGACAATGTGTTTGACCACATCAAAAGTCAAGGTTTGTCGGTGAGTGACAGTTGGGTCAATGTCGTCAGTCAAGTAAACAAACTCTCTTAGGTTATTCTCAATTTGCAAGGCGACGCAATACATATAAACTTTGTGGAAAAACTCCTAGAGGTCTATAAAAAATACAAAGCCCTCATTAAAGAAGTGTTCAAATCGGATCAGAATTTCATTGGTGCTCTGGATAAGGCGTGTAGTTCAGTGATCAACCACCGGCCCAATGATGGCAAGACGCATTGTCGCAGTCCAGAGTTGTTAGCGAAATATTGTGATACGTTGTTGAAGAAAAGTAGTAAAGGTATTTCGGAAACAGAGGTAAAATCCCGGTTTTCTTTTGTAAGATGGTTACAATGATTGTTTGGATAGGTTGACGAGAAACTTTCGGAAAGTATAATTATTTTCAAGTATGTTGACGATAAGGATGTGTTTCAAAAATTCTACTCAAGATCTCTGGCTAAGAGGCTTATTCATCAACAGACGCAGAGTATGGATGCAGAAGAAGCTATGATTAATCGACTGAAACAGGTACAAGTTTAAGAATTGGACATGTGGGCGTGGATATCTCATTCTTAAACTTGTTTTTTTTATCTTCAGGCATGCGGTTATGAGTTTACCAGCAAACTACACAGAATGTTCACGGATATGTCGGTGTCTGCAGATCTCAACGCCAAATTCCAAGCGTTTATAAAGCAGGATGACATCGATTTGGGTGTCAATTTTGCAATTTATGTCCTTCAAGCCGGTGCTTGGCCATTGGGTCATGCTATTGTCACGCCTTTTGCTCTGCCGCAGCAGTTGGAGAAAAGTGTGCATATGGTGAGTGTCTTAAGAGTTCTGATTTTCTCATTTTGTTTTTTTTTCACCAAATTGTATCATTTGAAATGTTTACTTACAGATTATTTTTATTGTTGTATTCACGTTTTTTTTTACTTTTGACAAGTTTAAACCGTTTTTCTCGCATTCTATAGCTTTTTTTTTGGTTCCAAGTTTTAACAGTTCTAGGACTGTCTCCACATGCGCACTGATGATCGGTTGTTTTGATGCGGTTCTCGAATAATTCCGAATTGTTCTAGCACGATTTTTAGCGGCCTTAATTATTGTCTCAAAATGTATATTAAATTTGCAGCCTCTTGAAATTCACAGAACTTTTTTTTTTTAATCATCTGTTGATGTTTTGAGTCGTTATTTGTTTAAAAAAATTACAACAGCTATGGAAATTTTGCGAAATGACATGATTAATTTATTTAACGTATTCCTTAACATTTGCTGCCACTTTTGTGTGGAGGTTACTCTCTTTCCACTATTATTTCATCCTAGCTACATTTTTCTATGCCAAATAAGATAAGAAAAAAATACACAACTTTTTTTTTTCTTGAGTTGTTCCTTAGTTGCAACACCCATGCAAAACGGAACCTTCAAATGATTGCATATTATCTCTACTATCGGCGTTTTTGCTGCAGCAAAAAAAATTGGTTATTTTTGATTATATTTGAATACTATTAATTATTGTATACAGGGTGAGTTGGGAAGAACGGACGAAATTTCAGGAGTGTATTATACAAGCGAAAACAATGTGAAAAACCATTTTGTTCTCATCCGATATTCATTTGTTTTCAAGTTATAGCGTGATCGTTTATCGTGGTTCAATTACTGCATAGATGTCAAATAGTTTAGAGTCTTGAGCATACAAATTTAAAAAAAAATCAATAAAAAATAAAAATATAAAAATTTTGTATTTTGTATAATTTGGAAAAAATCATATCGTATAAGGACATATCGGTTTTTTCACATTGTTTTCGGGTGTATAACCCCCGAGATTTGTTCCGTTCCTCCTCCCGACTCACCCTATATATCCATACCATACCTATATTATATATTATACAGACCCCGTGCCGATGTGGGAGTTGTCTTGGTCAATGCCTAACATTTTTTTTTCATTCTAACACACTGGTTTCGCTTTTCTCTCTCTCTCTCTCTGTGCCTCCAGCCAATGTGTGATGATATGGCATTGGCATTGTTTATTTTTCGTAAACCTAATCATTGGTCAGGCTAGGTTATAAGTTATGCGTCTGACCAATAATCCTTCAAAAACTATATTTTCCAGTTTGAAACCTTCTATCGCAACAGATTCAACGGTCGAAAACTAACGTGGCTCCATCATTTATGTCAAGCTGAGCTTAAAATGGGTAAGCAAACTCTATCTTTGCCCTCACCAGTCTCATAGAAAACCTTTCCAAGGCTATCTGCGAAAACCCTACGTCGTAACCGTGCAAACCTTCCAAATGGCCATTCTACTGCTATTCGAGAAAACCGACAGTCTTACTTGTAAGGAAATCAAAGAAACCCTTCAGTTGAACTCTGATCAGTTCAAAAGACACGCCACCAGTTTGGTGGACTCGAAACTACTTTTGGCCGATACGGAGGAAATCGAGGAGACTGAAACTACATTGAGATTAAACATGGACTATTCGAATAAACGAACAAAGTTCAAGATAATTGCCGCTATACAAAAGGAGGCGCCACATGATGTCGAGCAAACCATGAATTCAGTGGAGGAGGATAGAAAAATGTACCTGCAAGCCGCCATAGTGAGAATTATGAAGGCCAGGAAGGTGCTTAAACATAATTTACTTATCCAAGAGGTAGGTTGCAAGCTTAAGAAGGGGACATGAGGCCCATTCTTAATTGTATTGTAATTTGCAGGTTTATTCCCAATCGAAAGTCTCCTTTGCGCCTAGCGTCCAGTTGATAAAAAAATGCATCGAATCGCTCATAGACAAACAATATATCGAGCGGACGCCCCACTCGAGTGAAGAATACAGCTATGTAGCTTAGGAGACTGTGAAATTAGTTATATTAAATTATTGTCAGAAGAAATTTATTCTAGTTATCCTTATTTGTATAATCTTATTTTTGGTTTACTTTCGAATAAAAAATGTTGAAAGTATGGCAACCAAGCGATTAGAATTGTGACAAAGTGTTTGATTTTCTTATGTAATGGATTTGGGGCCTTTTTTAGCTTGATTCTTTTCTAGTTTTATCAAAATGCCTGTTAATGTGTAAAAATACTGTAAATACCTTTATTTTAGGTTCTTTATGATTGAATTGTTAGTTCACATTTTGCGCATGTACATTGAGAAAAGTGGTGTTTTTTTTTATTGGCACCCATTTCAAAACGTTATGATCCACTTATAGTAGTGATGTAATATTTATACTGTTCAATAATTGATAAGATCAATAAATTTTTTCTAAGACTACTGTCGATGATTGATAACTGGCTTTTTACTATTTCTCCAAATAAGTTTTTGAAATTAACAGGAATTTGTTCCCCAAGATGTTTGTTACTGCAGTCAACAAACCAGTGGCGGCTCGTGATGTGTAAGTATGGGAGCGCGCTACCAAAAAGAAATCTCAGGAAAAATATGGCGCATTTACCGATTCCAATAAGCTTTGCGTCGTTTTAAAGCTTTATTGTTATGGTTTTTTATGGTGTAATATCACTACGAATTATTTTATTGCTGAACAGTAGAGGGCGCTTTCTGTTAAAATGAATTATTTCATCGATTTTTTCAAAAACAAAGATGTTCTTCTTTTACGTTTTCATTGCTAATTTCGGTTCAAAATAAGTTATTAACTTGCCGTTTGCGCCATTTTTTATTTTTTTTACGCTCTTTCAAACTAAGGTGAAAGAAGAACACCTTTGTATTTAATATTTTTGAAAAAATCTATGAAATAATTCAGTTTAACAGAAAGCGCCCTCTACCGTTCAGCAATAAAATAATTCGTAAAGTGATATTACACCATAAAAAAGCATAACAATAAACCTTTAAAACGACGCTAAGCTTATTAGAATCGGTTAAGCCCAGGGTTGGATAGGCTCAGACAAAACGGCCCTGGCCATTTTTTTCATCCGTCCCTGTCTTACTCAGTTCTCGTAAACTATTCATCGTAAAGACTTGCGGCAAAAAATTTTATTACCAAAACGGCAAAGAGAAGAACCTGGAAAATATTTTCAAGTTTCTGAAATGGTCGCTAGGGGGCGTAACAACCAACACCAAGTAGAAATATATGATTTTTATGGAATTTTGCCCAATGAAAATATATCGATGAGCTCATTTTCGGATTTACTGACTATTTACCTACACTTTTTGTCTAAAATGTTTTTTTCTATCTATCATAATAAAGTGGTTGGGGAAGTTCAATTGTTTTATTAAACAAACGGAGATTTCTTCCGTTTCGCTTGACCGATTTAAACGAGCTTGGGCTCATATGAAAGAGCATACCTGCACTACAGATTGCTTATTTGGTTTTGAATTTGTTAGTTTCGCCGTCGACGCCAGATGGCGTTAACTGAAATGCTAGCAAATTTTTGAGTTTTTTCCAAAAAAATCAAATGTTATGGTTTATTCATTTTTATATATTTTAAAAGGGGATACATTTCTCTATAAAAAAAACAAAAAGATCAATGATGTTTTTGATTTTTTTTTTCAATTTTTTTTTTTTTATTTTTTTTTATAGGAAAATGTATCTCCTTTTAAAATATATGAAAATTGATGTACCATTACATTTGATTTTTTTGGAAAAAACTCAAAAATATGATACCATTCCAGTTAACGCCATCTAGCGGCGACGGCGAATGTTACAAATTAAAAAGCAAATGAGCATTTTATAGCGCAGACTATTCTCTTTCATATGAGCCCTAGTTCGTTAAAATCCGTCAAGCGAAACGGGAGAAATCTCCGTTCGTTTAATAAAACGATTGAACTTTCCCCACCACTTTATCATGATAGATGGAAAAAAACGTTCTTGACAAAAGTGTAGGTAAATAGGCAGTTAATCCGAAAATGAGCTTATCGATATATTTTCATTGGACAAAATTCCATAAAAATCATATTTTTCTACTTGGTGTTGGTTGTTACGCCCTCTAGCGACCATTTCAGAAACTTGAAAATATTTTCCAGGTTTTTCTCTTGGCCGTTTTAGTGATAAAATTTTTTGCCGCAAGCCTCTACGATGAATAGTTTATGAGAACTGGCACCCTGTCGCTGAAAATGAATCACCCTGTACAAAAAATAGATGTTCTGAAAATTTTACTTTGAAAAAACGGAATCATCAAGTACATTTTTGTTATTTTATTTTAATTATCAATACACAACACAAGTCACTTCAGTATATCATTATGTACAAGGTGTTCACGTATATTCTGGCCAATAGCTATCTACGTTAATATCAACCCTAGAGAGTGGTTCAAATCAGCAAAGTTGTAGTACTTTTTCTGAATTATCACAACTTGTTATCAAAAAAAAACAATTAAGCATCAATAGTCAAAGAAATTTAGGCTTCTTATTTTTTTTTTAAGGGACTTTATTTTATCTCATAGTTCGATAGAGAATTTTTGCTGATTTCCAAATTCTCAAATATACAGGGTAATTTAGAAGAAAACGTCAACACTTCAGGTACGTATTCGGGGCTCAAAAATAAAGTTCATATAAATATGGGTCCGCAAAACCTTCGTTTTCGAAATACAGGGTGTTAAAAGTTGATGATGGTTTTCGGTAGATATTTCCGGAACTTATTAAGATAGTTGAATAAAATTGGCATACAGTTGCTTGAATTTGTACACTCTATCTAATGAGTGGAAACTTTATATCTTATGACCTTCATGGGGAGACAGGGACGGGTTCAGGAAAAATATGCCCCGAATTTTTTTATAGTTGACTTTTAGGAGTTTTGCCGACTAATTCTGAAAATCTGTAATTTTCTACTCAGATAAAGCTCTTTTCTCGTATCTCGATGGGATCAAGAGAAAAATGCATTTGAAATTCAAATTACAGACAAAATGAAGAATACCTTATCTGTGTAGAAAACTCCAGATTTACAGAAGTTGAAGGCAAAACTACCAAAAATCTGCAATTGAAAAATTTGGAGCATATTTTTCCTAATTCAATCCCTGTATATCCCACTCATGAAGGTTATAAAATACTATGTTTTCATTCATTAGATAGAGTGTAAAAAATTTAGCACGTGCGTATACAATTTTATGAGTGATGATGGAGACAGCGCCGTGCGAAGGGGGGGGGGCGAAGGGGGCGCCCGCCCCGGGCGCCACAAGTGGGGGCGCCAAATGTAAGACCTATATATGAAATAAACGTACATATTAACATTAAATGAACTTCCCCTACTAGAAATGAGGGAAAATTAATTATAAAGGAGGGGAAATAAAACCAGAAAATTTTTCGCCTGACGCGCTTTGCCTGCGGCGCTTTTTGACCTATTGAAAAGGTGGCAACCCTAGCGCCGATCCTAGAGTTCGCCCCGGGCGCAGTTTTACCTTCGCACGGCCCTGGATGGAGAGATCATCATGCAGCATTATCAGAATGCTGTCCTACTTTTTCGAGAAACGAACGATGCCACAAACAAAATTTTTGTAGCTCAAGCCGTTTCTGATATACAGGGCGAAATTGAAAATTGTCCATTTTCAGGCACTCCTCGTATCTAAGCTGTCTTGTGATTTAGATAAAAAGTAAACATGCATTTTCATCTAAAAAAATGTGGAGAATCCAGTGGTGTTATCAGATTTTTTCTAGGAGTAACGGATTCGGAGATGTACCTAACGCAAACATTTTTTTTTTCAAATATGACACCCTGTATATTTTTGATTATTTTGAATACACCTGCTCCGAGCTTTCCAAAAATATAATACACTTGAAATTTCTTTCCAGAGTATTTTGAAAAATCATTGCCTTTGATCCGTGTCTATGGAACTAGAAACTAACATCATATTATTATTAAGATAGAAATCTATCCTTCCAAAGCTTTATAAAAAGCGTCTGGAATCACTGAGAAATTTTGGAATACTGCTTTTGGATAGTCAATATAGATGGTTCGAGTTTCAAGCCTCTGCTGTCATTCCTGTTAATATAAAAGCTTGCCAACTTTTTTTCCAATTGTTTTCATTTAATAAATAATCAACCGCAAGAGTTAACGTTTTCCAAATAAGACGCTATGATGGGGAATAAGAGAATCTTCGAAATGAGCTATTACTCAATCCTTTCGACGAGGGTTCACATCTCCCAAATTTTTTTTTTTTTCGGTGAAATACATCCTCGTCAAAAGAATTGAGAAATACCCAACTAATTTTGAAGATCTTCTGTTCCTCATCATATTCTTTTAGTTTGGAGATGGCAACTCTTAGCGAGTGACTATTCATTGAATACAAACAAATCAAACGATTTTTGTTTGCCAAGCTGTCATATCAAAAAAAAAAAACGCAGCAGAGGCTTGAAGATAAGCAGGTATCACTCTACTCCCATTTTCCATTTGAGAATTTGAGGGTGAGTTTCATCAGAGATTGCAGATGAGGGTTCACCTATACGCCTAATAAGTGGCCCCCTCAAAAACAAAGTATCGTTTCGTTTTCGTTGGACCACACCGTATTATACTGTAAAGATGCAAATGAATCCCCTGGAGCTAGCAATTTTGATGTCAATGGACAATTTGCACATTTTTTGGAAATATGAAAAATATAAAGATTAGTAAGTACTGATGCCATTGATGATTAAAAAATCAACCTACGACCTCTAATAATGTAGTAATCACCGATTAAAGAGCGCCAATCAAAATCCAATACGTCACAGAATACGCTATCTATCTCCGTCTGACGTATTGACTGAGATGACTCTCTCTCTCTCGGGAGGGTAATATGGCCCCACCCCCATTGCGACCATGCAGTGAAATTCGCGTCTTCTTTTTCATTTATTAAGTATATTTTTGGGTATTTCGGAAACATTTTTTCGCTGGTGACTTTCAAATAATGTCTAGAATACGTATATTGAATTTCAAGTCATTTGAAAATGTATGGAAATTGTCCATTGCAATTTTACACGAGCTGGTATTGCATATTGCATCTCTGATGCGTATCTGACTGTTGAATTTTATTGGCGCCACGTCCCGGTGGAATCTCGGATTAGTTCTGGTTCATTGTCAAATAAACTACTCAACAAAACGAACGGTACACCCGAAATTTTCGCCTATGTTTGGACACTCATACTTTTTTAACGAATCGATGAAAAAATATGCGGTTTGCACCACGATGTAGAGCATTTCTTTGCGGTTTATGCGAATGGTTCAAAAAATTAATTTCCTCAAAAACATCTTTTATACAGGGTGGTAAAAGAAGTACTGTAAATTTTCATTTTCTTTATTGTCCCCCCATTTCCACAGAGATTTTTTTGAGCTTTTTTTCGATATGCCCAAGTGTTTGTTACGTCCATACCTCGGGACATTTTTGAAATTTTCTTGATATCTTCTTTCGTTTTTGAAATATCGACTTTTTTTCAAAATTATGACACGTAGGGCTTTGAATGGCTTTTCTGCTAATTCTAAGTTTACAACTGGCAATGTTATGGCATAGATCTATTGTTTAGCTGTCTTTCTGATGACTTATTGGATACTCAGCAATATTTTCAGTATACAGGGTGTGCCAAAGAATTTTGATCATAAGTAAAGCACTTTTTAGTTATTTTGTCAGGTTTTCTTGTAAATTATTATGTCGGGGATGCTGAATTAAATTCTAGTCGACTTTGGAGTGATGTTCAATGTGATTTATCGGAACGGTTCTGATAATTTTGCTGGACTTTTAGTTTTCGAAAAGTCAAGTTATCATTTATCTAACCTGTTCAAATATCTTTCCCATTCGAAATTTTGAGCACATTTTGTTTCAAAATTTTATTAATGACCTTTTTTTTTCAACATTTTATTTCTACTGCGCAAAAAAGAATTTTAAAAATGATGATCGGAAGTGGCTAGAAAAATTTAGCACAAAATGTCATAGCGAATTTTTTTATTGGTAGGTGCGATACATTTTTCGATCACCCTGTATACCCGGGCACCCGGTATACTTCCAAGTGTAAAAACTCTGAAAATGTTGATAAAAATACAAAAAATCCTCCAAAAATATCACATCAAAACATTTATTTATATCTAACTTTTTTTTTTCGAGCACCCTATACAATCAAACAAACTTGCATTTTTGGAAAAACACCATGCATGAAGTCATTAATAAAATTTTGTAACAAAATGTGCTCAAAAGTTCGAATGGGAAAGATATTTGAACAGGTTAGATAAATGATAACTTGACTTTTCGAAAACTGAAAGTCCAGCAAAATTATCAAAACCGTTTCGATAAATCACATTGAACATCACTCCAAAGTAGAATAGAATTTAATTCAGCATCCCCGACATAATAATTTACAAGAAAACTTGACAAAATAACTGAAAAGTGCTTTACTTATGATCAAAATTCTTTGGCACACCCTGTATACTGAAAATATTGCTGAGTATCCAATAAGTCATCAGAAAGACAGCTAAACAATAGATCTATGCCATAACATTGTCAGTTGTAAACTTAGAATTAGCAGAAAAGCCATTAAAAGCCCTACGTGTCATAATTTTGAAAAAAAGTCGATATTTCAAAAACGAAAGAAGATATCAAGAAAATTTCAAAAATGTCCCGAGGTATGGACGTAACAAACACTTGGGCATATCGAAAAAAAGCTCAAAAAAATCTCTGTGGAAATGGGGGGACAGTAAAGAAAATGAAAATTTACAGTACTTTTTTTACCACCCTGTATAAAAGATGTTTCTGAGGAAATTGATTTTTTGAACCATCCGCATAAACCGCAAAGAATCGCTCTACATCGTGGTGCAAACCGCATATTTTTTCATCGATTCGTTAAAAAAGTATGAGTGTCCAAACATAGGCGAAAATTTTGGGTGTACCGTTCGTTTTGTTGAGTAGTTTAGTTCGCAAATGCTTTTTGGTCTTCCAGCGACAGCCATGCTGGTTTCGTCCACATAAAACGCTTAGTGCATGGCGTAGACGCGTGGGATATAGTTTTTGCAGTTTATTAGAAATATTGAGGGTACTCGGTTTTTTTTTTTTATTTATAAGCCAATCAAAAGTTATCAACAATTTTAAAAATCAACATTCGACCCTTCCCCCACCCTTTATTTGACTGATTACAAAAAAAAGTTTAGTATGAAAAATGTTAATAATTTCTCCTTCTGTAATGTGAAATTATTTATCTGGTAGGTCATCATTCAATTTTCTTAATAAAACCTATATTTTCTATTTCACTATTGTATTACGCCCCCTAGCGGACATCGCACGAACTTGGAAATAATTTCCAGCAATTTCTCTTAACAACTTTTATAATATTTTTTTTCTTTAAAAATTTGGCATGAGTACTTACGGAGATATGGCCGGCGACCTCGCTTAGTTGTACACTCTGTATAGAACTCATAGACAATATACTCAAAAAAAAAATCGAAAACCAAAAAAAAAACAATAAAAATCACTTGTTTCTGTTCACCAATCACGATCATAATGAAACCACGATAAACATACAGTAGAGCGGTATGTTTGTCTTCTCAAATTTTACTTATACGTTTCGCGCGTGCCGTTCAACAGCGGCTCTGCAATAGGGTCAAATGGTCATTGACCTTCCAAATAATCAATAGGATTTCATATTAATTAGCTTTGATATTTTTCAAAAAAAACTTCCATCAATACATCCCATAATGCGCGCACGTTATGTTACCCGAGAAAAGCTTCCCACCAACACATCTCAAGCGTCGCACAGATTACTTGGGTCAAAATTCAGCTCTAATGAAAAATCGCTTGTAATTTGAATGCAATATCATCACGCATAAGCGTCATTATTTTGTCATTTGAATAGAAGGTACCGTCAACTGTCAACTTTTTTTGACACATTTTGACATTTTTACACAAGAATGAATTTAATCTCCTTGAATAGCTCTTGGAAAGTTAAGATAGGAAAGTGCCAACCATTTTTCTCTAACTTGAATAGTTTGAGTTTTATAGCATGTCAAAGGTGCAAAAATGCCATTTTTAAGACGCGATATCCCGATAACGGTTGAATCTAGGAACATTAGTTGTATGACAATTTTTGTTCCAAATTGAAGACAAAATTGAAATATCAATTGAAATACAGGGGCTTCCATTTAAAAAAATGCAACTTTGATGGGCCACGACTCTATGACCGACCCTGTATACTTCACATTATCACCAGTTGATGGATATCTAAAAACCCTATAACTTTTGTGTTAAACTTTTTCTGGTAGCTCTTATACTTTAGCCAATAATCGACTGTTGCCATACATATCAGCGACCCTGTATACCCAATCTTTCATTTTGCTCATATATACAAAAAAACTGTAGTGTAACATTCCACTTAAATTATTTTTTCGTCACAACCGATGAACAGTGTAGGGTATAACTTCAAATCGCTTTAATCAAACGTCAATAGTTCCAAATCTGACAACAAAGTGGCGTCTACAGAGCTTTGTTCCGTCGCGGCGACAGACAATCCAACCAATAAAAACGAGCGGAAATGACAAGCGAGTTCCTATTGGTCAGACCGTGTCGCCCGGATTCGGTAAACGCGGGATAAGTACCAACCTAAGTGTCAAAAATCAGTGTCGCCAACATGTCCGCTCAACCATCCCACTTGTCACTTCTCTGCGGACGAGTGACGGAGCGACACAAGACACAACTGGCGCTGGTGTGTGCGATGAAAATGGCTGCCGTTGATCGATAATCGGACGGTGTGTTTTCAATCAAATTTTCCTCGAATTTAGCCCCGAAAACTCGTCGGAAAATGACTTTAAATTTGCAGTGAAGTGCCCTTTAGTGCGCGGAATACTTTTCGTAATAAAAGTGATTGGAAAAACCCTTACAAACTGTGCTAATTGGTGTTTTATTATGTAGTAATCATAGGTAAGAAGATTCCGTATAATGGAGGCATTTTAGTGGTTTTCGTGTAGATTTTTTCACACAGACAATTGGGGACTTAAGGGCCTAATTGCACCGACCAATTACGGCTAATTGGTGTGTATACATTGGGAAGGAGTGGGGGCGCGAGTTAATTTGTCAAATTGTTTATGACCGTAATCGCCTTTTCATTAGTCTTTCTTTTCCGCCTTTCCGCCGCTTGGCGAGGCGATATTGTTTTTGTTAATTGCTCAGACGCGGGTTTCTTTTGTTTCTTTAACACGCAAAATCCACTGTTTATACATGTAAAGAGATAAAATGATTTGATTAAATTGTGGGTCCGGATTTAGTCTTCTTTGGTGTTTCTAGCCTACTAAAATCATATTCAATTAAATAGTACAAGGTTTATTTTTTATATTTGACAATATGCTATTGATAATATACCTTTAGAAACCCGCAAGAACGAAGATTATCTTTAGGTTGGGCAGGTACAAGTTCTTTAGGTTAGTCTATTTTTAATTGATAATTTTTACACTCATCAAATTGACCATTGTTTGTTTGTCAATGTCACAAATTGAGTGTTTAAGCCGTTTTTTGTTGGTTGAAACAGGAGTGGAACGGAGTGCACCCTGTTGTCTCTAACCTTGTTACTCCACTGGAATAATAAAGATTTTATTTTTACCATAATCAGCATATCACGTAAATTAAAAATTGCCATTGTTATTAATTAGTAAATTTGTTATTTCCTATTAAAGGTATAATAAGAGTGTTGTGGTAATGTTGATGGGCATACCTATACAGGGTGTTTTATAACAATGAAGGTCATCAACATGAATTAGTTAATTTTTAGTCTCTATTGAAAGCCTGGTTCCATTATTCAACAGTCAACTCCGAAACTTCACATGTGTACATTCACAATATTCACACAATCAACAAGCAGAAAAAAGAATAAACCGTCTCGGCTTGAATGGAATGCCTGTATTTATTCAAACTCAAACAAAACAAACTTGAACAAGGCTTATTTTATCTGTAGGATTGCCAATCGACAGTAGGAACACACCAATTTTCAACAAAATACCGAAAGCAATTTCCATTAAATTGAAGGAAACCCGATTTTTATACATATTTGAACAACTAAAATCTTATAATTAAACTCCCTGTATTATAGGGAAGGTATGGAACCTTTTTTCATTCAAAGATGGTTTTCAACCCTTAAACCCTTGCTTAAACCACATGAAATTTAATCATTATTGGTTTACTTTCTTTGCAATAATTAATTATTTAATCAACGAAAGTTGCTACATGGTACACAATAATTAACGCAAAAAATAATGAGTTTCTGTTATTTATGACCAATTAGTGAAATAATTAAGTGCGTTATTGTCCTGTTATCCTGCTTATTCAGGGTGTGAAGAATTTAATGAACAAATTTTTTGGTAATCAAATGAGTAATGACATTTTTAAATAGCTTAGAACATTATTCAGCTTCAATTTCCTTCTGAAGAAAGTTTTTTATTTAAAAAATATTGTTTTAACTATAATGTAGGTAGTGGAAAAATCACTCAGCTACCTCAACCAGCTACACAGCTATGCTAATTTCAATTTAGTTTTTTTTTCGATTACTTACGATTCTCAAAATTGTCAGCATTCTTGGAGGTTATTCTTTAAAATCACGAATCTGTTTAATTAACATATTTTTGTTGATTTCATTGGACTTCTCTCCTTATTTACGGTTTTAATGATAATTTAATCTGTGTGCGTTATTCAGGTTTTAAATGAAGTTTATAATGAAGATTGATTAAATGAAGTTGATCTCAATAGTAATTTTTCTTGCTCATCATTTGAAGATTTTATTGATTCTTGTAAGCTTTTACTTAGTGGCTTTAAAAAGCTATAATTTTTGTTTACAATTTTTTTTTCGTAATTATTTCTTTAACTTTTGGTTTTTGTAGTGGATCTCAAGGTTCGTTTTGGAGCCTGTTGCTTCTTTGATATTATTTAACATTTATATTTTTCAATGTTTTGAATTTTTGAAGGTTCTAATTTTTAAAAATGTTTGTTTATTTCACTACAAATTTTTCTCGGTTTAATGTTTCTTTCAATACTCTATAGTTTTGAGAAGATTTGATTTGTTATGAATGATTGACTTTTGCATATTGTTTTCAGGAGTTTATTTGCAATAACTTGACTATAATATTTTTGTGCTCCATCAACAGTTGGTACATTCCAGAAAATGAATTTAAGTACTATTAGTATTTAGTCTCGTTTGATACGCCACTGTCCATTGGTCAGTCGAAATGTCAACATTGTCATAGGAAAAGCTAAAACACGGAAGAAAATGCGGCGTTGTCACTTTTCTTAACATTATTGATCCATCAAGGTTTTTGCTTTTGTGTTTCTTGGCTCTACCAAAGAATATTCTACGCAGTAGAATATTCTTTGGCTCTACTAGATATTTAGGGTTGTTTAAAATGTTTTGGATTTTTAGGTTTGATCTTCTTAGATATTGTGGTACGTCAGATCAAGTTTTTTAATTATCAAGACTCAATTTAAAATTTGAAGATAATATATAACAATAATCTTGAAATCTGGCATCGTCGCTTGTGCGTAGGTACCATCATTTGTACGAAACATATTGGTAATGAAGGAATAAGGCTTGGAATAAGGTGAATTTGAAATTTTTTGCGAACATTTTGAACATTCAAAACTCTATTAGGTATCGTTGTTTTGATTATGATGCTCTATGCGCTAAAAGTTGGGGAATTTTAGTTTTGATGATTTTTGCGCTAAAACTTAGGGAATTTAATCAAAAGTCCATATGCGTAGCAGCAATTGTACCAAAAATATCAGCATAAAGGAATAAAATGAATTTGTAAATTTTATCGCGAACATTTTAAAAATTGATAAATCCATCATCGTGGTTTCGATTTTGATGATTTTTGCGCTGACAAAAATCCATACGCATACCATGAATTGTACCAAAAATATTGGAAATTAAGGAACAAGGTGAATTTGTAATTTCAATTGCTAAAATTTTGGAAATTCATAACTCTCCATTATATTATAGTTGTTATGATTTTGATGATTTTGGCGCTAAAAGTTGAGGAATATAATAGAAAATTTCCTACCAGTCAATTCTAACCAATCATAGGCCTGCATTTTATTATGTTGCTATGGCAACGACCTAATTTTATCGGAAATCACCCTGCTCATAATCACGTGACTGAAAGATTAATAAGTGGAAATCGCCCTGGCTTTGCATCTGGATGTAGCTCCCATATGATTACAGTGTTGCCGTCCCCACTCTCCCTAACAATCCCAACCCAACCCAACTTTCACAGACCGAGATAAGGCAAACGGCAACACTGTGGTTGGTGCATGGGAGCTACATCCATCCAACAATGAAAAATATTTTTGATAAATGATTTATCTTCAACTTCCAATACAAAGTTGCAATGTTATCAATTATGGACAAGATTGGTTATAACTTCCAAATGTTTTATAAAATCCTGATTCCCTTCTTTCTTCCTCAATGGCGAGTAGAGTAAGGAGCCGTTGGTTTCTTCCACTAAATGCGAGGTGAGTCCTGGGTTATGTTTTTTCCAATGATCAGTTTTGGCATGAAATTTTCTTGCCGAATCTCCCTAGAGCTCGAATTAAAAATCCGGAAATTTGTTCTCGTTCTCTCGACAAAATTTCCGGAAATAATTCGAGCTCTAGGGAGATTATAAGTGAAAATCCAAGTCTAGCAATAGATGAATAAAGTCACTTTGTGAATTATATTTTGAACAAGTTGGGAAAAAATTCATACCATCATTAATAATTGTACCAAGACCGAGACCAAGACATTTTCTGTGACAATTTGTTATGAGTTTTTGGTCATTTGAAGAATCAAACATTAAAATTATGTTCACACGCACGATAAGTGTTAAGTCCAGATTTAAACCTCATAACTACAAGATAAGTAGGGGAACATTCACTCAACATTTTTTAACGCATTGACCTAACGATAATTTACACATTAATTTAATTTATGACTCAGCGTTTTCAATAAAAATAAATATATTTAACAAAATCCTGATTGGCTGTTGCCATGCTAATTTCGTTATACCTGAAACACGAGATGTTGCTAATTAATTTCCACCTGATTCATATTCTTCATCGACAATTTTGTTTTTAAAGGTTTTAAACACCTTATTAATTTAACCGTTATTAACGTTTTCCGGCCGTTATACTAAAAATGCGCAGGAAACAAAAAGTCAATAAAGAAGAGTACCCAAAAAAGAGAGAATGACAGATAGCGTTGTTGCCAACTTGTGAAACAGGATCAATTTATGTTGATCATTAAAAAAAAACGCCGAAATCTTACAAACCCAGTGCAACAGAGGTCATTTTTCACCATTTAAATTGTACTCTGTATGTCTCAAGATTTTTATGGAACAATTTATCAATACTGTTGTTAAATACGGCAATAATAGTAAATTGATAAAGACTCTTCAAGTGTAGATTTTTCCATAAAAATCACTTCAAAAACTCCCTGATTAAAAATTGGGACGACATTTGAACTATAATATATTATTTGTTGACCCCCATGTTGGTTTATTCGAAATCGTACCGATAATTTCAATATTTGAATCGATTATCTCCGCTTGTTATCACAAGATACTTATGTTTTAATCTTGGTTTTAATTGACTATTATCAAATGATGCGTTTTATATGGTGTGTACAAACATAACCTTTATATGTTTCACTGATATTAATTATTGTTTATTTTTGTCCTCATAAGTGATCACTTTTTATGTCAACATATATGACAAGATATGAGTCATTCGAATAAATTAAGTAATGACAAAATAACACTTCACCAATAAATTGACTGTTTAGAATAGGAGCTGGATGTCAAAGTGAGGTTAGGTCGTCTTGTCAAAATCAGCTGTTCCAAAATTATGGTATGGTATGTCGCCACCTTGTCGAATTTTCTGATTGGCTCGTAGACAGTGGAGTAATGAAATTTTTGGCTTATTTCATTGGTTGAACATGATTCAGTAATGAAAAATAACTCACTATATTCAACTGTGATAATAACAAAATGAACTTCAAAACAAAACTAGAACGCGAGCAAAGTGAAAAAAAGATCGATTTGTTTTGCTGCCACTGTTTGTGACAACTCAATAAATTCCCGTCTGCCGCGAAATGATCAGAACAATTTACTTGAGGGATTTCATGTTGATTTGTTACGTGAATTGTTTTGCTGAAAGGATTTGTTTTTTTCAGATTTGTGAATGTTTTGGATCGTTGCGTTGGTAATGATGTTGTTAATTGGATTTATTTGGGTATTGTATATTCTAAGTTTAATATGTAGATCTGCATGATGAACCCTGGTATTAAGATTTCTTGGTTTGAGACATGCATAACCTATTGTACTTAACTTTCCGAAACTGGAAATAAACTTGTTCGTCGTATGAACATAGCTCAAACCGCACTGAATATTATCGATGAACCCTGGTATTGAAGGGCGGAACCTAAATGGAGTCTCTTGATTGGTCCAAGATTCAAGGCCATTGTACCAGGTCTATTCAATATTCAGGGTGTTTCATAATATATGCGGAAGTGATAGCTCGTCCAAAAATATGAAAATAATATGAATATCTCCGGAACTGTTTATCGTACCTAAAACAGCTTTTGTTATCATTTTTAACTATTGTCAGGACTATTGATAAGATATATTTTGTGCGAAATATTTTTTTTTTCAAGTCATAATTTGTGAAGGCTATGAAGGGGTGGTGGGTGTTTTCCTCCTCAACTTCTACGCTACTGGAAAACGTACTGTTTTGAGACGCCCATTTGAACCGCCAATGTTTTCTTCACAAAAAAAGTACTCTTGGTCATACGCTCTGAACTCAACCGTTTTCGAGAAAAATCAATTTTTATGTTGAAAAACATGGTACATTTTTTGAAATATATTTTTTTTCTTACTGATTAAACAAAATGTATTTGAACGTCAGAACAAGTAACAAAACCAAATGCTACCTTCATAATTGCAAAATAAAAAAACAATAACAAATCAAAAACAGTCGAATTAAATATTGGAAATGTCCGCCGTTAGCTTCAACATCCTGTATCTAGAAAATGTAACTTTTTTTATTTTTTTGAACGAGTCATCACATTGTTTTTTTTTTGCGCATACTTTTATTATGAATCAGAATTGATCTGACAGTTTTACCCTCGAATGATTATCCAGTCCATTAAGTAATTGAATTAATTGCCAACTTTTAAGCGGCAAGACGATTTTTGTGATGCTTGGATCAATATTTCCTTCATTTGTAACTTCGCCGTATTGTATTAGAAAGCCGTCAGGGCTTGTCCATATTTCATAATTTTATACCTCTTTGTCAACGTCAACCTATCTGTCACAATCATCGAACTCTACCTAAAGAACTGGAGCGGCCACGAAGATGAACGATGCGACGAAAAACTTTGTCAAAAAATAATGGAGAGAGAAAGCGTGATTATAGTTTGTAATTTCCCTTTCTCTCTCTAAAGCATGCACTTTAACGGACTTTTCGTGATAGTATGTTGTTATTGTTGAATTGTTTTTTTTTTAATTTCCAACCAGGTTTTCACTGCTTCTTTCTCATTCTAATTTATTTATTTTTTTATTTTGAAAATATACCTACCTACATCGAGTTATTTGACAAATTTCTTTTATATCCAACGGGCATTTTGATTATTAGATTCAATATCAAAAAGCTGTTCTTCGCCTCTCCTTTCCTATCTATTGAGAATTTTCCCCCACTTTTGAATATATAGACACTTCAAAATGTTTAAAAAATCAATAATGTGGAAGTGTCTGCCTCACTTGCCGTTCCAGTTCTTATTGAGTTTACTGATCACAATTTTTATACCATAACCCCACTTTCAACCAACACGGAAAATCGGAAAACGTCAAGAAAACAAAACTTTCTTTAATTCTCTCTCTCTATAACAGGCACATATTTTATCTCTTGTATCACTCAAATTATTACTCAAATCACTTCCCTGTAATCAAAAAACAATTTGTATTGAGGTTTACGTTTTGTGTTGAAAACTGGCAACATCTGGCCGCAAAGTTGGGGCTTTCTCTGACGCTATTGTTCACAAACACCGTTTTGTGAGGTTAGGAAGTTAGTAGTGAGTTTATCTCTCAGTTATTTTTTTTCCATCAGTATTTCATTTTTGTTTTATCAAAGAGATGATTTATTGATCAATCGACTGATTTGTGTCAATACTGGAATGAGTCTTATTTAGGCGGTGCCGTGTTGCCCGATTTATTCCGGTTATTCTGGCTGTTCATCCTTAGAGGATCGTGTTATCCGTATTAACTCCTTTTTTTTTAATGTGTATTGTGCCTTTTCGAGGCATGATACTATAAGTAACAAGATATGATCACTTGCCGAACGAACTTTGAACAGAACTGAGCATGACGTCATCGGGAGACAGAATGGATCAAATAGCATCATTTTTATCATGAAATAGCATTGCGTGAAGAGCATATTGGTTGATTTTGGCCAATTTCCAACCAATCAGCGAACAGCATTCCATTGACGTTATAATACAGTGACAAAATGAAAGGGGTGATTCTTCGCTTAATTTTAAGACGAAAATGTGGTATAACTTTTTTCGAATTTCGCTTTGTTTCCAAAATACAGGGTGTTTAATTTTTTTTTTGATTAGTTTTTTATTTTTAATTAATTTATCTTTTACTCGATTTTGTTGAAGTTTGGTAACGGTATTTATAGTGATAACGGGCTCATTTTGCCATGAACAAATAAAAATTATCGAATACAGTGACGTCCCGAGCGGCACTTCAACCAATATTATTGGGAAAAAAATGTACGCCACTGACTTTTTGTGTCATTCACATTTTTTTCTCAGGTTATTCAACTAAAAATGCAACTTTTTGATCTCTTGAATTTTTATCGTATCTTGCCTAATTTTTGAGATAAAAAATTAAATCTAGTTGAGTGAGTTTTGACGCAAAAAGTAATTTTATCGCTGATGTTGAATTTTCTAACAAATACAGCAATCAATTTAATGGAGAATTCCAAAACACTTAATAAAAAAAAAAGAATAATATAAAAATAAATAATAATAATAAAAAAATTAAACACCCTGTATTTTGGAAACAAAGCGAAATTCCTCAATCACGTCCATACAATGCATGATTATCCTTACTCATAAGGAGAAATTCCTACTTCTGGCAATACTGTTTATCTTGAATGAATTCACGCAGACCGCAGACTGATAATGATAAAAGTGACAACTGACGAAGGTGACAATTGTACTGGTAAATGACAAATGTACTAGATCTCTTTGTTTTGAATCAAAATATCAGTACAATTAGCACAATTATGACACACAACTGAAAAAGTTTTTTGAAACATCAATAATTCATCAAAAATCCACTGACAACCAAACTGACAACCAATCGATCAATTAATTGCGTCAAGCGACGTTGCCGTAGTTGTACGAATTCAACGAAATTTCCTTGAATTCACGAGAACAGTCGCTTTTCATGTTAAAAAAAATACCTACTTGGGTTTTTTTTAAGTCTGTTGAATAACAATGGTTCATTGATGATAACGTGAAATAATTACTCGAATGGCTGAATTCAGTGTTAATATAATTCACTCATCTATCTCAAGATTAAATCCAGCGTAGTTTTTTCGCACAAAGCTCTCTTATTGATGAAACGTCGCCAAGCAGCCGACACTTCCAGCTAATTTTCTCTCCCCTCGTCCACAAATCACCGGGATTTGGCAGAAATGAAGAGGAATGAATCTAATTTCACGTCGCAGTTCAACAGCAATATTTTACCACATTTGATTGCTGAATTATGAGAAATATTTGGATAATCTCTACTGTGTATACAAGGAACATAAACACGTTTTTGAATTGTTTGTTGCTGTTGGCAGCTGACCAAGTGATTTGTGTAGGTATATCTGAAGTCTTAGAGTGTAAAACAATTATAGTAATTAGTAATATGCTAGCATCATGGTAAGTCTAGCATGAAAGCGGTGCCCTGAAATAATTTTAATTAATTGTTGATTATCTAATGCGTGCATTCAAACAAAACGCTCATAAATTGATCATTAAAAGTGAAAGTTGCTCCTCGACATGAACTAAATCAAGTTTATTGGTTTATTAGTGGTGTTTGGTTCGCCACCGGAACTAATTTTGCTATAATGAAAAACTGCCAAAATTCAACAAAATTGGAAAAAGCATCTTTTTTATCCTTTAATACATTATATCTCAAAAATCAGACTATTTAGTCAAAAGATTCTACATATGGATAGACAAATTTTATTATTATTTGTCACAAAGGTACAATACAGAATAAAAAAGATTTTTCAAGATAAAAAAACATAATTTCCTTTGTCCACCCTCTATTATAGGTGAATAAAACATGTACAGGGTGGCCAACTAAGAATGCGAGGTACTGTATCTCGGAAACTATAACTAACTATACATCGTAGAGGCTTGCGGCAAAAAATTTTATTACTAAAACGGCCAAGAGAAAAACCTGGAAAATATTTTCAAGTTTCTGAAATGGTCTCTAGAGGGCGTAACAACCAACACCAAGTAGAAAAATATGATTTTTATGGAATTTTGTCCAATGAAAATATATCGATGATAGTCAGTAAATCCGAAAATGAGCTCATCGATATATTTTCATTGGACAAAATTCCATAAAAATCATATTTTTCTACTTGGTGTTGGTTGTTACGCCCCCTAGCGACCATTTCAGAAACTTGAAAATATTTTCCAGGTTTTTCTCTTGGCCGTTTTAGTAATAACATTTTTTCCGCAAGCCTCTACGATGTATAGTTTCCGAGATACAGTACCTCGCATTCTCAGTTGGCCACCCTGTACGTATGTTCTCGAAGAATTGGTCAAGGACCTCCCGGAGACCGCAACTCGACATCTCTTTCCGTTTCGAAAATATTGAGATTTGAATTTGGGTAAAAATGTCCATGTTGCATGCATCAGTCTAGACTTTGGTTAATAAAGGTCATTATTATAATTGACCCAAGCGACGTTGCCAATTGTATTTCAGTTGTCAAAATTTTTACGCTGTGGATGTGCGACATTGGTTACTATACATACATTTGGTATGTACTTTGATTAATTTTAGGTTAGTTTGGCTATTTTTGGTATGTCTGTTTATTCTGGGTTAGTCTATAGTTACCTAGTATGGGTTAGTACGGTTCAGTTTGGTTATTTTTGGTTAGTCTAGTTACTAAGCATGGGGTTGTTTGAATTTTTTTTCTCTAGTTACCCAGTATGGGTTAGTTTGGTTTAGTTTGGCGATTTTGGGTAAGTCTGTTTCCCTAGTATGGGTTAATTTGGTCATTCTGGGTGAGTCCCTTCAATTAAATCCAGTAATAAAACTCATCAAAAATGAAACAACCTGGCAACACTGTATGGATGAGGTTACTAAAGCAAACGCCTAGTTTTATTCATGTGTGACATCCAAATTGTCTTTTTTCCGTTTTTTCCTAAGCTGATCAATATAGCAATAATAGAGCTACTACTAGCCCTTTATATTGTCAGAATTTGATAAAAAATGCGGAAATGAATTCGAATAACATCGCATAAAATAACATAATACAATGTAGGATTAGAAATAGGAAAAGTAACCGAAATCCAAACTAACCCTCGTAAGCACTAACCCAAAGTAACGAAAAAAAAGCTTATTGAAACTGTAATATCTCACCCTACATATTCTTAGTCACAAAATCTCTTTATAGCACAGTAGGAAGTGCATTGTTTTTGAGATACAGTACGGGGTGTTGAACATTTTTTTGAAAAATCAGTTTTTTACAAATGTCACAAATATCCTTGAACCGATTTTTTTGAAATTTGTCAGACTATTTTTAGTAATAGAAGCCTCGTTTAGGCCTAGCTAGGTGAAAATTATAAGGACCAGTGCCGTCCCTACGGGCATCTTACCGAACATTTTTGTAAAATAAATGTACGCCACTGACTTGGTTGTGAATTTTGGCAACATTTTTGCCTCTTGGATTTTTTTCGTATCTAGCCTAGTCAGGAGCCTAGTTAAGGAAAAAAAAACTTCCTTCATGACTATTCAATAATATATGTATTATACATCCAGTTTCTATTGGTTAATGTAACTTGTTACTCATACAAGTGACTTTTTATTCATTACTCAATTGTTTTTAACCAATGAAATGATCTTATGTCATTACTCCACTGTTTTAGAGATAATCAGTACATTCGACGAAATGTCAACCTTCAAATCCATCATTTTGAAACAGCCCATTTGACCGTCCATACTTGTTTTATAGTCATTGTCACATTGTGTTAACAACCTAACCTCACTTCAAGTACAATCGTTGTCAAAATGCCGTCCAAACGAAATTAAATATTTCAAAGTTCGCTTCAATTATTGAATTTTCACTTATAATCTCCCTGGAACTCGAATTATTTCCGGAAATTTTGTCGAGTTGCGAATTTTCTTGAAAAATTCGCAACGAGAACAAATTTCCGGATTTTTAATTCGAGCTCGCGGGAGATTCGGCAAGAAAATTTCATGCCAAAACTGATCATTGGAAAAAACATAACCCAGGACTCACCTCGCATTCAGTGGAAGTAAACCAACCTTACTCTACTCGCCATTGGGGAAGAAAGAAGGGAATCAGGATTTTATAAAACATTTGGAAGTTATAACCAATCTTGTCCATAATTGATAACATTGCAACTTTGTATTGGAAGTTGAAAATAAATCATTTATCAAAAATATTTGTCATTGTTTTTAACAGCTGTCAAGCACTCACGGCTGGATGTAGCTCCCATGCACCAACCACAGTGTTGCCGTTTGCCTTATCTCTGTCTGTGAAAGTTGGGTTGGGTTGGGATTGTTAGGGAGAGTGGGGACGGCAACACTGTAATCATATGGGAGCTACATGCAAAGATGCAAAGCCAGGGAGATTTCCACTTATTAATCTTTCATGCAGTCACGTGATTATGAGCAGGGTGATTTCAGATAAAATTAGGTCGTTGACATAGCAACATAACAAAATGCAAGCCTATGATTGGTTAGAATTGACTGGTTGGAAATTTTCATAGAAAAAGTATGGTATTCTACTCGCGAGAAATGGCTATTACTCACTCAGATGATTACTTTTTCATTGTGAGTAATATCCACCATTTCCCGCTCGTTGAAAAATATACTATTATTTCTTTTTTATACGGGTCAAGTATTTAAAAACATGACAAACGAAGCCAGATACGAAAAATTCCAAAAGGGGAAAAATTTAAATGAAATTACAATGAAGTTAGTGGAAAAAAATCAACACCCTGTATCATAAAAACGATACACTTCCGGATCCATTCATTTTCATGAAATTAGCTCAGGAATACGACCTTGAATTAAATATGTACGCAATTAAGAAACCCATGTATGTCCATTTTTTGTATTATAAAAATAAAGCTTGACAACCCAATCGCTTAACCTATAGAAACGAACGCAGCACAATTACGGAACGCTCCTCCATTCAAAGACAAATGACAGCAACGTCAAATACCATCGACCACATACCACATAAAATAGCTCAGTATGAAGCACGTTCCGTAAGTTGTAATTATTGTATGAGAAAGCAGTTTGAATGATGTAGGTATTCATAAAACTCAATGTCTACTCCAATTTTTGAATAATATTTTCACTATTTGTCTTTCTATTTGAACACACCATTACGAATTCACATGTACGTGTTTAGTTTTGTGATTAAATCTCTAGTTAATACTACTTAACACCTGATGTTTGGTGTAGAAATGTCTATGTAAACATCACACTCACATTAGTGCAAACATGATAAACTGGCGGACATTGTTTCTTGTTAAAAACTGTGCACAGGGAATCTCTTCTATTTATCAATGGTTTATGGTTGGAATTTGGAATGTGAGCAACTCTCTAAATAATCCCAAAATAAAGTCATACAATCGCATTGAAGCGTGTTAACGGCAAACCATATTGTCCCTCTCATGACCCTCGATTCTCTTCAGTTTGAACACCTCATAAAGTGAAATTGCCGTTCTTGTGTCCCCTTCAGAACTTTCCGACCCATCGTAAATGGCGTCGTAAATAATCCATAAAAGAATGAGTTATCCCATCTTCATAACCGCAAATCAATATTATTATGGTGAAAGAAGGGGCTTTTGTGTGACCATTCTAGATTTATTGTTTGCGGTAATGTCTTCGTATTAGTGTTTATATGTTGACCTGAATTTAGTGTGTAATCATTGATGGCAGGTGGTTGGGAAAAAAATCACGTTGCTATAATTGATTTTTGATGAAGAGGGATGGTGGATTTTTGTTTTTTTTTAAGGTTTGGCAAATGTGATTTTAAATGAGTTTTGTCATCGTGTTTGTTATAATTAAACCAAGATCAGATTCGAGCTCACTTTCTCACTCATTTGAAATTCAACTCTTTTTACCAACACTAAAAAAGCCTACTCCCGCACTCTAGTAGGGTTTCCAATTTTCGGGATCGGGATCCCGTTTCGAGATCCCGGGATAGAGATCTAAATCCCGATATCCCGGGATCTCGGGATTAACCTTAATATATGTTTCTTTAAATCTGACACTAGAAACAGCAATAATAAAAATGCAAAAATATAGCAAACAAAAGAACGTTTTCATTAAAATAATATTATAAAAATAACATTTTTTTACTCTTAAAAAGTAAATATTAAATAAAATAGTTTTTGGTGATAATAAAAAATAAAATTAGAAACTAAAAACAAAAACAGAATATGAGAAGTGCAAATTAAAAAATAATGTTTAACCATCTGCGATTTGCTTAATGAAAATAAAATAAGACCTAACCTAAAACAGCACGCTGAAAAAGAAAAATAAAGGATAAAGCAGACTAAAATTTTATTATTAAAAAAAATCGAAATTATCGGGATGACGGGATCCCGTTTTATTAATACCGGGATTTTCAGGACCAAAAAAACTCCGGGATTGCGGGATACCAGGATCCCGGATTGGAGACCCTACACTCTAGCTAGTTAAAAATTATGAGGATCAATGACGTCTCGAGAGACATCTTTCCGAATTGTTAAAATGTACGCCACTGACTTAAATGAAACAACCAAAAATACAACTCATTTCCTCAAGACTTTTTTCTTAAAAAAAAAAAAAATTATAGGTACGCCGATGACAAATCTTCGTACTCCAAAATTTAAAAGAATGTTCAACAAGGTCATGTAAATCTCAATTATACCTTTCTAGATCCCTTCTAAAGTTATTAAAGGGCTCCTAAAACTCAACTGATTACACACACAAACGCAAATTTTGATAAGCAATAAATCAATAGTTTTTTTCTACTACAAAGTTGGTGAAAAAATGTTTTGAAAAAAAAACTCTCTGTTTAAACTTTAGCATTTTTTAGTAGGTATCGTAATGTAGTGACATCAAATATTAACAAACTGTGGTAGTGACTTATTTTCAAAAAAAGGCAATCTTTTTGTAAATTTCAAAATCTCATTTTTTTTTTTACAAAATCAAGCATTTCTGGATCAGATTAATAGTGTATGAATATTAGTTATTTTCCTAACAAGTGCGCAAAGTGATGCTTTCTCGCACGCTAAAGCAGTTAAGGGCGGGGTTTTAGTAACAAAATTTTTTCCACGAGCATTCACAAATTGGAAACGAAAAAAATTAAATAATATTTTTCAGCCCAATTAACAAAACCTTCCTAAGCAAACTTGGCAACGTTGCGCACAGTTGAAGCATAATTTGTCTGTCATAATCATAGTTATCTCGAGCCAGTCTACATTAAGACGTTGTTTCTGCCCAAATTTCTCCCCAACACATCCACATCGGTAGCAAAATATACGCTAAATAGTTATTTACGTTACTAATACGGTAAATGTCATTTAACGGCTGTGTATCGTACATTTTTTTGTTTCATACTGTGACATTTTTTTTAACGGTTGAAGAGAAAAAGTCCTTTCTTATTGTCAAAGTACACATTGAGAGAGCGGTGGGGGCAGCCCGTCTCACATTCTTACCGTTAGATGGAGTCAGCCAAAGCATGTCACCACCTAGGTTATACAGGGTGTTACAAATTCGAGTGTATGAATGGGGATCTCGTAAACCGTAAGAGATACAAGGTAGGGTTCAATGGAGGCAATGTTGCGTATTTTGATGCTTAACAAAATGCCGTTTTGAAATCCAAGAAATTTTGACTACGTCCGAAATTATCCGGGAAAAACCGACATTTTTCAAAATCGTTTTCATTTTTTTGTGACCACATTTGAAAATGAATGGAACTTTTTTATTGCAACTTTTTGCCTTTTACAAGACAGCGTTATTAAATTAAAAAACCGACATTTCGTCGATGAGCAGCCATCATCAACTTTTTTTAAATACGGCCCTGGATTTTTTATTACGGATTTTTAAAGCCTCTTATGTTCCTAAACCAACGATGTATTAATTATTAAAAATGAGATTATATTAATGGATTTTTCCATAAGAACTCATGTGTTGGAGAGAGACAAACAATGTATTTTTAATAGGATCAAAAACAAACACTTTCTTTTTAATAAGTTCGATACATCGATGGTTTAGGAACATAAGAGGCTCTTAAAATCCGTAATAAAAAATCCAGGACCGTATGCATCCACTCGAATTTGTAACACCCTGTATATGTAGATAGGTTACTTATGTTAGCAACATTGTATGTCAAGTTATTTATTAAAACCATGAGATGGCGCCAGTTGAACCATGCTACCACTTGGGTTATATACAGGGTCTTAGTGAATAAGTGCTTTAAACTTCAGGGGGTGAGTCTGCAAAGTCTGCATGAAAAAATGATGACAGTTTACTATATTATATAGAAAGAGACGTCCGCAAATGCTTCGTTTTTTCTTTTAAAAAAATTGAGGTCATTACCCGTATGCGCGCCACTGATGAACATAAAATAACTAATTGCATGTCAAAAAATGTGTAATAACTACCTTTTAAAACCCACTTAATTTCATTTGCATATCTTCACCGGTTCCAGGGGAATCAATACATTTTCAGTTTTTTAAAAAAAACTTCAATACCCCGTATCTTAGAAAACAAAGCATTTGCGGACATACATATGTTTATATAGCAAACTGTGCAGAATCACCTCCTGAAGTTTGTCGCACCTATTTACTAACACCCTGTAGATAGGTTACTAATGTTACAAACATTTTATGTCAAGTTATTAATTAAAATCATGAGATGGCGCCAGCCAAATCATGCTACCAATGCAATTTCTCAGTCTTTGATGATGCAAAGTGTTACCGGACTGGTTACCAAAGGTTGGGAAACTCATTTAAAATCACGTGTTTTTTTCTTAAAAAAAAAACGCTTGGATACGTACATTTTCAATTATAGTTGCCGTCTTTTCAATAATCATTTCATGTATACAGGGTGATCCCAAAATAAGTTAAGACAGCTTATTCCTTTTTTTATAAATATAAACCCCTATTTTTTTATTTATTTTTGAATTCTACGTCAAATTCTGAACATATTGGAGCAGTAACAGAAAATCAGTAAAAAAAACATTCAATGTTTTGCGAAAAAATCGTCACTTTCTCTCACGAATAACTCAAATTCTATGGATTTTCTAATTTATGTTGAATATAAAAACTCCAACCTCCTACATTGTGGTCCAAATATCAAGTAAATGGGCTCGTTTCACTCTTTTTTTTTATTAATATAATTATTAATAAAATAAAATAATCGTATATGATCTGGAAGGGTTGGACACCAAGTTTTGTTGAATGCTAAATATTTCATTGATCCAAGTTTAATTTTCCACGAAACAGCATTCTTATCGATAACCTGCTATTAATGTCATAAAGTGTACGTGACTATTTTGTCTCGTGGAACAATGCCCAGGAAAATACCAATGTTATTGAATTCAGCTCGGATAAGAAAATTGAAATATTATTTCATTGAAGCAGAACTTTAACAAAAAATTACCAAGGTTTTTATTATTTTCCTTCAATAACATCATAAAAAGCTTCAATTAAGTAGTTACTTTCCCATTGCAACAAAATACATATTATTTGAATAATTTCATAACACAATCATCAATCAAACATTTACATTATTTTTCCTGTTGCCGACAGAGTAAATAACATAACATATATTTACTTACCGAAAGCGGATAAACCTTTGATTTTTCAAATAAAGATAAGCGCAGCACTAATACCACTATAATAAATCTCGTGTAAATAGCATTTAGATAGATCCCCTGTAAATATCGTACCATCAACCTAATCCCTTTAACACCTTAATGAGGGTCTGACAATTAAGTCCCCTAGTTCATTACAATCATCTGGATTGGGTTTTTTTTATTAAAAATAGTCGCGTTGTTTTGACGGAAATTCGTGAGCGTGAGGAGATTATTTGATTATGTTAGGTTAGTAATGATGGTACTTTTTTTAGTACAGATTAATGGTTGGATTGTGAATTCATTATCATAAATCCACTTTTGCCCTGCAAAAAAACATTGTAAACCACTGCGCTACATGGCAATCCATGTCCAATTGCCAACAGTGGTCCCATATTATTAAAAAACAGGGCAAAATTTTAGTGATCAATTTTGCTACTATCGAAGGTTAAATCGATAATACATGAAACATTAAAAATGAGTTGGGTCCGGTTAACTAGTTTTTGGTTAACATTAAATTTGGATTGATATGAGAGGAGAGAGTTTTGGTTTAATTTCAGTTAGATAATGCCGATATAGTTCAATTATTAACCTAGTTTTAACATACATTTTGATAATTTGGGTTAATATGCGGTTCTGGGTTAGTATGATACGGTTTTGGTTAAATTTGCGTTAATCCTTGCCGATATTATGGTACAATTAACCAAGTTTTAACATACATTTTGATAATTTTGGTTAATATGCGGTTCCGGGTTAGTATGATCCGGTTTTGGTTAAATTCGAGTTAATTCTTGTCGATATTATGCTCCAATTAACCTAGTTTCAACACACATTTTGATAATTTGGGTTAATATGCGGTTCTGGGTTGATATGATACGATTTTGGTTAGATTTGCGTTAATCCCTGCCGATATTATGGTTCAATTAACCTAGTTTTAACACACATTTTGTAAATTTGGGTTAATATGTGGTTTTGGGTTAATATGATATGGTTTGGGTTAAATTTGCGTTAATTCCTGCCGATATTATGGTTCAATTAACCTAGTTTTAACACACATTTTGATAATTTGGGTTAATATGGGGTTCCGGGTTAGTATGATACGGTTTTGGTTAAATTTGCGTTAATCTTGCCGATATTATGGTACAATTAACCAAGTTTTAACATACATTTTGATAATTTGGGTTAATATGCGGTTCCTGGTTAGTTTGATACGGTTTTGGTTATATTTGAGTTAATTCTTGTCGATATTATGCTCCAATTAACCTAGTTTCAACACACATTTTGATAATTTGGGTTAATATGCGGTTCTGGGTTGATATGATACGATTTTGGTTAAATTTGCGTTAATCCCTGCCGATATTATGGCTCAATTAACCTAGTTTTAACACACATTTTGTAAATTTGGGTTAATATGTGGTTTTGGGTTAATATGATATGGTTTGGGTTAAATTTGCGTTAATCTTGCCGATATTATGGTACAATTAACCAAGTTTTAACATACATTTTGATAATTTGGGTTAATATGCGGTTCCTGGTTAGTTTGATACGGTTTTGGTTATATTTGAGTTAATTCTTGTCGATATTATGCTCCAATTAACCTAGTTTCAACACACATTTTGATAATTTGGGTTAATATGCGGTTCTGGGTTGATATGATACGATTTTGGTTAAATTTGCGTTAATCCCTGCCGATATTATGGCTCAATTAACCTAGTTTTAACACACATTTTGATAATTTGTGTTAATATGCGGTTCTGGGTTGATATGATACGATTTTGGTTAAATTTGCGTTAATTCCTGCTGATATTATGGTTCAATTAACCTAGTTTTAACACACATTTTGATAATTTGGGTTTATATGGGGTTCCGGGTTAGTATGATACGGTTTTGGTTAAATTGGCGTTAATCCCTGCCGATATTATGGTACAATTAACCAAGTTTTAACATACATTTTGATAATTTGGGTTAATATGCGGTTCCTGGTTAGTTTGATACGGTTTTGGTTAAATTTGCGTTAATCCCGCCGATATTATGGTACAATTAACCAAGTTTTAACACACATTTTGATAATTTGAGTTAATATGCGGTTCTGGGTTGATACGATACGGTTTTGGTTAAATTTGAGTTAGTTCTCGCCGATTTTATGGTTCAATTAACCTAGTTTTAACATACATTTCGATAATTTGGGTTAATATGCGGTTCTGAGTTAATATGATAAGGTTTTGGTTAAATTTGCGTTAATTCCTGCCGATATTTTGGTTCAGTTAACCTAGTTTTAACACACATTTTGATTATTTGGGTTGATATGCGGTTCTGGGTTAATATGATACGGTTTTGGTTGAGTTTGAGTTAGTTCTTGCCGATTTTAGGGTACAACTAACCTAGTTTTATCTGTTTTTTTTTTAGTTTAAACGAGGTTGTGTTTACATTCAATCTATTATTCTCTTTTGAAAAATTATTTTGTAATTTTTAGTTTCCTTATTTTATTAGAAAAAAATTATAACAAAATTAAAACCTGTATTGTACCTATTATGTTTTTTATTATGTGACATATTATATTTTTATTTTTATATTCTCAATTGTACTGCAAGATAAAAAAAAAATGTTAAAAATTGGTAAAAAATGCAAAAATATTGAAAAAGAAGTTTTGGTGGAGTTATAAAAAACTTCGACAATAAATGCAAACAAAATCCACTAAAAACTTAAAAATGGCATAACAAAAATGAAAAGTTCAGTGCAAATTTTATAGTTTTTTTTAATTTTTGAATAGAAACTTTATAAATTGAAAATGATGTTATTTATTGTTTCATCACTCGATTGAAATGAATTTTGAAAAATATTACATTTTTCCATTATGCAGAGCAATTTTTTGAGAAAAAGACAAAAAGAGGAAAAAAGCAAAAAAAATTGCAAGGTTATTTAAAAAAAAAATCTTAATTAATTAATTAGTACAAGTATAGTCAACCAATGCTAATAAAATGTACTAGAGATGAAGATAAGCTTTTAAACAATTGAAAATGAGGTCATTATTAGTTTGAAGTAAACATTTTTGGATAGAGGTCTCTTCATGACTAACATTTTTAAGCCAAAATTTTGAACCGTCTTATCAAAGCGACCAATGGCTCAAAAATTCGTCAAAAGTGTTGAAATCAAAGTGTGGATTTGAAATAAACATTTTTGAGTTAGTAGAGGTATCTTTAAACTCCAGATGACTAAAATTCCAAGCCAATATTTCAAACCGTCTTGAAATGACACCTTAACAAAGTTTCTAATAATTTTCACAATTAATAATAATTTTCAAAAATTTGCCCAAGTTGTTGATAAGAAAATGTGGATTTGAAATAAACATTTTTGAGTAGAGGTATCTTTACACTCCACATGACTAAAACTTCGAGCCAAAATTCCAAACTGGCTTGAAATGACAGTTTATCAAGGCCACTAATGGATTTTTTTTACATTTGATAATTTTCAATAATTGTTGAGATCAAAATGTGGATTCGAAATAAACATTTTTGAATAAAGGTATATTTAAACTCTACACTACTAAAATTTCAAGCCAATACTTCAAACCTTTTTCCTCTTTCGATAATTTTCAAAAATTCGCCAAAATTTGTGAAATCAAAGTGTTGAATTACTAAGAGTTAGTTAGTTTTGGTTAAATTTGAGTTAGGAGCTAGTTTCTGCTGACATGGTTCAATTTGCTTAGTTTTGAGGTAGATTATCGGTTTTCCTAATCATAATCATAATAAATAAACTAATCATCTTGTACAGGGTTTCCAAAAATTAAACTTTTAGTGGCTTTAAGTCGATTGATTTAAATGCCTCATATTTTTCACTTTATCAGTAAATGTATTTTTCAATCACCTCTCTAGTATTCGCGTTTTTACAGAAAACGCCTAATATTTATTATTTTTTGCTGGAAAAAATATACAAGGTCGATGATGAAGGGTCCCAATAAAGCAATATGTGAAGGGATGTGAAATAACTCACTTCATCATTCACTACGATTTGTTTTGCCATTTTTCCAATGTCTAAAAATAAAGGAACGGGGAATGGGAGAATCAGCCAATAATCTCAAATTAGATCTGTCTGGATAAATTGGACAACACTTTTCATTCAGACCCAATTTCAAGCGTACTCGAAAACTTGCTAGATAAGCTAAAGTGGAAAATTTCCTACCAGTCAATTCTAACCAATCATAGGCTTGCATTTTATTATGTTGCTATGGCAACGACCTAATTTTATCGGAAATCACCCTGCTCATAATCACGTGATTGAAAGATTAATAAGTGGAAATCTCCCTGGCTTTGCATCTGGATGTAGCTCCCATATGATTACAGTGTTGCCGTCCCCACTCTCCCTAACAATCCCAACCCAACCCAACTTTCACAGACAGAGATAAGGCAAACGGCAACACTGTGGTTGGTGCATGGGAGCTACATCCAGCCGCGAGTGCTTGACAGCTGTTAAAAACAATGACAAATATTTTTGATAAATGATTTATTTTCAACTTGCAATGTTATCAATTATGGACAAGATTGGTTATAACTTCCAAATGTTTTATAAAATCCTGATTCCCTTTTTTATTCCTCAATGGCGAGTAGAGTAAGGAGCCGTTGGTTTCTTCCACTAAATGCGAGGTGAGTCCTGGGTTATGTTTTTTCCAATGATCAGTTTTGGCATGAAATTTTCTTGCCGAATCTCCCTAGAGCTCGAATCCGGAAATTTGTTCTCGTTGCGAATTTTTCAAGAAAATTCGCAACTCGACAAATTTTCCGGAAATAATTCGAGCTCAAGGGAGATTATGAGTGAAAATCACATTGTTGAGAAAGCCAACAAAAATGCTTTGTTTCGACGCGGTTCATCCTTGTTTGTTTGAATATTTCACACAGTTATCCTGTTTGGCATTTTTCCATTAAGTTCTAAGAATTTAACCTCAAAACAAATTAGTACACTTCTCGGCAGCATTCAAAGAAAGCGCTGCCGTATTGTTTGTTCCTTCTCCCTTTTTCGCGTATCGATTTGCGGTTATTAAGATGGGAAATGGGAAACTCTCACTTTCATGGGATATTTACGGTTGGTCGCAACGGCGAGGGTGCAATTATGACTTGTGATTTGAGTTTTGGGTCTGTGAGGAAATAAAGAGCGATTAGACGTGATGTTAAGGGTATTAGAGGGGCTTATACGGGGTTGGAGTGAGTCAGGCCTGTGTTGCCGCATCCGTTAAATAAATAAATGAGAGGTTATTGCCCGAACAAATTTCCAAAATCCCCGATAGTTGGTTACTAACAATCAAATATGAATAATTAAGCAATTTTTATGACTCCTCCATTGTCACGTAGTCACGTCAACTACTTAAAAATCCATCACACGCTAAGACGATTATTTTGTTAGTATGTAGCGGTATTCATTCCAGCGATAAGATCTTAAAATTTTAAATTTCCTGCAGCAGGAGAAACAAATTGATATAAAAATACGAACAAGGTTTAATGAATGCACCCCTTTTCAATTTCTCTTATAACCTGGCAGAGTGGAAGCTTGAACGGCGTTTCTAACAGTTCTGCCGTGAAATCTGTACATTATTCTCAGCCATTTCTTATCAGCTTATTCAAAACGACTTCCTTTTTCCATTATATGGAAAATTATGACTTGAATTTCAATAACGCTGCCAGAAACATAAGAGGATTGACTATTTCCAAAAAATGTGTAAGGGAGTTATTGAGTTGGTTATCATTGGCAGATGTTTCGGAAATGGCAGAAATTTATCATGAAGCGTAGATATTATATTTTGGGCTACATTTTTAGATGATAGTGGATTGGTGGTTGGAAATAATAACGATTTTTCACGTCAGGAAAAACGATAGGGAGAGCACAGTATCAACAGTAGAAAGAATTTTATTGGTTTTAAAAAATCCTCAACCACGTCCATGAGAAATCTATACTTCTGGCAACACTGTTTATCTTGAACGAATACACGCAGACCGCAAACTGACAATAATTGTACTGGAAAATGACAAATGTACTAGATCTCTGCATTTTGAACTAAAATATCAGTACAATCAGCACAATTATTGTACTAGGTTTAAGACAGCTGAACAAGTAAAAACTCTTCTCGCCCTCTAGTGTGTATTGAAGTAGCGCACGGTGGCGCCCTTACATCGGGTGATTTTCCGAATACTTCCGACTGAGGAAAAAGTGACGGAGGTTTGTGTTGATAGATAACAAAAAATAGATTGTTATAAAATCTCGTTTTTTTTCTTAGCCCTTGCTCAAAATTTCCTCTGGTTATTTTTCAGTCAATCGCTTTAAACAAAAACCAAATGTTGAATCTTTGGTCCAATTTAACACCAAAACCACTTTATTTCTCGTGCACATTTCCGCCTAAAATCAAGCAGAAATAATTTGGAGAAAATCACCTTTTCAACAGTTTCAACTTTCACTTTTATGGCACGGTTCGTGATGCCACAGACGACAACTCATTACAAAAATCGTGAAACAGAACTGCGTAACTGTTAAAATGTACATTCTACCATTTTTTTTTTCAATTTCAAGATGTTGGCACTAAAATATCCATTAAACAGATTCAAATGTCTGATAAAAAGCCTTTGCCACACTTGACAGTTTATTTTATGTGCCCAATAATGGTGTTGGAGTTTCAAGGATTTCTGGAGCCATCTGAGGGGTGCAAAACAACTTTGGGGTGTCGATTGATTTAAGTTAAATATGGCCCTTTTTACAGGGCTGTATTATTGACAATTTGATGAGTTTGAATCCAATTTAAAATACGTTGTTCTATATGTTATTGCTCAATATTCAATGTATGAGACGATTTATTATCGGATAAATTTAATGTGATAGAATTAATGGCGAAATAACCGGTTTTATTGGCTTATCTAAATATATTGATACTGAGAAACAATTTTTGCTATTTCTGAAAAATACAGTAAAATTTATCAATGGAATGGAAATCTTCATATTCTTTTTTAAACCATGAAATTATCTTAAATATAAGATAAATGATATGGAAGGCGTTTGTTTAAAACTTCAAAAAAGCTCCTGGAAGTCTTCATATTTCTTTTAACACTTTTCTTTGGATTTATTTCCCTTTTTCGTGCAGTTTTTCAACTATTTTAAAACTTTTTTTTACTATTAAGAGGATTTATTTGACATTTTGCTGGATTTTTGTTCTTACTTCAACCCCTTCAACCCCTTTTCAATTTATCGAGGAATTGTTTACACTTTTTAGTTTTTTAGAATATTTTTTCGCCTTTTTAAAACTTTTTCACTATCTAGATTGTTTATTTCTCTTTTAGCTGCATTTTTGCCATTTTTCCTTTCTTATTTGTAGCCCTCATCAACTGTATTAAGTACTGAGGAATTATTTTCACTTTTTACGATATTTTAATCACTTTTATGGATTTATTTAGCTTTTTGAGGCATTTTTTAACTTTTTAAAACTTTTTTCGCTTTCTAGAGGACCTATTTCAGCGTTTTGTTGGATTTTTCGACTTTTTTTGCTTTTTTTAAGCTCTTTTCAACTCATAAAGGGATTATTTACACTTTTTAGAATGTTGTTTCTCTTTTTTCGCATTTTATTGTCAACTATTTTTAAACTTTTTTTCACTTTCTAGAGTGTCTTATTTGTATTTAGCTTTTTCCTTTCTTATTTCAACCTATTTTGAACTTACTGATGAACTTTTTTCACTTTTTACAATATTTTATCACTTTTATGGATTTATTTTGCTTTTTGAGGAATTTTTAAAACCTGTTTTTGCTTTCTAAAGGCTTTGAGGCTTTCGGTTGGATTTTCTCGTCTTTTAAGCCCTTTTTTAACTCACCAAGGATATTTCTATACTTTTTATGATGTGTTTGTCACTTTCAAGGATAGTTTTAACTTTTTGTATGGATCTATTTCTCGTTTGTTTGCATTTTCTATCTCTTTTTAAACCATTTTCACTTTGTAAAGGATTTATTTAGCTTTTTCCAGGATTTTTTCAAATTTCTTTTCCTTATTTCAAGGTTTTTAATTTATCTATTTAGCTTTTTGCTGTTTTCTTTTTCTTATTTCAAGCCCTCTTCAAGTTACTGGAGAGTTTTTTTTTTTACACGATGTTTTTTTCACTTTTTGAAATGTTTACTTCGATTTTTACTGCATCATTTGAACTTTTTTTTGTGAATTTTTTTCAAACTATCTTTTTGTTATTTTTACTATTTGAGGTATTTTTCCAGTTTCAAGATGTTTTATTTAGCTTTGTGCGGGATTTTTTCTCAACTTTCAGGTTATTCTCATTTTTATTTTTCGAATCAATTTTTTGGTATTTTTCACCTCTCCAGAGGTTTTTTTTAGCTTTTTAAGGGATTTAAACAACATTTTTTAAGCTTTTTTTAATTATTTTATTTTTTATAAGGGGATGATTTTCTACTTTTTCTCAACTCTTAGAGACTTTTTGACCTTTCTAGAGGATTTATTTGGCTTTTTAAAGCATTTTATTCACGCTTTCAAAACTTTGTTTTACTTCATTATGTCTGTATTGTATCTATTTTTTTTTTTTTTGATTTGAGATCTTATACATTTTTGTCAAATTTCAAGTCAGTCATTTTCACTTTTGACTTTTGAGTATACCTTTTTTTTCATACAATAATGCTTTTTTCTTCTTTCGAGAAGAGAAAACCATCTGTAAAATATAATAAATATGATAAAATAATAAATAATAATCTAAAATAACTTCACCTTGCGGCTCCATTCCTTCATAACCCTCAAACCCAGGCGCCCTCTCAAATCAGGATTCATCTAAAATTTTTGGCCCAAGATTGCCAATTCCTGCTGCACATCTTTTTTTGATTAGGAATCCCTGTTTTGTTCATAGAGGGCAGCAGCAGTATGAAATAAAACACGATACACTGTTGTGAAATGTCATTAAACTACTATAGTAAGTCATTTCCCGGCCTAGTAATGTAAGTAACTGTTATACTGAAATTTTTTAGTCGTTAAATTCGAAAACACATCTAATTTTCCAGATGCCTTTTACATACTTTCAAGGAATGATAAAAGTCCTCAATTTTCATTTTGAATAAAAATCCAATTACCCACGTAGGCCTTTTGAGTGGATCGATAGAGTCCCGAACCCGTGTTTTAAACATTTTGTAATTACCATCAGTGTTTGACATTTTCCCGCCCGTTAAATTCTTTGATGTTTGGCCATGATGAAATTTTCATTTGTTTATACTTTTTGCATTGTATAATCAAATTATTGAAGATACCACGATGCGTGAAAACGGATTTAAGGATATAAATCAAGTGATTTATCATTTTGCCACACCTCATCGCCTGCTTTCAAGAGCTAGACCCGGTTCTGACAAAATCGTTTATATTCGCTTTATGGCAAATGATGTATTAGTACGGCCAAACGGTTTGATAAGTTGAACATTTATACAGCGTATGCTCATCAAGCTGTTAATTCTTCACTCCCACTTGGCAACACGAAACAAAATAAACAGCAGCTTATCAATTAAAATTTCAAATTTTCAACATCGCTCATTTTTATGGGCGCATCCACGTTGAGCAAGTCACTATAAACCCGTTAGGCGTATTTATTGCCCCCATAAAAAGCCATGGGATGTAAAAATCCGACAAAATAACTATTTTCGAACTTGGTTACCATCGGAATCGCTAACTAGGCTACGCACTGCCTGTACGGATTAAATACGGTGTGAAATGTATATACGTGTTTAGTTTTTGCATTTACTCACTTAGCGCTAAGTTGGAAATGATTTTAGAATAATTTTCAAGTTTTAAAAAGTCGCGCATGCGAATGATAGAAGTGACCTATCACCAGTGATCTCTCACATTATATATCGAAGGGCTCGTTTATTCGTTTTGTTGATATTATGACATTCCAAAAAAGTGTTGATTGTATCCTAAAAAATATAATATTTGAAAAACCACAATATTTTGCTTATTATAAAAGCCAACAACAAGTTTTCGGGTTATGGGTAAGAGGATACGACAATTCTAAAAACGGCGTCAAAAAAATTGTAGGCCTACTCTGTTGCGTCCGGCCTGAGTCTACATTACGGTATCGATTCAGCATTTTCAATATCCCCATTTGATATCATGTAGCATGTAGTAACTTTTATCCGGGACACCCTGTATACATGTTTATAGAGTTAATTGTTTTTGGTTTCCTAAGAAACACTACATAAATTCCAAGAAATTCCAGGCATCTATCATTAGTAATCACATGTTTATCTATCTGAGAGTCCGTTTTTTTCTAGTTGTTTACTGATAAGATGGGATGGGCCGCCGTCGGTCGTGAAAAGGTTGGTTTGGTAACGACCTCACTCGTCAGCACGCTCGTTTTGTATTAAAAGCCGCTGAAATTATTCAGCCCGAATCCAAATTGTCGATTATTGTTGAATTTATTAGTGAAATTAGGTCATTGTGAGTTCATGTACAGGGTGTCCCATTTTGGGTGCTTTTGCGAGGTATCTCCGTTATTTTTATAGATAGAAAGTTGCGGTTTTCTCGACAGTGTGCTACTTTTTCGTGAAACTAAAGATGCCGTTAACAAAATGTTCATAGCCCTTTTGGTTTTGAAGATACAGGGCTAAACTGAAAATGTTGCATTTTAAGGTACCCCTCGTATCTAAACAGATAAGTTATGGAAAATGTGAAAATTGTTTCTTATATAACTTTTCCCGTAGAACTCGATTCTGCCTTCGGAATTAGTATACGGGGTCAGGTCAAAAAGTTATCGGACCCAACTTTATTTTTTCAAATGAACATCCTGTATATTTATGGTCCATAAGATTTGTCTTTTCTTGACCCCGTATACTAATTCCGAAGGCAGAATCGAGTTCCACGGGAAAAGTATATAACTTTCGATTTTGCCTTGGGAATTTGTATACGGGGTCAGGTCAAAAAGTTATAGGCTAAAATTTTTTTTTTTTTAAAGTCATACTCTTATATATTTTTGAAAAGGTAAAGAAAAGACAAATCTTATGGACTATAAATATACAGGGTGTTCCATTTAAAAAAATAAAGTTGGGTCCGATAACTTTGACCTGACCCTGTATACTAATTCCGAAGGCAGAATCGAGTTCCACGGAAAAAGTTATAAAAGAAACAGTTTTCACATTTTCCATAACTTATCTGATAGTTTAGATACGAGGGGTACCTTAAAATGCAACATTTTCAGTTTAGCCCTGTACCTTAAAAACTAAAAGGGCTATGAAAATGTTGTTAACGGCCTTTAGTTTCACGAAAAAGTAGCACACTGTCGCGAAAACCGCAACTTTCTATCTATAAGAATTAAGAATAACGGAGATACCTCGCAAAAGTACTCAAAATGGGACACCCTGTACTGCAACACCTACAGATAAAAAGTAAAGTAAAAGTGGCAATCTTGTGTTGTTTAAGAAGACTTCGCTAATAAATGTTATAATATGATGTTTTTGAGTATTTATTATTAATTATAATTTTGACTAACTTCCTGTAATCACAAAAAAATAAACCTACAAAGTTGTCATTGTTTCTTAATATCATTATGATAATTATTATACATCCACTCAAAACATATACACACATTCAAGTACCTTGGATAACCAGAAATTTTAGTAAAATAAACATTAGTGAAGTAAAGAAAAATTTCAAAGTCAAAACACGAACGCATTGCAAATTTTCTTATTGACAATGCGATGACAGGTGACGCTATGCGACGTTGCCGATTCAATTATATTTGCGTTTTTCAAATTTCGTCTAGTCTACTAAATTATTAAATTGAGTAAATTTCGATTTTTCTATTATTTACAGATTTGTTTCAATTGTTTACTTGCAGTTTTGAAATACTTGAACAATAATGATAGAACTCATTGATAATGGAACAACTTGACAACACTGTAAGTAATGGGTAAGGTTAGTAAAACTATATTCAACTATTACTATAACCTTATTTCAGTTTTAATTAGAGTTGCTTTAAAAAAATTATTAAATGAAAAAGTCCGCTATTCAACCGCTAAAAAAACCGAAAGAAACTTCAACAAAGCCAAAGAAACCTCTACAAATCCAATCAAAATTCCAATGATCCCAAAATACTAAAATAATCAAATCAAATCCAATGGTAACCCCAATAACCTCAAAATAACATAAGTGAATTCAAAGCAACCTAAAAAAACCCAAATGAACAAAAAAAAAACGGTATAAACCAAAACTAAGCCAATTAAATTTCAAATGAACACAAACAAAGAACACAGATAGACTAAGAAAAAAAACAAATAAACTCAAAAGAATCGAAATATATTGAAAAAAAAAACAAAAAAACCATCCAACAAATGCTAATGTAACAAAAAAAAAATGGAAGTACATGAACCTAAGAAAATCGACTAAATCCATCCAAACCAAATTAAACCTTGCAAACAAATCCAGTTTAAGCCAAATATAGGAATGGACAAGGAAAAAAAACTTGAGCAAACTTAAATAAATGCAAAAAACCTCCTATAAACATAAACCCAATTAAAATCAGATAAAAACAGACAAAAAAGCTGAAACAAACCCAAAAAAATCCAAAATAAATCAAACAATAACCAAAATAAACCAAAACAAGCTTAGTGAACAACAAGTTGCAATCACTTGACTACACACAATACAACACGAACCCATAGATCCCGATATACTGGCTACACTTTATTGGTTCTGCACGGAAGACGCCATAATCTGTTGAATCGCAGCTGTCGTTACTAATAATGTATTCACTTTTAAAAAGACGTATTTTACGTCCTTCAAGCAATCAGCTGATTCTCTGGACACGCGGGTCCCTACGGAACTCAATCCAAAAATACATTGAGGCTTTTACGCTGGAAAACCGCCGCTTCACTTTGATATTTGATCTGATACAAATGGTGCGAGTAATTTTTTATTATTGTATATCTATGTATTGATAATAATTATTATGGAAAACAACAACTGGGGATCAGTGAACCTGGATCAGTAGTTGTAGCAATGAATTTGTATAAATAAATCATTATCATCATTATTTGAACAGGAGACAAGTGAACGATCGGTTTTACTGAAATCCGGAATGACATTCTTTGGGAATGATCACATCGCATGAAAACTTGCGCATTAGTCGTTCAGTGTGTGATCGATCACATCCTACACATCCCAGAATCGACCGCCAACTATGAGATAAAATCCAATCTATCGAAACAACGGATATTACAACGCGAAAACTGCGTTACGCTTTTTATCGCCGACCTATGAAGCGGAACGTTTTTATCGAAACGAGTGTAAGTATTTGTAATTTACCGGCAATATTTTTAGCTAAATCACCTCACACGAGGTTTTTTAATCGTTTAGGAGAAACAGCCATCCAATTATTATTAAATTAAATTACGACATTCCGTGCGAATGGAAAATAGTTATTTTATCAGTGTGTAATGAAATTCAGTTCGCGTGCAAAAGCAGGTGGCAATCATGAAATGTGTCATTAGTTGACCCACCCTTCGTGTTTAGCGGAAGTCATTAAGTATATTGCAGTGAGATTTTATGTAAATAAATCTATTTGACTGGTTTACCTAAATATAACAAATCGATACGTGCCAGTTTCGCCGACAAAGGAGCAATATTCCGCGACTTGGGACAATCATCTTGTGAATAAATTACCCTCTCGAAAACTTCCAAAGGCTTGGAGAATTCCTTTGAAGTTTTTAGCCAGAAAAGCGAATTCACTCTTGAGAAAATAAAATATTTGAAGTGAATTCTGCTTCTCCAGATTGACAAAACCACTTTTCCTGTCCCTCTCCCCAAAAAAGCACGCGCCCAGCTTGTGTCAAACATCATCGAACAAACACGAATTAGTCCGTTCCTCCGGTCCCCATTATCTGATTATTCCGTCGGACATCCATTTGAAAAGATTGTGCCGATAAAACGGCCTCAGGCGCAGACCTTTTGAGAAGAGGCCTCAAAAGAAACGCCTAATAATTCCCCTCGAATATTTACATGGGCCGCCTGTGCTGAATACAGATCAGAGGCGCGCCCCATTTACATTACAATGAAAAAAGCGGAATGGACGATAATCGACAAGTGTTTATTTTGGCCCGGCGTGCTTGCCAGTGGTGGGGTGGATTTTTGGTTTATGTCGGATTTGTTTTGCCACCTACGTGATGGGTTTATCTACAAGTCCAGAATATTTAAGGTTGATTGAATTCCACGATAAGGGTTTTGTTTGAAAGTGTACCAGTTATTTCTTTCAACTTGAAAGGAATTTAACTAAAATCGTCCTCGAATACGCCTTCCTCCTAATCGCCTGCACCGCGCCGCCACCCTTTGTGCATTGGGCCTAATGTTACAGTCAATCATTTCATTTATCAAGCTTGAATGATTGGATATATCTCTTATGAGTCGTAGATTCAGCCTACAAGCTCTGACGTCATGGGAATATTTGGTATGTGATCAAGATAGATTTCAGAGATTCTATGGGAAAATATTTTTTTAGACATGGCGCAATGAAAGAAATAGCCGGTGTTATGTCATCGACCAATCAATAAGAACCCGACCCCGCACCATTGATTGATTCATCAGGCGTGGATTTCCATTTGTGCAACAAAATAATCGTGGACAATAATAGCGTGAACAACAAATCGTGCGATGCAATTTATTGCAATTATTTTGGTTTGAAATTGGAAAAAAAGAGGCATTTTACATGGGAACTTGACCAAAATTATTTTTCAAACGGCCCATACACTATGCAACTGGTTGTTCAACAGATTGAATAGTATTTTGACCACCAGTTTTTTGTGAGAATGTTTTAACGTTGTTGGAATTCAACTACATCTACTGACGTTATTTTCAAAGATAATTGGATCAGTGATGGCGCAAATTGAAGATAATTTCATCGTCTATAATTGTTTTCCAATGAAGATTTTTGTCTGACTGTTGATTTTGGAGATACAGCAGATAGAGTAGAAGTATGTCATAACACCTTGTTCCAACGTGGTTAGAACTCAACTACATCTACTGACGTTATTTTTAAAGATAATTGAATCAGTGATGGCGCAAATTGAAGATAATTTCATCGTCTTCAATTGTTCTCCAATGAAGATTCTTGTCAGATTGTTGATTTTGAAGATACAGGTGATAAAGTGGAAGTATGTCAAAACACCTTGTTTTAACGTTGTTATAGAACTCAACTACATCTACTGACGTTATTTTCAAAGATAATTGAATCAGTGATGACGCAAATTGAAGATGATTTCATCGTCTTAAATTGTTTTCCAATGAAGATTTTTGTCAGATTGTTGATTTTCAAGATACAGCTGATAGAGTGGAAGTATGTCATAACACCTTGTTCCAACGTTGTTAGAACTCAACTACATGTACTGACGTTATTTTTAAAGATCATTGAATCAGTGATGGCGCAAATTGAAGATAATTTCATCGTCTTCAATTGTTCTCCAATGAAGATTTTTGTCTGATTGTTGATTTTGAAGATACAGGTGATAAAGTGGAAGTATGTCAAAACACCTTGTTTTAACGTTGTTATAGAACTCAACTACATCTACTGACGTTATTTTCAAAGATAATTGAATCAGTGATGACGCAAATTGAAGATAATTTCATCGTCTTAAATTGTTTTCCAATGAAGATTTTTGTCAGATTGTTGATTTTCAAGATACAGCTGATAGAGTGGAAGTATGTCATAACACCTTGTTCCAACGTTGTTAGAACTCAACTACATGTACTGACGTTATTTTTAAAGATAATTGAATCAGTGATGGCGCAAATTGAAGATAATTTCATCGTCTATAATTGTTTTCCAATGAAGATTTTTGTCTGACTGTTGATTTTGGAGATACAGCAGATAGAGTAGAAGTATGTCATAACACCTTGTTCCAACGTGGTTAGAACTCAACTACATCTACTGACGTTATTTTTAAAGATAATTGAATCAGTGATGGCGCAAATTGAAGATAATTTCATCGTCTTCAATTGTTCTCCAATGAAGATTCTTGTCAGATTGTTGATTTTGAAGATACAGGTGATAAAGTGGAAGTATGTCAAAACACCTTGTTTTAACGTTGTTATAGAACTCAACTACATCTACTGACGTTATTTTCAAAGATAATTGAATCAGTGATGGCGCAAATTGAAGATAATTTCATCGTCTTCAATTGTTCTCCAATGAAGATTCTTGTCAGATTGTTGATTTTGAAGATACAGCTGATAGAGTGGAAGTATGTCATAACACCTTGTTCCAACGTTGTTAGAACTCAACTACATGTACTGACGTTATTTTTAAAGATAATTGAATCAGTGATGGCGCAAATTGAAGATAATTTCATCGTCTATAATTGTTTTCCAATGAAGATTTTTGTCTGACTGTTGATTTTGGAGATACAGCAGATAGAGTAGAAGTATGTCATAACACCTTGTTCCAACGTGGTTAGAACTCAACTACATCTACTGACGTTATTTTTAAAGATAATTGAATCAGTGATGGCGCAAATTGAAGATAATTTCATCGTCTTCAATTGTTCTCCAATGAAGATTCTTGTCAGATTGTTGATTTTGAAGATACAGGTGATAAAGTGGAAGTATGTCAAAACACCTTGTTTTAACGTTGTTATAGAACTCAACTACATCTACTGACGTTATTTTCAAAGATAATTGAATCAGTGATGGCGCAAATTGAAGATAATTTCATCGTCTTCAATTGTTCTCCAATGAAGATTCTTGTCAGATTGTTGATTTTGAAGATACAGCTGATAGAGTGGATGTATGTCATAACACCTTGTTCCAACGTTGTTAGAACTCAACTACATGTACTGACGTTATTTTTAAAGATAATTGGATCAGTGATGGCGCAAATTGAAGATAATTTCATCGTCTATAATTGTTTTCCAATGAAGATTTTTGTCTGACTGTTGATTTTGGAGATACAGCAGATAGAGTAGAAGTATGTCATAACACCTTGTTCCAACGTGGTTAGAACTCAACTACATCTACTGACGTTATTTTTAAAGATAATTGAATCAGTGATGGCGCAAATTGAAGATAATTTCATCGTCTTCAATTGTTCTCCAATGAAGATTCTTGTCAGATTGTTGATTTTGAAGATACAGCTGATAGAGTGGATGTATGTCATAACACCTTGTTCCAACGTTGTTAGAACTCAACTACATGTACTGACGTTATTTTTAAAGATAATTGGATCAGTGATGGCGCAAATTGAAGATAATTTCATCGTCTATAATTGTTTTCCAATGAAGATTTTTGTCTGACTGTTGATTTTGGAGATACAGCAGATAGAGTAGAAGTATGTCATAACACCTTGTTCCAACGTGGTTAGAACTCAACTACATCTACTGACGTTATTTTTAAAGATAATTGAATCAGTGATGGCGCAAATTGAAGATAATTTCATCGTCTTCAATTGTTCTCCAATGAAGATTTTTGTCTGATTGTTGATTTTGAAGATACAGGTGATAAAGTGGAAGTATGTCAAAACACCTTGTTTTAACGTTGTTATAGAACTCAACTACATCTACTGACGTTATTTTCAAAGATAATTGAATCAGTGATGACGCAAATTGAAGATAATTTCATCGTCTTAAATTGTTTTCCAATGAAGATTTTTGTCAGATTGTTGATTTTCAAGATACAGCTGATAGAGTGGAAGTATGTCATAACACCTTGTTCCAACGTTGTTAGAACTCAACTACATGTACTGACGTTATTTTTAAAGATAATTGAATCAGTGATGGCGCAAATTGAAGATAATTTCATCGTCTATAATTGTTTTCCAATGAAGATTTTTGTCTGACTGTTGATTTTGGAGATACAGCAGATAGAGTAGAAGTATGTCATAACACCTTGTTCCAACGTGGTTAGAACTCAACTACATCTACTGACGTTATTTTTAAAGATAATTGAATCAGTGATGGCGCAAATTGAAGATAATTTCATCGTCTTCAATTGTTCTCCAATGAAGATTCTTGTCAGATTGTTGATTTTGAAGATACAGGTGATAAAGTGGAAGTATGTCAAAACACCTTGTTTTAACGTTGTTATAGAACTCAACTACATCTACTGACGTTATTTTTAAAGATAATTGAATCAGTGATGGCGCAAATTGAAGATAATTTCATCGTCATTAATTGTTTTTCAATGAAGATTTTTGTCTGATTGTTGATTTTGAAGATACAGCTGATAGAGTAGAAGTATGTCATAAGACCTTGTTCCAACGTTGTTAGAACTCAACTACATGTACTGACGTTATTTTTAAAGATCATTGAATCAGTGATGGCGCAAATTGAAGATAATTTCATCGTCTTCAATTGTTCTCCAATGAAGATTTTTGTCAGATTGTTGATTTTGAAGATACAGCTGATAGAGTAGAAGTATGTCATAACACCTTGTTCCAACGTTGTTAGAACTCAACTACATCTACTGACGTTATTTTTAAAGATAATTGAATCAGTGATGGCGCAAATTGAAGATAATTTCATCGTCTTCAATTGTTCTCCAATGAAGATTTTTGTCAGATTGTTGATTTTGAAGATACAGGTGATAAAGTGGAAGTATGTCAAAACACCTTGTTTTAACGTTGTTATAGAACTCAACTACATCTACTGACGTTATTTTTAAAGATAATTGAATCAGTGATGGCGCAAATTGAAGATAATTTCATCGTCATTAATTGTTTTTCAATGAAGATTGTTGTCTGATTGTTGATTTTGAAGATACAGCTGATAGAGTAGAAGTATGTCATAACACCTTGTTCCAACGTTGTTAGAACTCAACTACATGTACTGACGTTATTTTTAAAGATCATTGAATCAGTGATGGCGCAAATTGAAGATAATTTCATCGTCTTCAATTGTTCTCCAATGAAGATTTTTGTCTGATTGTTGATTTTGAAGATACAGCTGATAGAGTAGAAGTATGTCATAACACCTTGTTCCAACGTTGTTAGAACTCAACTACATCTACTGACGTTATTTTCAAAGATAATTGAATCAGTGATGACGCAAATTGAAGATGATTTCATCGTCTTAAATTGTTTTCCAATGAAGATTTTTGTCAGATTGTTGATTTTCAAGATACAGCTGATAGAGTGGAAGTATGTCATAACACCTTGTTCCAACGTTGTTAGAACTCAACTACATCTACTGACGTTATTTTCAATGATAATTGAATCAGTGATGACGCAAATTGAAGATAATTTGATCGTCTTCAATTGTTCTCCAATGAAGATTTTTGTCTGATTGTTGATTTTGAAGATACAGGTGATAAAGTGGAAGTATGTCAAAACACCTTGTTTTAACGTTGTTATAGAACTCAACTACATCTACTGACGTTATTTTCAAAGATAATTGAATCAGTGATGACGCAAATTGAAGATAATTTCATCGTCTTAAATTGTTTTCCAATGAAGATTTTTGTCAGATTGTTGATTTTGAAGATACAGCTGATAGAGTGGAGGTATCTCAAATCAGCTTAACTCAACGTTGTTTGAATTCAACTACATCTACTGAAGTTATTTTTAAAGATAATTGAGTCAGTGATGACGAAAATTGAAGATAATTTCATGGTCTTTTATCGTTTTTCAATAAAAAAAAAAAAAAAAATCAGTCCATTAATATGGTAAATTCGCTAAAAGAAAATTAAGATCCGGACCTGTTAATTGACCTTCAAATCGTATGATTTAACACGTCTGGACTAAGTGTATGCTAATAAAACAAAAACAATTCAAGTTAAAAACTACTTTTTTTGAGTTTTAACTGAAAATAACCCTCAAGTCAGCGGAAGTACTTCAAAATTTTATTCGTCAAAATAATGAATTTTGCGAGGAATTTTGTCAAAAAAATCAATCACTTTTCAGCAAGCTGATGTATTTTATTGTAGGAATAAAATTAGATAAATTAATGTGAGAAAAATAAAATTTTTAACTGTTTTTTCTATTCCAGAAATATCCATCTACTCCTACCCAAACGTCTTTCATTATTAGCAGACATAAGAGACAGATGGCGGCACAAACGCAAGCAGGGGAGATCAGGGTGGGTCCCGGCAACCAGGTAAAAGATATTTATGTACGTTGACCAATCCGACCAAACACACGGTAACAAAATTACGTAATTTTTGGAAATTCTTTTTTAGTCACTTTTGCTAACTGTACTCCAATAGACTGGCAGCTTACAGTTGTGGATTGGGCCTTGATAAAACTGAATAAACATATCCAAAGCCCGGAACCAATCAATTCAGAATAATTCTACGGATTAGAGATTAATTAGTGGTGGTTATTTTTTAATGGCGTTATTGTTCGCTTTTTAATGACAGGTGGTGAAGTTTGTTATTAATTGTGGTAAACATTGCTTTTAATGTTTGCTGTTAGTCACTGGTTAAACTTGAACTAGATATTATGATTTGAAGAAAACCCGCTTATATTTAAGTTGTTAATCTGACTTTAGATATTCTAGTCTTGTCGGGGCCGTATTTTTCAAGAAATATATTCGATTAATTAAACAACATTCCGGGTAATCAGGCGCTTTCATTGAAATTTAATACATATTCTTAAAAACTCGAGAAATGTCTCGCCGATAATATCAGGATAATTTATTCGAAAATGAATCAGATTACATAAAATCGCTCAATCACGAACATGAAAACTTAAAAGAAAATTGAAGGTGTTTATACTTTTGTTTTATTTTTTGTGGGTTTAATAAACTTGTTAGAGCTCTTTTATTTTGTATTTTCTTCTTTTTATTCTATTCTGGTTTTTTAGTCTCAACGTTCTTTTTATTGAATTTTATTTTCTTCCGTATATTTAATTTTTTATTTTTACACATTTTTCATTTCCCTTGTTATGTCGAAATGTTTGAAACATTCAACTAAATAGTTTCTTTCGGGCGGTATTTTTCTATTTTTTTTTTTAATTAATCATGTTTATATTTACTTTCTGATCTCATCTTCCATCTATTATTCTTGTCTTTCTTTCTACAAGCTTTAAACATCTTAGTATTTTTTATTTGAACGTTGTTTCGTTTTTTTTTGCTTGTATTGTTTTGAAGGATCTTTTTCCATCCACGCTATTTTTTCTGGTTTTCTTTGTCTTGTTTGATTTATTTAGTTTTGTAAAATGTTTATCAATTTTTTATTTCTTCTATGTAGATATGTTTTGTTAAATTGTATTTTTTTTTAACGCCAGTTCATCAACTCTGCTTTTTTGTATATAATTTTTATTCAACCTATTCTACATTCTATTATCTCACTATGTTTTAAACGGTCTTGTGATCTTTGTTAATGTATTTTTTTATTTTTTATCATGATTCTGATTTTTTTTGACTTTTTTCATTAAATTATGTATCTGATAAGTTATGCAACTTTTTATAAGCAACTGCATTGCTTCACGGCATTTTTCCATGATAATCAAATGAAATATACAGGATGTCATGAAAATAATTCAAGAAACGCTCTATCAGAAATGGATTCAAATTAAAAAAACTCCTAATCCGAAAACTACAAAAAATAAAGCAGTGAATTTTGCAGATATTTTTCCATAATAATCAATGATAAAATATACAGGGTGATTTGAGATAAAGTTAAAAAAAAAGACACTTTCATTTCTACAAACAAGGGACAACCACTCCTAAAAAAGATCATAACTCATCAACTACAAAAGATAGAACAGTGGCACTATAATTTCTACATTACATCTCTTGAAAATGTCCATAACTCGAAAACTACAAAAGATAGAACATTTAATTTTCTACCATTAAATTTGCAAGATAGTTTTCCATAATAATCGATGAAAAAAATATACAGGATGACTTGAAAAAAAAATGGACACCATCATATCCATAAATAAGCGACATCTCATAAAAAAAATCATAACTCGAAAACGAAAAAATAGGGCGGTAAATTTTTCACCATTGAATTTTGGAAATATTTTTCCATAATAACCAATGATAAAATATACAGGGTGATTTGTGATAAAGTTCAGAAAAATTCCATTTAAAATGGACACTATTATTTATACAAACAAGCGACAAGCTCTTATAAAAAAGTTTATAACTCAAAAACCTCGTCAAAAACTACAAAAAAATTTTCCACCTTTGAGTTTTCCAGATATTTTTCCATACCACTCAAAGGCAAAATATACAGGATGACTTGAAAAAAAGTCCTGAAGCGTTCCATTCAAAATAAACACCATAATTTCCATAAACAATCGACGTCTCATCAAAAAATTCATAACTAGAAAACTACAAAAAATAGAGCAGTGAATTTGGCAGATATTTTCCATTTTTCTCCATTGAGTTTTCCACATATCCCCAATAATCAATATACAGGATGAAAAAATGTAGGTTTTTCCAAAAGTATAAAAATCATGTTTAAAAACTGTTTCTAACAATCAATGAAACAAAAATACAGTTACGAAAGTATGATATGGAAATGTAACATCATCTAATTTTTTTTATAAGTTCTAAGTTTTAAAGTATTTTTAAATTCAATTGAAACTGCGAAAAGACCGGTTTTACACCGTAATCATCAAGATAAAACAAAGGTCGGACCTCGCATCTGTGGTAGGTCAGCCATAATACTTAATTATCGATCAGTATATGGATATTCACACTGTAAGCTGTCGTCTCTGTAAATAAAATGACAATTATTGGCATGACTTGCACGAGTAAATCGGGAACCAAAAGAGCATGGTAGTCGGACTTATCGAAGACGGACATCACTGGCTGGACAAAAAATACTTCTGACGTATCGTCTGGCCAGTGGAACTGTGTGTTGTGTAGGTTAGTTGGTATACTTAGATCTAATTTTATCCGGGTTAGTATGGTGTTATATAGTAACTAACACTGTCCTGTCAGTCATACTGTTTTTGTATGCACCTTTTCAGATAATTTAATTTTGATATCCATTGAGATAAGCTCTAAATAACGAACTCCAATTATAATGGATTTGTGTTTGTGTAAAACATTCTTTTGTATTAAAATTTATTTCATTCTCTACAAAGCTCCATAAAATTATCATTGCTTTTGTGTGGGTTTGGGTTTAGTTAGCATTTTTATTTTGGAATTTGTACATGGTGATATAGTTTTATTTAATGATTCATGTGTAGGCTCGACTACCAGATTATAGACCAGGAGTACCCCCTGAAGAGCTGTCGCCAGATCCTGAAGATGAACACGTCAGAGAAGAATTGAGGTGGGTTATGAAATGTTTTTTTTATTTTACACATATCATCATTATTTTGTCGCCGATATTTGCCTTGCAACGCGGGATCTTAGCCACTGTGTTGGTGCGCGAACGCGGTGGAAGCTTATAGATAGTTCTCGAAAGATCTGGGATATTCTTGCATTCTCGGCGAAGGGGCCTGGGATATACAGGGTTTTTCACTTAAAACTCCCCACGTCAATATCTCGGAAACGAATAGGAATATTTGATTTCTGTAAAAAGTAGTCAATGTATGGGGTCGAGTACTTATTTTTCACAGTTAAAAAAATTCGACGCCTAACAAGAGTAAAGCGTCGCGACGCATCGAAAATATTAATCGATTGCAGGAACTTTGAAATTACGCGCATGCAAAAGTACAAGTTATTCATAAACTTTTTTGTTATTCAGTCGAACTCATTTATTCTACTCAGTTTTGAGATATACAGTGTGTCCAAGATAAGAATGTCTATCATGGGGATCTTGAAAACCGTGAGAGATACAAGGTCGGTTAAATGGAGGCAAAGTTGCGTATTTTGATGCTTAACAAAATGCCGTTTTGAATGCCAAGAAACTCCGACTAAGTCCGAAATTATCCGAAAAAAACCGAAATTTTTCAAAATTGTTTTCATTTTTTTCTGACCACATTTGAAGAGATATTTTGAAATGAATGGAACTTCTTCATTGCCACTTTTTGCCCTTTACAAGATAGCGTTATTAAATTGAAGAACCGACGTTTCGTCTATGAGCAGCCATCATCAACTTTGTTTTTTTAAATACGGTCCTGGATTTTTTATTACGGATTTTAAGAGCCTCTCATGTTCCTCAACCGACGATGTATCGCACTCATTAAAAAAGAGGTGTGCGTTTTTGATCCTATTAAAAATGTATTTTTTGTCTCTCTCTAACACATGAGTTCTCATGGAAAAATCCATCAACATAATTTTTTTGAATAATTGCGATACATTGTTGGCTTAGGAACATAAGAGGCCCTCAAAATCCGTCATAAAAAATCCAGGACCGTATTTAAAAAAACAAAGTTGATGATGGCTGCTCATAGACGAAACGTCGGTTCTTCAATTTAATAACGCTATCTTGTAAAGGGCAAAAAGTGGCAATGAAGAAGTTCCATTCATTTCAAAATATCTCTTCAAATGTGGTCAGAAAAAAATGAAAACAATTTTGAAAAATTTCGGTTTTTTTCGGATAATTTCGGACTTAGTCGGAATTTCTTGGCTTTCAAAACGACATTTTGTTAAGCATCAAAATACGCAACTTTGCCTCCATTTAACCGACCTTGTATCTCTCACGGTTTTCAAGATCCCCATGATAGACATTCTTATCTTGGACACACTGTATATCTCAAAACTGAAAAATGAGTTCGACTGAATAACAAAAAAGTTTATGAATAACTTGTACTTTTGCATGCGCGTAATTTCAAAGTTCCTGCAATCGATTATTTTCGATGCGTCGCGACGCTTTACTCTTGGTAGGCGTCGAATTTTTTTAACTGTGAAAAATAAGTACTCGACCCCATACATTGACTACTTTTTACAGAAATCAAATATTCCTATTCGTTTCCGAGATATTGACGTGGGGAGTTTTAAGTGAAAAACCCTGTATAAGACTTCGGGGCCGTCAGTTCAGTTCAGTTATTGATTGGCCGCGAAATATAAATCTAGTCAAACATAAATCAGCTGCGATTGAGAACATAAATATATGTGGTTGTGCTGTAGTGACTTCGAATAAATAAATTGAAGCTAGGCCAGTGTGTCTATCGCGAAAAATATTACAATATTTTGTAGATTTTTGTTTTTTCACACTTCAACTAAACACAGGTTGTAGAAAATAACAAGTCTGCAAAAAGAAAACAGCAGAAATTACAGAAAATTCTTCCGACGGCGTAGGGGTACGTGTGGTGCGTGCCACAGTCAAAACGGGGCAAAAAGCACGGCGTGAAAATGTGATACGGGCCACGGCAGACACGAGATGTATAAAAACGCGACGCGCGAGTCGTTTGACGAGAAACTAAAAACAGCATTCGATACGACTGCGCGTGAAAATTGTACCGGAACGTGAATTTACAGACGGCGAAACTCGTAGGGCTCCAGAAGTTTCTAATGAATGGAGATTTACCGCAATTAAATAGTTAATCAAGACGCGGCGTACGGAAAACGACATTTAAGAGATAATACTGGTTAATAATACAAATTCGAAAATTCTGTAACTCCGTTACTTATTTATATTTTTTGTTCGTATGCTTTTTTTTTCTTTTAGTTCTTTCACGTGTTTCAAACATTTTAATAATCATTCTGCCTCGCAGGAATAAAACAAGGAAAAAATAAGATGAAACACTCAAAACAACATTGCTCCAGAGAGTTCATAATATCTTCCAAAATATTAAAGATAGCGTTCGGAATTTTACAACATTGAATTCGGCAGGAATTTTTCCACTGAATTTATCAAAGAGATCTTCATTGCAGATTTATAATCAGGAAAAAATACGACAAAAAAGTCAAAACAAAAATATATTTGATTGCACCAATCAAATATTGAAGATAGCGTCCTGAATTCTGTACCACTGGATTCATCAGGAATTTGTCCACATCCATAGACAAAATATGACGTCCAGAAATAGAACCAGAATGAAATAAGATATTTTTCTTTTTTAATTTTATGATCCTTGATTGATTCATGTAATACTTCTTCAGCATATTTTGTCACGAGTTTTGATATATGTATTTATTCCTCTTTAACATGTTTTATCACACACAACATTGTTATTTTATATTTGTTTTTTTCACATGTCTTCAACATTTCAGTAATTATTACTTTTTTTGTTCGAAATAAATTTAATAACTTTGAAAGTGATTTGAAAAAATATTCGTTTTATGTATAATGTTGATTAAATTATGAAATTATACAAATTCCCGCAATCATGAACATTAGAATTACCACCAATAGACGGAGATGCCTTCTCCTAATCTTAATTAGAAAAAACAGTTATAGAAAGTGATGTTTTTTTTTCAATTTTGACTTTATTTAATTCTCGATTTAATTCACTCTTTAGGGATCTTCCTTTTGATTGTTTTTTTTTATTTGTTCGTTATTTTGCTACATTTATGTGTTTTTTATGTTCTGAAAATAAATTAATAGAGAATTATGGCACGTTCAAAATACTGATTAAAGTTATTACTGAGTAACCTTATTTTGATAGTGTCCTGTCACTATTGTGTTTTTTTTTTATTTATTTTTTTTCCACCCAAGGCCACTTTTATAAAGCTTTCAAATGATTTTTTAATTTTTAAACGCTCTTTACAACTTTTCGTGGGTTTTCACAATTTATTTATTGGTTATTTTTTCCGCGCTTATTAAACTTATGAATGTACCTACCTATTCAACATCAAGTACAAGTGAATGGATTTTTTTATAGTTTGTAGTGATTTTAATGGTTTTTGATTTCTTTTATTTTTTGGATTGGATTGGACAATATTTTTTCCTTATTTTACTTTTATTTTTCATTTTTATGCTCTTTATCAATATTTTATTATGCTATTGTTGGGAATACATATTTGAACGGATCTCTTTAATTGTTTCCTGGTTTTTTATTCTTTGTTTTTTATTTATACAGTTGACTATACATCTTGGGTTTTTTAATCTTTATTTTTCTATTGGATGGTAGGTTACAGTTCGTTTCACTTATCAGTTTTTTTTTAATTTTATTGTTCAAGGCCATTGTTTTATTCATCAACTCATAGTTGATTTTGAGAAATTAAGATTCATATTCAAATTTTTGATAAACAATGACATATTATGTCAGCATTCGCCATTTTATGTCATTTATTGACAATTAATTAGTAATTTTTTAGTTGACGTTTAGGCATGTTCTATTGGTACGTACAAAACATAAAGCTGGGTTCACATTGAATTCATATTTGCGTTGTGTGGTGTATGTAACGTGCGCAGTAAGTATAACAAATTTAATGAAACAGAAATATTGTATTATGTGAACGTTTAAGAACTTATTATTTGTAACATATCAAAATAATGGCGTTTTTATTAGTGACTATCACAACAGGAAAATTGTCATACTTATTCTCCAATATCAAGTTTAAAATTTCAAATTACTGTCTGCAATCAATTAACTTTATTGAGTAAATACAGATAGTTAGCTTAAAATGTTGCAAATTATTAAAACTAAACAATTTATTTACTCTGTTTCTCTGTTCTATTGCTATAGGTAATTATGAATCTATTTGTACAAATAAAAACCGTTTAGATAAAGCCTGATGTAAACTTTTCAAAACAAGTAGTGTTGGACATTAATTGAACAAAACACGAAATGAAGTACAAGTGTCAAGGTTAAATAATTAAAAAACTTTGATTTTGGAGAAGAAAATCAAAATTATGTTAGCATATAATATTTCGTTTTTCTGTTTTCTATTATTTATCAATAAATGTATTATACATCCATTTTCTATTGGTTAATGTGACTGGTTACTCATACCAGTGACTTTTTTTTCATTACTCAATTGTTTTCGACCAATGAAAAAGATCTAATGTCATTACTACACTGTTTCAGAGCCAATAAGAAAAGTTGGAACCTTCAAATCCATCATTTTGAAACAGCCCATTTGACCATTCATACTTGTTTTATAGTCATTGTGTTAACCTAACCTCACTTTATCCTACAGTACAGTTGTCAAATGAAATTAAATATTGCATAGTTCGCTATAGTACATATCTACTCGCGGGTAATGGCTATTACTCACTCAGATGATTACGCAAACTTCATCCACGTGATACGCAGCATTACCCACTCGTTGAATAATATACGGTTTCTTTATTAGGTTTCAATAATTAAAGTATCGTTCTTTTTTTTATATAAGAAAGATAATATACAATATTGTGACACAAAGCAGGGTCTTATTTATGATTTCAGCATACGTTCGCAACGATCAGCAGCAAAGCCACTTGCGCTTCTAATGCAGATAAATTTGGCTTGCAAGTCACATTTTGATATCATATTATGCAGAATAGTAATTTGCATGAAATGTAGCGCGGTAAGAACATTTTGATGAATATAATGCTGGTGTTTGAATAGGGCAAACGAAGCGAATTAGATACTTGACATATTCTGAATAAAACATACAATTTTGAACTCTATGGATACCAAATCCAATTTGTGTATCTTTGAAAGGATTATCTAGGTTTTAATGGTTTTGAATCAGAACAAAATAAGTTAACTTAACAGAACCATAAAAAAGTTAAAATAATATTGTAACTATAAATCGCAAGTTAATATTGTATACAAACATACAGCATCAAGAATATCACTGGCTTTTGTTCCAAAATCATTAAATATACAATAAAATTCAAATTATTTCAACCGTCAATGAACAGGAATTCGGAGTAACATCAGTTCGTTACAAATTACACCCATGGATTAATGTAGCGTGGCTCCTGACGTAAATGACAGATGTCTTGTATTAATGGGGTTCAACGTTGCCAAGTGGGTGCAGGTGCCTTGATTCAAATAAAGATAAATCAAAATTATTCGTATGTACCATAGACGCACAATAAGAAGACACATAACGCCTATACTTTCAGCATTGAATGTTTTGACCCAAACACAATCATAAAAGAGACTAGCTTTGTTATTGTTTACTCACCGGTGAAATGACAATGTCTGTTGACGTAAACTCACTACTAACGTCCTAACCTCACAAAACAGTATTTGTAAACAATAGCGTCACAACACAAAACTTGAACGTCAATACAAATTTTCACCTCAAAAAGTGTTTTTTGATGATTTGTGACGGAAAACTGAAGATAAATGGTACTATGGTGATTTAAAAGATTAACAGTTGAATTAATTTATTTTTCCTTGTATGTTTTTATAAATATTCAGGGCACATGACAACATAGCTGAAAAAAGAGTAAATATTTATATGAGAGATGTTTGGGTTAGGAATATTTGTTTTGTTACTTGTCTTGTGATATTAAGTCTATGGTATGTACTATGCTCGTTTTGGTGAAGGAGCCTTCAAGTTATATTTTTGATTTTATGTAGCAATTTGGCAACGGTTAATGTGGTGACATCTGTCAATAATAGGTCAGGAGTTGTAGCTGACGTTTAAGCATTGACGAAATAAAAAGGAGAACTCGTAGCTCAATCGTCAATTGGCACCAACAAAATGGCATCCGTGAATTTTTATCATTGTGGATTCTCCTTATTTTGTGTATTTAACATTAGTAGTTATCAATAAACAAAATTAAAACTTAAAACATTTTATAAAAAAAGATTATGAATTCCTCACATCCTTTTATAATTGTTACCTAATTTGACACTGACTGACGCCATTTTTTTGGTGCCAAAACCACTGACATTTTGTAGGGAATTTAATCAACTTTCCTCAAGAATTTTCGTGTTTTTTTTATCCCTGCATTTTTTTACGATATTCAAAATATTCGATTTCTTAACATTTTCCATCAAATTATTTAAAACGCTGTAACTTTTTAACGATTGTGACGATTTTGATGAATCCTGCGCCATTTTGTAGGAAATTTAAACAACTTTCCTCAAGAATTGTGATTTTTTATCCCTGCATTTTTTTACGAAATTCAAAATATTCGATTTTTGGCATTTTCCATCGAATTCTTCAAGACGCTGTAACTTTCGAACAAATAAATCGATTTTGATGAATCCTGCGCCATTTTGTAGGAAATTTAATCAACTTTCCTCAAGAATTTTTGTGATTGTTTATCCCTGCAATTTTTTAGGAAATTCAAAATATTCGATTTCTTGACATTTTTCATCAAATTATTTAAAACGCTGTAACTTTTTAACGATTGTGACGATTTTGATGAATCCTGCGCCATTTTGTAGGAAATTTAATCAACTTTTCTCAAGAATTGTGATTTTTTATCCCTGCATTTTTTTACGAAATTCAAAATATTCGATTTTTGGCATTTTCCATCGAATTCTTCAAGACGCTGTAACTTCCGAACAAATAAATCGATTTTGATGAATCCTGCGCCATTTTGTAGGAAATTTAATCAACTTTCCTCAAGAATTTTTGTGATTGTTTATCCCTGCAATTTTTTAGGAAATTCAAAATATTCGATTTCTTGACATTTTCCATCAAATTATTTAAAACGCTGTAACTTTTTAACGATTGTGACGATTTTGATGAATCCTGCGCCATTTTGTAGGAAATTTAATCAACTTTCCTCAAGAATTGTGATTTTTTTATCCCTGCATTTTTTTACGAAATTCAAAATATTCGATTTTTGGCATTTTCCATCGAATTCTTCAAGACGCTGTAACTTCCGAACAAATAAATCGATTTTGATGAATCCTGCGCCATTTTGTAGGAAATTTAATCAACTTTCCTCAAGAATTTTTGTGATTGTTTATCCCTGCAATTTTTTAGGAAATTCAAAATATTCGATTTCTTGACATTTTCCATCAAATTATTTAAAACGCTGTAACTTTTTAACGATTGTGACGATTTTGATGAATCCTGCGCCATTTTGTAGGAAATTTAATCAACTTTCCTCAAGAATTGTGATTTTTTATCCCTGCATTTTTTTACGAAATTCAAAATATTCGATTTTTGGCATTTTCCATCGAATTCTTCAAGACGCTGTAACTTCCGAACAAATAAATCGATTTTGATGAATCCTGCGCCATTTTGTAGGAAATTTAATCAACTTTCCTCAAGAATTTTTGTGATTGTTTATCCCTGCAATTTTTTAGGAAATTCAAAATATTCGATTTCTTGACATTTTCCATCAAATTATTTAAAACGCTGTAACTTTTTAACGATTGTGACGATTTTGATGAATCCTGCGCCATTTTGTAGGAAATTTAATCAACTTTCCTCAAGAATTGTGATTTTTTATCCCTGCATTTTTTTACGAAATTCAAAATATTCGATTTTTGGCATTTTTCATCGAATTCTTCAAGACGCTGTAACTTCCGAACAAATAAATCGATTTTGATAAATCCTGCGCCATTTTGTAGGAAATTTAATCAACTTTCCTCAAGAATTCTTGTGATTTTTTATCCCTGCATTTTTTTACGAAATTCAAAATATTCGATTTTTGGCATTTTCCCTCGAATTCTTCAGAACGCTGTAACTTCCGAACGAATAAACCGATTTTGATGAATCCTGCGCCATTTTGTAGGAAATTTAATCAACTTTCCTCAAGAATTTTTGTGATTTTTTATCCCTGCATTTTTTTACGAAATTCAAAATATTCGATTTCTCGACATTTTCCATCAAATTATTTAAAACACCGTAAGTTTTGAACGAATGGACCGATTTTTATGAATCCTGCGACATTTTGTAGGGAATTTAATCAACTTTCCTCAAGAATTCTTGTGATTTTTTATCCCTGCATTTTTTTACGAAATTCAAAATATTTGATTTCTTGACATTTTCCATTAAATTATTTAAAACACCGTAAGTTTTGAACGAATGGACCGATTTTTATGAATCCTGCGACATTTTGTAGGGAATTTAATCAACTTTCCTCAAGAATTCTTGTGATTTTTTATCCCTGCATTTTTTTACGAAATTCAAAATATTTGATTTCTTGACATTTTCCATCAAATTATTTAAAACGCCTTGAGTTTTGACGAATGCACCGATTTTGATGAATCCTGCGACATTTTGTAGGGAATCTAATCAACTTTTCTCAAGAATTTTTGTGGTTTTTTATTCCTGCATTTTTTTACGAAATTCAAAATATTCGATTTCTTAACATTTTCCATAAAATTATTTAAAACGCTGTTACTTTTTAACGATTGGGACGATTTTGATGAATCCTGCGCCATTTTGTAGGGAATTTAATCATTTTCCCTCAAGAATCTTTGTGATTTTTCATCCCTGCAATTTTTTACGAAATTCAAAATATTCGATTTCTTGACATTTTCCATCAAATTATTTAAAACGCTGTAACTTTTTAACGAATGGACTGATTTTGATGAATCCTGCTCCATTCTGTAGGGAATTTAATAAACTCTCCTCAAGAATTTTTGTGATTTTTTATCCCTGCATTTTTTTACGAAATTCAAAATATTCGATTTCTTGACATTTTCCATCAAATTATTTAAAACACCGTAAGTTTTGAACGAATGGACCGATTTTTATGAATCCTGCGACATTTTGTAGGGAATTTAATCAACTTTCCTCAAGAATTCTTGTGATTTTTTATCCCAGCATTTTTTTACGAAATTCAAAATATTTGATTTCTTGACATTTTCCATCAAATTATTTAAAACACCGTAAGTTTTGAACAAATGGACCGATTTTTGTGAATCCTGCGACATTTTGTAGGGAATTTAATCAACTTTCCTCAAGAATTCTTGTGATTTTTTATCCCTGCATTTTTTTACGAAATTCAAAATATTTGATTTCTTGACATTTTCCATCAAATTATTTAAAACGCCTTGAGTTTTGACGAATGGACCGATTTTGATGAATCCTGCGACATTTTGTAGGGAATCTGATCAACGTTTCTCAAGAATTTTTGTGGTTTTTTATTCCTGCATTTTTTTACGAAATTCAAAATATTCGATTTCTTAACATTTTCCATAAAATTATTTAAAACGCTGTTACTTTTTAACGATTGGGACGATTTTGATGAATCCTGCGCCATTTTGTAGGGAATTTAATCATTTTTCCTCAAGAATCTTTGTGATTTTTCATCCCTGCAATTTTTTACGAAATTCAAAATATTCGATTTCTTGACATTTTCCATCAAATTATTTAAAACGCCTTGAGTTTTGACGAATGGACCGATTTTGATGAATCCTGCGACATTTTGTAGGAAATCTAATCAACTTTCCTCAAGAATTTTTGTGATTTTTCATCCCTGCAATTTTTTACGAAATTCAAAATATTCGATTTCTTGACATTTTCCATCAAATTATTTAAAACGCTGTAACTTTTTAACGAATGGACTGATTTTGATGAATCCTGCTCCATTCTGTAGGGAATTTAATAAACTCTCCTCAAGAATTTTTGTGATTTTTTATCCCTGCATTTTTTTACGAAATTCAAAATATTCGATTTCTTGACATTTTCCATCAAATTATTTAAAACACCGTAAGTTTTGAACGAATGCACCGATTTTTATGAATCCTGCGACATTTTGTAGGGAATTTAATCAACTTTCCTCAAGAATTCTTGTGATTTTTTATCCCAGCATTTTTTTACGAAATTCAAAATATTTGATTTCTTGACATTTTCCATCAAATTATTTAAAACACCGTAAGTTTTGAACAAATGGACCGATTTTTGTGAATCCTGCGACATTTTGTAGGGAATTTAATCAACTTTCCTCAAGAATTCTTGTGATTTTTTATCCCTGCATTTTTTTACGAAATTCAAAATATTTGATTTCTTGACATTTTCCATCAAATTATTTAAAACGCCTTGAGTTTTGACGAATGGACCGATTTTGATGAATCCTGCGACATTTTGTAGGGAATCTGATCAACGTTTCTCAAGAATTTTTGTGGTTATATATTCCTGCATTTTTTTACGAAATTCAAAATATTCGATTTCTTAACATTTTCCATAAAATTATTTAAAACGCTGTTACTTTTTAACGATTGGGACGATTTTGATGAATCCTGCGCCATTTTGTAGGGAATTTAATCATTTTTCCTCAAGAATCTTTGTGATTTTTCATCCCTGCAATTTTTTACGAAATTCAAAATATTCGATTTCTTGACATTTTCCATCAAATTATTTAAAACGCCTTGAGTTTTGACGAATGGACCGATTTTGATGAATCCTGCGACATTTTGTAGGGAATCTAATCAACTTTTCTCAAGAATTTTTGTGGTTTTTTATTCCTGCATTTTTTTACGAAATTCAAAATATTTGATTTCTTGACATTTTCCATTAAATTATTTAAAACACCGTAAGTTTTGAACAAATGGACCGATTTTTGTGAATCCTGCGACATTTTGTAGGGAATTTAATCAACTTTCCTCAAGAATTCTTGTGATTTTTCATCCCTGCATTTTTTTACGAAATTCAAAATATTTGATTTCTTGACATTTTCCATTAAATTATTTAAAACACCGTAAGTTTTGAACAAATGGACCGATTTTTGTGAATCCTGCGACATTTTGTAGGGAATTTAATCAACTTTCCTCAAGAATTCTTGTGATTTTTTATCCCTGCATTTTTTTACGAAATTCAAAATATTTGATTTCTTGACATTTTCCATTAAATTATTTAAAACACCGTAAGTTTTGAACAAATGGACCGATTTTTGTGAATCCTGCGACATTTTGTAGGGAATTTAATCAACTTTCCTCAAGAATTCTTGTGATTTTTTATCCCTGCATTTTTTTACGAAATTCAAAATATTCGATTTCTCAACATTTTCCATAAAATTATTTAAAACGCTGTTACTTTTTAACGATTGGGACGATTTTGATGAATCCTGCGCCATTTTGTAGGGAATTTAATCATTTTTCCTCAAGAATCTTTGTGATTTTTCATCCCTGCAATTTTTTACGAAATTCAAAATATTCGATTTCTTGACATTTTCCATCAAATTATTTAAAACGCCTTGAGTTTTGACGAATGGACTGATTTTGATGAATCCTGCGACATTTTGTAGGAAATCTAATCAACTTTTCTCAAGAGTTTTTGTGGTTTTTTATTCCTGCATTTTTTTACGAAATTCAAAATATTCGATTTCTTGACATTTTCCATAAAATTATTTAAAACGCTGTTACTTTTTAACGATTGGGACGATTTTGATGAATCCTGCGCCATTTTGTAGGGAATTTAATCATTTTTCCTCAAGAATCTTTGTGATTTTTCATCCCTGCAATTTTTTACGAAATTCAAAATATTCGATTTCTTGACATTTTCCATCAAATTATTTAAAACGCCTTGAGTTTTGACGAATGGACTGATTTTGATGAATCCTGCGACATTTTGTAGGAAATCTAATCAACTTTTCTCAAGAGTTTTTGTGGTTTTTTATTCCTGCATTTTTTTACGAAATTCAAAATATTTGATTTCTTGACATTTTCCATTAAATTATTTAAAACACCGTAAGTTTTGAACAAATGGACCGATTTTTGTGAATCCTGCGACATTTTGTAGGGAATTTAATCAACTTTCCTCAAGAATTCTTGTGATTTTTCATCCCTGCATTTTTTTACGAAATTCAAAATATTTGATTTCTTGACATTTTCCATTAAATTATTTAAAACACCGTAAGTTTTGAACAAATGGACCGATTTTTGTGAATCCTGCAACATTTTGTAGGGAATTTAATCAACTTTCCTCAAGAATTCTTGTGATTTTTTATCCCTGCATTTTTTTACGAAATTCAAAATATTTGATTTCTTGACATTTTCCATTAAATTATTTAAAACACCGTAAGTTTTGAACAAATGGACCGATTTTTGTGAATCCTGCGACATTTTGTAGGGAATTTAATCAACTTTCCTCAAGAATTCTTGTGATTTTTTATCCCTGCATTTTTTTACGAAATTCAAAATATTCGATTTCTTGACATTTTCCATCAAATTATTTAAAACGCCTTGAGTTTTGACGAATGGACCGATTTTGATGAATCCTGCGACATTTTGTAGGGAATTTAATCAACTTTCCTCAAGAATTCTTGTGATTTTTTATCCCTGCATTTTTTTACGAAATTCAAAATATTTGATTTCTTGACATTTTCCATTAAATTATTTAAAACACCGTAAGTTTTGAACAAATGGACCGATTTTTGTGAATCCTGCGACATTTTGTAGGGAATTTAATCAACTTTCCTCAAGAATTCTTGTGATTTTTCATCCCTGCATTTTTTTACGAAATTCAAAATATTTGATTTCTTGACATTTTCCATTAAATTATTTAAAACACCGTAAGTTTTGAACAAATGGACCGATTTTTGTGAATCCTGCGACATTTTGTAGGGAATTTAATCAACTTTCCTCAAGAATTCTTGTGATTTTTTATCCCTGCATTTTTTTACGAAATTCAAAATATTTGATTTCTTGACATTTTCCATTAAATTATTTAAAACACCGTAAGTTTTGAACAAATGGACCGATTTTTGTGAATCCTGCGACATTTTGTAGGGAATTTAATCAACTTTCCTCAAGAATTCTTGTGATTTTTTATCCCTGCATTTTTTTACGAAATTCAAAATATTCGATTTCTTAACATTTTCCATAAAATTATTTAAAACGCTGTTACTTTTTAACGATTGGGACGATTTTGATGAATCCTGCGCCATTTTGTAGGGAATTTAATCATTTTTCCTCAAGAATCTTTGTGATTTTTCATCCCTGCAATTTTTTACGAAATTCAAAATATTCGATTTCTTGACATTTTCCATCAAATTATTTAAAACGCCTTGAGTTTTGACGAATGGACTGATTTTGATGAATCCTGCGACATTTTGTAGGAAATCTAATCAACTTTTCTCAAGAGTTTTTGTGGTTTTTTATTCCTGCATTTTTTTACGAAATTCAAAATATTCGATTTCTTGACATTTTCCATAAAATTATTTAAAACGCTGTTACTTTTTAACGATTGGGACGATTTTGATGAATCCTGCGCCATTTTGTAGGGAATTTAATCATTTTTCCTCAAGAATCTTTGTGATTTTTCATCCCTGCAATTTTTTACGAAATTCAAAATATTCGATTTCTTGACATTTTCCATCAAATTATTTAAAACGCCTTGAGTTTTGACGAATGGACTGATTTTGATGAATCCTGCGACATTTTGTAGGAAATCTAATCAACTTTTCTCAAGAGTTTTTGTGGTTTTTTATTCCTGCATTTTTTTACGAAATTCAAAATATTTGATTTCTTGACATTTTCCATTAAATTATTTAAAACACCGTAAGTTTTGAACAAATGGACCGATTTTTGTGAATCCTGCGACATTTTGTAGGGAATTTAATCAACTTTCCTCAAGAATTCTTGTGATTTTTTATCCCTGCATTTTTTTACGAAATTCAAAATATTCGATTTCTTAACATTTTCCATAAAATTATTTAAAACGCTGTTACTTTTTAACGATTGGGACGATTTTGATGAATCCTGCGCCATTTTGTAGGGAATTTAATCATTTTTCCTCAAGAATCTTTGTGATTTTTCATCCCTGCAATTTTTTACGAAATTCAAAATATTCGATTTCTTGACATTTTCCATCAAATTATTTAAAACGCCTTGAGTCTTGACGAATGGACCGATTTTGATGAATCCTGCGACATTTTGTAGGGAATCTAATCAACTTTTCTCAAGAATTTTTGTGGTTTTTTATTCCTGCATTTTTTTACGAAATTCAAAATATTCGATTTCTTGACATTTTCCATAAAATTATTTAAAACGCTGTTACTTTTTAACGATTGGGACGATTTTGATGAATCCTGCGCCATTTTGTAGGGAATTTAGTCATTTTTCCTCAAGAATCTTTGTGATTTTTCATCCCTGCAATTTTTTACGAAATTCAAAATATTCGATTTCTTGACATTTTCCATCAAATTATTTAAAACGCCTTGAGTTTTGACGAATGGACCGATTTTGATGAATCCTGCGACATTTTGTAGGAAATCTAATCAACTTTTCTCAAGAATTTTTGTGGTTTTTTATTCCTGCATTTTTTTACGAAATTCAAAATATTCGATTTCTTAACATTTTCCATAAAATTATTTAAAACGCTGTTACTTTTTAACGATTGGGACGATTTTGATGAATCCTGCGCCATTTTGTAGGGAATTTAATCATTTTTCCTCAAGAATCTTTGTGATTTTTCATCCCTGCAATTTTTTACGAAATTCAAAATATTCGATTTCTTAACATTTTCCATAAAATTATTTAAAACGCTGTTACTTTTTAACGATTGGGACGATTTTGATGAATCCTGCGCCATTTTGTAGGGAATTTAATCATTTTTCCTCAAGAATTTTTGTGATTTTTCATCCCTGCTATTTTTTACGAAATTCAAAATATTCGATTTCTTGACATTTTCCATCAAATTATCTAAAACGCTGTAACTTTTTAACGAATGGACTGATTTTGATGAATCCTGCTCCAATTTGTAGGGAATTCAATCAACTTTTCTCAATAATTTTTGTGATTTTTTATCCCTGCATTTTTTTACGAGATTCAAAATATTCGATTTCTTGACATTTTCCATCAAATTATTTAAAACGCCCTGAGTTTTGACGAATGGACCGATTTTGATGAATCCTGCGACATTTTGTAGGAAATCTAATCAACTTTCCTCAAGAATTTTTGTGATTTTTCATCCCTGCTATTTTTTACGAAATTCAAAATATTCGATTTCTTGACATTTTCCATCAAATTATCTAAAACGCTGTAACTTTTTAACGAATGGACTGATTTTGATGAATCCTGCTCCAATTTGTAGGGAATTCAATCAACTTTTCTCAATAATTTTTGTGATTTTTCATCCCTGCAATTTTTTACGATATTCAAAAAATTTGATTTCTTGACATTTTCCATCAAATTATTTAAAGTTTTGAACGAATGGACCGATTTTGATGAATCCTGCGCCATTTTGTAGGGAATTTATTAAACTTTTCTCAAGAATTTTTGTGATTCTGTATCTCTCTTAATTTTGACGAAATTCAAAATATTCGATTTGTTGACATTTTCAAACAAATTCAATTTTTCAAAATGCCGTAATTTCTGAACGAATAAAACTATTTTGAAAAATCCTGCGCCATTTTGTAGGGAATTTATTCAACTTTTCTCAAGAATTTTTGTGATTCTGTATCTCTCTTAATTTTGACGAAATTCAAAATATTCGATTTGTTGACATTTTCAAACAAATTCAATTTTTCAAAATGCCGTAATTTCTGAACGAATAAAACTATTTTGAAAAATCCTGCGCCATTTTGTAGGAAATTTAATCAACTTTTCTCAACAAAGTTTGTGAATTTTTAACCTTTCAAGTTTTGACGAAATCGGGGACGTAATTCACAATATTCGATTTTTTACATTTTCCTTCAAATTCTTTACAACAAGATTGTTGTGATTTTTTACTGTAGGGTATCCCATAGAAAAGAGATATTGATCCGTATCATCTCTTATCTATGGTCGTGACAAACTCTAGCTCTAAGGAGTAGTAAAAAGAGGCAAGATGGTCATGGACGGCGATTTACACCGCACAAATTGAAGTAATATCGACAGTGGCGTGCCGGTTGGAAATTAATCTAAGTAGTCATATCCATAACCGCACGTCACATAACTTCGAATATTAATAGACTCGATTGCCTCAAACTTATGTCATATTTCAAAAACTGACCAAAAAACAATTTTTGTAAATGAAGAAAATATAAAGATTAGGGCGTAATAATACCATACACGTTCAAAAGACTAACCTACGACCCTTAATAATGTAATTAATTATTGAAAATTGCACCTTGCTACGCCCACCAGAAACGCGCGTATCGTCGTGATACTCGTGACGTCACAGTAGAAGTAAAATATTTTTACATTCTATCCTCGGTCGGTTGCCCCTATTTACAATGATAAAATGTATAGAATGTGTTCAATTGTAACAAAAAACCAAATTCCAGATGGATTCCTGCAATGACCATGGACTCGGACTTGTTGATGTACCTGCGAGCGGCCAGAAGTATGGCCGCTTTCGCAGGTATGTGCGATGGCGGCTGTCCAGAAGATGGCGCCAATGCTGCATCACGAGACGATACAACTATCAATGCCTTAGACGTGGTGAGTTGTATGTCTCATCTTATATCCCATATAATCAAATTACTATAAACTTCTAAAAATCAATTTTTGTCAGCTTCATGATTCAGGATATGATCCTGGACGAGCGTTACAAGCACTAGTCAAATGTCCCGTGCCCAAAGGAATCGATAAAAAATGGAGCGAGGAAGAAACAAAGAGATTTGTTAAAGGACTGAGACAGTTTGGTAAAAACTTTTTCAGGATACGCAAGGATTTGTTGCCTCACAGAGATACAGTATGTTATTGAAAAATGTTGTGGTGGATATTACCGTGATTTTATTTAGCCGGAACTGGTGGAATTTTACTATTTGTGGAAAAAGACACCGGGAGCGAATAACAATCGCCCTCATAGAAGGCGAAGACAAGGTTCATTGCGCAGAATCCGGAATACGAGGAATAGTCGCGGAGGTACGACCGCCGGCACGGCAGGTAAGTTGTGGTAAGCCAAGATAGAGGTGGCCTAAAGAAATGCTCATATTGGGTGTGACGGATGGTGCTGGTCACGTGTGTTGGGGACAGAAAACAGAAAAATCAATTTCATTCATTGGATCAGCAAATATTTTTTTGTCTCATTCACATTGGGCACAGCAACACGGTACACACCACACCTTTGGACGATATCCAGGTATCACTTGATGTCAGTAGTTTTGTATCATTTGTGATTGCTGTGATTCTCTTTTATAAGATCGCTTAACTCACTAACAGTCTATTTTGTACTAACACCACTATTCCTATACTAATCCAATTTAAACCAAAAATTGTAATTTTTGTAAAACGAGAAATATTTGCACTAATGGGATGGCAAATTATAATCTGGTTTTAGTTTTCATGTATGTTTCAGAGGGCGCTGCGTACGCTATCTTTATTCAATTTAATTTGCGCAGATTTTTTTTGTCAGTAAACTTCTGTTGTCAAACATGGGTGGAGCTTATTCTGACTTCAAACAAATTTGTTTTACATGGTGAAAAACCCATGAGGAAATTTTTGTTCAGTGTTTTTGAGTTTTCCACAAGCAAATAAGACAAGAGTGATATTTACTGGAATCATTAACTATATCATACTCAATGACTGGAATCATATCAGTTACTGATAAGGTAAGTTTTCTAGTGTATAAATAATAATTGAAAACATTTTGAGGTTATGTTGTTTTCACTTATAATCTCCCTGGAGCTCGAATTATTTCCGGAAATTTTGTCGAGTTGCGAATTTTCTTGAAAAATTCGCAACGAGAACAAATTTCCGGATTTTTAATTCGAGCTCTAGGGAGATTCGGCAAGAAAATTTCATGCCAAAACTGATCATTGGAAAAAAAATAACCCAGGACTCACCTCGCATTTAGTGGAAGAAACCAACGGCTCCTTACTCTACTCGCCATTGAGGAAGAAAGAAGGGAATCAGGATTTTATAAAACATTTGGAAGTTATAACCAATCTTGTCCATAATTGATAACATTGCAACTTTGTATTGGAAGTTGAAAATAAATCATTTATCAAAAATATTTGTCAGTGTTTTAAACAGCTGTCAAGCACTCGCGGCTGGATGTAGCTCCCATGCACCAACAACAGTGTTGCCGTTTGCCTTATCTCTGTCTGTGAAAGTTGGGTTGGGTTGGGATTGTTTGGGAGAGTGGGGACGGCAACACTGTAATCATATGGGAGCTACATCCAGATGCAAAGCCAGGGTGATTTCCACTTATTAATCTTTCAGTCACGTGATTATGAGCAGGGTGATTTCCGATAAAATTAGGTCATAGCAACATAATAAAATGCAAGCCTATGATTGGTTAGAATTGACTGGTAGGAAATTTTCATTCTAATCGTTTCAATCGACGTTTTTTCAGATTATTCCAAGAAAAATTACTCTTAACTACTTTGAACCATGTTTTTAAGCTTTCTAGTATTAAATTGCTTTCTTTGAGAACGACAATAAACGCTTGAAAATATTTTGAGGTTATGGTACAGATGGTATTGTTTTTGTTATGAAAATTCCAAAATAACATTTTGATAGTTTTGTTGTCGTTTCAGAGCAAGCATTAACATGTACTTCACATAGTAAGGTGGAGGACATGCTTTAAAGCCGTTTTCTTTGGTAAAGTCTGCAAAAATCAGATTAAAAAGTGAACAACATAACCTCAAAGTGTTTTCAATTATCACTATCGACCAAACCAAATTTAATATCACTGCTAAAAGTGTTATTTGCTTTTAACAAATTCGAAAACTCTCAACAAAAATTTCCTTGTGAGATTTTAGCATGGGATATGAGTTTGGAGTCATAAGCTACAGGACGACCAAACAAAGAAAAAAATTCCAAGACTTGGATAGTTAACAAAGTTAGAAAAAATCATTTGAAGCCACATGAAGGAAAAAAAACAAACATTCCAAGCATCCATGAATAAAATGAGTAAAAAACGTACAGGGTGATTCACTTTATAATGACCCCTCCTCTAACTCATTCTATACAAGGTGTACAGAAAAAAATTGGAGACAAAAGTTGTTTGGTTTATACCCACTTAAATTTTTAAATTTGCAGAATCATTTATACAGGGTATCCCAAAAGCTGTCCGCAGCACTCAACTTTGAAATTTTAAATAAGACGCCCTATATTTTACCTCATTTTTAGTCTCTACGTTAAATTCTAAGTCAAATGTGTATAAGGTATATTTATCTTATCTCTTGTCGCTTTCGAGATAAAAGCTGTTGAATTTTGTGGAAAATCCAATACTTTGACCTCCCTCTAACTCATTTTACACAAGGTGTAGAAAAAGAGGTGTGATACAAAAGTTGTTTGGTTTATACTGAATTGTTTAAATCGGACCAAGGTGTCCCAAAAGCAAATTATTTAAAATTTTTAATAAGACACCCCTGTATTTTATTTTATTTTACAGATTTAACTTGAAATTTAACATAGAATTTAAAAATGAAATCAAAAACATGATGTCCCATGTAAAATTTTCAAGTTGGATGCTGTGGTCAGCATTTGGGACACCCCGTATAAACGATACTGGTAGTATTAAATGAAACCAAACAACTTTTGTCTGAAACTTTTTTGTACACCTTGTTAAAAATGAGTTAGAGGGGGGGTCAATATGTTGTACGTTTATTAAAACCTTCCGAAATGAAAAAAATCATCAAAACAAAATTCGCAAACTTGAAATAATATTTTAAAAATGTGAAAAAATGCTCTGATTAGTTGAAAAAAAAATGGAAAATGAAACATCTCAAAGTGGGAAAAAATAGCCAGAAAGATAATTAAAACCACTCGATAACTCTGCATGAGCAATGACCATCAAGTTTTCTGGATAATATTGAAAATCCCAACGTAAAGGGAAAAAAAATGTATAATGGAAACAAGATCTTCTAACAATGTACCTAAAAAGATTAACAAAAAAATTCCAAATCCTACAACGTTAACAGAGTGTGAAAGAGACCTACTATTGAATAACAGTAAGTGCGGGTGATGATGGCTACTACAGTTTTTGTAACAGCTGAATTTATCAAGACTGGGCTTATCTAACCTCACTTTGTCCTTCAATTGTCAAAATGGTCAATTGTGCAGTGTTATTTTGTAATTAATTAATTTGCATAACTCCGTTATTTTTCAATTTATGGAGCCGGGAAAGAACGTGGAAGAGGTTTAGGTGGAAGGAACAATGATGACCCACGTTTCGTCAAAGTGACATCATCAGGATCATTATATTGAGCTATATACCACATTAAATCTTCTGCGATTTTCACCTTTGATTTTTTTTTGGTTCTCGTTTAGTTTGATTGGTATCTATATTTTTATAAGTACACTGTGTACAGGGTGATCAGTTAAGGATAGCGAGCTGCCATATTTCGGAAACTATTCATCGTAGCTTGCGGCAAAAAAGTTTATTAGTAAAACGGCTGGAAAATATTTTCAAGTTTTTGAAATGGTCGCTATGGGGCGTAACAACCAACACCAAGTAGAAAAATATGATTTTTATGGAATTTTGTCCAATGAAAATATATCGATGAGCTCATTTTCGGATTTACTGACTATTTACCCACACTTTTTGTCTAAAACGTTTTTTTCTATCCATCATAATAAAGTGGTGGGGGAAGCTCAATTGTTTTTTTAAACAAACGGAGATTTCTTCCGTTTCGCTTGACCGATTTTAACGAACTTGGGCTCATATGAAAGAGAATAGTCTGCGCTATAAAATGCACATTTGCTTTTTAATTTGTGACATTCGCTGTCGCCGCTAGATGGCGTTAATTGAAATGGTAGCATATTTTTGAGTTTTTTCCAAAAAAATCAAATGTAATGGTATATTCATTTTTATATATTTTAAAAGGGGATACATTTTTCTATTAAAAGATTGAAAAAAAAACAAAAAATTAATGATTATACCATTACATTTGAATTTTTTGGAAAAAACTCAAAAATATGCTACCATTTCAGTTAACGCCATCTAGCGGCGACGGCGAATGTCACAAATTAAAAAGCAAATGAGCATTTTATAGCGCAGACTATTCTCTTTCATATGAACTCAAGTTCGTTAAAATCGGTCAAGCGAAACGTAAGAAATCTCCGTTTGTTTAAAAAAACAATTGAACTTCCCCCACCACTTTATTATGATAGATAGAAAAAAACGTTTCAGACAAAAAGTGTAGGTAAATAGTCAGTAAATCCGAAAATGAGCTCATCGATATATTTTTATTGGACAAAATTCTATAAAAATCCTATTTTTCTACTTGGTGTTGGTTGTTACGCCCCCTAGCGACCATTTCAGAAACTTGAAAATATTTTCCAGGTTTTTCTCTTGGCCGTGTAAGTGATAAAAAAAATTTCCGCAAGCCCCCACGATGAATAGTTTCCGAGATATGGCCGCTCGCTATCCTCAACTGATCACCCTGTACAGTTGACTTTTTACGAGACAATGCGTTCTTATTGGGACCCCCTTTAAAACTACCTACTTGATGAAATGGAAAAATGTTACTAAAATCTTTTGAAAGTGCTACAAAAGTTGTTATAAAGTTAGTGTAAATATACTAATGAATAAAACTCTTTAAAATTGAATAGAATGAAAACATTTGTTAAAAAAAGTGGATCCAACCCTCACGGATTAGCAAAAATCATCCAAAAAACTCAAACTCAAACAAAACCCCCCCAAAAATACGAATCTATGAGAAAATATGTTCCACGATGGAAAATGAAATATCATCAAACAAGACAAAGAAAATCGATCTTAAGTGAAAGAATAAACTTGATAAAATCATAATAAAAAGACAAAAAACATAATCGTTAAATTAAACAAAAATATTTTGAAAAATGAAAATCAATGGAAAAAATACTAAATAGTACCTCAAGAAGAATGTGAAAGAAGTAAATGAGCTAGAAAGTTCTTAAAAAACTTGAACAAAAACTCCCTGGAAACAGACTTTTGCTTCCACTGACCTGAATAAATGGGATAACCACAATTAATGGGACCGGCATCACATGGAGGCAGATACTAGCCGTTAAAAAGATACAGGGTGTTAAAAGTTAAGCTTTATTTTCGACAAATTTCGATTATTTTTAAACGGATGAAGATAACAGATTCAAAATTGGCATACTAGCTTTTTCAAAGGTAATAAATTCGAATTCGATATTGGTTTGAACCCAATTACTAGAGGGCGCCTTCTACGTACTTGATGATGAATTAATGTTTTTACTGTCATACTAAGAAAGAGTCAATCTTTCTACGTAGAAAATTTACTCTTGATAAATGACAAAAAAGCTATTCGACTTTGAAAGTAAAAATACCGAAAAAGTAAATAAAAATCCTAAAAAATATCACGTGGTAAAACAGAAAAAATTATATGTTTTGACCCCAAATCCCATGTAAATAATTCCCAAATTGATTTGGCTGCATGCGGTTTATTGGTGCATAGAATAGAAGTGGTAGCTTTACGTTGGCAGTTGGGAATATTAAACCAAACATATTTCCAACTTTCAATGGCTAAAATATGAGCATTACATTTCATACTGTTTTAATCAACTGCTTTATCCAGAGAATTTTGTAAAAGAGAACATGATTACAAATTCCTGCAAATTTGGACAGTTTTTTAGGCCACCCCTACAAAATATACAGGACCACAACTTCACTACTTTTAATTTCTTTAAGTATGGCTATAGTTTTATGTGTAGTGATCTGACCTGTATATTTTAGTACTGCATCTTGTTTTCGTAGTTTTTTGACGTTTGGAAACAAAACTAGTACTGTTTGTACTAGATTCCGTTTCCAAGCAACTTATAAAGCTGTCTTTACTGAACGATTTATGAATCTAATCAAACAAGTCAACGGGATTTGTGATAAAGTTTTATTGACGAGTGTGTTGAGTTTATGATGAGGAAGGCGAAATAATTGAGTTTTAAAAAATTAATTTTTACAAGTTTAAGAATGGGACAGCCACGTGCTACCCAATGACTTAGCTGAAGAGGCTTCGTGGTCTAAATAATTTTTTAACTGTGACCTCATTTTATCATTTATCAGTAAATAAATGTTCATTTGTGGTAGATTTGAATTATTGGAAATTTTATATTTTGATTCATCACTATCAAGGGTAGAATAATGCAAAAAGATGTTTTTCAAATAATGTTTTCTTGTTAGCCAAACATTTTTGATGTTGCTTAAACCATTAACATATTTATTTTCGAACCAATAATTTTGATTAAATCAATTTTTATGAGAATTTTCTCCTCTATGGAGAATGTATTGAATTTTGTGGTTTCTATTTATTGCGATTAAGCAACTATTTCTCAATAATCGAAAATTGTTGGTTTGTGAATTAGATTTGATTCAATCTAATTCATGGTTCTGTGCTCCATTCATTATTCAATATTTTTAATTATTCTTTCTTTGTATTATTTGTTTTCGCTTGTTTTTTTTTGTTTTCCTTATCATTGGTCCATTGTTTCTCTCATCTTATTGTTCAATGGATCCGATTCATTTTTTTTTTGGTTTATTAGTGCATTGTTTTTCTAATTCACTGGTTCATTGGATCTTTGTTTCATTAGTTCATTGTCTTTCTCATTTACTGGTTCATTGGATCTTTGATTCATTGGTTTATTGGATATCTGATTCATTGATTTTTTGGTCAAGTATTTAATTTTCACGTTCATTTTATTGATCCATACTTTTTCCTGATAATTAGTGGGTATTATATGGGTTTTTTGGTTCATTGCTTCATTGTTTTTCTTGTTTACTGGTTAATTGGATCTCTGATTCATTGATTTTTTGACAATTTGGTTTTTTCTATTTTTACGTTCACTAATTCATACTTTTTCTTACTTACTGGTTCATATGATTTTTGATTTTTTTTTTTTAAATTCATTAGTGCATTGTTTTTCTCATTTACTGGTTCATTGGATATCCGATTCATTGATTTTTTGGGCTCTTTAATTTTTACGTTCATTTAATTGATCCATACTTTTTCCCAATAATTATTGGGTAATTATATGGGTTTTTTGGTTCATTGCTTCATTGTTTTTCTTATTTACTGGTTAATTGGATCTCTGATTCATTGATTTTTTTGTCAATTTGGTTTTTTCTATTTTCACGTTCACTAATTCATACTTTTTCTCACTTAATGGTTCATATGATTTTTGAGTTATTTTTTTTATTAGTTCATTAGTCCATTATTTTTCTTATTCACTGGTTTATTGGATCTTTGTCATTGATTTTTCTGGCTCTTTAGTTTTTACGTTTATTTAATTGATCCATACTTTATCCCAATAATTATTGGGTAATTATATGGGTTTTTTGGTTCATTGCTTCATTGTTTTTCTTGTTTACTGGTTAATTGGATCTCTGATTCATTGATTTTTTGTCAATTTGGTTTTTTTTCTATTTTCACGTTCACTAATTCATACTTTTTCTTACTTAATGGTTCATATTATTTTTGAGTTATTTTTTTTTAGTTCATTAGTCCATTATTTTTCTTATCCACTGGTTTATTGAATCTTTGTCATTGATTTTTCTGGCTCTTTAGTTTTTACGTTCATTTAATTGATCCATACTTTTTCCCAATAATTATTGGGTAATTATATGGGTTTTTTGGTTCATTGCTTCATTGTTTTTCTTGTTTACTGGTTAATTGGATCTCTGATTCATTGATTTTTTGACAATTTGGTTTTTTCTATTTTTACGTTCACTAATTCATACTTTCTCTTACTTAATGGTTTATATGATTTTTGACTTATTTTTTTTTCAGTTCATTAGTCCATTGTTTTTCTTATTCACTGGTTCATTGGATCTTTTCCATTGATTTTTTTGGCTCTTTAATTTTTACGTTCATTTAATTGATCCATACTTTTTCCCAATAATTATTGGGTAATTATATGGTTTTTTTGGTTCACTGCTTCATTGTTTTTTTTTTTACTTGGTCATTGGATCTCTGATTCATTAATTTTTTGACAGATTGGTTATTTCGATTTTTATGTTCACTAATTTATAGTTTTTCTCACTTGATGGTTCATATGAGTTTTGATTTATTGTTTTTTTTTGGTTCATTAGTGCATTGTTTTTCTAATTCAATGCTTTATTGGATCTTTTTTTCATTGGCCCATTGCTTTTCTTATCAATTTTTCATTAGATCTTTGATTTGTTGGTTTTTTGGTTCATTTGTTCATTGTTTTTCTCATTTACTGGTTCATTGGATATCTGATTCATTGATTTTTGGTTATTTAACAAAGAACATCGAATCAAAATTGTGGGACTGGATGAAAATGATTACAACATTGGAGATGAACTTATTGTCGAAAAAATTGCTAAACAAAATAATATTGACAATAAGGATAAAGATTTCAAATTGAAGATTCTTCGTAAAACTAGAGTCTTTAATAATAGATTCAATGTTATATTTGAAGTTGACTCGAAGACATATAATGTGATTATAAACAGAGACAAGTTAAATGTGGGATGGAATCGCTGTGCAGTTTATAACGATTATGGCATATTGAGGTGCTATAATTGTTGCAAATACGGGCATTATAGTAAGGACTGCAAAGAAAAAAGTACATGTCCCAAATGTAGTGGTGAACACGAAATGAAAAACTGTACGAGTGATGTATCCAAATGTGTAAATTGTGTGATGTCAAATGAAAAAAAAGGATTGAATCTGAAAACGGATCATGTAGTTTGGGATGTGCAACGTTGTGATGTGTTCAAACGTTTTGAACAGATTCAAAGGAATAAATTTAATAAGTAGCAATTAGATTCAAGTACTGTCTTAAGTTCCGGAATCGTGTATTTTAACTGCCAAGGCTTCCTTAATAACAAGGACAATATCATCGTTTTCATAAATGATACGAAACCAAAAATGGTGTTTTTGTCGGAGACACATATAACATCGAAGATTGACTTGTGTGAGTTGAAAATTGGTGGTTACAGCATCGAACAATGTACGACTTCAAATCCACGAACTGGAGGAGTGATGGCACTGCTGAGGGAGGACTTCAAATACAAACTTGTTACTGTTGAGTGTGTTCAAAACTATGTATGGTTACTGTCTATACAGACTGTCTGGAATGGAATAAAGGTGTTGTGTAGTGTCCTGTATCACCCACCCCAACAGGAAAACCCACAGTTTTTGGAATACTTCGCTGGTTACTTGGACAAGGTTAGTGATTTTAATGGCACTAATATTATTATGGGGGACTTTAATTTCGACATTCTCAAAGGCTCATTTTATGGGGACAAACTATTAAACAACATCTATTCAAATAGTTTTACACAAATTGTGAAGGCTCCAACAAGGATAACCGAAAGAAGTCGAACATTGATTGATTATGTCGTCACTGATAATAAACTCTTGAATGCTGTGGTTCACTTAACCCCTAAAATAAGTGATCACTCTATTGTATCATTAAATATTGAGAAAAACAAGGAAAAAAATACTACAACTGTAGTAAACAAGCGTCTTATGAGTAACTATAACCCAGAATTATTACAAAACTCCATACTAAATACCTCCTGGAATAATAATATAGTAGATGTGAATATTTTGGCAAATACACTGATAAATAATGTATGTAATATTTTGGATAAAATGTGTCCCATACAGACAATAAGTCTGAATATTAAATATTCCCAGAAAAACTGGATTACTCACGAGATAGTTCAATTGATGAAAGAAAGAGATCAACGGTATTCAAGGGCAGTGTATGAAAAAAGTACACAGAGTTGGAAAGATTACAAAAAAGTTCGCAATTTGGTTGTCAACAAGATTAGATCAGCAAAGGAGAATTACTACAGAGAGGTGATTGATCAAAATAAAAATAACTCCAAGGAAATATGGAAAGAATTAAAAACTTTACTTCCAGAAAAAAACAAAACTGTACAAAATGAAATCCTATTTGGCAATGAAATAAGCACAGATAAAATGGAGATAGCGGATAAATTTAATAACTATTTCATAAACAGTGTCGATGAAATTGTCTCCACTATACCCAAACCGACGGACATGGAGGATGGTATCGCAGAAATCCGTGGATATCCCGACTTTTCCATTTTTGAGACTGTAACAATGTCGAAGCTGAGGAAACATGTCAGCAATATGAAAAATGTTGGAGGTGGCGAGAGTGGTATATCAACCCGTGTTTTGAAGGATATTTTTTGTGTGGTTGGAGATCGTCTTATGGACATTATTAATACATCCCTTTCAACGGGAATATTTCCTGAAAGTTGGAAGACCTCAACTGTAATTCCAGTGCCAAAGGTGACAAATACAAAACGACATGACGAATTTAGACCAATAAATACCGTACCCACCTATGAAAAACTCTTGGAACTTGAAGTCAAGGATCAAATTCAACAATACTGTGATAGGAATGACATCTTGGTGTCTAATCAGTCGGGTTTCCGCCAGAGCCATTCATGTGAATCTGTGATTGTTAGTATATGTAGTGATTTCCTCAACCACGTGGACTGTAATAAATATGTGCTTGCTGTATTTTTAGACCTTAGGAGGGCCTTTGAAACTATTGATAGGCTTATATTGTTAAACAAATTGAAGAAACTTGGCATGGTAGGCATTGTTCTAAATTGGTTCGAGTCATATCTGACAAATAGAAAACAGGTCGTTAAATTTGGAGGAAGCGTTTCTGACTCAGTGATAACCCATCACGGGGTGCCACAGGGAACAGTTTTGGGTCCGTTGTTGTTCTTGCTGTACATTAATGACATTGTTGGTGTTACGGAGAACTGTAAAATTGAACTTTTTGCGGACGATACCATGTTGTATGTGGTGGGGGATGACTTGAGTCAGATGCAGTTCGCTATGAATAGTGACTTGAACAAATTATTCAATTGGCTTTGTATTAACAAATTAAGCATAAATACGGCTAAATCGAAATTTTGTATTTTTGCGAAAAAGCATAAATTGAGATCAATTGACCCTACTAGTTTGCAGGTTGTAATCAATAATGAGAGATTAATTTATGAACATAAGATCAAGTATTTGGGAGTTATACTAGATTCTGAATTGAGTTTCCGACCACATGCTGACTATATTATGAGAAAATATTCACAAAAAGTCGGATTTATTTCTAGAGTGGGCAAAGATTTATCAATGTACTCAAAATTGTTATTGTATAAAAGCATCGCAGCTCCCCACCTAGAATTTTGCACTACCTTATTATATAGTCTGCCGAGTTTTAAAGTGGGCGAATTTCAAATAATACAGAACAGGGCGATGAGAACAATTTTAAAATGTAATAAGTACACCCCAATTAATCTGATGTTGAATGTTAGTGGTTTGTTGTCCATCAAACAAAAAATTATTTTTAACATAAACCTATTTATATATAAAATTAGAAATAGCCTTGTACCAAACTACATCTGTGATAGAGTTAAATGTTTTAAGAATGTACACACTTATGAAACTAGGAACTGTGATGATTTTATTTTAGTTAATAGTAGTAATTCTAGTCAAATGGTACATAACTCAGTATTAAACAGAGGCCTTTCCGATTTTAATAAAATGCCGAGCAATCTCAAACACTGTGATAATTTAACAAGTTTTAAAAGACTTTTGAGGGAATATGTGTTGTCCAAATTTTAATTGTTTGTTCCACATTTTTGTTCGAATTTTTTATATTTTATTTTACACATTGAAATTTTCATTATAATATCATGTATTTAACATTGTTAATTTAGTTTTTTTTGTATGTAGCTTTATATGCTAAATAAAGAATATTATTATTAATTTTTACGTTCATTTAATTGATTCCTAGTTTTTCTTAATAATTATTTGTGAAACAGGTTTTTTCGTTAATTGGTTCATTTTTTTTCTTGTTTTCTGGGTCATTATGGATTCCATATTTTTTGCCAATTTGGTTATTTTTATTTTTACGTTTTTTTAGTGAATTTTTCATGGATTTTTTTGTTCATCAGCTCATTGTTTTTCTTATTTACTCGTTCATCGGACCATTATTTCATTGTTTTTATTATTAACTGGATTTTTGATTCATTGGTTCCGATCCATTGATTTTTTGTTTATCAAATTTTTATGTTCATTGATTCAAAGTTTTTCTTACTTAATGGTCCACTGAATTTTTTATTTATTGTTTTTTTTTTGGTTCATTAGTACATTGTTTTTTTATTCACTGGTTCATTGGATCTTTGATTCATTGATTTATGGCTTTTCTTAATGATTATTGGGTAATTATATGGTTTTTTGGTTCATTGGTTCATTGTTTCTCTTATTCACTGATTCATTGGTTCATTGGATATCTGATCCATTGATTTTTTGTTTTTGACTTTCACAATTCATAGTTTTTCTTACTTGATGGTTCATGATTCTCATTTACTGGTTCATTGGATTTTTTTTTGGTTCATTAGTACACTGTTCTTCTTATTCATTAGTTCATTGGATGATTATTTCATAGTTTTTCTTGCTTAATGGATCATTGGATTTTTGATTTATTATTTTTTTTTGGTTCATTAGTTCATCATTTTCCTCATTTATTGGCTCAATAGTTCTTTTTTTTTTGTTTCACTTCTGTCGTGAGGTTCAAACTTCCTGACTACATTTTTGAGGAATAGTTTTCATTAATTTGATTATTGAGATTTCTTTTTCCTTTGTATGCAAAAATTTCTCCACTTGGTCTATTTTTTCTAAATTTTCAAAAATGTTTCACTGCGGATATCTTTTATTCTTTATTTCACTTGATTCACAAATCATTCATTATTTCTTGAAACAGGTTTTCGGAATTCCATCATCCTGAGTTTATCGTTGTTTCACGACGTTTCGATCAACACTATTTTTGATCGCCTTCAGGTGTGAAAAGTAGTTCAACAACAAGACGATGGAAATCGGGAAAGTCTGTCTCAAGCATTATTTTTTTAAAGTATTTTGCATTTTTTAATTCATACTTTGAGCATAGACTCTCATCAATTATATGGGCATAGATGTTGATTCGGGTGATGAACACACTGCTGATCCCATGCGCTCGATCTGTTTCTATTCCTGAATTAATTTGCCCATTCGCAACGTGAAATTGGATTGGGATTATATGTCAATCCAATTCCAATTATTCGACACCATATAGATTATGGAAACTGGAAGGGGCACGACAATAATGTGCAGACATGAAAGCGAAAATATATTATCTGATTTACGATTAGACGAAAATGTGTTTTTCTATGACTATTTAATAATATATTTATTATACATTCACTTTCTATTGGTTAAGGTAACTCGTTACTCATACCAGTGACTTTGTTTACATTACTCAATTGATTTTAACCAATCTGATGTCATTACTCCACTGTTTTAGAGCCAATCAGAACATTCGACAAAATGTCAACCTTCAAATCCATCATTTGGAAACAGCCCATTTGACCGTCCATACTTGTTTTATAGTCATTGTCACATTGTGTTGACAACCTAACCTCACTTCAAGTAAAGTAGTTGTCAAAAAGTGCCGTCCAAATGAAATTAGATATTGCAAGGTTCGCTCCAATTATTGAATAATCATAGAAAAAGTATAGTATGTATTCTCGCATGATTACGCGCAAACTTCATCCTCTTGAGAAATATCCACCATTTCTCGCTCGTTGAATAATATACTTAAAAAACGTCCCTCTATTTCCTACGATAACTAATGCTAATGAAAACCGAAACCATTGCTTATATCATCATAAGGTTCCTATTAGGGATGAAACCGGTATCAGGAGGGCGCCACTTTCTCCTAATAAATCGTATCAGACTTGTTTGATTACATTCATAATCAAGGTTTATCTGGTAAATATAACGTTTTTCCCAGGCCGTACCAGTGGAACTGCTACTCCGGCTCCAGAATCGGAAAATCGACCATCGCCTCAACCGGGCGAAAAGAAACCAGACGAGACCAGTTCGGTGACTGAGGACGACAATGAAAGCGAAGATGACAGTGATAGTCGCGATGCGCAGTATAGGTGTTCACACTGTTTCACTACCAGTAAGTAACTCATTATTTGTAATTACGTCATTCTAAGCAATTTCCGATGCACGTCATAGCTCTTGAGTGTCGTAGAATGGAGCAGCGTTGCCAGTTTCACTAGTAATCTGACTTAAAATAAATGTATGACAACGTTGTCTCCATTCTACGTCACTAAAATGACGGAGAATATTGTATATATACAGGGTGTCCGGAAATTACGCGTCAGGATTTTGGTGGGCGATTCTACATGAAAAATTAATGCAACAAACTTCTATACAATTTTTTCAAAAACTTCAAAAATTTTTTCAGAGTAGGAATTTTTAATTATTTAAGGTACGGTTAATGTTTAAAGTCGTTTTTCTTGGAAACCGTTAATTCTACGATGATGCAACACGAGCACCTTTTTAAAAAATATTTTGATGCTCTTTACTAATTTGACATCCAAATTTATAAAAAGATTAAAACAAAAAAGTTCTAAGTAATTTTCCTAAGGTGAAGGACAGCTTCAGCCTTTTGTCATTGACGACTAGCGTCAAATTAATAGGGTGAATACAAAGAAACACTAGTGACATGCATGCAAAATTTGGCGAAAATCATTACACTAGAAAAAAAGTTATTAAAAAAAATAAGAAAAAAAAATATTTTTTAACACCCTGTATCTTCCTTAATTTTGAGTTTTTGAAAAAATTGTATAGAAGTTTGTTGCATTAATTTTTCATGTAGAATCGCCCACCAAAATCCTGACTCGTAATTTCCGGACACCCTGTATAGCGAAGTCCTGATTATGCCAAAGTTGCGCATTTGGATACTCAATAAAATGGCGTTTGAATGTTACAGTTGACTTTGAAGTATATGAGAGCCAAATTTGAAGTTGATAATTCAATTGATTTGTCCTGGACAGTCAATTAAAGTGTTCTATTTATAAATGAATGTTTGATCTTTCTGTGCATATCACGTTGAAAAGTGGACTTTGTAGTATATCAGAGTCAAATTTGAAGTTGATAACAACAGTGGTTTGTCGAGGACAGTAAATTAAGGTGTTTTATTCTATTGTCCCACACATTTCATGTTTTTTTTTTATTTTCGATACGGATGTTGATCTTTTTGTGCATGTCATGTTGAAAAGTGAACTTTGAAGTATATCCGAGCCAAATTTGAAGATGATAACTCGACTGGCTTGTCCAGGACTTTATACAGACTGTCCACGGATAGGGTTTACAAGAGCACAAATGGATAAAACTGCATTTTTCGGGAAAAACCAATTCTTGGTAAAAAAAATTGCTTGATAGTATATTTTGTATCTAGGGCGGAAAGTAAATGATTTTTACAAGGGTATGAGTATCAGTCCGAGCGAAGTGAGGGCAGACATTATTCGAGTCAAAATCATCTTTCGTCCGTGGTGCAAACAGTGCTTTTTGTACAACCAGATTGGAATCATTAAAAAAAGAATTATAAAAACAAAAATCAATAACCAATCACTGCACTACAGAGAAATGGGAGGCCCATCCATTTCTCTGACTGCACACTGCACTACACTGCTGACAAGTCAGACAAGTGACACTGACAACTGTCAATTATTGATTGTCAAATGGAAACAATAGGTGTGTTCCCGTATTCTTCTGTGGTGCGTTTTCATTGTCACGTGATTAGTTCGATTTAGTTTGCTAGACGTTCACGTGATTATTAGATTAGAAAAGTACTTTTAGGCCCGGCTGCCAAAATAAGGGACTTTCCGCCCGCTTTACATGCATTGAAAAGTGGACTTCACGTAGGTACAGGGTTCGCAAAAAAATCAAAAACCTTCATTTTTAATTTTTGAACAGAATATCATTTAGAAAAGTTGTTTAGAATAACGCTTGTGAATGAAATCAGAGATTTGAAATACATTTTGGATCTTTTTAGTTTTTCTTATCTTTAGTAAACATCTACACTTTGACTGTAGATTATAGTTCTAAACTTCTAAATGCATTCCTACCAACTTTTGGGAAACCACTGAATCTTTTTTAGTTCAAAATAAATATTGTTGATAACACAAAAATTACTCTTTGAAACTTTTTGATACCCCTGTATTAAAGATAGTCATGTATTTCAACCTCTAATGCTGTCCACAAACAAATTTAATTGGAGTTTAGTTTTAAAAAAAAATAAGTTTAGTTTACTCTTGGAGTAAATTCAGGTTTTTGAAGTTTTTGCGCGAACCTTGTATAAGAAATCAAAATCTTTTCTTCGTGAATTGTATTTTTTCAACAACCAATTTTTTTTTCAGAAATGAGATTTTATCGAAAATTTCCTACCAGTCAATTCTAACCAATCATAGGCTTGCATTTTATTATGTTGCTATGGCAACGACCTAATTTTATCGGAAATCACCCTGCTCATAATCACGTGACTGAAAGATTAATAAGTGGAAATCTCCCTGATGGCTTTGCATCCGGATGTAGCTCCCATATGATTACAGTGTTGCCGTCCCCACTCTCCCTAACAATCCCAACCCAACCCAACTTTCACAGACGGAGATAAGGCAAACGGCAACACTGTGGTTGGTGCATGGGAGCTACATCCAGCCGCGAGTGCTTGACAGCCGTTAAAAACACTGACAAATATTTTTGATAAATGATTTATTTTCAACTTCCAATACAAAGTTGCAATGTTATCAATTATGGACAAGATTGGTTATAACTTTCAAATGTTTTATAAAATCCTGATTCCCTTCTTTCTTCCTCAATGGCGAGTAGAGTAAGGAGCCGTTGGTTTCTTCCACTAAATGCGAGGTGAGTCCTGGGTTATGTTTTTTCCAATGATCAGTTTTGGCAATAAATTTTCTTGCCGAATCTCCCGCGAGCTCGAATTAAAAATCCGGAAATTTGTTCTCGTTGCGAATTTTTCAAGAAAATTCGCAACTCGACAAAATTTCCGGAAATAATTCGAGCTCTAGGGAGATTATAAGTGAAAATTAAGTATTGAATTCATATGTGCTCTTGTAAACACTATCCGTGGATAGTCCGAATAACTGAACACTATCCAGTTGATAACTAGTTGTCCGATAACTATTGTTAGTTCAATGGGTTCAAACCAGAGTGCAATAGGTGAGCACACTCTGAATATATCGTCTTGGACGTTCAATAATCCATGAAATTCATATCAAAAACGTTCCGAGAATCACTCTGATATTTGGCTTAGATTATCAGGTTCATGACAGAATGACAGAAATGGGTTATTTACCGTTATATTTACCAAACACATGTCTGCCAATTTTTCTCCAGATGTCTATTCGATAACTTATGGATGCGATAAGGTGACATATATTGTATATCTTCATGTAAGTATTATGAATGTCAAATTTTTCTCAAAACTAAAAAAAAGGTCAACATATTTTTGCAATATGTTAAAAGACAAACAATCGTCAACGCTACGTCAAAAAGTTGAATTTCTATAGCAACCAATCAGAGTGCAAAATAGCTGCGTATGATTTAAAGCCGGTCCCACACGATGCGTCCAACGTTGTATTGTATCTTATGTTTTATTTCACATTTGAAATGTGGTCAGTTTATTGGTTCATGTTTTGTTACAAATTGACGACACTGTTTGACTTTTTGTCTTTACAACGCACGTCAATACGATTGGGCAAGTGGCAACGTGTCCAACGTTGGGACATTCGTTCATCGTATGGGATGGGCTTAAGCTCCGAAAATGTCTCAATAATTCAGAGATTCAATTATTGATATTCTATTATTCTCTATAATTTATATGAATTTTAAATTGATGTACCAAGGAAATGATGGGGTTGTAATCGATCGATGGCAACGTTTTTCTCGTCACTCTCGGCAAACAATTTTATTCAATTCGAAACTGTTCTATTTGCAGGTAGTCTTTCCATAGATTAGTATGTTGTAATCCCTTCCAGATTCCAAAGATTGGCAACCGGGCGGTAAAGACAAACAAATTTTATGCTGGGACTGTCGCGCTTACTTCAGAAAAACCAACGAATTACCACCGCTTACTGCTCCGGCAGCTACATCGAATACGCCACCTGCAGGTTAGAATCATCTTTATTAGTCCCCTTGTGCAAATCTAATTTAGAAGGTCCCGATGAGAGCCCGCAAAGAATGCGCACCCGAAACAAAGGCAGCAAAGAACAACCGAACACGAACAACAGACAGTCGCGATCCAAGCGGGAAACGCCAGAACCAAAAACGCCAGTTAAAGGCGGCAATGGCAATGATAAATCCAATAATGCCGGGACTCCGGCGAAGAAGAAGGGGAAAAATGACAAGAATGACACGCCGAATAAGAGGAAAAGGACACAGGTGAGATTGACGTTTATAGAGATAAGTCTACAAGTTGTGTGTAGGATAAAAGTGATGAAGTGGATGGCGATGAAAAGGATACGAATGTATTTAAGAAGAAGAGAGAGCGGGCTGATAGTCCGGCAAGTGTTACGTCAGATTCTGGGTCTGTCAATGAAGATCCGGAACCTTCAGAGACGAGTCAAGATAATAGCAGTAGTGGAGATGCTACTAGTCTGAGCAGTACAAGTGTGCAGAGTACAGCGACATCGGTGGCGACAGTTAATACTATTACTAGTACCAATGCTAATAATAATGTGATAGTTCCGGTAAGTAGTAACTTTTTCCTTTCATCTTTGGATAAAAACATTGTCTAATTGTCCTCTTCAGGGTTTCAATACGTTAAAAAAATATAAAATGCGTCATGTGCCATGTGCCTAGACAACGGTACACATATTTTTATTATATGCGGCAACAATGTATTATCGATTTTACGATATACAGGGTGAGGCAAAACAGACAGTGCAGTGGCGATGGGAGACTGCATGTGTCTTTCACTGATTGTGTCATTTTTTTTTAATAGCGCTTCAAAGCAATAATTGAGATATGGCGCTACAGCTAAAGGCGTACAATGTTGCCAATAAGCCGCCTAAATATTTGAAATGATAATGGATCGGCAACAGAAAATTAATCGAATAACTATGAATTGGAACAAATCTCTAAAATATCTTGGAAGAACTTTTTCCTATGATTTAGTTTGCATGACAAAATTAAACGGTTGTTAACATCGAACACCGAACAAGGTTCACTCTAGCGCGGCACTTTGAACCAATATCATCAAGTGATTGCTAATCGTTTTCGTAGCCGCGCTAATATGTGCTTGATACAGTGACAAAGTATAAAAAATCTTTGTCTCTTAGATCGCCAACTGATACGTAGCTCATTGAACATTTTTTTTTTCGCTGTAGTTCGCAGTTGGCGGAGTGATCCTTCTATAGTTTTCTATGTTCGATGATGTAATGCGACACTTTTCCACTGTTAAAAGGAGATAGCAAACTAAATATACAGGGTGTCCCAGCAAGGGTGGCCACCGGCCATATCTCGGAAACTACTGGACCTAAAAGTTCAGGAAAAAAAATATGATCACTAAAGTAAAGGCCACGAGAAAATGCTGGAAAATATTTATAACTTCGAAATTTTTCCGCTAGGGGGCGCAATCAAAACTTAAATATTAAAATTCGAAATTTCTCCGGAAATTCTCAGATTGAGGTATATCTTTATCAACATGGTTAGAAAACCTAGACAATTTCACGTCTTTTTGGTACAGGGCTCATTGGCGTACCGATCTTCGTGTGAGTAGGGGAAGGTAGTGAAAGTGTAATTGTTCAAGTGGCTGTAACTTATGAACGACTCGTCCGATTTTGTTGTGTATAGGCTTGTTTGGAAGATAAATGTGAGTACTTTCGTATATCGTATCCAGTGATGCGTGATTGTCTCCAGAAAAGTTGCTAGAAGGCGTAATTTGAATTAAAAGCTGATATTTAATGGTATGGTATAATTATTAATTAATTCTGATAATAATAACTAGTCCAAATTATGTAAAATTTAATGTTTTAAGGTTTTTAAGTTTTTTTTTTTTTTTTTAAGGTTTTTTCTTGTAAATTTAATCTTCATTTCGACTCTGTTATCAGTAATATACTGAAGAATTATACAAACTTTGGACGATTTTGTTTTTTACTATTTTACTCTTATATCTTATCGTTTTTATTGTTGAGTTCGACCAGCCACATTTTTTCCCCGATTTTGTATACATTTTTAATGTCCACTCTAACTTCTAATTTTCTACGGCACTTTTTCAACTTTTTTTTGTGGGTTATGATTTAATTTTTATTTTTTGAAGCCGTCTTTCTGTTTAATTTCTTTTTCCACTTATTGAGGGTTAATTCACACTTGTTGAGGTATTTTTCCACTTTTTAGAATCTAGAATATTTATTTAGTCTTTGTGGGGAATTTTTCTTTAACTTTCACGTTATTTTCACTTTTCAAGTGTGTTTAAATTAGGTTTTTTCATTTTTCAGGTCTTTTTTGTTTTTGTTGAGCTATCCAGAGGTTTTGTTTAGCTTTTTTGAGGAATTTTAACAGCATTTTTCAGGTTTTTATTACTTATTTTATTTTTTATGATGGGATACTTTTCTACTTTTTCACAATTTTTAGTCTTTTTGACCTTTATAGAGGATTTATCTTGTTTTTAAAAGCATTTTAGTCGCGTTTTTGAGTTTTTTTTTTACTTACATCAACTTTTTTCCGTTTATTTCTAATTTTGAGAAGATTTTGAACATTTTTGTGAAGTCTCAAGTTTATTTTCCTTTTTGAATATATTTGAATCTACTTTTATCAACTGAATAAAGCTTCTAGAAGAGAAAACCATCCGTGAAACATGATAAGTATCATAAAACACTGTAGGTGGCGCCACCTACAGAACAGTCATCCCAAAATCAAATTTGAAATTCTCAAGTCAAAAAATCCCTGGATATAAATTTTTGTTCAATAATCACCTTTATTATGACATTTATTCCAATAAAACAAAAATTAAAAATTAAGTTTTACACCCTGGGTGGTATGAATAAAGAATAAGCAAATGCTTTTACTTGAATTTTGTGAGACTCACACTTAATAAGCAACTGACAATGATACACTTCAAATATTTGAAGTTGATCTCGAGACACCCTGTATAATTTCTAAATGGTCCCCTTCGTATTGAAGATGAACCAGACTTTCGTTTACAAAACGAAGTGTGAACTTGAAATTTAGGTAAAAAGTATGAAGATCCTTTCCATCCATTGGTCTGAAGTAAAAAATTTTTCATCAAAGGAAATATTCTCTTTCTTGGTGAAGACTTCAAATTAATCATAGAGGTCCTGGTATTCTCACTTTATTTTACACTGTCAATATGGTGGCAACATAATAATTAAATCTTACGATTCCACAAATGTGTAGATAACTTGTATGACAAAGAAAGTTGACACAATCTGGCAACATCAACGTATTGACTTCGTCTATGTTTGTTGATTGTCTTGACACCAGTTTGTTAGGTTATGAAAACAATGACTACTAATCTGTGAAAAGGAAGGCTTTAATATATCCAAAAAAACAAGGATTAATCGAGTTAACACAAATCATCCTCTTACTCAAACAAAGTTATTTCAACTAGTTCTACGTGCGGATGCGAAAAAAGTTAAATTCATTGACATAATATTATGCTAATTAGTCAATCCAATGGCGTGGTGAAAACGCTTTAGTACACCATAAATTTCAGGACCAACCCAAACCAGTCATAAAAACGGAAGAGCCCGAAGAAAAACCATGTACTGTGGCTAATCCTGTAATTACCCCGGCAGTACCCGTAATTACTTCTAGCAAAATACAGTCGACAAATCCCATCGAACCCATGCCTTTGAACGTGTCAATTCGTCTTCCTGAAGATATCAACGAGAGAAAGAATCTCATCAAAAGGTAAGTTTCAACGTCAATCGTAAGTGGGACAATGTTGTCAAAATGCAGGAATTTGGAAAGTTCCCTGGACGTCGTCAAGGACACACTCAAGTTCAACCCATCGAATATACAGTTTGGTCCTGATGACATCAAAAAGGAGCCGGTGATTAAACAAGAACCGAAAAAGGAGGACAAGGAGGAGGTTAAAGAACAGACTTCGCCGAGTTTGGATCAAAAAATTCAATTTAAGACTGAGATCAATACCCCTAAGGTCTTAGATAAACAAATCAAAGAGGAACTGGATTCGAGCAATGATGCCTCGTTATTGAGTATAAGTTCAAAAGAGGACTCCAACAGCCAAAATGCGCACATTTCTAGTTACAAGGATAATCCGATGTATTTGCATTCGAACATGAACCTCAAAGATAGCATCAGCTTTGGTATGAAGGATCCGCCCTTAATTAATCATCTCCAGCCCAATCATGCGTTGAACTTGAAGGAAATCAAAGAACCCATTGTGAATATGAACCATTCTAGTTATATGAAGCCGCAGGATCAGCCGCCATTTGGGTATCAACCTCCAAATAGAGAATCTCAAGCTAGCAGCACAGTGATTAAAATCGAGCCCAGAGATGAACCTATAGAGCTCACTAGTCAAACCAGAAGCGAACCCTTATATCAACCTCTCAGTATACCACCTAGTAGATCTGCCGAAGTGCCCAATCTGGAGTTCCAGTCAGATTGCAATGTTGCCACATTTCAGGACGAGAAACATCGTCAAGATAAACTGGACAGGCCGGAACGTCTGGATCGACCAGAGTTGCCACCTATGGCCAGCTCCACTCCTATTGGTCAACCACCTTTGCCGATGCAATCGGGCAATTTGGTTACAATAGGAGGGTCGCAACCGCCTCCTCATTATGGGTTTATGCCGCCGTATGGTAGGCATTCGCCAAGGCTGGAAAAGCCCATGTCGCAGCTGGCCCAACAAGGGTTGCAGAACGAGCCTCAAAATTTGAAAATCAAGCAAGAAGTACCTGATCCTGTTTTAAATCAAGCGCCAGTTTATCCAAGTTATGGTTCGAATGGTTCAAGTCAGCCTACCAGTGCTGGGTTTGTGCCGCCCTCGTCGCATCTGACGGATCCGCTGCAGAGTTTGAAAGATGTCAAGGTTCCTGGTTATTTGCCTCCGCCGCAACCTCCACGTACACCCGATAGAGGCGTGGAACGGCCTCCGTCAGGCTCCGCTATTGATGGGATTAAGAAGGAAATTGACTTTGGTGTGCCTCCGGCTAGTCGGGCCAGTCCTGCCCAGTCGGCGGGCAGTGAAAAGTGCCTCACGCCCAAGACGAGTAGTACTCCCACGCCTCAAGTTATCTCTCAAACTCCTCCTCTTCGGCAACCAGCATCGTCTCCGCACTCAGCCATCAATCTTATTAGTCCGGGAAGCAGTACTGGCAGCATTGGAGGAGGCAGTATGACTCCTTCGCATCCTCCCGTATCGATTCCTGCACCTCATCCGGCACAGCCTCATGTGACGTATCCAGGATCGATGCCTCCTCCTCATCTGATGCATCCGTCGTTTTTCAATGTAAGTAAAAATTGAACATTATTATCTTGTAAATATTAGGTATCCACACATCGATGATTTTTTCAATTTTCGGGGTTATAGAACACTGAAAATAATTCCAAAACTAACTAAATATTTATCAGAAATCAGTGTAAACACTCCCATGAACGACAGCTTCATTATTATGAAACTTACATGCAATGTTGTCAAATTTACCCAAACCTCTTCAGAACCATGACTGCACTAATCTTTGTGTTTATTCTTTACTTTAATTTGAGGAATACATATCGCTCATTTGCAACAACAGTGACACATCGTAAAAGACGTAGTTTTTCAGAAAACGAGTTTTAAACAATTTTATTTCAAGAAACAATAATTTTATTTTACCTAGAGTGGTCTAATGATGAAAATTCACTCGTGTGATATAATGTAGAAGGTTTTCACCTCGCGTGATACATTTCGCATCAATCATAGAATTTAATGATGAAAACAACATCATTCCATTAATTCCATTATACCTAGGGCGGTCCAATGATAGAAATTCACTTGCGCGATAAAGTTTAGTTTGAAAAGATGTACGTGGTGGAACATTTTTTCATCTACTGTAGAGTTTAACGATGTATAATTATTTCATTATGCCTAGGGTGGTGTGATGTTACAAATTCCCTTGTTTATTATCACATTCACTATGGACTCAATGATGGAAGCATCATTACATTATGTCTATAAGGTAGTCTAATGTTATAAATTCACTTGTTCACTTGTGCGATATAATTTCACATGAATATTCACCAAGAGTGGTCCATTTTACATCAACTTTGGAATCTAATGATGGTGACATTCAATATACCCGTGGTCCAATAATAAAAATTCACTTGTGCGTAAATTGTCAAACATTGAATCCACTATAATCTAGGGTGGTCTTATGATAAACACTTGTGTTGTGCGATATCGTGTCAAAGACATTTACCTGGGGTGGTATACTTTTACATTCAATTTAGAACATCATTCCATTATGCCTAGGGTGGTACAATGATGGAAATTCACTTGCGCGATAGGTTTAGTTCAAAAAGATGTACAAGGTAGAACATTTTTTCATCCACTGTAGAGTTTGATGATGGTGTCAACATTTCATTATATCTAGGGTGGCATAATGTGGGAATTCATAAGTTCGGCAGTATAGTGTTTGAGATGTATTTGCCTAGGGTGGTAAACTTTACATCCACTATGCTTATAACCTAATTATCATTTCATTATGTCTAGGGTGGCATAATGATAGGTAGTATAGTGTTCAAGATGTTTTTTGCCTAAGGTGTAAACTTTACATACACTATGCTGCAAAATTTGTTTTTCAATAACTAAGGCATCAGAGGCGCTTTCGGGTGACGTCTTTTAGGAGCGCCGGAGCAACTCAAGAGCACTCGGGCGAATAATTTTATGCGTCCGAGTGACGCCCGAGTGCTCTTGGGCTACTCAGAGCAGCTCATAGCTCCAAAAATGCGTCACCCGAAAGCGCCTCATGAAAGACGGGGACACACTGTATATAAAAAATGTTTACTTTTTTCATAATAAACATTACTTTTTTATTTCATATGAATTATGGATATTCGCGCCCAGAGAAGACAGATATTACGTTTTTATTGCAGTTGAATAAGTCGAATATAACTTCCCACTAAATCTTTTTTCAAAAACAAAAAACATAGAATTTTGAAAAGGTAATTGAAAAAAGTAATTGCATGTTCAATTACAGATCACATTTTGTAATTATTGTAATTGAATAAGGTACTTATTTTCCTATTTAATTAAATTACATTGTAATTGCATTGTAATTGTGCCCAGCTCTGTCCTAAACTAACTAAAACCAACTTAAACTAATCCAAATTAATCAAAACTAACCCATACTGACAGTAAACTAACCCAAACTGACAAAAATCCACCCAAATTAACCAAATTAAACCCAAACTAACTGAAGCTAACTCAAACTAACCAAAACTATTCCAAATGAACCAAAAATAATTCAAACTAACCAAAACTAACCCAAACGAACCAAAATCAACCCAAATTAACCGTAACCAACTGAAACTAACCAAAATTAACACAAATCAAGTTAAACTAGCTCAAACTATCCCAAACTAACAGAAATCAACTCAAACTAACTAAATCTAACCAAATCCAACCCTAACTAACCAAAACTATTCCAACCTAACCCAATTTAATCAAATCAACACTTATTAAAACTAAACCAAACCATCCCAAACTAACCAAAATCAACTCAAACTAACCCAATCTAACCAAATCCAATCAAAACTAACCCAAACCAGCACAGCAAACAAATCCACTTGACAACACTGCGCAAGCTATAAGTGACTTAACAATCTTGACATTTTATTAACGAGTTCGCGATCAGTTGTAGATCAAATTTTGGAAATTTGTTTTTCCCTTTGAAATATCTGTTTTAACTTATTTAGTGGTTATTCATTTTAATGACTCACAACTCGAACAAATCGAAATTTTTGGAAAATAGTGTTTTTTTCTGTAAAAAAATGATTAATCCAGCATTTTTCCTCTTTAGAATAGTAAAACGAAAAATGATTTTCCAAACTAACCTTCGAAACGTACAAAATACGTGTATACCTGATGTTTACAAGAACCCATCAAGCGTTTTCATCGAGTATGGCATCATGAGACCATCCCACTTTGGCCTGTCATCAACGTCACTTGCAGCCAATCGGCGAGCTGCAAGTGACGTTAATGACAGACCAAACTGAATTGTTCGCATGATACCATACCCGTTGAAAACGCTTATTATAAATCATTCGACAGTTCCATGGGCATCCGGGCTACCCGGCATACCCATTCGGTGCCTATCCGTACCCATACCCTGTGCCTCAACCTCATGCCATCCCCCCTCCCACATCGAGGGTGGATATGACGGGTCCTCCCAAGAGTATCGATACGGTAAGACTTATTAAATTGTATGGAAGTTGGTGTTTATAGTTTGCCATCTAGTTGAGCGCCACAGTGATGTCGTCACAGCACAGTACCAGCAGTACTTTGCACACAAAACGCGAGACAAGAGAGGCGGACGAACACGGTGGAGAACGTCATCAAAGTCACGAAATGACATTGACGCATCATCAAAGCACATCCCACAACAGCTCAATTCATGCCAGCGTCGAAAAGCAACAATACGGCGGCGGCAGTCACAGCAGTATCACTTTTTCGCACAGTACCAGTACCAGTTCGAGTGCACATGTGCAGCATAAAGTCAATCAGAAAACGATACCAGCGCGGCCTGGTTCTCCTGGCAGTCACTCGCAAACGACAATTCAACAAAGTAGTTCGAGTTCGAGCGGGAATCGGGAGCAGCACACGCACCATCACACGCACACGCATCATGATCGAATGTCACCGCAGTTGTTGAGGCTGAAGCAGGCGGCGCCACCGCCGACCAATCCGCATCATTTGATGATTCAGCCGCCGAATATGGGACATCATCCGTCGGGTTTGGGTGAGTTTGTTTTATTGATAAAATAGATATCTATAATAATGGAATTTGGAAAAATTGCGGATTATTCATGTTTTTTAATCAAATATTATGTTGATTGAAAATTTACGGAACGCGCCCCACGTTATGATGGCGTTTTTATTGGTCGGCCGGTGGAAGTCACGTGGTATTTGAATGGAGAAACGTTCCGTGATTGTGCTGCTCAATTGGTTAAGCTGTTTTCACAGCGAATTTCGCAGATTTTTAATGGTTACCATATTGACACTTTATGACAGACGCTTATAAAAGCGCGGATGAATTAAATTTATTCAAAAATGGCCTACAAAAGTTACAAACAAATTGTGATTCGTTGTTCATTTGCGGATACGGAACACTTCTATCTGGCAACACTGTTTGCCTGATGTGTTTTTTCGGCTGAGTTTTTTCTCTTGATGAGTTTAATATGAAGACATTTTTTTCCGAAAATTCGCACATATTCACTCTATATCAGATCCCATTCCGGAGTTGAAACTGTCATTCAATGACACAACTGGAGAGTCGCGGTATAACATAAGTTTATGAGTGTTTCATCAACTAAGTCATCATCAGATCAACATAAAAGGTCAGTGTTGACTGATGGCTCTCCTGGATTCGAAATAGATCCACTCTAATGCCTGAGTTACATCCAATTTCATTTCGAAGTGGCACTGTCAAATTTTCGCTTGGCAAACGGGAATCATATGCTACCACTCACATTCAATTTGGCGTAAGCGTGACTTTGAACACAAATTCAGTGTATGTAGATGTTAGCATATGATTCCCGTTTGGCAAGAGGAAATAATGACAAAAAAAATCACAACCCGAAAACTTCAAAACATAACCTCCTCGCCCAACGTTCATAGCTTCCGCGATATGACCCACACTTATAGGAACAGTATTCACGTATAACATTAGATAATTCGAGTGCAACCCTGACAATTATTGGAAACAAATGAATAAACTCGTGTATCTCTTCATGCTAAAAAATTGCAATTTCAATCATATTCATACCAATTTGCGCTAAACTAGTGAATAGAAAGGGAGGGGATGTGTGCTATATTTTCGTGAACATAAAAAAGACAGCTTTCTAAATATGTAATGATATACAGGGTGTTTCAGAATAACATGCTAATAATAAAGGGGGTGATTCTTGGGCTCATTTTAAGAAAAAAAATTCATATGAACGTATGTCCTAAACGCCTTAACTTTTGAGATACAGGGTGTCGCATGGACGGCACTGGTCAGAATAATTAAATTGTTGGTGCATCAAAAAATGAGTATTAATGCCTAAAATACATGACCCAAATTTCATAAAGATATCTACAGTAATGACAAAGTTATTGTAAAAAAAGTATCTATTTTTTAAAACTTTGACACCCTGTATCTCAAAAGTTAAGGCGTTTAGGACATACGTTCATATGAATTTTTTTTCTTAAAATGAGCCCAAGAATCACCCCCTTTATTATTAGCATGTTATTCTGAAACACCCTGTATAGGGTGTGCCATTTTAAAAAAAGTAAGTCATGTCAATAATTTTGACATTTGACATTTGAGATATTTGCCTCAATTGGCTATGTGCAACTGGTTGGTGGGGAGACGAGAAACGATCCCGCGCAACTAGCGGAAAAAAATTGCAGTTTTGTGGGCGCGCAGTGTTGCCAAATTTGAATCAAGACCTTTCACTAGAAGCGAATGAAAAAATTGGCTTTAGTAGATAATCAACTAAATTTATTCGACTATTTTGAGGACCATTTTGTTGTTTTGGTTTTCTTGATACATCTTCATCTTCATCTTACTGTCTTCATTCCTGATGCTATTTGAACCTTTTCCTTCACTCTGGAGGACACTTGGCCTCATAGTGGGGCTCCACCTCGCTTTTCTCCTCGGGCCCCATGATAGGGCTTCGCCTCAAGGGGGCCTTGAGTCTCATAATGGAGCCAAAACTCGTTTTGGGGATTCTGCCTTGCGGTAGGGCTCCGCCTCATGGGCTCAAAGTGAGGCCCCGCCTTATTTTGCGGCCCCCAAGATCCGTGATGGATTTCCGTTTCAAGAGGCTTCGTTTCTTTGCTTGTACTCCTTTTTTACTACTTCTTTATTGTTTTTTTGCCTATTATTGTCTCTTCCTTATAATGTTTATTGCATATTTCTCCAACCTACCGTGATTGATTTCTGGTAAATTATAAATCCACTTCGCGACTTTCATTCAAAATCACCGGAACTACTGAGAATTCTGCAAAATTGGCAACAGTGTAGTTGATGTTTACATCTTCATAACCTCAGTTTTCAACGTCAAAACACTAAAAACGATAAATAATACACGTAAGTATTGTAATTACAATCCTCTGCTATTTTATTGATAGAAATAGTGATTATCAAATGAACCTGATGAAAAGTATTCGTACTGATAGTCACTGGAGGTCGATCAGGTATTTTTCTCTATACAGGGTGTTTCCTAACCTCTGTGACAAAATGAAAGGGGTGATTCTTCGCTTAATTTTAAGACGAAAATGTGATATAACTTTTTTTCGAATTTCGCTTTGTTTCCAAAATACAGGGTGTTCAATTTTTTTTTTGATTAGTTTTTTATTTTTAATCAATTTATCTTTTACTCGATTTTGTTGAAGTTTGGTAACGGTATTTATAGTGATAACGGGCTTATTTTGCCATGAACAAATAAAAATTATCGAATACAGTGGCGTCCCGAGCGGCACTTCAACCAATATTATTGGGAAAAATATGTACGCCACTGACTTTTTGTGTCATTTTCATTTTTTTCTCAGGTTATTCAACTAAAAACGCAACTTTTTGATTTCTTAAATTTTTATCGTATCTTGCGTAATTTTTGAGATAAACCACTTAATTGCATGTCTCTGGACTACACAAAAATAACAATATGATGCAAAGTAGGCTTTTTGCTTCGATCCATGGCAACCACATTATTTGTTTTCTTCATGACATTTGCCTACTGTATGAAAGTTTCCAACAAAATCAAGTAAAAGATAAATTAATTAAAAATAAAAAAGTAATCAAAAAAAAAAAAATTAAACACCCTGTATTTTGGAAACAAAGCGAAATTCGAAAAAAAGTTATACCACATTTTCGTCTTAAAATTAAGCGAAGAATCACCCCTTTCATTTTGTCACAGAGGTTAGGAAACACCCTGTATAACCATTTGATCATGTATGAAAATAGCCCACAGTTTTGCCAGTTGTTGACACCAGATGTAACTGTTCCGATGTTGCACATAGCCAATAGGACAAAACTTTACAAAAAACCCTACAATTCCTTTTTTTGGTCGACCTTTTTGCTCAAAAAATAAATATTCTACAGCCCCCCCCCCGATTGTATACCTAGGGCAGAGCCTAGGAATATTAGCGAATCCAACTATAGATGGATGCACTGCTCTAGCCTTAGTGTATGACAGTGTTTCTAGAAGACTGCATGCGCAAAGCGTGTAAAATTTGAGACAACTTATTAGCATACCTTTGTTTTTGTAACATGGCATCATGGTACTAGGCTACTACCTTATGGTCTGAAATCTGGAGTATGACATGGAACTAGATAAGTTGACTGATGCTGGAATTATCAATCATATTGAGTGCTACGAGTGGGCACCCCAATCGATCCTATCTTGAAAAAGGAAGACTGTTCGTATTTGTGGAGATACAAATTTTCTTTGAATTTATTGTTGGTGTCCGAGGTAGAGGGTCCTCGGATTGATAATTTGTATGCCAAACCAAGCGGTGGTAAACAATTTTCACTCTTGAAGGATTTTCGGAATAACCATTAAACTCGTGTTATTTTTATTTATAAAATTTCAAAACTAGTCAATAAAAAACAGGCAAGGATAGAATGACAGACGTAGATCTGATATACGGACTTGAGCTGTAAATCCAGCCTCAATGCGCAAGTCAGCCCAAACGGTATATCGATATCGAAACGATCATCAAATCAAAAAGAGCGCAATTTAAAATTCTAATCGACGTGTCGGAGTCGTCGAAAAAATATTCTTAGATTTGGGTTCTAAATGTCTTCCAAGTTAGACTAATCTTGTGGGTATGTGAACTAAGCTTTACTTGGATTTTCACGTTTGAGTCTGGGGGTTGTTCAACTACGGAAATTTCCGAGGAACCGTTGCCAGTTGCCTTTTATTTTCAGAAATTCTCGGCTGATGATACTGCTTGTTGTTATATTTCTAATTCGCTACTATGGAATGGAATTGATGATATTTATAAAGGGTGTGGATTAGGTGCGCACATTTTAATGTGCGGCATTTTTCCTTTATTCGCGTTAAGAAAAAAACAAAAAACGGATTATGATAATAATTATGTAAACAGTGTGCGATTATACAGGGTGTACAAGAAGTCGTGGATCAAACGGCTTTGGGTGATAGAGGACGCTATTTGCAATAAGAAAAACCAGAGGGTGTTTCAAAAACATGTTGCCAAACTTTAAGGGGTTATACCTTACACAAAAATATTACGCTAGAACCCAACTTGCCTATTCCGAAAGTTGATATTGACAGAGATACAGGGTATCAAAGTTAAATTTTGATTTTTTTAGATAACTTTTTTTGATAATGAAGTTATTTTGATGAAATTTGATTGTTTGACATGCGAAATTCAAATCTGACCTTGATATGGCTCTTACTTGTAGGAGCGCCACTTACACACCTTTTAACTCATTCAAATAGCCATAACTTTTTTGTATGCATCCGTACTTTTCTTTTTTTATTGGAAAATTGATTTTTCCGTCATATTTACATAAGAAAGGTATACCTTGTAGGAGTAGCTAGGAGTAACCCTTTTCAAGATATTTGCATTTAAAGTAATACATACAATGTGGTTTTAAATGGCAAATTTTGGAAATAAACGTACGTGGCTTTGAAAATGGCGTCATCATGATAATTCTGACAGTGGTTTCAATGTCCAATGTTTTATGAAAAAAAAAATATAAAATGAAAAAATAATAAAAAAATAAAAAATACAAAATTAAGTTATTTTTTTTTTATAAAAAATATTGAAACAGATGTCAAAATTAGCATGATAACGCCGTTTTCAGTGCCACCTTTGTCTATTTTCAAAATTTTCCATCTAAAACCACACTGCATGGATTACTTTAAGTGCAAATATCTTGAAAAAGGTTACTCCTAGACTCTTACAAAGTAAACCTTTCTTATGTAAAAATGCCGGAAAAATCAAATTTACGATAAAAAAAGAAAGTACGAGTGCATACAACAAAGCTATGACTATTTGAATGAGTGGAAAGGTGTGTAAGTGGCGCCCCCTACAAGTAAGAGCAATTCCGTGCTCAGATTTGAATTTCGCATGTCAAACAATCCTCATATACCAAATTTCATCAAAATAACTTCATTATTTCAAAAGTAATTTGAAAAAATCCAAAACAAAAATTCCACTTTAACACCCTGTATCTCTTTTGATATCAACTTTCGGACTGGACAATTTGAGGACTATCGAAATATTTTTGTGTAAGGTATATCCCCTTTAAGTTTGGCAACATGTTTTTGAAACACCCTGTATGCAGGGTGTTTATCAATTGAATGCTGATACTTAAGGGTTAATCCTTGGATGATTTTAAGACAAAAAGTTCATATGGACATGGATCCGCAGGAGCCTAGATTTTAAGATATACAGGGTGTTGAAACTTAACAAAAAATCTTTCTTTTTATCATTACTTTGATACCATTCCAGAGATCTTTTTGAAATATGGTACACGTCTTCTATGCACCAATATGCATGGGAATGTTAGAGAGGGCGCCACTGATTTAAACATATTGGAAGACACAGCAGGGTGTCAATGCAATTAAGTAGATTTTATTTTTTCAAGCGAAAACCATGCGCCGGACGAAAAAAAATCAAGAGAACAAATTGGCTCAGAAATAAATAGAGATTTCAAAATTAATTTTTATTTTGATAAGAAGCAGTGACGTACAAGTTTTTTCTCCAAAAATATTGAGTGCAAAACCCGTAAGGACGCCACTGGTGAAAATAATAGAATTGTTTGTACATCACAAAATGCATATTGATGCATAGAAGACGTGTACCAAATTTCATGAAGATATCAGGAATAGTATCAAAGTAATTATAAAAAAATCAAAATTTTTTTAAAATTTCAACACCCTGTATCTTGAAAATCAGGCTCTTGCGGAACTATGTCCATATGAACTTTTTGCCTCAAATTCATTCAAGGATTATCACCCTAAAGTATCGGCATTCAATTGATAAACACCCTGTATTGTTATCCAATTGTTGATTGTTTTCGAGATAAAGGGTGTTGAAAGTTTCATGAAACAAACGATTTTTTTTTTATTTTTTGGCCAAACCAAAAATCATATTTCAACTAAACTTGATATACGACATAATAACATGGAAAGCTAAAATATCCACCAATATCAAGCTCTTCAGTCGACCAGTGGCGGAGAAAGAGGTTGCCGGGAAAAATAATTTCGCAAAAAAATAATGTAACACTCGGTGAACGGCTCAATTTATTTTATGAAAAAAATGATTTGAAAAACTTTTTCGTATCTGCTACCATTTCGCAGGAAATTCATCTTCTTTTGTTTTTTAACATTATTTTTAATCTACTTGGTAACGCAAAAGTGAACCTCGGGGTGAAAAATGGAATTCAATTGATTTAGATATCCAAGGAGATATTCCAAAAAGTCCCAATCTGCTCTAATGCACAATCTGCACCTGCGAAAAAAAAATCGTTTAATTCGTCGTAGGGCTTGTTTATTGCGACTGATCTGCTGCCCAACAGTTATTGTTTTTTTTAAGGAGTGTCGCTCATCATTCTTCTTCAAAATAAACCCATAAAAATCAAGTCGGCTCACGTCGGACGAATAAGTTGGCCATCGTATTGGCCCTTCTCTTCAATCAACAATTGGATAACAATATATGTGGTTTTTCTTATTGCAAATAGCGTCCTCTATCACCCAAAGCCGTTTGATCCATGACTTCTTGGACACCCTGTATACGGTCGAACAACGAATTATTATTGTTAAAACATACTACAAATATGGAGAATGTTATGCTTAAACAGTTTGTAAGTAAAGTCCCTAATATTGGCAGCCGGGCCTAAAAGTACTTTCGCGCCCGCGGGCGCAAAAGTAGGTCGCTTAGCGACGGTTTCTTGGATTCCGATGCCTCTGGATCTAATAACCACGTGACAGTCTAGCAAAGTAAAAGGAATTAATCACGTGACAATGAATCGGCACCACAAAAGAATACGGGAACGCACCTATTGTTTCCATTTGTCAATAATTGACAGCTGTCACCGGTCTGACTTGTCAGCAGTGTAGTGCAGTGTGTTAATTATTAATTTTTGATTTTTATAATTTCTTTCTTTCAAGTGATTCCGAACTGGTTGTACAAAAAGCACTGTTTGCACCACGGACGAAAGATGATTATCTACTTTCCGCCCTCAATACAAAATGTACTATTTGACTTCTATTCCACAATTAAAATTTGTGTTTTTATTGAGACATCCTTTATTATGGTCTAAAAAAGGCTTTTTAAAAACAGACTCAATTGAGGGGATAATAAAGAAACATGACAAACTTGCTCTTATCGCTTAGAATGTGGTCGTCATCTTAGATAAAAATGCAAAATGTATCCACCCAACAGCGCAATTTTCTTTTACCATAATTCTGAGAAAATCCTCCAAATCATTGTCAATGACCAACATTTCAGGCCCACCACCTATGCCAGGCAGTTCATTGGATGCCTTAAGAGCCCATGCTGCTCAAGCTGCTGCCAACATGCAACAACAGCAAGCCCAACAGGTAAGAAATTGCCCGCATTTCACTCTGACTCAAATGAACGTTTCAATTTTATTCATTCAAGCAACAACAGAGCATGCATCCTCCCAACTCACCCATGAATCCACCTCCAAAGAGCATATCGGACGATGTGGTTAAAATTGAACCCGACCACGAGGGGTCTCCTGAGGACGACAGTCAAAATAGTCCTGTGGGACCATCAAGGTATGTCTTTTCCAATGATTTTCACAATTATCACCAAAATTCTTCCAAGAAATTGGTTTTCTTTGTCCATTAGAATCCTACACTGTGTTTCTATTTTAGCCACACTGGAATCTCAGAAAGCAGAGAGCCAGAAAGGTGTGTGCTTTTGGGACGATGAGTTTCCAAAATTTCGAGTACTTTGAAAATAATTTTATAATCCAGTCATTAAAGTGAATGAAACTATTTTCAAATTACGTTGTTTAACAATGGGGGTTTGTTGAATGGAGGGTTTTTTTGTAGGGGTCCATCTCCGGAGCCCAGGATAGAAGATACAGAGTGTCATAGAAGTCAGTCAGCCATTTTCTTGAGACACTGGAATAGGGGGGATCATAATTCGTGTACCAGAACCGATTTGACATTCAAACCGGTTCCGGATTCGAAGTTGGCGAGGAAGAGAGAGGAAAGGTAAGTCAAATTGGTCAGCAAAATATATTACCGGTGAAGCGGATATTTTTTCAGCTGCTTGTTGACTATATTTTATAGGTTTCTACCATTATTTGAATTTTGAATCTTCTAAACTGGCAACATAGGCGAAAATTTCGGGTGTACCGTTCTTTTTGCTGAGTAGTTTATTTTAACTTTCCAAAGCTCATGATTTAAACAAGAATAGTTGGTACACAGCCGTGATAAATGTTTTTTCCGTTCCAGCTCATTTTTTTTTTTTTTTAATTCAGAACACCTTGCCGTTTCCGTCCGTAAGTCTAATACTAACGGAGAAAACAAACGCGCCCTTATTTTCAAGATGGCGGAGTAAGTTCACTTTTGATTTTCCCGAAAAATCAAAGTTACGCCAAAAAATCTTGCGTGTTTCCCAAAATTCTCAGGAAAAGCACGGTTTTACTGTACTATTTGTTGTGATTTGATTTGTGATGTTGACTGCTTTTATTTGCTCATATTAGAAATTTATTCTTATAATTTGATCGCCTCGGTGAAATTTAGTGAATTGAATGTGAATGAATAGAAAACGATCTGTCAATTTCTTGGCCGCCCAATTCAAGATCAAATTCAATGTAAACCTTACATAAGTCTTTTTCAAGAAATTTAAGCAAAAGCAATAAATATTGCTTTTTCTTTATACATCAGGCTCATTGCCTCAACTTTCAGATCAATTATTTTCCTCTACGGTGTGTCCACTCTGAAGTCGCCCACCCTCTATTAGGTATCGATGATTTTTTGTTTAAAACACACATTCTGGGATTTTATTAACATCTTATCATTTGGAACGTACAGGAAGACTCAATGAGCAGTATTGAATTAACAAATTAACAAAAAAAAAAAAAACGAAACAGTAACATTTTTTTTTTTTTTTTAAATGTAAACAGGGAGGTTTTTGGTCATTCTGATTAAGACTCCGTTGTCAGTTTTTTTCTAAAAAATCCCCTAATACGATTTTCTGAAATTTGACCCACTTTGAACCCCCATAATCACCCAAAAGTACGGCCCTGGAAATGATTTGGTATAATGTTCAAAAAGTGTTTGACGAGACCTAACAAATAAAAAAAAAATGAAAATCGGTTAATAAACAAAAATGTTACAGGGGTGGGACACTTCAGAGTGGACACCCTGTATAAATGAAAATCTGTATGTTTGTTTTCTTATAACTCAAGAAAGACAGAAGTTGAATGAAAATTTGCAGGGTTAACAGTTTTATCAGGGAATAGTAAAAGGGCATGGTTATATTTATCAACTCATAACTGATTTTGAGAAATTCGTCATTTTTTTCACTTATTGACAATGACTAAATTTTTTCATTTGATGTTGAAGTATAATTTCTTGGTAGGTGCAAAACACAACCGCGTTAACATTAAATAAATATTTGCGTTGTTAAATAAATATTTGATGGGAAACCCCAAGTCAACCGGGCCCGTTTGGTTAGATTGGATTTATTTTTGTTTGGTAAACATTGATGCGACATCCGAGTACATAATGAAAAACCAAAATTAACCTGAAATGATAAAACTTTTCGCCTTAAATCCCATACATTATTTTTTTTATATTCATCCATTCATTTGAAAGGGAAATAGATAATGTGAGAAAATTAACGTCAGATTTGTATTTGTCACCATTTGTGCAATAGAATGTTGTACAGGGTGGTCAACTAAGGATGCGAGATACTGTATCTGGGAAACTATTCATCGTAGAGGCTTGCGGCAAAACATTTTATGACCAAAAGGGTCAAGAGAAAGAAATATCTGGAATTAATAAAATAGGATTTTTATTTTGTCAAATGAAAATACATCGATGATATTTTTTTCATATTTACTGACTTTTAACCTACACTTTTTGTCTAAAACGTTTTTTTCTATCTATCGAAATAAAGGGGTGAGTGATATTTAATTATTTTTTTAAACAGACAGAGATTTCCCCCGTTTTGCTTGACCCATTTCAACGAGCTTGGGCTCATATGAAAGAGCATAATCTGCACTACAAAATGCTTATTTGGTTTTGCATTTCTTATCTTCGCCGTCGCCGCTAGATGGCGTTAACTGAAATGGTAGCATATTTTTGAATTTCAGAAACTTGAAAATATTTTCCAGGTATTTTTCTTGGCTGCTTTAGTAATAAAAGTTTTTGCCGCAAATCTCTACGATGCAACTATTCATCGTCCAGATACAGTACCTCGCATTCTTAGTTGCCCACCCTGTACAGGGTGATTCATTTTTAGCGACAGGGTGCCAGTTCTCGTGAACTATTCATCATAGAGACCCAGGAAAAAAATCTATATAGTAATGTACCCTAGAGAAAATGCTGGAAATACAGGGTTTTTCACTTAAATCTCCGCACGTCAATATCTCGGAAACGAATAGGAATATTTGATTTCTGTAAAAAGTAGTCAATGTATGGGGTCGAGTAGTTATTTTTCACAGTTAAAAAAAATCGACACCTACCAAGAGTCAAGCGTCGCGACGCATCGAAAATATTAATCGATTGCAGGGACTTTGAAATTACGCGCATGCAAAAGTACGAGTTATTTACAAACTTTTTTGTTATTCAGTCAATCACGGGCCAAAAGCGTTCCATTACTATTAATCAACATTAACGTGGTATGTTATTTTTTCGATCTCCCCTGTAGTCGTTTGATTTACTGGCAACAGCGCACTGGTTAAAAGTCTTGTACGTCGCTGATGTCTGATGTCAGTTTTCATTAAACGTATTTTTTTTTTTCGAACTCGACCTTGGTAGCGAACGGTTGGAGGTTGGAAGACATTCGCATCTCCATGTGTTAGATCCAGGGGGTAGAAAATAAGTAACCCCAAGATAGTCCATTCAGGCCTAGGACGATGACCATCTCCCACTGATGTACCACGTTAAGGGTGTTTTCTTCCCTACCACGACCGTGATTGATCCACTCCACTCTAATTGCCTAATTGCCTAATTTGAGCATGGGATTAATTACTAAGCATTGAGGAGTTGTTGACTACTTTGAGTGGAGCTTGAATAAGAAAAACCGGTCAAGATCGTTCATCTGCTTGGGGAACTGGTACAGTACAGCCTACACGGACTGTTTTGGCGTTTTTCTCTTCTTGGTTTTTGGTGGAGTCAAGAACCTAGCAAGCTGTTGCGGTGAGCCGTATCTATATATTGTTTTATTTACGTCAGTGTTACGGTCGGTCGAGATTTATCTATTTTTTTTTTATGAATACTTTTGTGAAGCGTTGTGACGTCACATAGCGGCAACTCAGTTTGTGAGTGATCTTTTTATAAATTAATAGGTTCAACTGCTCGCTTGTTGGATTATAAAAATTTGACAGAACACGTTATTAAGGTTATAGCGTTTTAAATTATTAATGAGCGGATTTGTACTGAACCTTTTTCTTGATGCCGATTCATTACATAAATTGCACATATAGTTGAACTGAGTTTTGGGAAATGTTTTTTATTTACCGATTTCTGGTACATACGATACGGACGTATGTTTTGAGTACTTTGCAAGTAGGCACGGTATTTCTGTGAAAGATAATATTGGATTTTTGGGATTTTAATATACGCAAGTGTCTTGGGAGTTAACTAGTTTGATTTGATAGTTGGTGGACCTGATCCCTGGTTTTGTCGGCGGTAAGTAAGGCAGCTACGTACTTTCTTTCGTTAATTGTTAAATAAACTCAATTGGAATCGAGAAGACCTCGAAGGTTGGGATTCACCTGCACGAATCTCTGGCGCCCACTTTAAATAACCCCCCCCCCAAAGCTCCATAACTCTGAGTTCCGGGTAAGCTTAGCCAACGTGGCTTCCAATTGAGAGGTTTGATAATTGCAGGACTGAGATTGCTTGAGCTAAGCTTGCGCTTAAATTTTTGCGTGATAAGTCGAACTCATTTATTCAACTCAGTTTTGAGATATACAGTGTGTCCAAGATAAGGATGTCTATCACGGGGATCTTGGAAACCGTGAGAGAAACAAGGTCGGTTAAATGGAGGCAAAGTTGCGTATTTTGATGCTTAACAAAATGCCGTTTTGAAAGCCAAGAAATTCCGACTAAGTCCGAAATTATCCGAAAAAAACCGAAATTTTTCAAAATTGTTTTCATTTTTTTCTGACCACATTTGAAGAGATAATTTGAAATGAATGGAACTTCTTCATTGCCACTTTTTGCCCTTTACAAGATAGCGTCATTGAATTGAAGAACCGACGTTTCGTTTATGAGCAGCCATCATCAACTTTGTTTTTTTAAATACGGTCCTGGATTTTTTATTACGGATTTTAAGAGCCTCTTATGTTCCTAAACCAACGAGGTATCGCACCAATTAAAAAAGAGGTGGTTGTTTTTAATCCTATTAAAAATGTATTTTCTGTCTCTCTCTAACACATGAGTTCTTATGGAAAAATCGATCAACATAACTTTTTTGAATAATTGCGATACATTCTTGGTTTAGGAACACAAGAGGCCCTCAAAATCCGTCATAAAAAATCCAGGACCGTATTTAAAAAAACAAAGATGATGATGGCTGCTCATAGACGAAACGTCGGTTCTTCATTCCAACAACGCTATCTTGTAAAGGGCAAAAAGTGGCAATGAAGAAGTTCCATTCATTTCAAAATATCTCTTCAAATGTGGTCAGAAAAAAATGAAAACAATTTTGAAAAATTTCGGTTTTTTTCGGATAATTTCGGACTTAGTCGGAATTTCTTGGCTTTTAAAACGGCATTTTGTTAAGCATCAAAATACGCAACTTTGCCTCCATTTAACCGACCTTGTTTCTCTCACGGTTTCCAAGATCCCCGTGATAGACATTCTTATCTGGGACACACTGTATATCTCAAAATTGAGTAGAATAAATGAGTTCGACTGAATTACAAAAAAGTTTATAAATAACACGTTCTTTTGCATGCGCGTAATTTCAAATTCCCTGCAATCGATTGACATTTTCGATGCGTCGCGACGCTTTACTCTTGGTAGGCGTCGAATTTTTCAACTGTGAAAAATAACTACTCGACCCCATACATTGACTACTTTTTACAGAAATCAAATATTCCTATTCGTTTCCGCGATATTGACGTGCGGAGTTTTAAGTGAATAGCCCTGTATATTTGAAGCTTCTTGGATCACCGCAAGGGTACTGTGAAAACAGAAAATCGATTCATTTTTGGAATTTCTCCCGGTGAACTACCAAAAAAGAATATGGAAACCGATTTTGGACGATATTTTCACTTATAATCTCCCCGGAGCTCGAATTATTTCCGGAAATTTTGTCGAGTTGCGACAACGAGAACAAATTTCCGGATTATTAATTCGAGCTCTAGGGAGATTCGGCAAGAAAATTTCATGCCAAAGCTATTTGAGAAGATTTAATAGTAGCGGCTGGACTCACCTCGCATTTAGTGGAAGAAACCAACGGCTCCTTACTCTACTCGCCATTGAGGAAGAAAGAAGGGAATCAGGATTTTATAAAACATTTGGAAGTTATAACCAATCTTGTCCATAATTGATAACATTGCAACTTTGTATTGGAAGTTGAAAATAAATCATTTATCAAAAATATTTGTTTTTAACAGCTGTCAAGCACTCGCGGCTGGATGTAGCTCCCATGCACCAACCACAGTGTTGCCGTTTGCCTTATCTCTGTCTGTGAAAGTTGGGTTGGGTTGGGATTGTTAGGGAGAGTGGGGACGGCAACACTGTAATTATATGGGAGCGTACTGGATGTAGCTCCAGATGCGTAAAGCCAAAGCCAGGGAAATTTCCACTTATTAATCTTTCAGTCACGTGATTATGAGCAGGGAAATTTCCGATAAAATTAGGTCGTTGCCATAGCAACATAACAAAATGCAAGCCTATGATTGGTTAGAATTGACTGGTAGGAAATTTTCTACAAAATTGCCCCCCGACACTTCTCTCTAAGTTGTCAAATAAGACAGCTACAAGCTGTCAAACTTGATGTCACCAATTAGCCTATAACTTCGGAATTCCTTAACCGATTTGACTATTTTTAAGCTCATTTTGAAGAGGAAAATCTGCTTTTTCTGGTGCATTTACTCGGGGTCGATTTTATCCGTTTTAGTCGACCACACAACATGAATTGTGAAAGTCAAACAAGAATTTGAGTTTTTTTTTTTTTAATTTTCAAATGCAAACTCACTGAATAGATGCCTCCATCGTGTTATTTGGATAATTTCCTACCACTTTCATAAAGGTAATCTTTCTATATTTTTTGAAATAGAAGAGTTACGGAGACTGCATCAGGAATCCGTCAAGGAATACTTTTGAAACAGCCCCTGTAATTTTGAATGTGTCAAAAAGATCGGAGTGCCGGGCCAACGGTCGGGATTTTGAGCATTGGCACTAGTTTCTTTTTTTTTTAGTCAATTTCATTTTTCTTTTAATATTTTAGGAATAAGGTTTACTGGTCAACCGTATTATTTTTGGCAAGTGGTGCACTGTATTCTACTTCTCAGCAGAAAAAAAAACGAAAAATAGTTGGCATTCTCACTTATAGGCTTTTGTTGTCAACAGCAACTGAAGAAAATATTGAACGCGAATCAAAACAAATCTGATGTGTATATTTTTGACGCATTCAAATTTATAGGGGCTGTTTCAAAAGTATTCCTCGCGTGTCTCCTGATGAAGTTTCCGTTACTCTTTTATTTCAAAAGATATAGAAAAATTATCTATATGAAAGTGATAGGAAATTATCCAAATAACACGATGGAGGCATCTATTTAGTGGGTTTGCATTTGAAAATTTCGAAAAAACCGCAAATACAGGTTTGATTTTACAATTTATGTTGTGTGGTCGGCTAAAGTAGATGAAATCGACCTCGAGTACATGCACCAGAAAAAGCAGATTTTCTTCTTCAAAACGAGCTAAAGAACAGTCGAATCGGTCAAGGGATTTCGAAGTTATAGGGTCTTATTTGACAACTTAGAGAAAAGTATGTTTGTAGAGAATATCGTTCAAAATCTGTTTCCATATTTTTTTTTGGTAGTTCAAAGGGGAAAATTTCAAAGATGTGTTGACTTTCTGTTTTCACAGTGCCGATATGCCCCCTTGCGGCGATCCTAGAAGCTTCAAATATATTTCCAGCATTTTCTCTTGGGCATATTACTATACAGATCTTTTTTTCTGAGTCTCGATGATGAATAGTTTACGAGAACTGGCACCCTGTCGCTGAAAGTGAATCACACTGTACATGTTGTACTGTATTGTTGTCTTTTATCTAATCCAAATCTAGCGTTGATTTAAATCGATATCCTTCATTAGTCTCAAGACTTACTTATGAATATTCTTTGAGAAAATTCATCAAAAATAAGACTGGCTAGGAATTGGAAAAAATTAACGTATGTGCCGGTTTCAGATAGTTGATTATAAAACTGGTGGTATGGGAAAATGAGTAGGACGAAGCGAGGGAGCTGAATCTAATAAATTCTGGAACTAAGTTCTCATATTTTGGTTGTCTCTGGAGATGGCACAAAATAGCCTATTTCTTTTTATTCTATTTTTCACTTATAATCTCCCTAGACCTCGAATTATTTCCGGAAATTCTGTCGAGTTGCTAATTTTTTGAAAATGTTCTTGAAAAATTCGCAACGAGAACAAATTTCCGGATTTTTAATTCGAGCTCGCGGGAGATTCGGCAAGAAAATTTCATGCCAAAACTATTTAAGAAGATTTAATAGTAGCGGCTGGATGTAGCTCCCATGCACCAGTTTGGTTGGGATTGTTAGGGAGAGTGGGGACGGCAACACTGTAATCATATGGGAGCTACATCCAGATGCAAAGCCAGGGAGATTTCCACTTATTAATCTTTCAGTCACGTGATTATGAGTAGGGTGATTTCCGATAAAATTAGGTCGTTGCCATAGCAACATGTTAAAATACAAGCCTATGATTGGTTAGAATTGACTGGTAGGAAATTTTCATAAAAGTATCCTACTATACCAATAGTTTTATAGTTGTAACTTAGTCCTCAAAGACATGATATTTCTAGATTAAGAAAACAAGCCGAAAAAGAGCGTGAAGAGCGCGAAAGGGCTCAACAAGCCCAAGCTAGAAAAATTCAAACACCTGACAAACCTGACGTCAAGCCACCTTCAAGGTAAGTGCCCTTTTGATTGTCTCCCGCCAACATAAACTGTCATAGGGGTCCAATGGAAAGTATATCAGCACCGTACGAAAGATTCCCCAGACCAGGATTCGCGGATACTCCAGCGTTGCGCCAATTGCACGAGTATGCCAGACCTCATGCTGGCTTTAGTCCGGGACAGATGCAAAGATCGTTGCTACCTCCAAGTATGATGGACCCGATGCTACAGTACCAACTGAGCAGCATGTACGGTCCAGGAGCTCGAGAGCGACTGGAGCTGGAGCATTTGGAGCGGGAGAAGCGGGAGCGCGAGATCAGGGAGCTTCGGGAGCGAGAGCTTAATGATCGGCTCAAAGAGGAAATCATGAAATCGGGCATGCGGCCGCCCAACGCGGTCGATCCCCATTGGCTGGAAATACAACGAAGATATGCCGCTGCAGGATTGGCTGGTCCACCTGGAGGTCCGGGTCTGTTGCCTCATCACTTTGCGCTTTATCCAGGTGGCGGTAGTGCGGCGCAGTTGTCGCAAATGGAAAGAGAACGGTTGGAACGGCTGGGAATTCCTCCTGGAGGTCCAGGTCCGGGAGGACCTCCCGGTCATCCACAACATCCTGCTCATGCGGCTGCGCAACTTGAAGCTGCAGAACGTTTGGCATTGGCCACTGATCCCATGGTAAGAGTCTCAGCTTAATAAGTTGTTTTTCAAAATTGTTTAGCGTTATAACATAATTGACCTTACCAAATTGTTATCGTCCTATATTATCAAGTGTTTCTTGCTTTGTGTTGATGAAGGTACGGCTGCAGATGGCGGGCATATCGCCGGAGTACCATGCGCATACGCATGCGCATACGCATGCTCATACACACCTACATTTGCATCCTCAGCAGCAGCAAGCGCAACAGGAAGCGGCAGCGGCAGCTGCTGCGGCTGGCTTTCCTCTTCCAGGTAGGAAACTACTTATCAATAGTGAATATGGTGATTTATTTAAATTTCTTAAGCATCAGGCCAGGGATATCCCAGGCCTGGTATGATACCCGGTCGGGACGGACCTTTCCACCATCCGGATCTTCTGGGTCGACCCTATGCTGATCAACTTGCACATCAGGTAACTACCAATTTTTTTTCCCAAGTGGCATTTTATCGATGTTTTATTAGCGCGAGAATGTTTAGGACAAAATTAAGTGTGGTCTTTTTGGAATTTGAATTGATGTTCAAATTGTAAACGGACTAGTTTATGTTGTTTTGGCCTATAAAAGACAATTCACGAGTACAATGGGTTGTATTATTATGTGAGAATGTAATACTGTTATATTGTTGTTCAGGCGGCTGCCCACGAACAGCTTCAAAGGCAGATGCTGCTAGAAAGAGACAGGTTCCCTCATCCTTCCATCGTTGCTCAGCACGAGGAATATTTAAGGTCCGTCTCATTTTATGTTAGTCCCCCTTATTTTGAGCTGGTGTACGGGGCTTTTCTCGATTTGTAGAAGATTTTTGAGGGAATTGACTTGATATTGATATGAAATTCATCGATAAAAGAATTTCCATTATTCTTGATAAATCGTTATAATTGGTCACGGAAGTTCCATAGAACTGTATCTTTAGATAGTCTTGTAAAAACTAGTGCCAGTGGCTCAATCTTTTTCTTGCAAAATCTCGTTATAATATAAAATTACAATAAAAATGTGTCAGCTGCATAGGATAAATGGCGAAAGTTGTCAGCTGGGCATGTCAAAGTGTAAAAAAACAGTTGAAATGAGTTATTTCAACAAAACCGGAAATAATCCACGTTATCAACTGACGTGAAAAAATATCTAACAGGTGTCAGCTGGTATCAAGATGTGGCCACTGACCTCTAAAATAAATGGATAAATAAAACGCTTGTCGAGGCTGACTAATTTACGAGCCCGAAACATAAACACCGACGAACAGTTTCGGGCATGCCTAGTAGACGGTTTTATTTCTGTTCTTTGGAATGCAGAACAGGGCCGTACTTCACATTTTTACAGGTGATGGAAGCAATCGAATAGGTATTATTTGTCGGAATTTTCAATTATAAGAGATCTATTTTTTCACAAAAGGGTTAAAAGTGGCCCGAATACAGTCAATTTATTTGTCAGTGGTACTCATTGACCACTACGTCATACACAGAATACATTATATATCTCCGTCTGGCGTATTGACTGAGATGACTCTCTCTATCGAGGTTTTAACGCTGTTGAAAGTCTTGAACTGATGTGGGTATGACGGAAAGTTTAATAGTTGGGAATGGTTTTTCCCGTCACGTGACTGTCAGTTCGATAGAGGTTTGATGGTCACATGGTTTGGCTTCATTTTGTCTATTTTCAGATTGCGATAATGTAGGGGAGGTCGGTTTTATTTCTGCTCTTTGGAATGCTGAACAGGGCCGTACTTCACATTTTTACAGGTGATGGAAGCAATCGAATAGGTATTATTTGTCGAAATTTCCAATTATAAGAGATCTATTTTTTCACAAAAGGGTTAAAAGTGGCCCGAATACAGTCAATTTATTTGTCAGTGGTACTCATTGACCACTACGTCATACACAGAATACATTATATATCTCCGTCTGGCGTATTGACTGAGATGACTCTCTCTATCGAGGTTTTAACGCTGTTGAAAGTCTTGAACTGATGTGGGTATGACGGAAAGTTTAATAGTTGGGAATGGTTTTTCCCGTCACGTGACTGTCAGTTCGATAGAGGTTTGATGGTCACATGGTTTGGCTTCATTTTGTCTATTTTCAGATTGCGATAATGTAGGGGAGGTCGGTTTTATTTCTGCTCTTTGGAATGCTGAACAGGGCCGTACTTCACATTTTTACAGGTGATGGAAGCAATCGAATAGGTATTATTTGTCGAAATTTCCAATTATAAGAGATCTATTTTTTCACAAAAGGGTTAAAAGTGGCCCGAATACAGTCAATTTATTTGTCAGTGGTACTCATTGACCACTACGTCATACACAGAATACATTATATATCTCCGTCTGGCGTATTGACTGAGATGACTCTCTCTATCGAGGTTTTAACGCTGTTGAAAGTCTTGAACTGATGTGGGTATGACGGAAAGTTTAATAGTTGGGAATGGTTTTTCCCGTCACGTGACTGTCAGTTCGATAGAGGTTTGATGGTCACATGGTTTGGCTTCATTTTGTCTATTTTCAGATTGCGATAATGTAGGGGAGGTCGGTTTTATTTCTGCTCTTTGGAATGCTGAACAGGGCCGTACTTCACATTTTTACAGGTGATGGAAGCAATCGAATAGGTATTATTTGTCGAAATTTCCAATTATAAGAGATCTATTTTTTCACAAAAGGGTTAAAAGTGGCCCGAATACAGTCAATTTATTTGTCAGTGGTACTCATTGACCACTACGTCATACACAGAATACATTATATATCTCCGTCTGGCGTATTGACTGAGATGACTCTCTCTATCGAGGTTTTAACGCTGTTGAAAGTCTTGAACTGATGTGGGTATGACGGAAAGTTTAATAGTTGGGAATGGTTTTTCCCGTCACGTGACTGTCAGTTCGATAGAGGTTTGATGGTCACATGGTTTGGCTTCATTTTGTCTATTTTCAGATTGCGATAATGTAGGGGAGGTCGGTTTTATTTCTGCTCTTTGGAATGCTGAACAGGGCCGTACTTCACATTTTTACAGGTGATGGAAGCAATCGAATAGGTATTATTTGTCGAAATTTCCAATTATAAGAGATCTATTTTTTCACAAAAGGGTTAAAAGTGGCCCGAATACAGTCAATTTATTTGTCAGTGGTACTCATTGACCACTACGTCATACACAGAATACATTATATATCTCCGTCTGGCGTATTGACTGAGATGACTCTCTCTATCGAGGTTTTAACGCTGTTGAAAGTCTTGAACTGATGTGGGTATGACGGAAAGTTTAATAGTTGGGAATGGTTTTCCCGTCACGTGACTATCAGTTCGATAGAGGTTTGATGGTCACATGGTTTGGCTTCATTTTGTCTATCTTTAGAGTGCGATAATGTAGAAGAAGACGGTTTTATTTCAGTTTTTTGGAATGCTGAACAGGGCCGTACTTCACATTTTTACAGGTGATGGAAGCAATTGAATAGGTATTATTTGTCGAAATTTTCAATTATAAGAGATCTTTTTTTTCACAAAATGGATAAAAGTGGCCCGAATACAGTCAATTTATTTGTCAGTGGTACTCATTGACCACTACGTCATAGAATTCATGATCTATCTCCGTCTGGCGTATTGACTGGAATGGTTTTTCCCGTCACGTGACTATCAGTTCGATAGAGGTTTGATGGTCACATGGTTTGGCTTCATTTTGTCTATTTTCAGAGTACGATAATGTAGGGGAATTTTTCGCCATCGTCCTGGGCATGGGGGGAATGAATTTCACCATTATAATATGTTTATTTGTTTGAATAAGCATCATTTTGAGCCAAGCAGTCTTCAAAAAATAATTCCATCGCCTATTTCTCTATCAAAATTGATTGGTTTCCAAAATGAATAAAAAAGTTAGAAGTGCGGGGTGGAGTGTTCCAACACGTTATTTTCTCCAGGTGATCCCTGCTTTTCAATGGGCCAGGCATGCAGCTTTATTTATCCACTTTTTTTTGGTCTGTGGATGTGGCTGAACCTATCAGACCTTTGAAGTACCTCAGCGCTCACATCAATAGTTGATGACGTGATTGATTTTCGGCTCTGCTGAAATAACGCAATTCCACGTGATCTGTACATGTTGATTTGGCCAGCTGACAACTTTCGCCACTTATCCTATGCAGCTGACACACTTGTTCACAAATCGAACCATGTTCTTATTATGTTTTTCGGCTATAAAAATCACTTGTCCAGTTTTAGTTGATTTATTTACAGTCTGTTTATCTACAGGGTTTCTCTTGAAATATTGACACCCCCCTTGTCTTTTTTATTTGACGTTTCTGAAAAAAGTGTCTTCAATAAAAGTTTGATGATTTCAAGTAAATTTTTCAAAAAACTCCACTTCGCATATACAGGGTGCCTCAGAAAGTCTGGGCGTGGTCCAACTTTCTTATTTCAAATGAGAACCCGTCTTTTTCATTTGATTTTTATATTCTCCTAAAAATTCTAGATATTTTCCATGTAGCATTCCCTATACCTAAAATTGACGTATAAAAAGATTTTGACATCGAAAAAGTGCCTGGTTACCGTGATTGTTTAAGTCTGATAGATTTTTTGGCAGTGTCGTTGAAAATTCCTCACAAAAATGTGATATTCTTCGAACATACTATCAAAATAACAAAAATGCATACAGGTTGATGCCACTTTGTTCACCTGATTTCAGCATTTTTTATTAAATTGCAACTTTTTCGAGGTCAATATCTTTTTATACGTCAATTTTAGGTATAGAGAATGCTACATCAAAGTTTTGGTATTAGGTATAGAGAATGCTACATCAAACACTGCTTTTTCAAATTCATGTTTGCTAAGCACAATTTAAGTTTTTTGTTGTAGAGCAAGTGTATAACTATTTAATTTTTTCAGCCTGATGAAGTTTATAAAATGAACGAAACGTCGCAAAGACAGTAAGCCTCCTTTTTACTGCAGGTTTTTTTGCCTACACAATCCAATTGCATACAATCTTGAAAATATTATTTTTTGCCCACACGATATCAAATCTGAATTTTACTGCCTCCAAAGAGGCGAGAAAGTAGGCGTTTCTAAGGCGTGGCCGACAAAATAGTCAAAGATGGCTAGGCGGTAAAATTATTTTCAAATTTTTCCAATAGAGGGCGTTACAAGATTATTTCCTGAATGCATGTATTGTGATGGTTATACCTACAAAATAATATTCAATATATTACCATTTTATTCAGATATTTCTCATAGATTCTGAGTGAATTGAATCCTATACATTCAGGATACGAATCAAAGTTCACATTTTAACGTCGTACTTTGTTTTGACTTCTGCCATCTTGGTTGAGGCCTTGGCTCTAAAAGCTGACTATTCTGAAGCAGTGTTGCCAAGTTGAAAAAAAAAGCTGAATTTCGAAGAAAAAGTGTAGTGAATCCCAAAGATAATGGAAATGCGAAAAAATCATTTGTGAAGCCTGAAGAAAAAAAAATTAAGAGAAAGACAAATTTTATTTGAGAAATTTGTTTTTATTATCAAGTCCTGTCTCATACAACACCCTGTATAATAAGAATAATATTTTTTGTGTCTGATGGTAATAGATTAAGAACGATCGGTAAGACTCATTGCAAGGTATCATGAAAAACTTTCAACATTCTCACAATAATAGTATATTATTCAACGAGCGGGAAATGGTGGCTATTACTCACGAGGATGAAGTTTCATCGTAATTATCTGAGTGAGTAATAGCCATTTCATGCGAGTAAAATACTTTTTTCTATGATTATTCAACGATTGAAGAAAACTTTGCAATATTTAATTTCATTTTGACGGCACTTTTTGACAACTATACTTAAAGTGAGGTTAGGTTGTCAACACAATGACTATTAAACAAGTATGGACGGTGAAATGGGCTGTTTCAAAATGATGGATGTGAAGGTTGACATTTTGTCGAATTTTCTGATTGGCTTAAAAACAGTGGAGTAATGACATTAGATCATTCATCACAGCAATGAAAAAAAAAACACTGGTATGAGTAACGAATCACATTAACCAATAGAAAGTGGATGTATAATACATCTGTTATTGAATATTCATAGAAAAAGATAATTTTCAAATATTATTACACATCATATCAAGATCAAGTCATTGGATAAATCTTCTACAAATACTAGCGCGCCTCAAACCGAATAACAGCTTCTGCTTTTAAAACGCTTGTTTAGGGTTTATGCTTTTTAGATGTGTTTAGCTGTTCTACATAATATGGTCATCGTCCCATTTAGATGTAGTTTAGAACTTCAATAACTAATATTTAATACAAAACACGATCATACTAACAATCGAGTGTTTTCATTGATTATCCATTTACACAAGTTGTATATTTTATTATTATTATAAATTTGAAATGTGTTCATGCTATGATTTTTGACAAAATATATGTGTACAGTGCATTAATTTTCATGACACATCTGAAGTAAACAAACTACACGTGATCTGACAAAGCGGAACGATTGAACAGATGTTCCGCTTTGTCTGATTACCTGTCTCTTGGTTTTGAACAGGGTCTAGATTCTGCTTTCTTTAGACATTCCAAGATTGTGGATCGGAACAGTGTGTCTTTATTGATGTAGTTCTCACATTTTAGGCAACAACGAGAGCGCGAACTTAAGGTGCGGGCGCTAGAAGAAGCTGCCCGGGGTTCACGGAATTGAAAAAGTTTGGTAAGTCCCAATTTGATGAAAAGGTTTATTCTATGTCAATTTGCCTAGTTAAATATTGGAAAAATAATCGTAAGGTTTCTATGAATATTTGTCAGGAAACGCCTCCAAAAAAAGGCACACCCCACACGGTTTCCTCAATATTTTCGCAATCGTCCATTATAAAAATCATGAAATTTTATGCATTGTATGGACTACCCGTTAAATAAAGGGCAGATTGTTTGGGTTCAACATATTTTTTCTAATTTTTACAAATATGGTGATATTTTAATGTCACCTCAAGGTACCTCTATAGACTTTTTCCAACATAGAGTTGGGAGGGTCCGACAAAAACATCACATCTTGAAAGGGTGACAGACATCGACGGTCTAGTGCTGTTTCTCAGTCCTGTTCTTATCATCTGTAGCTCAAAAAAAAATCTCTGGAATATTGACTAGGACTGTTATCTCATTTTCTGAAAAAAAAACAGAAAATTATACATCAGTCTCAATAGGCATGACTTCATCTATGTCCAGTGTTGCCAGATGATCCCTAGCAAAAACAGTTGAACAGAAATCCATGGGCGAAATCAGTAGATCTCCTGTCAAAACTGTACTTGTGGCAGCCTTGCGATTGACATATGAGACGACACGATGCAGACCGATGCAATCGAATGACAAGAATGACAGGATTCAGTCTACTGCAGACGCTAGACACCGATGACGTCATATTTTCCCCCACCCCTCTCTTACTTCAGGAGAAGTGATTCAAGTCAAATTATGCAGTGAGTTCGGGAAATAAGTGTACATGGTAGAAGACGTCGTCAAAATAGGCCGATTCAAGCCAACTTACCTATATCCAAATTTGCTTCGTTCACTCTACAGAAAGCAAGACAGATTGTGGAAAATGTGGATTTTTCCTGAATTAGTCATATTGATTTTAATAATTTTTGATATTCAGTCTTGGACCATGGAATTTCGTTTTTTTGTTGGCATAGTGACCGGCTTTAATTAACCGGAAGTGTTATAAAAGTGACGTCATATTATCAAGTTATATGTTTTGATTTTTTTTTATGGAATTGACTTTCTGATCATCCAGGTGTTTTCATCTAATACAAAGGGTAAAGGGAAGTTTTTTTTTTTCTCGAAAAAAATTTGACAGGATACTTGGGTGGTTATGCTAGAAAAAAATTATTTAATAAGATATCCATGTAATCTAATTGAAAATCATTATTCAAATCACTAATGCAGAATTTTTCAAAAGAGGAATGTTCTCCCTTACATTGTGCTGTTAGATGAAAATTGTCAAAAATAATGAAAATAGGTGATTTTCCATATTCCAGGAATATCACGATTTAATAAAAAAAATCTGACTTTTTGATTATTTCAAAAAAATCGTTATTCTTTGCATCTCTGTACAGGATGGGCAACTGAGAATACGAGGTACGGTATCTGGAAATTATTCATTGTAGAGGCTTGCGGCAAAAAAATGTATCACTAAAACGGCCTGGATTGGTCGCTAGGGGGCGTGACAACCAACACCATCCAACAAAATAAAGGGATGAGGGAAGTTGAATTATTTTTTTTTAACAAACGCAGATTTCTCTCGTTTTGCTTGACCGATTTAAACGGGCTTAGGCTCATATGAAAGAGCATAATCTGCACTACAAAATGCTTGTTTGGTTTTGCATTTTTTACCTTCGTAGTCGCCGCTAGATGGCGATAACTGAAAGGGCAGCATACTTTCGAGTTTAGTCCAAGAAAAAACAAATGCAATGGTATATTTATCTTTAAATATTCTAAATAGAAAAACCGTATCTCTAACGTTTTTCTATTAAAAAATTAAAAAAAAAACAATAAAATTGAATGTTTTTTTTAATTTTTTTAATAGAAAAATGTATTCTGTTTCAAAATATATAGAAATGAATGTATCATTACGTTTGATTTTTTTGGAAAAAACTCAAAAATATGCATCCATTTCAATTAACTCCATCTAGCGGCGACGGCGAAGGTAACAAATTCAAATCCAAATTAAGCATATTGTAGTGCAGATCAAGCTCTTTCATTTGAGCCCAAGTTCGTTAAAGACAAGCGAAACAGGAGAAGTCTCCGTTTGTTCAAAAAAAATATTTGAACTTCCCCCACCCCTTTATTTTGATAAATAGAAAAAAACGTTTTGGACAAAAAGTGTAGGTGAAGAGTCAGTAAATATGAAAATAATACCATCGATATATTATCATTTGGCAAAATTCTATAAAAATCCTATTTTTCTACTTGGTGTTGGTTGTTACGCCCCTAGCGACCATTTCAGAAACTTGCAAATATTTTCCAGGTATTTCTCTAGTCCGTTTTAGAAATATTTTTTTTTGCCGCAAGCCCCTAGGATGAATAGTTGTCCAGATACAGTACCTCGCATTGCCCACCATGTATAAAACAGGGTTGTGAGGTTTTCCGAACGACGTTTCGTTTCGGAAAAACCATCATCATGTTTTTTTTATATGGCGCATAATATCTCCGGAACTACTCGGAATTTTGGCATATTGTTAGGCTTGAGAGTGCGAAACGATTCTCTAATTTAACCATCTTCGTATCTCTTATGGTTTCCAAGATCACCAGGATAGACATGCTTATCTTGGACACACTGTATAGAGGGCTTGGACGTGGTGGAGCTTCTCAACATGGTACAAGTTCTCCCCACATTCTAATCTGATGCACTCGAGACCTTCCCAAAACACCCTATGGGGCTTTCCTAGTATTATGTTGTTTGTTTCAATTTTCCTCACATTTAGGACTTTTGACAGGATGTCGATGTACCGCGTATGTTCTCTCAAACGTATCTCGCAACATACAGAAAATTGAAGCTGCGCATGCGTACTTGTCATTTGATACGTTCACGTTTGACAAAGATGAAGTTGAGTAGCTCTCAGCACAGCGTTCTGTCGCGGCGATAGAAGTTCACATTTCCCCCACTTTTGACATCTTGGCCAATCATCGTCGCCTGCGACCTTGAACTATAAATAAAGTAGATAAATTTGTTTACATTATTTGATGCAGCATAGACGTCAAATCACATTCCAATCAACTTGCGGCAAATGCCAAATTTCCCTGTAATGGCAGACACAAGGAATCTCTCCGCAATTGCATCCTTTAAAAATCAGTTTGCAAATGCTCATTATCTATTTTGATTATGTCAAAAACCGTAAAATATATAATATAAACCTAAGAAATATAAATTCAATTTTTACATAAAAAACTTCAACTTAGTATTTACAATAAATTACATGCGGCAACGTCGCTCAACTCGATCATCTTTTGTCTCTCTCTATTAACATGTAGCAAAAAGAGAAAAACTCGGTAGCTGATGATACTGGTTTATCGAATCTCTCTAAACTTAAATCGCCCATAGTAAACGACGGGATATCCGGTATCAGCGCGAGATCGTGTAACTCAGAGATAGGGGTCCTTCTTGGTAAGTTGAGGCCCTTGATTACAGATCTGTGTAATTTGGATGCGCGCAAACAGGTTCGACATACTGGACCATACAGGACAGCCATAAGATATAGTGGGTCTTATGACTGACCTATACAGGGTGAGCTGAAGATCTTGGGCCAGTTTTGAATGCGGACTCAGAACTGGATATAAGCCTCAAAGTACTTCTGTAAAATGTGATATGTTGAACAAATGGATCAAACTAGAATCTTCTTATCCTCACTGTTCGCCGTTAGTTAGTTAACTCGCCAAATTAGCCCGTGGTGCAACTAGTTCGACTTCAATCCTCATGCACCAAACGTTCAAAGAGGCTCATGATAAAAATTGCTCTAAATATTCTCTATTCTCTTTCAGAAGTGTCTCAAAATGCCAAAGTGAGCGAAAATATTCCTCAGCCCAATCCCGGGTCTCGACCAGAAGAAAACCGATGAGATTGAACTGCTATATCAAATATTCGTTGCAGCAAGAGAGTGAAGAGTAAAAAGTATATTCCAGAATATTGATAATGAGAAGTAAATACATGCATCTTCAATTTTTTTTAAGTATATTTTGCAAAGCCGGATCGATTGATATAAATGGACGTGTGTATGTTGCGGTTGAAAGAATGTTTATCGTAATTTATTTGACAAATAGTATTTATGATCGAGTGGAGTGTTCATTAGTTTTGAATCGGTCAAATTTTGATTTGGCGATTCAAAAGCTCTCTATATGAAGTGACCACATTTCGTAGATATTTTTGAGGGAAGTATGCCAATAGCACACTCAACGAGTTTTTCAAGAAGCTTTAATGTTGTTCCCAAGGAACTAGACATATATAAGGTAACTTTAGTGAATCTAGAATATATTCCTGATCTTTTAGAAACGTATCACCAATGTCATCATTATTTAAAATGTACATGCGCTTCGCCAATTTCCATTCACGATAATAATATTTTTGATAGTCTTCCTGTGAAACATCCCGATTCAGGACAACATACATAAAATTGATGCTGATAGCAATTTTCAATAAATTGTTGATCAAAGTTCACACTGTTGCCATCATTTGATCAACTGCATGCATACTCATTCAAAAATGATTCTCACATGAACACTCTAGACTATGCCTAGAATATAATTTTGTAAAAAATCTCGCTGCTTGTACAGATCTGTATAGTTCGAGAAAGCCAAAATGCCCGTAAAAGCTGTTTGTCTATTATGAATTGAAAGCCAGGGAGCTTGTCGGCATTTTGAATATTTTGTAGTTAAATATTTAAGAGTTTTAAATAATTAGCGCGTGATTTTTGTTTTAATTTCGTAGTAGTAATGTGTATTTTTGTGTATATTTTTGTTTATATTTTTTATTCATAAAGCTATGTCAATATAATGTTTTTACCAAAGATATTTGTGTTTTGCTTTGATCAAGTAAAAGGTAGGTGGTTGTGGTTTTCTTTTTTTATTATGAACGTGCGTCGTGTACCGTCACAATTGAATGTCATCTATTGTCACTATTTGTTGACATTTTTTTAAAATTTAGTTCTTGATACAAATGATATGACATGAGATGGAACCACACAATTAGCACAAACAGGAATTTACTCTACAGGTGTTATCTCGGTGGAACCTTTGGATCGTTGGACGGTTTTTCGAATGTGTATTCGCATTTACCTCTCCCCGTGCCTGTTTTAAACTGACAATCAATAAAATGGTAAGTGAACTAATTCATTTTATAATTTTATCACAGATGATGTTGAACATGTCCATCTCATTCTTTATTACATTTGATTAGTTTATTATTCGGTTCTTGTAAACATTAGGCATCCACGTATTTTTTACTTTTCAAAGGCGAATTTGGAAAATTATCCTTCGTTTAACTATTCTAAAGAGAAAAAATGCTGGATGAATCACTTTTTTGCAAAAAAATACACTATTTTAGGCACATTGTTTCATACGAACATTTTCCAAAAATCTCGATTTGTTCCAGTTGTGGGTCATTGTTGTTCTCGTGTACTACAGTTCCTCACGTAACCACTAAAGAAGTTAAAACATATAGTTGAGCAGGAAAAATAAATTTTAAAAATTTGATTCACAGATCCCGGCGAACTCGATATTATCAATTACAGCTGTCAAGATTGTCAACTAATAACGACCGAGAGTGAAAAATACGCGCTGTTGCCAAGTTTTCCTTTTTCATTTATTTTGCTTTTTCGTTTTGGTGCCATTTTATTAATGTATATTCAGATGTCCATCATGCCGCCATATTTAAAATATCGTTTAGAACGTAATAACGCTCCTGCCCAGCGTAGCCGGTGGATGTTCTCTTGAATATCGTTTAAAAAGTAACGCTCCTGCCCATATGGTTGTTTTTTTTACTGTTTTATTATGTATGTCATAGTATATTAAAATATACAAACAAAAACGATTTTATTCATTGTTTTTAAGAAGTTTGGGTAAGTTTGGCAACATTGCCTGTTTGTTCTATAATATGTAGCTTGTATGGATTGTAACAATGTGACAAAGCTGTCATTTAAGGGAGTTTTTCTCTCTGAATCCTGATAATATTTTAATTTGTTATGTGATTATTTTTTTTGTTAAAAGCTGTTCATCCAGCATTTTTTTCAGTGGAAATTGTTCTATAAACCCAAAACTATGCTCAAAAATTGAAAAAAATCAATAATGTGTGGATGCCTAATCTTAACAAGACCCTATTATTACACTAGTGGGAAATGGCGAATATTACTCACGAGGATGAAGTTGGCGTAATCATCTGAGTGAGTAATATCCATTTTCCGCCAGTAGAATACTATACTTTTTCTATGATTATTCAACAATTGAAGCGAAATTTGAAATATTCAATTTCATGTGGACGGCACTTTTTGAGAACTAGTTTACTCAAAGTGAGGTTAGGTTGTTAACACAATGTGACAATAGGCGTTTTCGATTTAGAAGCGGTTCTGGTCCAGGTTGACATATAAATGACATATTTTTTGACAGGAGTCTTGACTGGTCCTAAAATAATGACGCATTTTGTTTTTATAAAACGAAAACAATTTTCCTGATTCTATTCTAACCACACTTTTTGAGTTTGGTGAACAAATTATGATAACTTTTTCCTTTTTCCCAAGATCAATTATACCTAATTCTATGATATTATACTTATGTGATGTCTGTTGTGTACAATATAGATACTGACGTTTCTACATCGCTCTGTATTCCTATTTCTCTATTTTTGATGAAAAATTTCACAGTCCCCATTTTGTTTTGTCTCCATTTTGAGTCTCCACTCTAACACCAAACAGTTTAACGAAATGTTTTGATTTTTAGGTTATTTTTTTTTGTTTACAATCAAGAACATAGAGAAAATAATTGTATGATCAAGACCAGTCGCTCGGACCTTCTTCCGCTGGTCCTAATTATTCAGGACCAGGTTCTATGCGTGACGTCATTGTTTTAAATCGAAAGCTTCGGTCCTGTTCTTGGTTGACGCTTGGAAAACGCCTTGTTAGAAAATTCGTAACCTGGTTAACGCCAAAATTCGCCTATTATTTATATGTTCGGTAATACACGTCATAGTTTTGCAAAAACATGGCGGCTAATCAGCTATTGTCGTCACTGTCTTGTATATTGGCGATTCAAAGTGTCAGCGGAGCGGCCTCTGGCGTTTTGTGCTCGAACTTTCGAGAGCGTGATAGACATCAGCTGTCTCCATGCTGTTTCTATTGGGATCGTGATAACTTGAAGATATATTCCCGATTTTGTTATTATTTATGAAAAGATTTTGATAAACCACGTTGTTAAATGATTATAGTGTGCTAATTGAATGGTATTTTTCGGGTTTTGTTGTTATTGTTGGAATCATAAACTTATCGGCATCAGTCTGAAGGGGGTCGATATCAAAAAGCCTCAAGTGTAGTGGCTTTTAGCCAACAAAATAGACGATTATAGTGCATAGATCAAAGGTATCTAATTTTATTAAATGTATATATTTCATTGATTGAAAGATCCCACCGATATTGGTGATAAAAATCATCATTAACAATGGAAGATCATACGGATGCTCGCCGATATCCGAAGAAAGTTCGTAATAGGCATAATTGTCGCGTACCTCACTGCAATGAGAAGACAATCATCTGCATAATTTTCCAAAGGACCCACGTCGAAAAAAACTTGATCGAATCCCGATACACACTAAATTTTCCACAGCTAATCTTCCTTCACGAAGAGGCCGGTCAAATCCATTCAGAGCGTCCACTAAATGTTCCAGTTCATTAAAGGCACCATTTCTCAATTGACAACAGGTGGAGCTTTCAGTGACTCGATGAACAACCGATATTCGCCATGTTTTGGCGAACGCTGGGGCGCGTTCAGGAACGTCGCAATTTTTGAAAAATAAGAATAAGTAAATCACATAATAAATAAGTACGTACCTTGTGAACAGATAATCAAATCACATTTGTAAAAAATGTTTTTGATCAGAAAATAATCAATTTACACAAAAATAACATTTTAAACCCTCAATGGTTGTTGAATGGTGGTCAATCGCAACACAACAATCCACATTGGTCGCGTTCATAAAACGGAATAGTAACCGCTACGCTCCGGGAGCGCTTTTTGGCAACTGACAGTTGACTGTTGAGTCTTATGAGACTGCTAACAAAGTAGCGCTTCATTCATAAGAAAGAACGGTTACAGTTCCTCAACTGTTCCGTTTTATGAATGCAAGCAATGGTTTGCCAGAATATGGCGGACGATGCTGTGGCGTCACTGTAGCGGAGATGTGGTATCGAAATTCTCAGTAGGGCAAATCTCTTTTGAGGTACCCGATTAAGTAGTAACGTCTGTGGTTATACCATAAATGTTACTTTAAGTAACCAGAAGGTTTTGGCGTTTGATGCCGAGCTGGTCTTTCGGGTTCTTTAGAATTCTTTATCGTGGATTCTTTGGGGTTCTTTGGTATTCTTTTGAGTTTGTTCGGGTTGTGGTTTGTGGTTCTCTGCGGAAGTTTGTGATTCCTTGTTTGTACCCAACTAGCACTTTCAGTGACCGGAACGTAGTCGCCACTAGAAAAGTCTTCACAGTTTAGGCGGCCACCTTAGGCCGCTACTTTTCAGGCACGTAGCTGCCACTAAAATGAGGAAACATTTTAAGAAGCCGCGTAGTGTTTTGATTAGTATCTGCCACTTAGAAAGTCACCTCAATTTGTCACTATGAAGTGACAGTGTGGAGGCAGGAACTTATCTGCCACGTGGCTGTCTAGTTCCAGTTACGTGGGGGCCTGGTGTTCATAACTACATTTTGTAACTATGTGCTTATTTGCAATTTTTCAAGTAGACATATATGTATATAAATTTCTGACGCATATAGGGATTATTAATGGAAGCCATTAATAAAGACTGGTTGTTTTTCACGCGATTTCTTCACCCATCTCTACTGAAGTTCACCATCGCAACGCAGTCTACTGAGTGAAATATGCTATTTATATTACAAAAGATTCAAGCGCCTTCAGAAACAAATTCATTTAGTGTTGAATTCTATACTCAATCAAAAATTTATAATATGGAAAATTTGATTATAATTCTCAACAACTATATCTTAGAGTTAGAAACTACCAAAACTCAAATAGTAACAAGAGAAAATAATATTTGTCAGGTATAGCCGACAGAAATGTGAAAATAAATATCTCGCTTTTTGGAAGATGGCTGCTCCATGCATGAAACACCACATAGTTCCACATGCTCTAATAAGGTTTCGGGAACCAACGCATTTAACGAAAATACCACCATGGAACTTTGAAAGATTTGGTCCTATATAGGAGATATTGGAACTACCCAAAAATCACTTTGGAGTAGCAAAAACGTTTTTGGAACCATAGTTTGAAGCCCACGTTACTCTATAGTTCCGCGGGTCACTAAATTGATACTTCGTGGTCGCCGGGGACACCGTTTAGTTCCAGTCCAACACCTTAACGTTTCAATTTGCTCTATGGAGTTCCGGTCCTCGCGTAATCTCACCGGTTTTTCCTGTTTACATGTTTACTGAATACGTTTCAAGTTTCAAATCCTAATGGAACTATCTTCTATTTCAGGGGACTGTAATTTTTGAGTGGTTTCTATTCCAGTTTTTTGATTGAGGTTGATAGAACTATCGGAAGTTATAGATGAAAATAATTAAATTGATGTTTCTTCTCTAGACCTGTTTTTTTGTTTTATTTTTCGATAAAAACTACTGGAGTGCCTGAATTTTTTCTTAACTTTCTTCGACACTTACATTAACTGGTGCACAATAATATAATAAAGAATTTGGGACTACGAAGTTATCGCCACTATGAAGTAAGATTGTTACTTAGTTATTGGAACTGCATGGTGGCAAATCAGTGGCGGTTACTCAGTGGTGACATGAGGAAGTAGCAAGATCCACTCTATTTATTAAAATGTCAGGTACCAAGCTATCGTAGCAGTAACGTGCCCACAGCTGATTATGCCACTTCATAGTGACAACCACTTTATTGAGGCACCATGGTGGCAGTGGATCCTGCCGATCGTTCCAAAAGTTACTTTATAGTTTCTGCTCGTTCAGAGTGGCATTGGTCAGAAACAGGGTAGTTCCAAATACTTAACAATTGTGTACGTTTGTCACTTTGCCAATTTAATAGTAGACAGGAAGACCTAGGTGGGGAACAACATTTATTGATCGGAACTTTTCAACAAAAATCTGTCAATATTTTTGCTACTTGGGTAGTTCTTAGGTGGATATGTGGTGTTTCTGTGTGGTTCTTGGTTGTTTTTCGTGGGTCTCTGTGGTTATTTCAGATTATTTGTGGTTGTTGTAGCTCAGTATGGTTCTTTGTGGTTCATATGATTCATTGTAGATCTTGGCGGTTTTTGTGGTTCGCTTGTGGTTGTTTGTTTTTCACAATTATTATCAATATCTCCATCCGTTAGATTTCAATAAGATTTTTTGAGTTTTCCTGTTCAGCACATAGATACAGGGTGGCCCAACGAAAACGAAGCTGCATTGATTTTGGGAATTCAATGTCATACATAAATAGAGCCTCCAGACACGTCAACTTTGTTTTTGAGCAGTACACTTATCAACCGTATAAGCAAACCTTCATCGGCAATCCCTTGAATTCTCAAATGGAAAGGGTGGTCGAGTGATACCTTGATCACAACCATCGAGTTTCAAGGCTCTGCTTTTATTTCTGTTGATATTACAGCTTGTCATTTTTTTTTCATTTAATAAATAATTACTTGCAAAAGTTGACTTCACTAAAGTAAGAGGATATGATAAGTGATAGAAGGTCTTCAAAATGACCTCAATTCGCGGATACATTTCACCCCACAAAAAATTATTGAGAATGAGTAATCATCTCAAGATCTTCTGTCCCTCATATGATATCCTCATAGTTTGGAGAATTTTTTATTGAACAAAAAAAAATGTTATCAACAGAAATGACAGCAGAGGCTTGAAACTCGGCAGTTGTAATCAGGATCTTCAAAATAAGGTATCATTCGATCCCCTCTGTACTGTACAAACAAAGATAATAAAAGTGTAGTATTGTATTACAAACAGTCTTTGTCCACGTTGGTAGTTTCCGTTTCTCCACATGATTTACATAAAAAAAGGAACAAAAATTCTCTGATATTGGTTTCCGAGAGTGATTCAAAAATACTTCATCCAGCCTGTATATCTGGTAACACTTCGATAAATGTGTCGAAACAGTTAACTCGTGCTGGAGTAACACTCTGGCGAAGGTGTCGACAGGATGCATCGTTGTCCACATACCTATTATTACTCGCTTATTTCCTCTATTGACTCCAGTCTGCTTATATAAGAAATTTATAGAGTATTTGGCTGTTGAATGACGATTATGCAATAGAATTCCATAGTCCAGGGTTGATCGAACACTGTTATTTATAAGACGAAATATGGAAGTGAATAGGGGGCGTTAATGTAGCCTGGAAATATTCCCAACCCCTCCTCTATTGTCACAGACTATCCCAAAACAAAAACAAACACAACGTCCGTCTAAAACCGGTAATTTATAAACTCCGGATTTAAAATGGTCTGTTCGTGTACCATATGGTGACAATCGAGTATCTTTTATAAAATATAGTGCGAATGGATATGTTGATTTCCAGATGAATACGCTGCTGGTTCCTTCCTTTGAGACCACATTTGTCTGTCAGTGAGTCTAAACGGAGACTATGTATACTTTTATATGGGACTACTGCTTATTTTCTGTATTAAACTTTGTGAGTTATGTTTAGCCACTTCTTCGAAGAGAAGAGTGAGTAATAATTCATTGTGGCATGAGCTTTTTATGGGGTTTGGGATTTTTTGTTTATACAGGATGATTTGAAGGGGTTTAGAAGAGTTAGTGATAAACTTTCTAGGTTCTGCTGATTTATAATGTATAAAAGAAGTATGCTGCATACTTTTAGTGTTGTATCACAAAATTCACAGAAAATAGAATCCAGATTTCACATTTGTACAGCTTGGAACAAAGAGGGCGCTCATTTTACTTCATTATTTGGGAGAAATTTCACTTATAGCTTCCAAAAATAGCAATAAAAATAAAAAAAAATGAAATAAAAATAAAAAAATAAAAAAGTGTGTTCCTATACCATAATATCCTATGGCAAAACTCAGTTCAATATCTCAAACCGTCTTTGGAAAATGTATTGAAAAATGAAAATAAAATAGATCTTTAACACCCTGTATCTTAGAAACCAAGCATTTTAAGACCTAAGTTTATATGACCTTTTCGACTTCAAATTTATCCAGGAACTCCCCCTTAAAATTATGACACCATTAAGTAACACCCTGTAGATTGATTTTCGGTTAGTCTAGGTCAATTTTTGATTTGCCCGAGTAAGCTTTGGGCTAGTCTGGGTTATTCTGGACTTGTTTCGTATTAGTTTCAGTTAGTTTTAGGCTAGTATAATTGGGATAATCTAGTTCAGTTTTAGTTAGTCTGATAAGATTTGAGCCAGTTTTGCGTTCGACTGGTTAAATTAAGCTTGGTTTGAATTGGATTTGAGTCATTATTCAATCTGGCTTAGTTTTTGGTTAGTTTTGAACTAGTCTACGTTAGTTTGGGTTAGTTTGAATTGGTTTTGAGTCATTATTCAATCTGGCTTAGTTTGAGGTTAGTTTTGAACTAGTCTACGTTAGTATGAGTTAGTTTGGGTTTGTCTAAACCAGCTTTAGGTTAGTATTGGATATATAAGTTTGGCTTGATTTTGTGTGAGTCTGGTCAAGTTCAGCTTAGTTGAAAATGGTTCGGATTAGTTTTAGTTATTCTGGATTGATTTCGGTTAGTCTGGGTCAATTTTTCACTTGTCCGAGCTAGTTATGGGCTAGTCTGAGTTAGTTTGGGTTATTCTGAACTTGTTTTGTGTTGGTTTAAAGAAACTATAAGTGATTATTGGGTTAGTCTGGTTCAGTTCTAGTTAGTCTGATTAGATAAGAGCCAGTTTTGCGTTAGGTTAAATTCAGCTTGGTTAGAATTGGTTCGGTTTAGTAATTAGTGTGGATTAGTTTTTGTTTAATCAGGAGCAGTGCAAAGTTAGTCTGACTTAGTTTGAGTTTGTTTTGGTTAGTTTACGTCTAGTATGCGTTAATTTGGTTTAACTTTTTTTTTTTGGTATAAGTTAATTTGGTTTTGCAAATTAGGCTCACTTGATTATTTCGGACTAGTTTTACTACACCTGACGTTTTTGGTTTGTCTGGGTTACTTTTGGACTAGTCTAAATTAGTCTGAGCTAGTTTGGGTTGGTCAAAAGCAGTTTACGTTAGTCTGGTTCAATTTTAGTAAGTTTGGAATTAGTTTGGCTTGGTTCAGCTTAATGAGAATCGTATCAGTTTCAGTTAATCTGGGGTAGTTTTGGGATAGTCTGAATTAGTGACCCAGTTTTGGGTTTCGTTTTAAACCAGTCTAGGTTAGTATGATTTAGTTTGGGTTAGTATTGGATAAGTTTGGCTTGATTTTGTGTGAGTATGGTTAAGTACAGCTTAGTTAAAAATGGTTCGAATCAGTTTCAGTTATTCTGGATTGATTTTTGGTGAGTCTGGGTCAATTTTTGATTTGCCCGAGTTAGTTTTGGGCTAGTCTGGGTTATTCTAGACTTGTTTTGTGTTAGTTTTAGTTAGTTTAAGGCTAGTATAATTGGGATAATCTGGTTCAGTTTTAGTTAGTCTCAAGATTTGAGCCAGTTTTGCGAGAGACTGGTTGAATTTAGCTTGGTTAGAACTTATTCGGTTCAGTTATTAGTTTAGATTATTTTTTGTTTAATCAGGATCAGTGCAAAGCTAGTTTGGATTAGTCAAAAGCAGTTTGCGTTAGTCTGGCTCAATTTTAGTCAGTTTGGGATTATAGTTTGGATTGGTTCAGCTTGATGAGAATCGTTCTCAGTTAATCTGGTTTAGTTTTGGGCTAGTCTGAATAAGTGTGGGTCAGTTTTGGGTTTAGTTTTGAACAAGTCTAGGTTAGTATGAGTTAGTCTAAACCAGCTTGGGTTAGTATTGGATAAGTTTGGCTCGATTTTGTATGAGTCTGGTGAGTTCAGCTTAGTTAAAAATGGTTCGAATCAGTTTCAGTTATTCTGGATTGATTTTTGGTGAGTCTGGGTCAATTTTTGATTTGCCCGAGTTAGTTTTGGGCTAGTCTGGGTTATTCTAGACTTGTTTTGCGTTAGTTTTAGTTAGTTTAAGGCTAGTATAATTGGGATAATCTGGTTCAGTTTTAGTTAGTCTCAAGATTTGAGCCAGTTTTGCGAAGGACTGGTTGAATTTAGCTTGGTTAGAATTTATTCGGTTTAGTTATCAGTTTAGATTAGTTTTTGTTTAATCAGGATCAGTGCAAAGTTAGTCTGACTTAGTTTTGGGCTAGTTTGAGTTTGTTCTGGTTAGTTTACGTTTAGTATGCGTTAATTTGGTTTGGCAAATTGAGCTCATTTGAATATTTCGGACTAGTTTCACTCGACCTGGCTTAATTTTTGGTTAGTCTGGGTTACTTGTGGACTAGTCTAAATAAGTCTGAGCTAGTTTGGGCTAGTCAAAAGCAGTTTGCTTTAGTCTGGTTCAATTTTAGTCAGTTTGGAATTAGTTTGGCTTGGTTCAGCTTAATGAGAATCGTATCAGTTTCAATTAATCTGGGTTAGTTTTGGGCTAGTCTGAATTAGTGTGGGTGAGTTTTGACTCATTATTCAATCTGGCTTAGTTTTTGGTTAGTTTTGAACTAGTCTACGATACGTTAGTATGAGTTAGTTTGGGTTAGCCTAAACCAGCTTAGGTTAGTATTGGATAAGTTTGGCTTGATTTTGTGTGAGTCTGGTCAATTTCAGCTTAGTTAAAAATGATTCGGATTAGTTTCAGTTATTCTAGATTGATTTTCGGTGAGTCTGGGGCAATTTTTGATTCGCCCGAGCTAGTTATGGGCTAGTCTGAGTTAGTGTGGGTTATTCTGAACTGGTTTGTGTTGATTTAAGGATAGTATAAGTGATTATTGGGTTAATCTGGTTCAGTTTTAGTTAGTCTGTTTTGCAAGAGACTGTTTGATTTTAGCTTGGTTCGGTTTAGTTATTAGTTTATATCAGTTTTTGTTTAATTAGGAGCAGTTTAACGTTATCCTGACTTAGTTTTGGGCTAGTTTGAGTTTGTTTTGGTTAGCTTACATTTAGTATGGTCTAATTTAGCGTAGCGTAAATTAGTCTGAGCTAGTTTGGGCTGGTCAAAAGCAGTTTGCGTTAGTCTGGTTCAATGTTAGTCAGTTTGGCTTGGTTCAGCTCAATGAGAATCGGATCAGTTTTAGTTAATCTGAGTTATTCTGGGTCAGTTTTGGATTAAACTAATCCAGTTTGGAATAGTTTAAGGCAAGCATGAGTTAGTTTTGGTTTAGTCTGATTTAGTTTGAAGTTAGATCGAATTGAATTGAATCAGTTTTGGTTCTGTGTGGGTCAGCTTAGTTAGAACTGGTTCGGATTAGTTTCAGAAAATTTGGATTAATTTTTGTTTAGTCTGTATAGTTTCTGGCTAGTCTGATCTGGTTTGGGTTGGTTATAATTTGTTTTCAACTTGCATGATTTATTAGTACTGATTCGTCTGGTTTAATTTTAGTAAGTCCAGTTTGTGTTAGTTTAAGGCTATAGGATGAGTTAGTTCTAGATTAATCTGGTTCAGTTTCAGTTGATTTGAGTCAGTTTTGGATTAGTTTGGCTTGGTTATAATTTTTTTGGATTGGTCTATAAGTTGATCTGAAGTGTTTTCAGTCGATCTGGTTCAGATTTTGTTCAACACAATTTAGTTTTGTGCTAGTTTCAGTTTGTTTAGGTTAGTTTAGTGGTAATCCTTCAAAGAGGAAGAAAGGTGATCGAATGAAAATCATTAAGATAATCGAATTTTTGGTTATTAAATTTGGAATTTACCGCCTTATACCGCCCACTTGGTCCATATAACATACACGCAACCCATAAAACACATAGGAAAAACACAGTAAACTAGGAATTATGAAAGTTGGAGTAATAAAATCGAAAAATTTAAATCATGTTTACACTCGTAAAATCGTACTATAAACAACGCTCACATTAGTGGCCGACTTAATAAACGTCAAACGTGTAAACAATCATATGGCCTGAGTGATGGTTGGTGCATTTCTTGCAGCTATAAAACGCACTCTTTACTGGATGTCTATAAAGCCAACCGTTTCTCTGGGAGAGGTGAGGATTGACGTTGATGTTGCACTCCCATTTTATTGAGTGTTTACGTAAGCCTCTATGGCAATGAACTCGAATTTTGGTTTGGGAGATTGGTTTTTGTGAGATCTCAACATTAATATTGTGCTAATATCGTAAATTAAAGTCAAAAATAACACGAATATTATAAACTTTTGTGTAATATAAAAATAATGGTTCGTCATGTATGTACAGGGTTATTGATTATAAATGCCCCCCCCCCCATCAAACTTTTTAATTTGACGTTTTAGAAAAAAGTGTTCCAAATGAAATTTTTGAAAAACCTGTTTTCACATATACAGGGTGTTCCAAAAAGTCTGGGCGAGGTCTAACTTTCTTATTTCAAATCGATGCTCTATTTTTTTATTTGATGTTTGGATTCTCCTTCAAATTTTAATCATTTTTTATGTAGCATATCCTATACCTAAGTTTGATGTAAAAAAAGATATTTGATATTTTATAAATTGAATAATACTTATTCATTGTTATAAAAAAGTGAAATATATCTTAAGTTTCGAAGTATTGACGTGATTGTGTGTGTAGGATATATCAAAACTTCTCTGATTTTAAATTGATACCCAAAAAATGAACCAAAAATAAAATAACGTCTTATATGAAAAAAAATCTTTTGAATCAAATGCAGAATTATTTATACTTTGATACTTTTACACTTTAAAAGAACCTAATGACGTGACATTTTCGTCAATACGAGCGTCAATGATTCGAAATCAAAGATATATTTGACATTTTCACAACAATAAATTATTATTATTCAATTAATAAATATCAAATATCTTTTTATACATCAAACTTAGTTATAATATATGATACATAGAAAATGTTTAGAGTTAAAAGGGGAATCCAAATATCAAATAAAAAAATTGGGTATCAATGTGAAATAAGAAAGTTGGACCTCGCCCAGACTTTTTGGAGCACCCTGTATATGTGGAAACAGGTTATTTAAAAAGTTCATTTTCAACCATGAAACTTTTATTTGGAACACCTTTTTCTAAACCGTCAAATTAAAAAGTTAGAGGGGGAGGGGGCATTTATAATCAATAACCCTGTACAGGGTGATTTCTTATATTCACTTATAAGAACATTGATGACTAGATAGGGCCTGTTTAAAGTTTTTAAAAAATCTTCTGTGGTCACAGTCATCCAACATGACAAAAGAATTAAAAAAACTGAAAAAAAACAGTTTCAGTTGAAGAAAATACGAAAAAATTGCTTGTAAAGCGATTTGAAAGTGGAAAGTATTATTTGCAAGCTGCTAAAAGTTGTTGTGAAAAACTGATACAAAAAGCTTTAAAACTGACAAAAAAATTGCAAATTGGTAATAGTTATCAAAAATCACCCAAATGCCACAAAAGTGGTCAATGAAACCTTAAAAATGAATAAATAATATCAAAAACCGTTCCAAAATTTAAAAAATGTCGCTCAATAGTACAAATTGGTCAAAAATGTTTAGTACATTACAAAAATTCAGATACAAGAGGATTTTAACACTTTTTTGAGTTGAAAGAATGCTAAAAAAAACATTTTCAAATTGACATTGCCCGTCTCAGAAATACCTTTGTAATGGTAAATGGTAATGGTGAAGGTGGGGGGTCAAAGCCCGGCGAGTAGCCATCCCCGCTTGGCCAATCCAGCCACACAAATCGGCCCGTTCTTGTCGTAAATTGGAGCAGACCATCCCAGCTCAGGTACCCCAACTCTTCCCTTGGGATGGTGGCTGTTTCTAGGAACATCCTTCTCAAGCGACTTCACCTGTCGCAAACTCCCAGCAGGTGGAGGTTACCTCCGCCCCTCTGCAGTGGGAGCATAGGGGTGACTCGCTTATTCCTAAACAATGCAGGTGTTGAGTCTGCAATGACAGGTAAGAATGCCAACGATGGTGCTCAGTGTCATCCTGCTCTTGTTCAGCAATTGGGCCGTCCTTGGCCTGTGAGAATCTGATATCGTTTCTTTGGCCTGCCTGTATAATGAGATACTGTTCCAGTTCTCAACTGTCCTCTCCCACGCCCATTCGTTGAAACTGCGTGAGATTAGTTGTTTACTAAGGCCTGGAAATGGTTCCGGTACGGACAGTTGCGTGGCAGATCCTCGTTTGGCCAGCTTGTCCGCTTGCTCATTGCCGATGATCCCCGCGTGCCTAGGAACCCATACTAGTTTGACCCTCTTTTTCTCACCCAGCACCTGTCATACACTCTTGGACCAATCTTATTCTCCATTCTCCTTTTTACCTCATCTCTGGAGGTTACCTCTAGGATAGAGAATATTTCCGCCTGGAAGACTGTTGCAAGTCTTCCAAGGGGAAAAGCTTCGCCAGTGTTCCTGTCAGAGCAGAACACTCCGACTCCAGTCGAACCCTTCAGCCTTGGAGCCATCTGTAAACCAGACTTGAGTGTTGACAGGTGCCTCCATCGGTTTGGTTAGCCACTCTTCCCTCGTCGGTACGTGCACCTCAAAGCTCCTTCGGAGTCTGAGACGACCATCCATGGATGTCAACCCGGCCAATAGAAGCGATAACTCGCACCGCTCCAGTGATGATATTCTGGTGTGGCCAACTGCCATTTCCATATTCCTCCATGTCTTCTGGGCAACCATCCTACTATAGGAGGCCATCGCTTCCTTCTTCACCCAGAGTCCTAGCTCTGGCAGTTCAAGGAGGATGTTCAGTGCTGCTCCAGGAGTTGTCCTCATTGCGCCTGTTGTACTCAAACAAGTCATCCTTTGCAAAAAAAAACCTTGTAGGTCTTCACAATCATTTTCTGGACTTCTAGACTATTTCCGAATAAAAAAAAGGGTCAACAGTTTATGTCATTTCAAAGATAGACCTGTACCTAGTCTATTTATTTGAAAGGGACAGGCTTTGGAGATATATTCTTATTCGTGCACAAGGTATTTGGTTTTTCATTTATCGTAACTAGGTAGGGTTATAGCAGTTCAAACTTTGTAGATGTACAGAATTTCTCGAGAATTCCACCCTGTATAATGTTTTTTTTTTTTAGAGCTTGATACTGATGATTTCCGCTTATTTCTTTCACACATTCTCATTGACCTCATTTTTGACTATCCCAAAATTGTAAACATATGGCCCTTGTGTGTATTTTGGACCACCCTTATTTACAGTTCTTTGACCAGCACTTGAGGGTGGTGTGAGGAGGCGCCTAAGAAAAATACTACCTCCTATAAAGCGAGACACGTGCCGCCAACATGCTGCTAGGAAATGGTTAGAAGTGGGTTGAAAACGATGCTGGTGGATTGGTAAATACATATTGATGTATATAAAAAATGTATTATTTAGTAAACTCAATTTTTCGAGAGCTTATATCATATTTTTTTAACAGATTTTTGTTAAAATGAAAGTTTCATGATTTTTCCTGAAGATTTTATAATAACTAAGCGGAAGATCAAATCACCATTGGAAATCAGAAAAAATTGAAAAGTTTGATTTTTTCAGATCTCCTAATTTTCCTCTTTTAAAAAATATATAGTTTGCCTATGTTTGGACTAACCGTTATTGAGTTATTTGAGTTTGAATAACTTGGTGTCTAGTTGCAATAATTTGCAATAATGTAATAGTTTATCGCATCCACCATGGGAAACCATGGAAAACCAAGGGAAATAAAATATTTGATGACTGGATATCAAGTGCTTGATATGAGTAACATTTGTTATTTCCCTTGGTGGCCTATGTGGGTTGCGATAAAAAACTCATTATTCTTCACATTGCAAGTTATTGAAAGTGAAAAAACTCAAAAACGGCTTGTCCAAACATATGCAAACTATACAGGGTGGTCCAGAAGTAATGGGACATATGGTAACACTAGATTCCTCACACAAAAATATTGCGATAGACCTCAACTTGTCAAATCCGAAAGTTGATATTAACAGAGATACAGGGTGTCAAAGTTGAATTTTGATTTTTTCAAATAACTTTTGAAATCATCATGTTATTTGGATGAAATTTCGTACATAGGGGTTGTTTGACATGCAAAGTCCAAATCTGAGCACGGAATTGCTCCTACTTGTAGGGGGCGCCACTTACACATCTTTCCACTCATTCAAATAGTCAGAACTTTTTTGTACGCACTCGTACAATTTTTTAACATCGAAAAAATGATTTTTCGATCATGTTTACATGAAAAAGGTATACTTTGTAGAAATGTCTAGGAGCAACCTTGATCAAGATATTTGGACTCGAAGTAGTCCATGCAATGGTATTTTTAATGGAAAATTATGAAAATGAACATAGGAGGCATCGAAAACGTCTTTATCATGGTAATTTTGACATTTGCTTGGATGCTCGATGTTTCTTGATTTAAAAAAATTGATCTAATTTTACATTTTTTTTTACAAAAAACAATTAATTTTTTTTGAAAAAATTTTTAACTTTTTTTTTGATTTTTTCATTATAAAAAATAATGAACATCGAGACACTTATCATAATTACCGTGACAACAGCGTTTTCGATGCCCCCTATGTTAATTTCCAAAATTTCCCATTTAAAACACCATTGCATGGACTACTTCAAGTTCAAATATCTTGATAAAGGTTGCTCCTAGGCACTTCTACAAAGTATACCTTTTCCATGTAAACATGATCGAAAAATAATTTTTTCGATGTTAAAAAAATTTACGAGTGCGTACAAAAAAGTTCTGACTATTTGAATGAGTGGAAAGATGTGTAAGTGGCGCCCCCTACAAGTAGGAGCAATTCCGTGCTCAGATTTGGACTTTGAATGTCAAACAACCCCTATGTACGAAATTTCATCCAAATAAAATGATGATTTCAAAAGTTATTTGAAAAAATCAAAATTCAACTTTGGCACCCTGTATCTCTGTTAATATCAACTTTCGGATTTGACAAGTTGAGGTCTATCGCAATATTTTTGTGTGAGGAATCTAGTGTTACCGTATGTCCCATTACTTCTGGACCACTCTGTATATTTTTGAAAAAAGGAAAATAAGGAGATCTTGAATATGTGATAAGATATAGGACAATCCATTTAAAAAACTGAAACTTTCCAGATTTTTCTGAGGAAAAAATTAAAATAGACTATTTTGAGTTAGTAAATGATAAAAATGTATGAAAAGTGTGGTTAGTACAAAATTCAACAAAATTCGCCAATACGATTAAAAACAACCCTATCTGGGTAGACAAAAAACATCACAACACAAATACTGAATGGACACAAAATCTGCATATGAAAATAAAAGACAAAATGAACATCACATTCGGAATGGTGAACAAGAAAAAAAAGTTTCTAAACGAGTTTCTGTATTGAGTATGGAATTCGCATGCTCGATAAATGTGTTGTCTTGACTCAAAAAAAAAAAAAAATGCTACATGAGGAAATAAAAGCCAGAACCGTGATGTGTTCAATCAACATTTGAACATTTGAACAAATCCATCGAATAATTAACATAAGAATAAGACTAACAAATATAACAAATGGACGAAGAATATTTTAGGAGAAGAAAACAAAAATAATTCACTTGGGCCTAGATCCGGTGAGTGAGGATAGAGATCAAGCAGTTGAAGTTACTCAGGGCTGAAACGACAATTTGCTTCTTCCTGTAACGATTTCTGCAATTAATTATCTTTGACTATCCCAAAAACACTTTCAACCCAAAAAAAAATAATTATTTTTATTTGTCCCTTGCAGTCAATTTGCAATTTGGGTTAGTTTTGGTCAGATTGAGTTATTTAGAGTCAGTTTATTGATTTAGTTTTTGGTCAGTTTGTGTTGGTTTTGATGAGCTTTGGTTGGTTCGAACTAGTTTGAGTTGGTTCTGGTGAGATTAAGTTAGTTGCGGTAAGTTTGAGTCTGGGTGAGCCGGTTTAGGTTGGTTTTGGACAGTTTGAATTAGTTTTGGTCAGATTGAGTCAGTTTTGGTGAGTTTGAGTTGGAGTGAGCCAGTCTGGTTCAGCAGTTTGGGTTAATTTTGGTGAGCTTGGGTTAGTTTGACCCCAGTTTAGGAATGGTTTTGGACAGTTTGGGTTAGTTTTGCCCAGACTAAGTTAGGTTTGGGTAGTTTGGGTTAGGGTGAGCCGGTTTAGGTTGGTTTTGGACATTTTGAGTTAGTTATGGTCAGATTGAGTCAGTTTTGGTGAGTTTGAGTTGGAGTGAGCCAGTCTGGGTCAGCAGTTTGGGTTAATTTTGGTGAGCTTGGGTTAGTTTGACCCCAGTTTAGGAATGATTTTGGACAGTTTGGGTTAGTTTTGGTCAGATTGAGTTAGTTTTGGTGAGTTTGAGTTGGAGTGAGCCAGTCTGGGTCAGCAGTTTGGGTTAATTTTGGTGAGGTTGGGTTAGTTTGACCCCAGTTTAGGAATGGTTTTGGACAGTTTGAGTTAGTTTTGCCCAGACTAAGTTAGGTTTTGGCAGTTTGGGTTAGGGTGAGCCGGTTTAGGTTGGTTTTGGACATTTTGAGTTAGTTTTGGTCAGATTGAGTTAGTTTTGGTGAGTTTGAGTTGGAGTGAGCCAGTTTTGGTGAGCTTGGTTTGGTTTAACCCCAGTTTAGGATTGGTTTTGGACAGTTTCAGTTAATTTCGGTCAGATTGAGTTAGTTTTGGTGAGTTTGAGTTGGAGTGAGCCAGTTTTGGTGAGCTTGGTTTGGTTTAACTCCAGTTTAGGATTGGTTTTGGACAGTTTGAGTTAATTTCGGTCAGATTGAGTTAGTTTTGGTGAGTTTGAGTTGGAGTGAGCCAGTTTTGGTGAGCTTGGTTTGGTTTAACCCCAGTTTAGGATTGGTTTTGGACAGTTTGAGTTAATTTCGGTCAGATTGAGTTAGTTTTGGTGAGTTTGAGTTGGAGTGAGCCAGTTTTGGTGAGCTTGGTTTGGTTTAACCCCAGTTTAGGATTGGTTTTGGACAGTTTGGGTTAGTTTTGCCCAGACTAAGTTAGGTTTGGGCAGTTTGGGTTAGGGTGAGCCGGTTTAGGGTGGTTTTGGACATTTTGAGTTAGTTTTGGTCAGATTGAGTTAGTTTTGGTGAGTTTGAGTTGGAGTGAGCCAGTCTGGTTCAGCAGTTTGGGTTAATTTTGGTGAGCTTGCGTTAGTTTGACCCCAGTTTAGGAATGGTTTTGGACAGTTTGGGTTAGTTTTGCCCAGACTAAGTTAGGTTTTGGCAGTTTGGGCTAGGGTGAGCCGGTTTAGGTTGGTTTTGGACATTTTGAGTTAGTTTTGGTCAGATTGAGTTGGTTTTGGTGAGTTTGAGTTGGAGAGAGCCAGTCTGGTTCAGCAATTTGGGTTGATTTTGGTGAGCTTGGGTTAGTTTGACCCCAGTTTAGGAATGGTTTTGGACAGTTTGGGTTAGTTTTGCCCAGACTAAGTTAGGTTTGGGCAGTAAGAGTTAGGGTGAGCCGGTTTAGGTTGGTTTTGGACAGTTTGAGTTAATTTCGGTCAGATTGAGTTAGTTTTGGTGAGTTTGAGTTGGAGTGAGCCAGTTTTGGTTTAACCCCAGTTTAGGATTGGTTTTGGACAGTTTGGGTTGGTTTTGCCCAGACTAAGTTAGGTTTGGGCAGTTTGGGTTAGAGTGAGCCGGTTTAGGTTGGTTTTGGACATTTTGAGTTGGTTTTGGTCAGATTGAGTTAGTTTTGGTGAGTTTGAGTTGGAGTGAGCCAGTCTGGTTCGGCAGTTTGGGTTAATTTTGGTGAGCTTGGGTTAGTTTGACCCCAGTTTAGGATTGGTTTTGGACAGTTTGGGTTAGTTTTGCCCAGACTAAGTTAGGTTTGGGCAGTTAGGGTTAGGGTGAGCCGGTTTAGGTTGGTTTTGGACAGTTTGAGTTAATTTCGGTCAGATTGAGTTAGTTTTGGTGAGTTTGAGTTGGAGTGAGCCAGTTTTGGTGAGCTTGGTTTGGTTTTGGACAGTTTGGGTTAGTTTTGCCCAGACTAAGTTAGGTTTGGGCAGTTTGGGTTAGGGTGAGCCGGTTTAGGTTGGTTTTGGACAGTTTGAGTTAATTTCGGTCAGATTGAGTTAGTTTTGGTGAGTTTTAGTTGGAGTGAGCCAGTCTGGATCAGCAGTTTGGGTTAATTTTTGTGAGGTTGGGTTAGTTTGACCCCAGTTTAGGATTGGTTTTGGACAGTTTGGGTTAGTTTTGCCCAGACTAAGTTAGGTCTGGGCAGTTTGGGTTAGGGTGAGCCGGTTTAGGTTGGTTTTGGTCAGATTGAGTTAGTTTTGGTGAGTTTGAGTTGGAGTGAGCCAGTTTTGGTGAGCTTGGTTTAGTTTAACCCCAGTTTAGGATTGGTTTTGGACAGTTTGGGTTAGTTTTGCCCAGACTTAGTTAGGTTAGGGCAGTTTGTGTTAGGGTGAGCCGGTTTAGGTTGCTGTGAGTCAGTTTGGGTTATTTTTGGTCAGCTTGGGATGATTGAGCCAATTTGGGTTGGTTTTGGACAGTTTGAGCTAGTTTTGGTCAGATTGAGTTAGTTCTGATGAGTTTGAGTTGGAGTTAGACGGTTTGGGTCAGCAGTTTGGGTTAGTTTTGGTGAGCTTGAGTTAGTTTGATCCCAGTTTGGGATTGGTTTTGGACAGTTTGGTTTAGTTTTGCCCAGACTTAGTTAGGTTAGGGCAGTTTGTGTTAGGATGAGCCGGTTTAGGTTGCTGTGGGTCGGTTTGGGTTATTTTTGGTCAGCTTGGGATGATTGAGCCAATTTGGGTTGGGTCTGGACAGTTTGAGCTAGTTTTGGTCAGATTGAGTTAGTTCTGATGAGTTTAAGTTGGAGTGAGACGGTTTGGGTCAGCAGTTTGAGTTGATTTTGGTGAGCTTGGGTTAGTTTGACCCCAGTTCAGGAATGGTTTTGGACAGTTTGGGTTAGTTTTGCCCAGACCAAGTTAGGTTTGGGCAGTTTGGGTTAGGGTGAGCCGGTTTAGGTTGCTGTATATATATTTTTGGTCGGCTGGGGATGATTGTGCCAGTTTGGGTTGGTTTTTGTACAGTTTGAGTTAGTTTTGGTCAGATTGAGTTAGTTTTGGTGGGTTTGAGTTGGAGTGAGCCAGCAGTTTGGGTTAATATTGGTGAGCTTGGGTTAGTTTGACCCCAGTTTAGGATTGGCTTTGGACAGTTTGGGTTAGTTTTGTCAAGACTAAGTTAGGTTTGGGCAGTTAGGATCAGGGTGAGCCGGTTGGGGATAGTGTGAGTCAATTTAGGTTAGTTTTGGAGAGAAATCAACCCAAGATTTCATCCAGTTTGGGTTGATTTTGGACAGTTTGGCTTAAGTTGAGTAGGTTTGGGATATGTTTGGTCAGTTTTGATCAGCTTGATTTGGTGTGAACCAGCTTCGGTTAGTTTGAGTTAATTTGCTTAGCTTGTGCTGATTTTTTTTTGAGGCCCAGATGTAATTTTATGAAAAAAAAGTTCCGAAAATCCATTGTTTCCAAGGTACATGGTGTTATTTTTTCTTTGATAACCTTCTTTGAAAATAATTTTAATATCACTTCATAAATTTTTTAAATTAAGAAGTGTCGTTTCTAGTAATGAAGGGCTGATTTTGCCCTTACTTAATAAAAATTATGTAGAGCAGTGCCGTCCCGAGGGGCATCTTATCGAATATTTTTGTTAAAGTAATTGTACGCCACTGACTGACACTGAAGGCGAACAGAAAATAGTTTCCATAACATGGACAGTTTATCTTTCTTTATGCTGTCAATAGACAATTTGCATACATTTTCAAATTACTTGAAGTTTTAGATACGTATTCTAGACATTATTTGAAAATCACCAGCGAAAAATGTTTTCCGAAATACCCAAAAATATACTAAATAAATGAAAAAGAAGACGCGGATTTCACTGCATGATCGCAAAAGGGGTGGGGCCATATTACCCGCCCGAAAGAGAGAGAGTCATCTCAGTCAATACGCCAGACAGAGATAGATAATGTATTCTGTGACGTATTGTATGTTGATTGGCGCTCTTTAATCGGTGATTACTACATTATTAGAGGTCGTAGGTTGATTTTTTAAACATCAATGGCATCAGTACTTACTAATCCTTATATTTATCATATTTCCAAAAAATGTGCAAATTGTCCCTCAAAATGACCAAAGTCTGATTTTTCATGCACTCATTACATTGAGTTTCAACAAAATTCCATGGCCTCAAAAAATAATTTCCGTAATTCTAGACTGAACCCCCTTTACATTACTATAAGATGAAGTAGACATTTTTCTCTCTCCTGTCCAAATTTCAACTTTTTGGAAAAATTACTGATACTTTTTTTTCTTTCATAGACTTTGAACAATTTCACAAGATTCAACTTTTAAGGAGAAAAAAAAAAACCTTAATTGAAAAAAATAAGTTCTAAAATATAGAAAGAACAAAGAAGCAAAAGTAGGGGAAGAGGATGTTGGAAACCATGAAGAAGTCTCAAGTACAGGAAGCCTGGCAACAGAAGAAGAAGAAAGAAAAAACTCAGAAAGGAGGAAAGAGAAGGCCACAACAAGAAAAAAAGAAGATGACAATAGGAGATGAAGAAAGACGAAAAAGGAAAACAAGTACGATTTCGAAAGCAAAAAAAAACATCTTATCTCTGGTAACAGTACGTTACCAAGTCAGAATAGGTGAGTTTGTGAGAGTCGATGGTATTAATCAGAAAATAACAAATATTGGAATTTAACCAAACGTTATCCATAAAAATTTAGTCTATTCCAGATGTCGACATTACCCAACACTTCACAGCGCAAGCCAAAAAAAAAGTACTCACGTCAATCAAATTTCTTGGATACCTCATCCCAAATCAATCTCGCTTATTATTAGGCATCGAGTCAACATTCTACCTGGACTTTTTTCCGGACAGCCTCCCGACAAATCCCGGCCAAGTTGGAAGTGCTGAAACATAAACGGCCCCGCCCATTAACCGAGAAGTCATGACTTAAGTCGCTTGCTTTATCCTTGTTTAATAGACGAAAAGAAACAGGATGGAATCGGGATACAATGTGGAGGGGATGGAGGTACTTCCCTTAGGAGACTGTCATGGCAAACGTTGACAACATGTGTGAAAACTTTCAGTCAGTCAACATAGTTCATTAAATTCAGGCAAACCGTGATTTTCGGTGGATTTCTTTTCAGAACAGTTCGCGCTTAACGAAAAGTGACTGTCAACTTGGTGATTAGTTTTTCGCGTGGAAATGCACTAGACCCTTGTAAAATAATTAATAGTTTGGATGATTTACTTCGAGATATTTGGAAAGGTATGTAAATATTTAAGTGCTTTGAATCGTTATTATGAATGACTCGGGTTGATGTATGGTCTGTGGGACGTCCGCCTGGCCTCTTGAATGATATATTTGATGTGCATTGGAAATTTAAGACTGAGTTTTGGCTCTTGGAGCTTGGAGTTCTAGTCAAAATCTTTGACAACTTTTTTATACAAAAATTGCTGTAAAATTTATCCAGCTTACTTGAAAATTATCCGACTTTCAAAGTGGAAAATGATCAATCGATACTGACCAGTTAAACGAAAGGGTTCAAAATAAAAAGTTAAAAAATTATCAATAATTCAAAAACCACAAGAATAAACGATACCTAAAACCAAAATTGAAATCAACGATATAATGAAAACTGAATTTAAATCAACATCAGCTTTAAATTTAAAAATTGATGATAATTTTGGAGTTCAAGACACAATCAAAGAAACTTTTAAATTTGAAAAAATCATTATGATTAATAAAATGAATAATTTTAAAGATAAAAATCAACGTTAGATATCAATGATAATTTTAATTAGAAAGTATCTTCACAGGCTGGATAAAAATCAACAACAATAATTTCAAACATGAAAATGTACAAGAATTTTAAAATTTGAAAACAAAATTATTGTATATAATCTGAAAATCGACTGTTATTTCAAAATCAAAAATCTTACTCACCTTTTAAACCGAAAATCAACGATGATTTAAAAGTTATTTATCATTTCTAATGGTGAAAATCATGGATATTTTTAAATAGATATTTAAATCGGCTCACATTTGAAAATCAATGATAATTAAAAAAAAGCTTTCGAATTAACTAAAAAGTAAAAAATAATGTTTAATGTTAACTGTTGTCAGCTCGACACTAACCCACTTGGAACTGTTCTCTTCAGTCTGACTTAGACCCATAGCCATACTGATGAGTCCTAGTAGGACGAAACGTATATGGATTGGTCATGGTCAGACTGAGGAAACAGTTTCAAGATTTTCATAATTTTTAATTTAAGAAAAAATGATAAACGAGAAAATCAATCTCTGTGTGGTAGAAGAATGGGGTGCTCTGTAAAAATACATTTGTACACTAAATACATTTTTAAATAGAAATTGGTAAGAAATTATAACAATAATTGGTTTCGAAGCACCCCGCCACTTTTAACACATTAATTTGTCTAGCACCTTGACAAGCAATTACCTTGGCAACGTTGCATATCAGACGAGACGGACGGTTTAAGAATTATCGTTCCGTCAACCGATCTTCCATTCACCACCTGTCAAACAAGCCAAACGTCAGACAATTCAACAAGACAACAATATTCTTAAATTCAAAATTATTGTTCACTTTTTAGCTCTTTTTTAATTGAAATTAGTATATTGTCATCGGTTCTTGACAAGTGTGCAAAGTTTCGAATCAATCTACTCCTTAAGATGACAATAAACTGTACCTAATTTAAAAGTTAAACCTGGACTTTATTTTTAAATTATCAATTTGACTGCACAGTATTTTAAATTTGAAAACAAAAACCTAACGAAACTCTTCGGTAAAATTCAAAATGAACCATGATTCAAAATTAGAAAATGATCGTCAACATTTTTGATCTGAAAAAAACAAGATCAATAGAACTGAAATTCCGAGTAAAATTGATGCCGACCGACCGTTTCAAGGTTTTTATACTTTTAAAAATTAATTATAGTATAGTTTCAAAGCTAAAAGTTTCAATGTTCCTGAATTGAGAACTGTTTGAGTTTTAGTTCAACTTTTTCACAACTGAAATTATTGAACGTCATTCTTATAGGTTTATTTATCTAAGTAACAAAAATCAACTATATCTTAAAAAATATAAATAAACGATCGAACAATATCAATTGACACAGTAGGAAGCTTTTAAGGGAAAGAAATTAACGATACTTTCAATATAAAAAATCAACGATTACTTGAGTCTTTTTTTACGACCGTGCACAAAGTAACCTTTTCCTGAACTCGAATGTCAATTCAAATACCTACCAGTTTGTAGTTTGTTGTTCTAAACTTTGTTTCCATACCAACCTAATTGTAAGTAATGCAAAATTATTCACGTTACTAAGCTGGTAAATGGCTTTTCAAGGCACGAATCAAGAAAAAATTCAACGAATGTGTATCGTACAATATTTTATTTCATACTGTACTGTAAAGTATCATTCACCGGACCCAAAACCACTACGGTAAATGACACTTGAATTCATCAAAGACTGTAAAAAAAATACTTGACTACTCCAAAAATGACATTTTGCATCATCCAAGACTGTCGAATTGCATTGGTAGCATGGTTTGGCTGATGGCGCCATCTCATGAATTCAATCAATAACTTGAGATAGAATGGTAACATATAACTGACCTATCTATTACACAAGTGGTGACATGATTTGGCTGGCGCCATCTCATGGTAAGAATGTGAGGCAGACTGCCACTCTAAGTGTATGGTTTGACAAGGAAGCACTTTGAACCCTTCGTCGCCTCGACCATAAACATCTCGACTTGTAATTTAACAAGTCATTTACCGCCTTAGGCCCGGTACTTTCACATTCAAGTAGACGATTTTATTCCCTCAGAATAACCTCCAAATTGGTCCCGCCATGGTAACGCTCCATTTGTTATCTGACAGATAGTTATTATTTTATTTATTCGAATGTGAAAGTACCGGCCCTTAGTAACATAAATTACTATCACACGCCTGGTTTTGAGTCCAGTAAATGATACTTTACAGTACAGTATGAAATTAATGTTATTGTCACTGTTTACGTTCCATTCAAAGACATGATTCTGTTTTGCGTAAGAAAACCCTATTCGCGTATTCGTGATTTTGCAACCGATGCGATGGGAAAAAATTAGGGTAGAAACAATGACCTAATGAAAACTGGCTCGGAATAACTATGAGTATGACAGGTCATTGCTTCAGCTGTGCGCAACGTTGCCAAGTTTTTTTACGAGTTTTTTGATATTTTTGACTGGAAAATATAATTAAAAGTCTTCCGTTTCTAATCTATGAATGCTCTGCGAAAAAATATTGTTCATCAAACATGCGCATGCGCGTCGTTAGCTTGACTGGGTTTGCGTGCGGGGAAGCATCACTTTGTGCACTTGTTGGGAAAATAACTATTTCCCGCACGCTAATAGAAAAAGAATGATAATTATTGTCCCTAACACCAGCTATTGGCCGCACCGGAAAAGAAATTTAACTTTTGCGCACTAGGCTTACATTTTAATCATGTTGTTTTCCATGAACTTGCGAGTGTGCACTTTTCCGCACGAATTATGGTTTAACATTTCTGCACGAGTGTGAAAAAAAGAGAGGTTTTTAGGTGTACACTAGAATGATATACCTACTAATTATTCTTTTTATGACGTACTTATATGGAATATTTCACGACTTCACCTCACCCATTATATTTTGGAAACTTACATTATTTCTGCACGAGTGTGGAAAACTCACATTTGTGCATCTACAAGATAGATTAATAATTATCAGTATTCTTTTGATTTTGTCTGCATTTTGCGCATTGGACTTGAATATTCGGAGACAAGAGTGCACTATTCCGCACGAACGATCATTTGGAAAGTTCTAGTTTTCTGCACGAGTGTAGAAAACCTACTTTTTCTATGACTATTCAACAATGGATTCATTATTCAGTTTTTATTGGTTAATGTAACTCGTTACTCATACCAGTGACTTTTTTTCATTAATCAATTGTTTTTAACCAATGAAATGATCTAATGTCATTACTCCACTGTTTTAGAGCCAATCAGAACATTCGACAAAATGTCAACCTTCAAATCCATCATTTTAAAACAGCCGATTTGACCGTCCATACTTGTTTTATAGTCATTGTTACATTGTGTTAACAACCTAACCTCACTTTAAGAACAGTCGTTGTCAAAAAGTGCCGTCCAAATGGAATTCAATATTGCAAAGTACGCTTCAATTATTAAATAATCATAGAAAAAGTAAAGTATTCTACTCGCGGGAAATGGATATTACTCATTCAGATGATTACGCAAACTACATCCTCGTGAGTAATATCCACCATTTCTCGCTCGTTGAATAATATACTATCTTTCCACTGGATTTACATAATAATATCATTATTTATGCTGCCAAGTAAGATTCCTATTCCTCCCTTATCATCATTGAATACTTTTCCGCACGAGTGTGGAAGACCCATATTTGCGCAATAGACTTATCTATTGATTGTCCTTTATTCAATAAATTTGCAAAAATGTGCACTTTTCCCTACTCATTATGAGGTATTGGAAATATTTATATTTCTGAACCTTCCAAGTAGCATTATTGACGTCATATTACGTAATGCCGACGACCTCAACGAGGTATACAAATCCTGGTCGTGTCGACGTCGGCAACTGACCTCTCAAGTCCAAGTCTTTGACCATAGAACTACGTCGCATGGACGACTTAAATCTGACTTAAATCGTTTTTGATAGGTAAAACTTGAAATTATAATTTAGAATGGAAATTATGATCTAGCATTAGAAGTTTATGCGATGAACAAAATTTCATGATTTTTGTTTGAATAACGATTTCGAAAATATCAATGAACAAAAAAAAATATCATTTTTGAAGCATTTTTCGACAAATATTTATTCATAAAAATGCCTCAGGAACAGGAACCACTTCACCAACTTTTTACCAATGTCTAGGAAACACCCTGTATACCAACCTTACGCTTTCACTGTTTAATGTCTATATAAAACCTTATAAATTATAATTTCAATATAAAAATGATAATCTGACGAGACATCATTTTGTCGTCGATATTTGCCTTGCAACGCGGGATCTTAGACACTGTGTTGATGCGCGAACGCGGTGGAAGCTTATAGATAGTTCTCGAAAGATCTGGGATATTCTTGCATTTTCGGCGAAGGGGCCTGGGATATATAAGACTGCGGTGCCGCCAGTCCGCCAGTTCAGTTCAGTTCAGTTATTGATTGGCCGCGAAATATAAATCGTAAAACATAAATAGGCTGCGAGTGTGAACCTAAATATGTGTGGTTGTGCTGTAGTGACTTTGAATAAATAAATTAAAACTGGACAAGTTTTCTTGAATGTTATTTAAATAATTCAATATCGAATCATGATCGACAGGAATTTGTTTTTGAAAGATAAACCAAACTTAATAATTGATAAATTAATAATTAAGATCACCAAATGCTCAAATTAATAAAAGCTAAGTATGTTAAAATGGAGAACACAACACAGCAGGAATCCGGAGATAACCTCAAATAATACGCAGCTAAACACAAAGGATTTCAATAAATAGAATGTTCTAATTTTTTGCAATTAATTTCCAACTGACTCCGATAAAAATAACTCAGAAATGAATTAACAGACAAAAAAGTTATTTTTTGGTGCAGGTTTCGGAACAGAGAAACAAAGTGAAGAGATTTTTCCCTTATTGGGAGTCTGCTCGCCCGACAAATAATAGTTTAATAGGCCAAAGTGGCACGACGGGTGATTCAAGTCATGTTTCTAATTTCCGTTTCATCCTCTGGCCATAATATGTGTGACAAATTTCAAGTTGATATCTCTTTCTTTGCGACCAGTACCCGATTATCAAAAAAAAGCGAGATCGTGACATCGACGCAATTTTTTTACTTTCTTTCTGGTTATTTATATACAGAGTGACTCATTTGAAAGCGGCCCCCTCATAACATTTTAATTTATTGATCGATTTTGACGATTTTTTTTTGAAATGTTGAGAGGGAAAAGGTTCATTTTGAGGCCATATAAGTCGCCTAGTTTTTCTCAAAATCCAAGGCTTACTAGAGCATATTTAGAGGCTGAAAAATAGCAAGAAAATCAGACTACGCCACAGGATTTTTCATCCCCTGAAACGGATCTGTACCAAGTTTCATGAAAAAATATTTAATTCAAAAATATTATTTCTGTGTGTAATTTTTTTCTTTTTATTTTTTGTCGATTTCGTTTGTTTGTTATCATTCTATTTTGACATGAGAATATCTATTAAAAGTTGATATTTAAAAAAAAAAATTCTGATAGATTTGCTATCGCAGGAATTTCGGGTAATAGTAGAGTTTACCTAACAAGTGCGTAAAGTGCCACTTTTCCGCACGCGATTGCAGATGCGACGGCCAGCAATCAAGTGCGGAAAAGTCACTTTATGCGCGTGTAGGGTACAATATTTTTTCTACAAACGTGCGGAAAATACCACTTTTCCGCAGTCAGTGCGGAAAAGTTACATTTTCAAAACTACAATGCGTGCGGAAAAGTGGTATTTTCCGTGAAAAAAATGCTTATTGGTGCATCATAAAATTAATCGTTAACTTATTCTAATATTTGTTCATGAAATTTGATACAGATCCATTTCAGGCTATGCCGAATCCAGTGGCGAAGGCAGATTTTTCCAAAAAAATCGCCGAAGTGATTTCTGAGGTCATTCTAAGATAACAAATTCCAATAAACGTAGGTTTTTTTTAAAATTGATGTTATCTTGCCGGCCCTCAACGCCACTGGACACAATATTTTTTATCTATCAGGGTCAAAATTAGCCTCTTATTACAAATTTTAAACAAATCGGTCAAAATTTAACTGAATTTTTTTTTAAAAAACTTTGTCACCATGTATCATAGAAACGATGCGTTTTCGGACCTATGTTTACATTTTAGAATGACCTCAGGAATCAATCCTTTGATTTTTGCTCAATGTTTTTTTAAACACCCTGTATATTCTGGATTTTTCAGCCTCTAAAAATAATGTAGTAGCCTTAAATTTTGAAAAAACTTGACGTCGTCTGGCCTCAAAATAAACCTTTCCACTCTCCACATTTCAAAAAAAGAATCATCAAAATCGCTCCATAGATAAAAATGATATGGGGGTGGCCCGCTTTCAAATGTATCACAAAAATAGAAATTAATTTAAATCATTTCCAAAAAGTAGTCTTTCAAGCGAGGAAAGTAATTAGTCGACATATTTTAAACAAGGATTTATGAAACATGTATACAGGGTGTCCATATAATATTACTAAAAAAAATCGAATTCTCAATATTTTTCAAATTCAAACATCGATATTTTTGAAACGGAAAGAGATATCGAGTTGCGGTCTTCGGGATGTCCTTGGCCAATTCTTCGAGAACACGAGCATGGTTGAAGCGGTGTATATCTTTTATTTATCCACCCAAATAGAGTGAACAAAGGAAGTTATTTTTTGATCTTGAACATTTTTTTATCCATATTTTGAACCTCTGGAATATCCTAAATAAAGTAATTTCTCAAAATTTTCTTATTTTTTTAATATTTTTCTTTTATTTTTCCCACACTGTTGCATAGAGTGGATTGATTTTGGACCATAAAAAAGGCACACATTGAACGTTATTGACTCTAGTCGCGTGCAGTATGCTATTTACATACCAAGGGAGGAAAAGCTCTTTACTCACGCGTAACGTATATATTCTTTTCTACTACCTTTACTGCAACCTTCACCAAAAAAGTTACCTACACTAACCAGCGTTAGTACATGAATAACTATCATGATTTTTTCCCTTAAGTCATATTTTATCCACAAAAACGACATTTCTGCCGGTTTGAGTATTTTATTTCCCGAAGAGGAAAAAAACTATTTTCGGCCCTCAGTTGGGGGTAGAAAATCATATTTCTAGTGAGGTAGTGAAAAAAATAGTTGAAGCACTTGTAACCAAAACAAAAAAAAAGTATTGTTGTTACGCCACTGACAAACATCCCTAAAGTAAAGATTCGGGTTGGATTTACCCACTAATCTGATGATTAAACAAAGTGTTAAGAATAAAAGATTAGTGATGAAAATATAAAGATATATAAAAATGATTTTTGTGTAATGTAGAAAATAAACCCATAAATCTAATCCAGAGCAACATCTCCATAATGTTTACATATCCAAACCAGTCCGACTAGAAATGGGAAAGCCAACCCTCAACACAACATTAATTGAGCCAGGTCATGGTGTGATCTCACTCAAGTGACCATTAATCCATGTCATCGTCAAGTGACTTGCGATGATAAGTCACAAGCCAACTGGTTTTCCAGTCATAAATTCCCTATCATTTTGAGACTATCTGGAAATTAACATACTGATGAAATGTGACTGTTCGCACGTTCTTTGATTGCAACTTTTTCCAGATGATGCGAAATTAATGGTCCAGACTTCTTGGCTTCTCGGTTTTATGTTTTGCACTTTACCTGGTTCTGTTAGCTTTTTAATGTCATATAAAAATGAAACACTCAGACACTTAAACTTAGTTTTTGAAGGGGACACTTATAAAGCGTGTAAGCAAATCTTATCTGCAATCCCTTGGGTAGGGGTAGGGTGAAACTTGAATGAAAAGGCCCTGACTACAACTGCCGAGTTTCAAGTCTGCTGTCATTCCTGTTGAAATGACAGCTTACATTTTTTTATATGAGTGGTGGTATCACATGGAACAGATATTTTTGGTCCCACAGACCAGCCTTCACCATTATCCATATACCAAATCAAGTATCAAGATGAAAAGATTCTTAACATGACAATTTTTATTTTTCAGATCTAGTGATCAGAGGGCAGTGTCCAAAAATGCATCACCAGTCAAACGGAGTGTCCGCGGTGAGTCCCATGGACAATTCGTCAGTCTCGTATCATTCGCAATTTAGTTACGGTGGCAACGATAACTGGACTTACGGAAATGGTGGTGTGACGCCCATGAAACAAATCGAAGGTATGGTAAAATCTTGACTATATTTGAAGGATACCTGCCATAAGTTTGTTGTTTGAAGTATGTTGGGCAGAAATTGGTTTGTTGTCCATCTTTCAGTAGTTGTTGTTTGAATCCTCGTTCTGCACCATGACTAGTTGGTTGCTTGAGTGCGCCATCAAAGAGTCTCCTTCCATACTTTCAGCACCTCTCGGTCAGAAGTTGGATTGGGTTCTTCAACATCATTGAGCTCCAGATTAGGTCAGATGTAATAGGAGGGGACGTGTTTCGATTTCTTTGACACTGATCCTGATGTACAATGTCTTTTATGGTCCAAATTTTTCAGACCAAATTGTTCTTCATACAAGTGACGTATTGTCCCTTGGTTTTGTTCCAGTCCAACCCTTATGGTCGGCATGGGTTTTGGTTTTCGTAACCTTAAACCTTAATTCTGCCATTTGACGACTTGTCTTCAAGTATGGAGGAGTTATCCCGATTCCTCAACTTCTAGCAAGAGGGACAGGTTGTTTCCCTTTAGCCCTTGACCATTTCCTCACTTCTTCTTTATGTCTCAATAATTATATAGCAATATTCCTCTTCTTTTCAATGAAGCTATGCGCGCCTCAATTTCTTCAATATTTGCCGAGCTATGGAGCAAAGTATAGAATGATTACCCTGAAAGGCAATGACCGTGGATGTCTTGAGTCTAGCTTTGAGGCTGATGAATATTTTCTAGGGAAGGTCGTGAGTGGTGCATTTTTCAATAACTATAGCGAATTCTCTCCTCTTTCCAATGAAGCTGAGCGCACCTCAATATCTCCAATCTCTTTTGAGCTATGGAGGAAAGTGAAGAATGATTACATTGGAAGAAAATGACTATTAGATGCCTTGAGTTAAGCTTGGAGGCCGATGAAGATTTTCTAGAAAAGGTTGTGAGTGGCGCATTTTTCGACAACTCCAGCAAATTTCCTCCTCTTTCCAATGAAGCTATGCGCACCTCAATATCCTCAATATTTGCTGAGCTATAAAGGAAAGTATAGAATGATTACCCTGAAAGGCAATGGATGTTGGATGTCTTGAGTTTAACCTAGAGGCTGAAGAAGATTTTCTAGGGAAGGCTGTGAGTGGTGCATTCCTCAATAATTAAAGCAAATTCCCTCATCTTTTCAATGAAGCTATGTGCATCTCAATATCTCCAACGTTTTTTGAGCTATGGAGGAAAGTATAGAATGATTACACTGATATTATTGAGGTTTATGGGAAATGAAAGAGAATTATAATGATTTTGAGACATTACCAGGCAAAATATTGTGGATTAACAGAAATTATCAGAATCTACATTACGGCGTTTGGATTTCGTTGAATTTGACTAGTTCTCAATGATCTATATTGATTGTGAGCGAAAGAGAACGTTTTCCCTGTAAAAGTGTGATTTTTGGTACAATTCTCTTATTTGGCCTTTCATAATTCAATCGATGTTATTTTTGACAACAGTTGTATTGATACTATTGATGTTTATGGGTAATGAATAAGAATTTTAATGATTTTGAGACATTACGAGGCAAAATATTGTGGATTAACAAAATTATTTAGTTGGAATCTACATTGACGCGTATGGATTTCGTTGAATTTGAATAGTTCTCAATGATTTATTATGATTGTGAGCCTTTTCTTTAGTCATCCTCATAGAAGTGTGACTTTTGGTACAATTCTCTTATTTCGCCTGTCACAATTCAATCGATGTTATTTTTGACAACAGTTGTATTGATATTATTGATGTTTATGGGAAATGGATGAGAATTATAATGATTTTGAGACATTACGAGGCAAAATATTGTGGATTAACAATAATATTTAGTTGGAATCTACATTGAGGCGTAAGGATTTCGTTGAATTTGAAAAGTTCTCAATAATTAATTTTGATGTGAGCCTTTTCTTTCGTTTACCTTATAAAAGTGTGATTTTTGGTACAATTCTCTTATTTGACCTTTCATAATTCAATCGATGTTATTTTTGACAACAGGTGTATTGATACTATTGATGTTTATGGGAAATGGATAAGAACTCAAATGATTTTAAGACATTAGGAGGCGAAATATTGTGGATTAACAAAAATATTTAGATGGAATCTACATTGAGGCATATGGATTTCGTTGAATTTGAATAGTTCTCAATAAATAATTTTGATGTGAGCCTTTTCTTTACATTACGAGGCAAAATATTGTGGATTAACAATAATATTTAGTTGGAATCTACATTGAGGCGTAAGGATTTCGTTGAATTTGAAAAGTTCTCAATAATTAATTTTGATGTGAGCCTTTTCTTTACATTACGAGGCAAAATATTGTGGATTAACAATAATATTTAGTTGGAATCTACATTGAGGCGTAAGGATTTCGTTGAATTTGAAAAGTTCTCAATAATTAATTTTGATGTGAGCCTTTTCTTTCGTTTACCTTATAAAAGTGTGATTTTTGGTACAATTCTCTTATTTGACCTTTCATAATTCAATCGATGTTATTTTTGACAACAGGTGTATTGATACTATTGATGTTTATGGGAAATGGATAAGAACTCAAATGATTTTAAGACATTAGGAGGCGAAATATTGTGGATTAACAAAAATATTTAGATGGAATCTACATTGAGGCATATGGATTTCGTTGAATTTGAATAGTTCTCAATAAATAATTTTGATGTGAGCCTTTTCTTTCGTTTACCTTATAAAAGTGTGATTTTTGGTACAATTCTCTTATTTGACCTTTCATAATTCAATCGATGTTATTTTTGACAACAGTTGTATTGATACTATTGATGTTTATGGGAAATGGATAAGAACTCAAATGATTTTAAGACATTAGGAGGCGAAATATTGTGGATTAACAAAAATATTTAGTTGGAATCTACATTGAGGCGTATGGATTTCGTTGAATTTGAATAGTTCTCAATAATTAATTTTGATGTGAGCCTTTTCTTTCGTTTACCTTATAAAAGTGTGATTTTTGGTACAATTCTCTTATTTGGCCTTTCATAATTCAATCGATGTTATTTTTGACAACAGTTGAATTGATACTATTGATGTTTATGGGGAATGTAAGAACTATAATGATTTTGAGACATTAGGAGGCGAAATGATTTATATTGATTGTGAGCCTTTTCTTTCGTTCTTCTTATAAAAGTGTGATTTTTGGTACAATTCTCTTATTTGGCCTTTCATAATTCAATCGATGTTATTTTTGACAACAGTTGTATTGATATTATTGATGTTTATGGGAAATGGATGAGAATTATAATGATTTTGAGACATTACGAGGCAAAATATTGTGGATTAACAATAATATTTAGTTGGAATCTACATTGAGGCGTAAGGATTTCGTTGAATTTGAAAAGTTCTCAATAATTAATTTTGATGTGAGCCTTTTCTTTCGTTTACCTTATAAAAGTGTGATTTTTGGTACAATTCTCTTATTTGACCTTTCATAATTCAATCGATGTTATTTTTGACAACAGGTGTATTGATACTATTGATGTTTATGGGAAATGGATAAGAACTCAAATGATTTTAAGACATTAGGAGGCGAAATATTGTGGATTAACAAAAATATTTAGATGGAATCTACATTGAGGCATATGGATTTCGTTGAATTTGAATAGTTCTCAATAAATAATTTTGATGTGAGCCTTTTCTTTACATTACGAGGCAAAATATTGTGGATTAACAATAATATTTAGTTGGAATCTACATTGAGGCGTAAGGATTTCGTTGAATTTGAAAAGTTCTCAATAATTAATTTTGATGTGAGCCTTTTCTTTACATTACGAGGCAAAATATTGTGGATTAACAATAATATTTAGTTGGAATCTACATTGAGGCGTAAGGATTTCGTTGAATTTGAAAAGTTCTCAATAATTAATTTTGATGTGAGCCTTTTCTTTCGTTTACCTTATAAAAGTGTGATTTTTGGTACAATTCTCTTATTTGACCTTTCATAATTCAATCGATGTTATTTTTGACAACAGGTGTATTGATACTATTGATGTTTATGGGAAATGGATAAGAACTCAAATGATTTTAAGACATTAGGAGGCGAAATATTGTGGATTAACAAAAATATTTAGATGGAATCTACATTGAGGCATATGGATTTCGTTGAATTTGAATAGTTCTCAATAAATAATTTTGATGTGAGCCTTTTCTTTCGTTTACCTTATAAAAGTGTGATTTTTGGTACAATTCTCTTATTTGACCTTTCATAATTCAATCGATGTTATTTTTGACAACAGTTGTATTGATACTATTGATGTTTATGGGAAATGGATAAGAACTCAAATGATTTTAAGACATTAGGAGGCGAAATATTGTGGATTAACAAAAATATTTAGTTGGAATCTACATTGAGGCGTATGGATTTCGTTGAATTTGAATAGTTCTCAATAATTAATTTTGATGTGAGCCTTTTCTTTCGTTTACCTTATAAAAGTGTGATTTTTGGTACAATTCTCTTATTTGGCCTTTCATAATTCAATCGATGTTATTTTTGACAACAGTTGAATTGATACTATTGATGTTTATGGGGAATGTAAGAACTATAATGATTTTGAGACATTAGGAGGCGAAATGATTTATATTGATTGTGAGCCTTTTCTTTCGTTCTTCTTATAAAAGTGTGATTTTTGGTACAATTCTCTTATTTGGCCTTTCATAATTCAATCGATGTTATTTTTGACAACAGGTGTATTGATACTATTGATGTTTATGGGAAATGGATAAGAACTCAAATGATTTTAAGACATTAGGAGGCGAAATATTGTGGATTAACAAAAATATTTAGTTGGAATCTACATTGAGGCATATGGATTTCGTTGAATTTGAATAGTTCTCAATAATTAATTTTGATGTGAGCCTTTTCTTTCGTTTACCTTATAAAAGTGTGATTTTTGGTACAATTCTCTTATTTGGTCTTTCATAATTCAATCGATGTTATTTTTGACAACAGTTGTATTGATACTATTGATGTTTATGGGAAATGGATGAGAATTATAATGATTTTGAGACATTACGAGGCAAAATATTGTGGATTAATAAAAAAATTTAGTTGGAATCTACATTTGAGGCGTATGGATTTCGTTGAATTTGAATAGTTCTCAATAATTTATATTGATGTGAGTCTTTTCTTTCGTTTACCTTATAAAAGTGTGATTTTTGGTACAATTCTCTTATTTGGTCTTTCATAATTCAATCGATGTTATTTTTGACAACAGTTGTATTGATACTATTGATGTTTATGGGAAATGGATGAGAATTATAATGATTTTGAGACATCACGAGGCAAAATATTGTGGATTAACAAAAAAATTTAGTTGGAATCTACATTTGAGGCGTATGGATTTTGTTGAATTTAAATAGTTCTCAATGATCTATATTGATGTGAGCCTTTTCTTCCGTTATCCTCATAAAGGTGTGATTTTTGATACAATTCTCTTATTTGGTCTTTCATAATTCAATCGATGTTATTTTTGACAACAGTTGTATTGATACTATTGATGTTTATGGGAAATGGATGAGAATTATAATGATTTTGAGACATTACAAGGCAAAATATTGTGGATTAACAAAAAATTTAGTTGGAATCTACATTTGAGGCGTATGGATTTCGTTGAATTTGAATAGTTCTCAATGATTTATATTGAATGTGCATGCGCCTTTTTTTTCGTTCTCCTTATAAAAGTGTGATTTTTGGACAATTCTCTTATTTCGCCTGTTATATACAATTCAATCGATGTTCGAATTATTGACTCTTGGTGGTGAACAACATAACAACAATATAAAGGCGGCTCCTCCATTAGGTCATTATTTGGTCAATGACGTCCCAAACATATTTCAGAAAATAAATAGTTTTTTCTACAGCCGTGCGGAAAAATCTATTTTCTGAACCAATATCCGTGTCGAAAATAAGTTTTTTCTACGAGCGTGGGGAAAAGTAACTTTTCCGCACGATTTTTCGTTTTGAAAGTTGTACTTTTCCGCATAACAGTACGAATAATTATTTTTTTAACCGAAGTCAGCTAATGAGGGCAATGTCATTAAAATAAAAAAAATATCTGACGGTTGAATAACTCGACGACGCCCGATCTAGAACTAATTGCAAGCGTCGAGGGCGTCACGACGGTCGGTTTACCGCAAGCGTAAATCAAGCGGTCTCATTAGCTAAAGCATATAAGCGCATTTGTAGCACTGGCTTTGATTTACAGCCAACTCGCTTCGAATTTACGGCCTATAAAATTGACATGGATGACTTACTACGTCTTTCAGTAAATTTGAACGAGCGACTTTGGGTTGGGAATGGGAAAAAGCGGATATTTCAGAGTGATTGTTGGATTTTGATCACTTCAAAGCTTTGTGGAAATTTGGGAAAATGTTTTGAACAAAGAGATACGAACCTTAACATGTTTGTTGTTTCTGTTATGTTGGTGTTCCGTTTTTTCTTATTCTCTGTTTTTTTCCAGTTATTGTTTTGTTTCCTTGCAAATTGGGTGGGTATCTGTGACTTGGTTCACCCAACCGTAAAAAAACGAAATTACAACCATGAAAAACTTCACTGGATAACGCAAAATTCTTTTCAATTTTGCGGCGGAGTTCAGCGAAGTCCAAGACAATTTTGCGAGAAATCGAAAAATCACGTATCTTAGTGAAAACAAAACTATTATCCCGTCAAACTCCACTCAATAATAAAAATTTCCTTTCAGTCTTACTGCGAAATTTTGCAGGAAGAAATCTTTGCGAAAAACTAAGCAATCACGTATTTACCAAAAAAAATCTTTTTAATTAAGATAAAAATCATGTCACCCTTGAAAAATGATTTCCAAATTTGTTGCGAAATTCTGCGACATTCAAGAAATCACTGGCGAAAATTGAGCAATACAGTATTTAACTAAGAACAAAATTAATATCATGACAAACCTCACTAAATAAGGCAAATTATTCTGGATGTTGCTGCGAAATATTGCGAAGTAGAAAAAAAATTTGCGAAAATTCGAGAAATCACGTTTTTTAAGTAAAAAAAGACTATAAGCACGTCAAACTTCATCTAATAATACAAATTTCTCCTCAATCCTGTTGCGAAATCTTACGACATGGGGGAAATCACTGCGAAAAATTGGTCAATCACGTATTCTAGTGAAAACAAAACTATTATCCCGTCAAACTCCACTCAATAACGAAAATTTCCTTTCAGTCTAACTGCGAAATTTTGCAGGAAAAAATCTTTGCGAAAAACTAAGCAATCACGTATTTACCAAAAAAAATTTTTTCAATTAAGATAAAAATCATGTTACCCTTGAAAAATGATTTCCAAATTTGTTGCGAAATTCTGCGACATTCAAGAAATCACTGGCGAAAATTGAGCAATACAGTATTTTACTAAGAACAAAATCAATATCATGACAAACCTCACTAAATAAGGCAAATTATTCTGGATTTTGCTGCGAAATATTGCGAAGTACAAAAAACTTTTGCGAAAATTTGAGAAATCACGTTTTTTAAGTGAAAAAAAGACTATAAGCACGTCAAACTTCACTTAATAATACAAATTTCTCTCCAATCCTGTAGCGAAATCTTACGACATGGGGGAAATCACTGCAAAAAATTGGTCAATCACGTATTCTAGTGAAAACAAGACCATAATCAATGTCATGTTTAACGTCACTCTATGATACAAAACTCTTTTCAACGTTGTTCCGAAACTCTGCGACATTTGAGAAATCACTGGCGAAAATTGAGCAATACAGTATTTTATCAAGAACAAAATTAATATCATGACAAACCTCACTAAATAAGGCAAATTATTCTGGATGTTGCTGCGAAATATTGCGGAGTAGAAAAAAAAATTGCGAAAATTTGAGAAATCACGTTTTTTAAGTAAAAAAAAGACTATAAGCACGTCAAACTTCACTTAATAATACGAATTTCTCTCCAATCCTGTTGCGAAATCTTGCGACATGGGGGAAATCACTGCGAAAAATTGGTCAATCATGTATTCTATTGATAACAAGACCATAATCAATGTCATGTTAAACGTCACTCAATGATACAAAACTCTTTTCAACGTTGTTGCGAAACTCTGCGACATGGAGGAAATCACTGCGAAAAATTGAGCAATCACGTAGTTAACTAAGAATTACATTGGAATCATAAAATACTTGACTGAATTATGCAATATTCTTCTCGATTTTGCTGTAATATTTTGCGAAATAAAGAAACTTTTGCGAACAATCACTTATTTTAGTGAAAACAAGATTATCATATTAAACTTCACTCAATAATGCGAAGTTCCTTCTAATATTGTTAAGAAATTCTACGACATTGAGGAAATCTCTGCGAAAAACTGAGCAATCGCGTATTTTATCAAGAACGAAATCATAATAATGATCAGCTTCACTCAATAATGCAAGATTCTTCTTGATTTTGATGCGAAATACTGCGAAGTAGAGAGAACAAAACTATAATTACGTCAATCCTCACTCAATATTGCAAATTTCTTTCCAATCTAGTTGCGAGATTTTGCGACATGGAAGAAATCACTGCGAAAAATCGAGCAATCACGTTGTTTACTGGAAACGAGATTGGAATCATAAAAACCTTCATTGAATTTGGTAATTTTCTACTCAATTATGTTGCAAAAAAAAAACATTTGCGAAAAATAGAGAAATCACCTATTTTAGTGAAAATAATACTCAATAATGTAAAATTCTTTCTTACTTTGATGCGAAATTTTGCGACATGGAAGAAGTCACTGCAACAAATTTAGCGATCGCAATTTAATTGGGAACCTCGCTGAGAACGAAATTAGAATCAACAAACACTCAATATTTCAAAATTATTGTCAGTTGCTGAATTAAGCGAAATAGAAAATCATCAAATTTTCTCTCCAGCCTTGATGCGAAACTTTGAGACATGGTTGAAATCACTGAGAAAAATTGAACAATCGCGTATTTAACTGCGAACGAAGTTGGAATCATGAAAAACTCTACCCTAGGCGGGTAGAAGAATGCAAAATTATTTTTAATTCTTTCACGAAATAGAAGAAGCTTTTGCGAAACAACTTTTGATGAAAACAAGGCTATCACGTCAAACTACATAATGTAAATTTCGTTCCTATCTTGTTGCGAAATTTTGCGACATCAAGGAAATCACTGCGAAAAAATGATCATTCACGTAGTTTACTAAGAACGAGAAATAAAACATGTAAAATGTCACTCAATAGGCAATATTCTTTTCAATTTTATTGCGAACTAGCAGAAACCATTGCGAAAAATCGAGAATTCAAGTATTTTGGTGAAAACAAGATTTTAATCATGTTAAACTTTCCTCAATCTTCTTCTTCTTCTTATATACTATAAATAGGAAAGTCTGTATGTTTCTTTCCCTAAGGCTTTTGAACAGTAGCACAGAATTATCTGTAAATATTGCAAAGTTATTAGCCTCTACCCAAAGATGGTTTGGAAAAAAAATTAAAAAACAAAAAAAAATAAAAAAAAAAGTCTGTGTTGGTAATATGAAGGTTCTTTGAGGTATACGATCAGCGGGAGGAAAAAAAAATGAAAAATAAAAAAAACATTAATTGAATTGTTTCGCAAAAGCTTCTTTTATTTTGTAAAAGAATTAAAAATAATTTTGCATTCTTGAGTAGGCGAGTAGAGTTTTTCATGATTCCAACTTCGTTCGCAGTTAAATACGCGATTGTCCAATTTTTCTCAGTGATTTCATCCCAAAAAAATTAAAAAAAATGTGTTATTATGTAGGTTTTATGGGGCATACGGCCAGCGGGGACAAAAAAAATTAAAACATAAAAAAGTTAATTAAAAAAGAAAAAAAAATGTGTTATTATTATTATAATTACAAAATCTGATACATATTTGCTTTCTGTTTATATTTATTTTTCTTCAATTACAGCATGTCTCCAAAGTGCAGGCAAAGACAGAAAAGCATACTCGCCACTAGACCAAGCTGACGCATTGTCGATAGAACAAGAAAACGAAAGACCAGAAAATAACAACAGAAACAACACACACAACAAAAATCATGGGTAAGTTTTTGATAATAACTTTTACTGAATTCAAACACCCGGTATAATGCCTTGCCTTGACAAATTTCAGATCACCTTTCACTCGCTGATGACATGCATAATCGGTTTTAATTAACAAATAACAAGCACCTCTTATGCAGTGTACAAATTAAGAAATGTGAATATTCCTTACTTACCTTGAACTCGTTCCATCGATTATTTTCTGATTTTATTGTGGAGAATTTGATTTTTTTGAAATTTTGTTGCACAGACGTGGAAACGTTGTTTGTTAAACATGTAAAAGTGCAATTTATTGAAAACCAAAAGTAACTTGATGTGATTGAAGCGTTGGTTCATGGTTTTCCATCTACAGGGTATCCCGAAATTAGGTTGAAATATTCGAACACTATGTTATTATTCTACACTAGAAAAAATTAGCTTGCCATACATAGGTACAGGGTGGGCCGGCTCAGTTCGCTCAGAAAAAAATCTCTCGGACCCGTCGATTTTTATTTTAAGGGAGAAAGATTTTGAGCTTATATCAAACTTTGTCAATGAATACCCCCCAGTAAACACATATGTGACTTTGATGTAACATTTATGTAAATTTGAAGTAATTTTGACTCCCACAATAGTTTTTATGTAAAATTTATGTGAAGAAAATCATGTAACCTTTAGATCTATCATTATTACGTAAATGTTATGTAAAATACGTGATGTAGCATCAAGGTGTACATGAAGTACATAAATTTTACATAAACAGATGGATGTCTCTATAACATAAGCGATTCATGTCAATATTATGTAGATTTTATATTAAGATGTGACATTAGAAAATCGACAACGTCGAAGCGTCATGCGCAAATCCTAAATCGAGCCTTTGATCATCTCATTCACGCAGCTTCACCGCAACAGAGTAGAAGTAGAAGCCATTTTGTCATTTTGTTCGTGTTCTGTGTTTTGGTTGAGTTGTATGACCGGAGCCGTATACCATTTCGCAAAAATGAATGATTTTATTATATTGAAGTGAGAAGAAAAGAATTCATTCTCATGGTTGAAATGCTATAGCAGAGAATTGTAGAAGAAAGCGAGACCCCCGGATTTCTCCCGTAGTTTTGGTATCAAATAATTACCAATGCGGGATTTCTTGGTTATATACACAAAGCACGAGATAATAATGAGATAAGAGTTACGTAGATTATTTATATAGCGATGATATAAATTTCGATATAAAATTTACATAACCTTTTTTATATAAAAATGTTTACATAAATGTGATATAAAATTTACATGCACTGGAGGCATGACATTATGCAGTCGCTGTAGGTTGAAGTTTACTTGCTGGTTACCTTATTGTTATTATGTCATATTCACGTAACTGGTAATTTGTGTTACATAATTTTTACATCAATATTATGTTCTTGTGTTCGCTGGGCATTCTCAAAATTTTAAATGGGACTGTGTGATATCTAATTTTGAAGGCACTTCGACCCTGATTACAACTGCTGAGTTTCAAGCCTCTGCTGTCATTTCTTGTCAAACATTTTTTTATAATTCTTTCTTATTTAATAAATAACTACCCGCAAGAGTAAACTTTTCCAAACTAAGAGGATATGATGAGGAACAGAAGATCTTCAAAATAAGCTAATGGAATAAATCCTCGCCAAAATGATTAGGTCATTTTGGCGAGGATTTATTCCACCCCTTTTTTTCTTTTTTTTTTCATGTTTCTCAATCTTTTGTTATTTTTTAATGTTGTTATTCCTTGTTCAGCCTGACGAGCTGTGCCTAGACGGTCTACTTTAGCGAAAATTTCCATGGAATTTTTTTGTAGAAATTTTTATCCGTTTTAATTTTGCTCTCCATGTATTTTTCCGAAAAGTGCATAATTTTCGAGATATTTGCAAAATGGTACCAATTTTAAAAGCCATCTTGGTAAGATTGCCTCAAGACCTACAAAGTTTCAAAACTTCTCGACTTTTTTCAGGTAAAAATCCCCAATGACTGAACTTCAAAACTAGTCAATGATTCACCCTTCAAAGCTCTTAATTCACACCCTGTATAGCAAACTGATATTTTTTTGTGTGTAGAATATACTGTTCAAATATTTCAACCCAATTCTTCATATTTAATGCTTAACAAATGCATACACCGAATCTAAGGTTTCATTGATCCATAATCCGCGTCAACTGGCCTCCCAGATCCTCAAACCATGCTGACAAACAACAGACGATTGAAATGTTGAAGCACGTTTAGGCGCGTCCATGGCCGCCCAGATCGAAAGATTCAAATCCATCTGAAATCTCAAGTAAATATTGCCAAACCACAGGTGGTTAAGATCTTTAAGGCCGCGAAAATATATTTTTTTCAAAACAAAAAATGAAATGAAAAATATAAAAAACAAAAAAAAAATCTACGATAAATATAACCATGGTAACGCCGTTCTCAACGCTACCTATCTAGCAACTTCCAGCAAGAGTATCGTTTTTATTTTAAAATAATCATTTATTCTATACTCAAAACAAAGATACAGGGTTTGACAAAAAAGTAATGACTATTTGAAACAGTAAAAATTCTTGTAGATGGCGTCACTTAAAAATTTATTTAGATAAAACAAAAATAGAAACTATAAACTTTGACACCCTGTATGTCGAGAACAAAGCGTTTTCAAAGAAATTTTTATAGAGCAAACTAATATTTTTTTTAGTGTAGAAATATTTGAATCTAAATTTGGAACACCCTGTATAAATATGGGTCCACAAGGACTTCGTTTTCGAAATACAGGGTGTTGAAGTTTTTATTTTATTTTTTCCATCATTGTGCTAAGAAGTGAATCCTGCAAATATTGAAAATTAAAAAATTTTGTTTAGTATTTGTTTTTTTAAATTTTGCATAAAAAAAAACATAAGTGTTGATTGTATCAAATTTAACAATTTTATTTTTTTGGCGTACAAACATCAGAGCAATCATTTGTTTTACTTGAAAATGTAATACAAGGTCGTACCAAAAAGTTTCGTCAGAGTAGAAAGATATATTATGTGGCACCCTCTATAAGTAAGAGCCATATTAGTAATGGATTCGTATTCGTCATGCAAAAAAAACCCGGATACCAATTTCTACTCCAATATTGACAACATCATGGATTTCGTTTAAAAAATTGAAAAATCATATAAAAACTTCAACACCCAGTATTTAGAAACGAAGCCCTGGGCACATATTTATATAGACTTTTATGTTTATTTTTGGGTTCTGAATACGTACCTGAAGTATTGACATTTGATCATGGATCACCCTGTATAAAATCACGATACTATGCCTAAAATAGTAGTCTAACATAATTTAAATATTTATTCAAGAAATCTTGAAGTGGAAATGTTAGTACGGAATAAAATCCTGTACATCTCAAAAACTTGTTAAAGTACGGCTGCCGCAATGGTACTACGTGAAAAAGAAAGAAATTTCCCATACATTCCATAAGATTCATGTCGATGTTAACCTTCAAAATGGTACAGAAAACTATGTTCAAACATTTTATCAAGAATTCTTGACGTGTAACTGCAAGTACGTGATTTAATCCTGTATATATCGCAAACTAGTTAAAGTACCGCTGCCGCAATGGTACTACGTGAAAAAAAAAGAAATTGCCCATACATTCCATGAGATTCATGTCGATTTTAACCTTCAAAATGGTACAAAAAACTATGTTCAAACATTTTATTAAGAATTCTTGACGTGTAACTGCAAGTACGTGATTGGATCCTGTATATATCGCAAACTAGTTGAAGTACGGCTGCCGCAATGGTACTACGTGAAAAAGAAAGAAATTTCTCATACATTCCATAAGATTAATGTCGATGTTAACCTTCAAAATGGTACAGAAAACTATGTTCAAACATTTTATCAAGAATTCTTGACGTGTAACTGCAAGTACGTGATTTAATCCTGTATATATCGCAAACTAGTTAAAGTACCGCTGCCGCAATGGTACTACGTGAAAAAAAAAGAAATTGCCCATACATTCCATGAGATTCATGTCGATTTTAACCTTCAAAATGGTACAAAAAACTATGTTCAAACATTTTATCAAGAATTCTTGACGTGTAACTGCAAGTACGTGATTTAATCCTGTATATATCGCAAACTAGTTAAAGTACGGCTGCCGCAATGGTACTACGTGAAAAAAAAAGAAATTTCTCATACCTTCCATAAGATTCATGTTGATGTTAACCTTCAAAATGGTACAGAAAACTATGTTCAAACATCTTATTAAAAATTCTTGACGTGTAACTGCGAGTACGTGATTGCATCCTGTATATATCGCAAACTAGTTAAAGTACGGCTGCCGCAATGGTACTACGTGAAATAGAAAAAAATTTCCCATACATTCCATGAGATTTATGTTGATGTTAAACTTCAAAATGGTACAGAAAACTATGTTCAAACATTTTATTAAAAATTTTTGACGTGTAACTGCAAGTACGTGATTGAATCCTGTATATATCGCAAACTAGTTAAAGTACGGCTGCCGCAATGGTACTACGTGAAATAGAAAGAAATTTCCTATACATTCCATAAGATTTATGTTGATGTTAAACTTCAAAATGGTACAGAAAACTATGTTCAAACATTTTATTAAAAATTCTTAACGTGTAACTGCAAGTACGTGATTGAATCCTGTATATATCGCAAACTGGTTAAAGTACGGCTGCCGCAATGGTACTACGTGAAAAAGAAAGACATTTCCCATACATTCCATAGGATTCATGTTGATGTTAACCTTCAAAATGGTACAGAAAACTATGTTCAAACATTTTATTAAGAATTCTTGACGTGTAACTGCAAGTACGTGATTGAATCCTGTATATATCGCAAACTAGTTAAAGTACGGCTGCCTCAATGGTACTACGTGAAAAAGAAAGAGATTTCCCATACATTCCATGAGATTCATGTCGATGTTAACCTTCAAAATGGTACAGAAAACTATGTTCAAACATTTTATTAAGAATTCTTGACGTGTAACTGCAAGTACGTGATTGAATCCTGTATATATCGCAAACTAGTTAAAGTACGGCTGCCTCAATGGTACTACGTGAAAAAGAAAGAGATTTCCCATACATTCCATGAGATTCATGTCGATGTTAACCTTCAAAATGGTACAGAAAACTATGTTCAAACATTTTATTAAGAATTCTTGACGTGTAACTGCAAGTACGTGATTGAATCCTGTATATATCGCAAACTAGTTAAAGTACGGCTGCCTCAATGGTACTACGTGAAAAAGAAAGAGATTTCCCATACATTCCATGAGATTCATGTCGATGTTAACCTTCAAAATGGTACAGAAAACTATGTTCAAACATTTTATTAAGAATTCTTGACGTGTAACTGCAAGTACGTGATTGAATCCTGTATATATCGCAAACTAGTTAAAGTACGGCTGCCTCAATGGTACTACGTGAAAAAGAAAGAGATTTCCCATACATTCCATGAGATTCATGTCGATGTTAACCTTCAAAATGGTACAGAAAACTATGTTCAAACATTTTATTAAGAATTCTTGACGTGTAACTGCAAGTACGTGATTGAATCCTGTATATATCGCAAACTAGTTAAAGTACGGCTGCCTCAATGGTACTACGTGAAAAAGAAAGAGATTTCCCATACATTCCATGAGATTCATGTCGATGTTAACCTTCAAAATGGTACAGAAAACTATGTTCAAACATTTTATTAAGAATTCTTGACGTGTAACTGCAAGTACGTGATTGAATCCTGTATATATCGCAAACTAGTTAAAGTACGGCTGCCTCAATGGTACTACGTGAAAAAGAAAGAGATTTCCCATACATTCCATGAGATTCATGTCGATGTTAACCTTCAAAATGGTACAGAAAACTATGTTCAAACATTTTATTAAGAATTCTTGACGTGTAACTGCAAGTACGTGATTGAATCCTGTATATATCGCAAACTAGTTAAAGTACGGCTGCCTCAATGGTACTACGTGAAAAAGAAAGAGATTTCCCATACATTCCATGAGATTCATGTCGATGTTAACCTTCAAAATGGTACAGAAAACTATGTTCAAACATTTTATTAAGAATTCTTGACGTGTAACTGCAAGTACGTGATTGAATCCTGTATATATCGCAAACTAGTTAAAGTACGGCTGCCGCAATGGTACTACGTGAAATAGAAAGAAATTTCCTATACATTCCATAAGATTTATGTTGATGTTAAACTTCAAAATGGTACAGAAAACTATGTTCAAACATTTTATTAAAAATTCTTAACGTGTAACTGCAAGTACGTGATTGAATCCTGTATATATCGCAAACTGGTTAAAGTACGGCTGCCGCAATGGTACTACGTGAAAAAGAAAGACATTTCCCATACATTCCATAGGATTCATGTTGATGTTAACCTTCAAAATGGTACAGAAAACTATGTTCAAACATTTTATTAAGAATTCTTGACGTGTAACTGCAAGTACGTGATTGAATCCTCTATATATCGCAAACTAGTTAAAGTACGGCTGCCTCAATGGTACTACGTGAAAAAGAAAGAGATTTCCCATACATTCCATGAGATTCATGTCGATGTTAACCTTCAAAATGGTACAGAAAACTATGTTCAAACATTTTATTAAGAATTCTTGACGTGTAACTGCAAGTACGTGATTGAATCCTGTATATATCGCAAACTAGTTAAAGTACGGCTGCCTCAATGGTACTACGTGAAAAAGAAAGAGATTTCCCATACATTCCATGAGATTCATGTCGATGTTAACCTTCAAAATGGTACAGAAAACTATGTTCAAACATTTTATTAAGAATTCTTGACGTGTAACTGCAAGTACGTGATTGAATCCTGTATATATCGCAAACTAGTTAAAGTACGGCTGCCGCAATGGTACTACGTGGAATAGAAAAAAATTTCCCATACATTCCATGAGATTTATGTTGATGTTAAACTTCAAAATGGTACAGAAAACTATGTTCAAACATTTTATTAAAAATTTTTGACGTGTAACTGCAAGTACGTGATTGAATCCTGTATATATCGCAAACTAGTTAAAGTACGGCTGCCGCAATGGTACTACGTGAAATAGAAAGAGATTTCCTATACATTCCATAAGATTTATGTTGATGTTAAACTTCAAAATGGTACAGAAAACTATGTTCAAACATTTTATTAAAAATTCTTAACGTGTAACTGCAAGTACGTGATTGAATCCTGTATATATCGCAAACTGGTTAAAGTACGGCTGCCGCAATGGTACTACGTGAAAAAGAAAGACATTTCCCATACATTCCATAGGATTCATGTTGATGTTAACCTTCAAAATGGTACAGAAAACTATGTTCAAACATTTTATTAAGAATTCTTGACGTGTAACTGCAAGTACGTGATTGAATCCTGTATATATCGCAAACTAGTTAAAGTACGGCTGCCTCAATGGTACTACGTGAAAAAGAAAGAGATTTCCCATACATTCCATGAGATTCATGTCGATGTTAACCTTCAAAATGGTACAGAAAACTATGTTCAAACATTTTATTAAGAATTCTTGACGTGTAACTGCAAGTACGTGATTGAATCCTGTATATATCGCAAACTAGTTAAAGTACGGCTGCCGCAATGGTACTACGTGGAATAGAAAAAAATTTCCCATACATTCCATGAGATTTATGTTGATGTTAAACTTCAAAATGGTACAGAAAACTATGTTCAAACATTTTATTAAAAATTTTTGACGTGTAACTGCAAGTACGTGATTGAATCCTGTATATATCGCAAACTAGTTAAAGTACGGCTGCCGCAATGGTACTACGTGAAATAGAAAGAGATTTCCTATACATTCCATAAGATTTATGTTGATGTTAAACTTCAAAATGGTACAGAAAACTATGTTCAAACATTTTATTAAAAATTCTTAACGTGTAACTGCAAGTACGTGATTGAATCCTGTATATATCGCAAACTGGTTAAAGTACGGCTGCCGCAATGGTACTACGTGAAAAAGAAAGACATTTCCCATACATTCCATAGGATTCATGTTGATGTTAACCTTCAAAATGGTACAGAAAACTATGTTCAAACATTTTATTAAGAATTCTTGACGTGTAACTGCAAGTACGTGATTGAATCCTGTATATATCGCAAACTAGTTAAAGTACGGCTGCCGCAATGGTACTACGTGAAATAGAAAAAAATTTCCCATACATTCCATGAGATTTATGTTGATGTTAAACTTCAAAATGGTACAGAAAACTATGTTCAAACATTTTATTAAAAATTCTTGACGTGTAACTGCAAGTACGTGATTGAATCCTGTATATATCGCAAACTAGTTAAAGTACGGCTGCCGCAATGGTACTACGTGAAATAGAAAGAGATTTCCTATACATTCCATAAGATTTATGTTGATGTTAAACTTCAAAATGGTACAGAAAACTATGTTCAAACATTTTATTAAAAATTCTTAACGTGTAACTGCAAGTACGTGATTGAATCCTGTATATATCGCAAACTGGTTAAAGTACGGCTGCCGCAATGGTACTACGTGAAAATGAAAGAAATTTCCCATACATTCCATGAGATTCATGTCGATGTTAACCTTCAAAATGGTACCGAGAACCATGTTCAAACATTTTATCAAGAATTCTTGACGTGTAACTGCAAGTACGTGATTGAATCCTGTATGTATCGCAAACTAGTTAAAGTCGTACGGCTGCCGCATTGGTACTACGTGAAAAAGAAAGAAATTCCCCATACATTCCATAAGATTCATGTCTATGTAAACCTTCAAAATGGTACCGAGAACCATGTTCAAACATTTTATCAAGAATTCTTTACCTGTAACTGCAAGTACGTGATTGAATCCTGTATGTATCGCAAACTAGTTAAAGTCGTACGGCTGCCGCATTGGTACTACGTGAAAGAGAAAGAGATTCCCCATACATTCCATAAGATTAATGTCTATGTTAACCTTCAAAAAGGTACCGAGAACCATGTTCAAACATTTTATCAAGAATTCTTTACGTGTAACTGCAAGTACGTTATTGAATCCTGTATATATCGCAAACGAGTTAAAGTACGGCTGCCGCAATGGTACCCCGTGAATAAGAAGAAAATTCCCCATGCATTTCATGGGGTTTATGACGATGTTAACCTTCAGTAATGAAAAGAACATTATCACTTTTGCAGCCTAACCATAGCCATATCTCCAGCTCTATCCAACACCAGTGCGGTTCTGGAAATGAAACATCTGTGGGACGAGTTCTACTCGCTAGGAACGGAAATGATCGTCACCAAAGCAGGAAGAAGAATGTTTCCCACATTCCAAGTGAAACTCTGCGGTCTGGATTTGCATTCCGAGTACATGCTCATGATGGACTTTGTCCCTGTTGATGATAAGCGATATCGATATGCTTTTCACAGGTAAATTTTTAAATTAATTTTTTTATTGTTTACATTTTGTTGTTAGTTCCAGTTGGGTAGTGGCGGGCAAGGCAGATCCTGTGTCTCCACCTAGAATACACGTGCATCCTGATAGTCCAGCTACAGGCGCCCAATGGATGAAGCAGACAGTTTCTTTCGATAAATTGAAGCTGACCAATAATCAACTGGATGATAATGGACATGTAAGTTCTATGAAGATATTCTCATCTCTCTTCAATGCAATAAATAACTTCCAAATCACATTAATATGCCAATCATAATGGCGTGCGAAATGTCGATTAGCGTAAATATTATTTCTACGTACGACCTTCCTTGTACGATGTGAAAGTCGTACTTGCACTCGTTCACATTGACAAAAAAAATTGAGTTCATTGATCCTCTTTGCAGATTATTCTCAACTCGATGCACCGGTACCAGCCCAGGTTTCACGTGGTTTATTTGCCACCTAAAAACCAAGGTGCTGAAGAAAACTGCAATGATAACTTCAAGACGTTTGTTTTTCCCGAAACTTCATTTACGGCGGTGACGGCTTATCAGAATCATAGGGTGAGTGGATCCATTTATATCCATATGTTGGCAGCTTAACACACTTATCCTTGTTCACGTGCACGATCGTTACTTGTTCTTATCTTGTTCCAGATAACCCAGCTTAAAATAGCAAGCAATCCGTTTGCCAAGGGATTTAGGGACTGTGATCCAGATGATGGGTGAGTGACGGATTTTGTGATTTTTTTATTGTCGGTGGAAAAATATACCATACTTAGTTTGCGACAAGGGGGTGAAAAATAGTGAAAAAAGGTCACTGTCACTTATTACAGAAAGTAACTGTCCACTTGGAAATTGAAGAAACAAAGTTATTTTTACTTGATTTTATACATTTATTCAATAGTTTGCAATTTTTTCATCACTATTTTTTTTTTAATTTTTGATATACTATTCCAGTTTCTTGATTATATTTAGATTTGAATTTGTGTTTTCAAGAACAAGATATTTAATTTTTCATTTTCGAACGGTATGATAATTCTCATTTTCTATTCCTCGACTTTCAATATTATTTTTAATCACTACCGGTTTATTTTACCCACTATATTTTTTTTGGAATAATTTTTCAAGTGTCCATTTCTTATTTCTTATAGTTTTAATTCTGGTTATTGGTTTTTTATTAATTTTAAATTTGTACCCTTCTACTTTCGAAATTATTTATTTTTTGACATAATATTCCAAATTTCCATTATTTCAGATTCTTGATTTTTTCATTTTTTTTTTAAATAACGTACAATTCAATGATTATTTGAAATTTTCGATTTTTCCACTTTTTTTTTAATTTGAAATTATGTATCATTATGTTTATGTTATTTTTTTTTCGGTTTTTCGAATTTAAAATTTTTAGATATGGACGAGGATATGGATGTTTGGACTTTCACTTTCATCATTATTATTATTATTATTACTATTATTAAATGGTTTCTTGGAAAACTTCAAGACTTTTTTCATAGGGATTATTTTTTATTTTTACATATTTTTTATACTTCACCCTGGAATTGCTGATTCCATTTTCATTATTGATTTTTTTATTCCCAGTTTCCAAAACATATTTTATTTTTTCCCAATTTGTCAATTATTTTTGAATGTTATATTTATGCTGTAAATTAGTTCATTTCATTTGCTTATTTTGTAATTCACTAATTCACTTTTGATAATTTTTATTCTAACCCTTTGTGGTTTCCGATTTTGCCAGTTTACTCTATTTTGGAACCTGCTCCTGCTACCAATTATTATTATTAATGAATAAATTGGTACTTTGAAAATCCGCATTTTGGATTTAAAAGATTTTTAGGCTTAATTTATGTTTTAGAAAACTTTGAAAGTTTCCACAATTTTTTCGTTACTTATTTTTCATTTTTCAAATCTAATACTGATTTTTTTGTTTTATTTTTGAAATTCCTAGTTTTTTGCGCATTAATTTGTTATTTTTAAAGTTGCGATATTTTTTATTTGTTAACACAATTCGGTTATCTGATTTTTGCATGTTTTATTTAGGTATGTTTTTAATCAGTTTATTTACTAATTCACGAATTTTTTGAGCTATCCGGGTTTATTTCCAGTTTTTAATCATTTGTTTTAGTTGGAACAATTGTACTTTTCAATCCAGAACACTTTGATTTTTGAACATTTTGACATCAAAATTCAATTTTTATTTCTCGTTCTCTGCACTTTTTCATTTTTTCAACATTCCGTTTCCAATTAATTTTCCATATTTTAAGTAAAACTATCATTTTGTTTTGTTATTTTTATTTTTGTTTTGTTTTTGTTATTGTTTGGTAATTTCTGATTTTTCAATTCATCAATTTTTCGAGTTTTCCTTTTTTTGGAGTTTATTTTAAAAGTTTGAACTATGGATTGTGAGATTATTGAATGATTTTGGAATTGTACTTTTTTGTTATGAACTTTTTAAAGAATTTTCCCAGATTCTTTATTTATTTCAAATATGAAGATTCTCAACCATGGTTTTTGTTTTTTTTTCCAAACTATTCCAATTAGGTATGTATTTTTGAAAAGATTTTTTGGAATTTTGATCTGGAAACAGGTCGAATTTCCCTTTAAAATTATTTTTTCCGCATCAAAATCCGTCAATAATTAACCAAGTTATGACGTTTTGAAAATTTGTGTCGATATCTCAGGAGCGGTTATTGAAATATGTGTCAATGTATCTCGATTGTTTTCAGACCGATTTTGATGCAGAAAAAAGCGTTTTGTGGGTTTTGTATCTGATTTTCTCATTAATACACTTGATGGGAACATTATTTGGAATTTTGTTCTGGAGCAAGGTCAAAATTCCCCTTGAAATGCCTTTTTCCACACTAGAATACGTTAATAAACAACCAAGTTGTTATGCTTTGAAAATTTTTGTTGGTATCTTAGGTACGGTTGTTGAAATGTTTTGAGTCAACGTATCTCCGTTATTTTTTTTTTTAAATTTTGATGCAGGATAAAGCGTTTTGTAGGTTTTTAATTAAATTTTCTGCAACATTTATCGGAATCTTGATCTGGAGAAAGGTCCCTTCAAAATGCTTTTTTCCGCATCAAAATCCGTCAATAAATAACTAAGTTATAACGTTTTGAAAATGTGTGTTGGTATCTCAGGAACGGTTATTGAAATGTTTTGAGTCAATGTATTTTGGTTGGTTTTTGACCGATTTTGATGCGGAGCGTTTTGTAGGTTTTTTATTTAATTTTTCCATTGATTCACTCGTTGAAATCATTTTTCGGAATTTTGATTTGGAAACAGGTTGAAATTCCCTTTAAAATGCCCGCATCAAAATCTGCCAATTATCAAACAAGTCATGATGTGAAGTTATCGGGGTTTATTTTAAGTTTTCAATCATTTTTTCTTCAGTATTTGAATAATTTTGGAATTGTATTTTTCCATTCAAAACACTTCCATTTTTGAACATTTTTGACAACAAAATTCAATTTTTATTTCGTGTTTTCAAGATTTTGTATAACTAGATTTCGAATTCCTTTGTGTTTTTTAATTTTTCATGTTTTCAACTTCCCGTTTTTCAGACTTCCTTTTCTCTCATCGTTTACGTCCAAAATCAAAATAATAATAATAAATCAGCAGTTTCTTCTAGGTAATTTTTACATTTTGTTTTTTTTTGTCTCCTTATATATTTGAAGTCTTTTTTTATGTTATATTTAGACCAACAAAAACTTTTATCAGGAATGACTTTTTATCGTACAAAATATAAATTGGCCACCATGAGACAAATTCTTGGGGACACCTTGAGACACTTTTTGCGAGGGGCCAAGAAATGACGTCAATTTTATATCTTCAGACCACGCCAATATCGCTTCAGTTGAACCCCAACTTTTCTGAGAAATTCAAAAATTCCAAAGAACAATGAACTTGACACCAAATCACAATGAAACCTTCGCCGAAATGAAAAATGATAATCAATACAATAACTAAGTTCCGTCGGCCTGTTTTGGTTGCGGGAACAGCCCTCGAAAATAATCAACTTTGTCCAAATATTTGCCGGGCATAAATCGTATCCAGATCTGGAGAATCCGATTAGGATTATGAAGTGTTTATTTTGATTCCGGCGTTCGACTTTTTAAATTTCGCTGCGCCCAGGCTATTTCGGTTCAACACCAATAAACACATCACTAAGACGCGATTTTTAAATAAATATTAATCAACCGAAAAGGCACGAGTCTTTGAGGAGACGCCACCTAGGACCGGTTTGTTTGTATTTATGTTTGGGGTATGCTGGAAGTGAACGGTAAGATCGCTTTGTTTCCAAATTCCAGTCACAATTCTTTTTTCTGAGGCTAACCAACTGGTTATGTCCAATAATGTCTGTAAATTTTCCTGTTCTGTGCTCACGCATAGCAGTCAGTGTTGCCAAGTCGCAAGCATCAGTTTGTCCACAGTCAAAATCGACATCCGGCAACACTGATATCAAGGATCGATTTCTTGTTTGTCAGCCGCTGACGTCATTATGTGGTCCGGAATATAATCCTTGATAGCTCAAAGTGGTTAATTTCCAATATGTGTTATAAATTTCGAAAAAAAGTCCCCACCCCCGGCTTTACAAGTAATCTACGGGGATTTAATCATAAAAAGCTGATGCGCGGTCGCATTTTTAAACATTAACCCTTGTGTTAATAATTGTGCTCTCGAGTATAATGAGATATTTTGCATTTTCCTCATAGCTAATGCATTTTTGTTTGTATTAAAATGCATCGACGAGAAAACCAACATTGAAACAAGCGCTAGCATAGAACAAAGATTCTATAAAATTGATTAATCCATTCAAAAATCAATTAAAAACACTCAAATTGTAACAACGGACGGGAAACTGGCCGGTTGACAAGACCCGCCCACCTGCGCAGAATTAAAAATGATGGTGGAACATTGAACCTATTCACCTCTATCAAGCTGCGCATACATATTCAACAATACCTTGACGCAAAAGTTATCAAAATCTCACGATAAACAAGAGAGTTATGAGCGGTTAAAAATTTCCTCGGGCGCCGGATCTTGTCATTTGCGGCAAAAGTTGATTTTCAACTACTGATAATGGGACTGTGTTGATACTCCAGAACATAGAGACAAAAATCATCAAAATCGATTGATAAATAAAAAAGTTATTTGCAGTTGAAAATTTCCTCGGGCGCCAAACTTTATCATTTGCTGCATAAGTGAATTTTCATCCACTCATAATGAGCCTGTGTTAATATTCCAGAACATAGAGGCAAAAATCGTCAAGATCCATTGATAAGTAACGAGGGTATTTGCAGTTGAGAATTTCCTCGGGCGCCAAACTTTGTCATTTGTGGCATACGTGGATTTTCAACCATGCATTGATAATGAGACTTTGTGGATATTTCAGAACGTAGGGGCAAAAATCATGAAAAACTATTGATAAATAAGAAGGTTATTTTCAGTTTGTAGTTTCCTCGGGCGTCAAACCTTATCATTTGCGGCATAAGTGGATTTTATACTACTGATAAGAAGACTGTGACAATACTTCAGAACATAGAGACAAAAATCGTCAAGATCCATTGATAAATAAGTAAATTATTTGCAGTCGAAAATTTCCCCAGGCTCCAAACTTTGTCATTTGTGGCATACGTGGAATTTCATCCATTGATAATGACACTTTGTTGATATTTCAGACCGTAGAGGCAAAAATCATGAAAATCTATCGATAAATAAGAAAGTTATTTGAAGTTTGAAGTTTCCTCGGGCGCCAAACTTTGTCATTTTTGCGGCATAAGTGGTTTTTCTATCACGGATAATGGGACAGTGTTATTATTTCAGAACATGAAGGCAAAAATCAGCAAAATCCATCGATAAATGAGAAAGTCATTTGCAGTTAAAGATTCCTCGGGCGCCAAACTTTGTCATTTGTGGCATAAGTGGATTCTCTACTAATAACTGAAAATGAGACAGAAAGTGAAGGCAAAAATCATCAAATTACATTGATCAATAAGAAAGTTATTTGCAGTTGAAAATTTCCTCGGGCGCCAAACTTTATCATTTGCGGCATAAATGGGTTTTCATCTTCTGAAAATGGGACTGTGTATGTCTCATCACTAATATAAATATAGATTTTGCGAAAAATCACTCAAAAAGATGTTTATTATTATTACTATTACCATTCAGTGATCCGTACAAGGGGGTGGAGTTATTGGACAAATGGCAAAAGCTGATTGGTTCTGATTCTTGCACCAGTCATTTGACGTAGGCTGATTGGCTTCTTCTCACCAAGCACTGTTGCCACAAGTATACATCTTCCAAAAATAGTTTAAAAAATTAAATTTAGTAATCTAAACTGAAAAAGCCCAAAGAAATCAAACAAAAACCTCAAACATGGCGAGAATTATCCAAAAAGTTTGATGGAAGTGACAAAATGTATTGTAAGTATAGAAAAATTTAACCAAAAGTAACAATTATTTTCACAAAATAGAGATGATTAAAAAATAGACATTAAATTTTCTTTCCTCAACATTTAAGGAAATCCTTCCGAATTGGTACAACTACGGCAACGCTGCATGACGTAGTTTGCACGGCGCGCATTGTCGAATGATTCAGGGCGACGATGCCGGATTGACTATTTTATACGTATCTTAAAGAGAGATACGTGGAAAGATGATTAGATTCATTGGACAATTAATATTTTTGATAGAGAGATAGTTACTCGAAAACTAAATGAGATATCCGTCTGTGCTTTTCACAAAACGATTTTCCATAATTTTATGAAAAAAGATATCCGTCCGTGCTCTTCACCAATCGATTAAGCATCAAATCTACTTCCAAAATCACCAAAAAAATGTACAGGGTGTTTCAGAAAGCTGCCCGCCCACCTGCGAGAACTCAAAATCGAAGGATGGATGTATTTCATGAGAATGAGTGGTGAAAGAGAAAGTGCCCATCATATCTCCCCTCCCCTTGCCCCTACTTTTGATATTATCCAAACCTCCTTTCTGCTAACCGTGAACAACAACAGCATTTGCATAGGGATCTACACTCTCAGATCAGCAGGGGAAGCTAGCATGCAGTCATGAAGAATTGCTTGTTGTCTACCATTTTGGTCATGGAAATGAAGTTAGTTCATCTACTCCGGGATCATTTCAAGTGATCTCTTGATCTACTTATCGCGATCTTTGCTGAGTTCAGTTCTGGTAGTTGGTACCATCTTGCTTCCTGTTGTTTTTTGGACCAACAGTACCATCAGCCTTTTACAAAGGATTTTGTGACTCAAGTGGCAGGTTCGTTTCCAGTTATCCCTTTGTTTCTGGTATCCATTCTAGAATAACATTGTTTGATGCTCCAAGAGTGACAAGGTTTTTCTGAAAACCCTTGACTTGCTTGACGTTAGTTTCCCGACACGAGGTTCTGGTTCCCAATAGCGTGCTTTCCAAGTGGTTCATATGATTACCGCATGTATTGGAACCTTCCGTGTACCAGGAGTTGTTCCACTCTTCCTCGTGTACCTTAGTTTTGAGAGGACTGTTAAAGCTGATGGTATTTTCAGCATAATTATTGTTTATAAAGGCTTCGTGACTGTGAAAATCTTAGTATCCCCTTGAGTGACTCCCGTTTCCGGTGTTGATAAGTTTATGCTTCCATTTACTACTCTTGCTTACGTGATAGTGAGGATATATAGAGAAGGGAGATTAAGTATGGCCTCCATAGTAACGGTTGGGGTAGTCACCATATCTCCACTCCAGTAATACAAAGACTTGCAAGCCAGTTTTGTGGCTTGATTTTGACGCCCTTCAGGTTTTCTTTTTGTTGCCATTCTTGTGGGTTCTTCTCGATTGACGATTTTATTAGAATCCTCTCTTTATCCTATTACCAAAAGAATAACATCAAAGTACTCGAAATCCATAGAACATATTAGATAACAAAGCTAGAGCACCTCCAAAACAAGATTTAACTGTGGAACTGAAAAGGTCTTAGAATTCGAAGGACCAAATTTTAAGATAGCGAATCAAGGTAGATGTGAGTTCCATATGAGAGCTACTCCTGGAGCAGCACTGAACATCGTCCTTGAACTGCCAGAGCTAGGACTCTGGGTTAAGAGGGAAGCGATGGCTTCCTATAGTATAGGAGAAGACATGGAGGAATATGGGAATGGAAGTTGGCCACATCAGAATATCATCACTGGTGCGGTGCAAGTTACCGCTTCTATAGGCCGGGCTGACACCCACGAGGAAAGAGTGCGGCTGACCAAACCGATGGAGGCGCCTGTCAACACTCAAGTCTGGTTCACAGATGGCTCCAAGGCTGAACGCACAGATTCGACTGGAGCCGGAGTCTTCAGTGCTGACAGGAACACTGGCGAAGCTTTTTTCCTTGCAAGACTTGCAACAGTCTTTCAGGCGGAAATATTCTCTATCCTAGAGGTAACCTCCAGAGATGAGGTAAAAAGAGGAATGGAGAATAACATTTTCATCTACTCCGACAGTCAAGCGGCACTTGAAGCAATCATCAAATCAAGGATAAGCTGTCCGCTGGTACAAGAGTGTAGGGAAGCGTCGCAGGTGCTGGGGAGAACAAGAGGGTCAAACTAGTATGGGTTCCGGAGAACTCGGGGATCACCGGCAATGAGAAAGCGGACAAGCTGGCCAAACGAGGATCTGCCACGCGATTGTCCGGACCGGAACCATTTCTAGACCTTAGTAAAGAACTAATCTCACGCACTCCCAACGAATGGGCGTGGGAGAGGAAAGTTGAGAACTGGAACAGTAACCCATTATACAGGCAGGCCAAAGAAACGATATCAGAACCTCACAGGCCAAGGATGGCCCAATTGCTGAACAAGAGCAGGAAAGAACTGAGCACCATCGTTGGCATTCTGACAGGTCATTGCAGGCTCAACAGACACCTGAATTTGTTAGGAATAAGCGAATCACCCCTATGCCACCCCTATAGGAACAGCCCCCGTCCCTGAGCTTGCCCCCCACATTTACCATTACCATTTACCATATGAGAGCTTGTCGTCTGTGATGATGTTAAGGTATCGGAGAATACGGGTTTGAATTGGCCCACTATATTCCTGTTCCTCTTGCAGCTGTCCAGGTAGGTTTTCTCAGGATTCACATTTCTGCAACAGTCTTCTACGATAGTCAGGGCTGTCTGCATCAGTTTTGATAACTTTCCTATGACAAGTATGGCTCCATCGTCGGTATAGACTTGCTGTTGAATCCCACCAGTAGCTCATTAGCGTCTGGGTTCCAGAGAAGAGGAGATAAAACTCTCTCTAGCTATTTCTATGGTTATATTTAAGTTTCTGTGAAGTGGCGTTGAGGTTTCTCGATTGTATACTCTCAAAACATTGTTTTTGGTGATGGAAAGTGTGCACTGAGTAGTGTCTCACTAGCCTAGTTTATACCGACAACTTGGTCCGCGGACCAAGTACCAAATTCGGACTATATCCGAACCAAATATTTGGTTCGAATTGTGTAAACAATTGCGGACTCAGCTGGTCCACTCTTGGTTCGGTACTCGCCAGCAAGTGTACCGAACTAAATTTGGTTCGATCTGGATCAAAATTATGAGGTTATGTTGATTGTTATTATTGTGAATTGTGTTGGTTCTGAGTTTCTAAGGCAATCTGAGCGTACTTACTCATGTTTTTTTTGGTTACGAATTGTGTTGATGAATAATTTCGACTTGTTTTTGACATTTGACGAATTGCGGGCGTACACATTTAGCTCACGCGTTGCAAGACGGTGTAAACGGGCAGGAAGCAAGCATTGGTCCTACCGTACTATCCCCACCAGCTTGGTCCTATCGGACCGAACTAACCGACTTATCGATGTAAACTAGGCTACTGATTTTTTCGCTGGTACTCATGTATTCACCATTGGGGGTGGATGGGAACCTTTTGCTAAGATTCTCTGTAGGCGTTCAACTTAAGAGGTTTTTTTGACCTGCTGCAGAGATTGTTCCAAGTGTCTTCTGTCATTATTTCCTTGTTGTACTTGGTCAGAATCGAGTGGTATGCATATTCCAGAAAGTACATATTTGGCTCAAGTGAAGCCTAAAAATGGACGTCCATTTAAAGTCCAGAAGTATCATTTGTCAGTGTCAAAGATGAGGGACAAGGTTGTTTTGATCGTATTTATGGAGCTGATTTACTGTAAGCAACACGTCTCTTCAATTTTAATTTAATTTTCAACAAGGTTTGCAGAAAAGCTCTGCTCTCCATCATCCTCCTTTAAAGTTTTTCAATAAATTCTAAAATGTTTACACCAGACAAACTTATAAATAAATACGAATCAATCGTCGTCCAAATTCAAATTAAAAGCAAACCGGAATTTTGAAACGGTCTTATTTCAAATATATGCCGTTTCCGATGTAAATTCTAAATAGTTTGGTTTATTGATAATGGGAGTATATATAATTTTATCGAATTTATTAACATAATTATAATAATCGGTTGAACATGCAGCTGAAACTATTTTTGTTTTATGTTTATGTTGGCTGGATAGTCTGTTTGATACAAGGAATTTCATAAATTTATGATTTAGTTATTGAGACATGAAGGATTTTTGTTATGGCGAGGTCAGCAACCATTTTATCATCAAATAAAACAATAATAAATTGAGGTAATTTGTGGGTACTTTTTTTCGTTTCCCCAAAGGTATTGAAAGGAAATTTGACCTCCCAACATCAAAGGCGCCGACATGAGCTGTCGCTACTCGTTGTTTCGTTTACTCTAATCACCAGCGGACTTCCCAACTTCTCGAATCAGGAAGTTGAAAATTTTCGAAACGTTGCCCCGATACCTACTTCTCAAACTGTATGACAACTTTGAAAAATATTGCTCCAGTAACAAAAAATGTTATAACAAGTTTTAGAAATTTGTATGTTCGCTATAACAGTCAAACTAATAACACAATAACTTCGTGAGTTAGGGAGTTGGATACTGGTAAATGGAAGCTACAATAATTTCTGATACTGTGTTGAACCATTTATGTGAACTTGAAAAAAAATTGCTCCAAAATCAAAAAAGTTATTAACATTTCCTTTATATTACATATGATGGTTTTGCTGATTTTATCAATTTTAATCCTATTGAGGTACTCTTTTGCTGATTGTTTCCATTTTTTGCCAATTATCATAAAAGTTTTGCTGATTTTCTATAGGGATTCTGTTAAAATATTGATTTTGCTGATTTTAATCATTTTGCACTTTGTAATACCTACTACTTCGTTTACTTTTTTGTTTTTTTGTTGATTTTCTCAATTTTAATCCTTTTAAGATATTGTTTTGATGTTTTTTTTTTAATTTTTTGCCATTGTTATAATAGTTTTGCTGTTTTTTTTTACGAATTATGTCAAAATATTGGTTTTGATGATTTTATCTATTTTAATCCTTTTGAGAAATTCTTTTGCTGATTTTTTCCATGTTTTGTCAATTATTATAATAGTTTAGCTGATTTTCTATACGATTTTTTTTTAAATATTGGTTTTGCTGATTTAATGACTTTGCGCTTCTCTGATATTACTTATGCTGACTCGTTAACTATTTTCATTGTTGATGGATTTGCTGATTTTATCAATTTTAATCCTATTGAGATATAATTTTGCTGATTGTCTCCATTTTTTGCCAATTATCATAAAAGTTTTGCTCATTTTTTATAGGGATTTTGTTAAAATATTGAAAATATTCGTTTACTACTTAGTTTCTTGTTGATTTTCTCAATTTTAATCCTCCTAAGAAATTCCTTTGATGTTTTTTTCTTTCATTTTTTGCCAATTGTTATAATAGTTTCGCTGATTTTTTTCACGAATTCTGTCAAAATATTAGTTTTGATGATTTTATCAATTTCAATCCTTTTGAGAAATTCTTTTGCTGATTTTTTCTATGCTTAGTCAATTATCATAATAGTTTAGCTGATTTTCTATACGATTTTTTTTTAAATATTGGTTTTGCTGATTTAATGACTTTGCGCTTCTCTGATATTACTTATGCTGACTCGTTAACTATTTTCATTGTTGATGGTTTTGCTGATTTTATCAATTTTAATCCTATTGAGATATTATTTTGCTGATTGTCTCCATTTTTTGCCAATTATCATAAAAGTTTTGCTGATTTTCTATAGAGATTTTGTTAAAATATTGAAAATATTCGTTCACTATTTAGTTTTTTGTTGATTTTGTCAATTTTAATCCTTCCAAGAAATTCCTTTGATGTTTTTTTCTTTCATTTTTTGCCAATTGTTATAACAGTTTTGCTGATTTTTTTCACGAATTCTGTTAAAATATTGGTTTTGATGATTTTATCAATTTTAATCCTATTGAGATATTCTTTTGCTGATTGTTTCCATTTTTTGCCAATTATCATAAAAAATTTGCTGATTATCTATTTTGTTGATTTTCTCCATTTTAATCCGTTTAAAAAATTTCTTTGATGTTTTTTTTTCTCATTTTTTGCGAATTGTTGTAATATAATGGTTCTGCTGATTTTTTTTACGAATTTTGGTTTTGCTGATTCAATCAATTTGAGCCTCTTCAATACTTAGTACCTATGATGACTCGTTTAATGTTTTCGTCGTTGAAGGTTTTGATGATTTTATCAATTTTAATCCTTTTGAGAATTTCTTTTGCTGTTTTTTCCATGTTTTCCAAATATTATAATAGTTTAGCTGATTTTCTATACAAATCTTCTTAAATTATTGGTTTTGCTGATTTTAATGACTTTGCGCCTCTTTAATATTATTTATGCTGACTCCTCAACTATTTTCGTTGTTGATGGTTTTGCTGATTTTTTCCAATTTTTGCCAACTATTATAAATGTTTTCCTGGTTTTCTTTACAGATTTTGTTAAATAATCAATTTGCACCTCTTCAATAGTACTTATCCTTGCTTACCGTGGTTTTGCTCATTTTATCAATTTTAATCCTTTTGAGGAATTTTTTTGCTGATTTTTCAAAAACTATTATAAAAGTTTTGCTGATTTTCTTTACGGATTTTGTAAAAATATTGGTTTTGCTGATATTAATCAATATACACCTCACTAATACTAGCTGCTGACCCGTTTACTGATTTCGTCGTTGATGGTTTTGCTGATTTTATCAATTTTAATACTTTCGAAAAATTATTTTGCTGATTTTCTTTTCATTTGTTACCAGTTATTATAAAAGTTTTACTGATCTTCTATACGGATTTTGTTAAAATATAGGTTTTGCTGATTTCAATCAAGTGGCGCTTCTTCAATAGTACTAGCAAATACTAATATATTTTGGCTCGTTTATGTTTTGCTGATTTCATCAATTTCAATCCTTTGAGAAATTATTTTACTGATGCTTTTTATTTTTAGCCTATTACGAGGCCTATTATTATGAAATTTTTGTTGATTTTAATAAATTTTCACATTTTTAGAACGAGCTTATGCTGACCTTTTTACTGTTTTTGTCATTTTCTTGGAGAATTTGAGCGTTTTTATTAAAAAATTAGTCAATATTGATCCCCAATATTATGATGATTTTTATTCATTTTTTAAATATTGTATATCATCATTAATTGGCATGTCCGCTATAAACCAGTCGATGACTCTGGATTTTTTTTTGTCAGGGAGTTGAAAATTCCCATAAACTAGCCCCAATAATTCCAACTAATATAAAAAATTTAAAAACCACTGGTCCAAAATCAAAAGAGTTGTCTCACATATCCTATGGAGTATTTTCGAAAATCATGACAAATTTGCATCGCCGCCATAAACAAGTAAATAATTTTGGAAATTATGACAAATTAGCATGACCGCTATAGACTTGCTTACAACTCCTGAAGCCAGGGAGTTAAAAAAATTTAAAAAACATCTATAATGATCCCTTGAACTATATGTACAAAAATTTTGAAAATGATTGCTCCAAAATCAAAAAAGTTATTTCACATTTTCTATACTTACTTAATTTTAAAATACATATATGACAAATTTGAACTCTGAACTTCACCTGTCATCACAGAGGGCGCCATAAATGTTCATCAAGCAGTGGAAACTCAACATTATTTGTACACTATAACTAGAAAACCCTTATATTTATCAACAATGTATATTAGAGCTATTTTAAAGACCAAGATTAAAAAAAAAATAAAAAAGGTGCACATTTTAAAGACAAACTAAATTAAAAAAAATCCTGAAGAAATTGTCATTAAAACTCAAGTTACAGTTAAAATGTGATCCTTATAATCCATGAAATATTCATAAGGAAAATATAATGAGCAAATTAATTGTGAGAAAAAAAAATTATGTAGTATTTCATTGCACCAGCCTTATCACCCTGACACAGTAATCTTTGACTATTTGATGACATCATTTTATTAGAAAAACGCAATGACCATCTATTATCTGGTTTATGAAAAAATGTCGTCTACTGATAAAACAGTTTATTAAAGTACACAATACATTTTAAACATAAATACAGAATGCACAATTCTCTAATAAATCACAAAATATTCTAATCAGTCAATTGAATCAAATGAGGGATTAAAACATTTATTATCTCAAATAAAATCAAACCTAACTACAGTAATTGTTGATAAATAAGATCGTAGATAGGTAACCTTATCTACTATGAACACTCAATCTAATGCCCAGCGCCATTACACGTTTCCTTTCTATTGTAGACAGCAAATACTTTGTAATTTTTCGAATAGTCTCTTTCCAATTTTAAATTTAACTTATCCGACACCATCAAGGCTGCCCCAACCCCCATTTCTGTAGTGAGTCTAAGCAGGGTCAACTTTTCGATGTTATGTTGATAAATGTAGTTGTTGAACCCACACTTCAACAAATCCCAACTCAGCCATACGGAACCTACACAAATCACACGTAAACCACCTTCCAACAGTTCCTTGGCAGCCTTTTTGTGGACTGACACAATCATTTTAGCCACATCTGCTCCAGCCTCCTCAAAAATAAACCTTGACAGTTTATCGCCACTTCTGGCCAAGTCCGCCAGACTTTTGCACAACGACGAAATCCTCGATTTATCAAAGTTGGTGTAGAATATGTCCAAGATATTGAGTGGTTCATGGAGGTTGAAGAACTTCTTGGCTAGCTCCCAAATTTGATCCGTGGGGTAGGGGGCTGGTTTGAATCCATCATGGACATCAATGACGTACTTCAAAGCCCTGTGGCTGATACTCCAGGCACTGCCCTCGTCGCCTAACAGATAGCCCCAGCCTCCACATTGGTACTTGCGTCCGTCCGGGTTGATGAGCAAGGTGTTGGAGCCAGTTCCGGAAATGCACACTACTCCTCCGTTTTTGCTGATGGTGGCTATGGAGCCTAGGGTGTCTGAGCCCACAGAGTACTGCAGCGCCAATTTGGGGTAGGCTGCAATTAAACCCCTTACCAGCTCTTGGTTGGAGTCTTCCTGCTCGCACCCACTAAGCGACAAGCCTACAGCCGCCAAAGGCACATCCAAACTAATTCCTGCTTTAGTTTTGGCGTCATTGATCAGCGCCGCTATCTTTTCACGGCACTTTTCCATACCAAGCAGGTAGTGGTTGGTGGCAGTACCCTTGGCCACTGCAATGATCTGTCCTTGAGGGTTCATAAGCACACATGTTGAGTTTGAGGCGCCCCCCTCGATGCCGCCGATTATTTCACTTGCCATTGTAACGTTAAGGCATAGTACCGCACGGGTAAGTGGTACCGAGCGACTGACTGAGGACTGAGGTTGCGAATCTACAAAACAGACTGGGTTAAGTGTGAAATAGTAAATAGAAATTCGTGCGGTGGCGTTTTGATAACAGTACTTTCCGAAATTTGTCGACGGAATGAGACACGATATCGGTGAAGGTTGGAATCGGGTTTAGTTGCATAGGCGGAGGTTGTTTTGGTTGGGGTCAGGTATAGGCAGATGTTAAGGGACAGGTGTGATGTCTTATTGTGCAACGTCGCAAAAGGATATTTGAATGTGCTTTTATGCATATGACAAGCACAATGTATTTAGTATTATTGGGTGAATTATTATATAAAAATCAACGTACGTCACTGTTCGGAATTCAATAGGGGATCCCATTTATAATTTCGCTGAGCTTTCATTGCAATTCCGTATACGGGTACCATTAATAGAACGTGATTGTTGTAGATTAATTTTAAACTGTTGTAGTATGGTTGTTACACTGGTTTTAATTATCTGAGAAATGTTTGTTTAGTTGAAAATTTTAATAATTATTGTTATGATGATTCTGACGGAAATTTGATTTTTTTTCTCCAATAGGTAGATATAATTGGTCTTTTCAATTTCTTTTTCTTGTTTTTTTGTGCCTTCTATTAAATCTTCATTTCTCTTTTTCGTCAAGCAAAATTATTTTTACATTCTATTTATATCGTTATTAATTTTTTTTTATATGTATTTATATCAATTCCACTGTGTCTTGTTGTTTGTTTATTTTTTATTTTATAGCATTATTTTATCTCTTTCAATTGAATATTCCAAACTAAAATTTTCTGTTCAGGATAATATCGATACTTATTTTTTGCATTCAAAAATATGTTTATTATTAGTTTTTTTTTGGTATGATGATTTTTTCCCTTAAATTCATTGTTTTACTTTTAGTAGCGTTTTGTTTATTCTTTCACACTGCATTTGTCTGTTTTTGTTTTTCCTTTTGTATCGGAACTTTTTGTTCTTATTTTGATAGCATTTCCTTTTCAAGTTTTGGAATAATTATTTTGCTCATTTGAAAATGTATGTTTTTATTTTTTTTCTGTCTTTAGTTCGCCTTAGTTTCGTACTACTACGATTTTTTTTTTAGTTTCTTGGGTTGTAATTAATCTGATTTTGTTTTTTAGTGTTTTTGCGTAGGTTGCTCCAATTTTAGGTCCATCGTGTTCTTCATTATCATAATTCATTTCATGTTTATCCTCATCCGCCCTGGAAAAGTTTTTTGTATTAATGATAATAATAATAATAATAATAATAATAATATAATAACGTTTCTTTATGAAGCAAATATAATGATCTTCACAATACATGACATATCTAAATATTTAATAAGTAACAAACAAGTAGTACTAATAATGTCTAATATAAACAATGGTTAATAGCAAAAATGATAAAATTTAAAAAAAAATGGTAATATTTTCTTATTACTTAATTATTACTGTACTTCTGCAGTTTGAGTTTCTTCAAGTCCATTTCAGTTTTTATTAGCATTCTGTTCACTCCTTTACTTTTTTAATCTTTTAAATATAATTGATTATGGAGTTATTTTAATTTTTGTCTTATTCTGTTGTTTTGCGAAAATTAGCTTCCTCGTCTTTCTTTTATAATATTTTTTTTTTAACATCTAGAAAAGTGCAAACATAGTTAATAAACTGAAATTTAAAGATTATTATACATAAATCAAAACATGAAAATATAAACAGTATCATCAACTAGATAATGACAAAAAAAACATGGACAGGGTGTTCACGTTTATTCTGACCAATAGCTATCTCCGTTAATATTAATCCTAGAGAGTGGTTCAAATTAGCAAAGCTGTAGTATTTTTCCTGAATTATCAGAAAAAAATAATTGAGCTTCAGAAGTAAAAAAAAATCAGGCTTCTTTATTTTTTTTTCAAATGGGAACCTGTATTTTATGCCATAGTTCGATATAGAGAATTTTTTCCTTATTTCAAATATATACGGATTGGGAGTGTTACCTGTTACATATAATTGGAAAAAAAAATTGTAGAGTTTTTATTAAAATTCGGAAAAATAGAAATAAAAAGGAAAAGTTTTTGAAGTTCCATGAGGTTCTATGAAAGCTCAAAATGATAAAACATTGCAAAAATAACTCAGAGAACGCAGTAAAAACACAAAAATTAGCAAATATTCTCACTTAAAAAACCATAAGAAACATTGTATGGCACTCGTGCGTTATGTTTCACAAGTCATAAGTCACTCGAGAATTTAAACAAATCTTTCTCGCGTGACATATTTTCAGCACAACGCACTAGTACCATAATAGTTATTTATGGTACAGAACAGAAATATCTACTAGAAAAAAACAAAACAGAAAATGAAGTGGAGAATGTCGTAAAATTGAGAAAGTAAGAAAAAATCATTCATAATGAAAATAACCCTAACAAACCTACTCAAAAGAAAGAAACAGAACAAAAAAAGTTCGAAAAAACGTTTTCTAAAAGAATGTTATCAAAAACATTTTAAGAAATAAGGAGAAACAAAAGTTTTATAGTGAAGAAATGCAGTTAAAAAGAATAATAAAGTTACTAAAAAGGGTTCTAAATTAACAAAAATTGTGAAAAAATCATCAAATATATCTAAGTATCTACTTGAATGAAGCAAAACAAAGAATAATAACGTTCCAAAAAACTTTTTTTAAATTTGTTAAATGACATAAAAGTGTAGAAAACAGAATAACTCTTGGAAGAAAAACAAAACAAAGAATAATAAATTTTGAAAAAATCAAAAAAAAAATATAATAAGTAGTCATACAAGAAAAATGCTTGTCTTATTCCATATTATTAATCTCGTCTTTTTAAGTTTGAAATTTCGTCCTCTATAGTTTCTTTATAATATTATTGTGATGTTTCATACTTTGTATCTTTTTTAATTCAATTGTATTGCTATGCATATCCTTGACATATATTTTAGTAACGACTTAATCTAAAAAGATTCCAAAAACACTTCAATAATCGTAGTCAATGATATTGCAGGACAGACGAGCTACTTGAGATTTTTGTTCCTATTCCAAAATTTCCAATTTGATAAGAGATGATGATAAAAGTGAACATAATGGCTCATCAACAATTCAAACGATGCTTGTAGAGCACCTAAAGTGAAATTTTCTCGCCAGATTGGGATATCTATTTCAGTATCTGCCAAGCGCGTCTGAATTAATAACCCTCAAGTATTCGACCGCATTTATCTTAACCAAAAGCGACGGCCCCCTTACAAATGATCCCTTTTCGAACACTTTATTACAGCATTTTTCGCATACGCTTTTGTCTTAATTGTCACTGATTAGATTTATTGCCGCTAGGCTATTAGCCGTCACTAATTTTGCTTATTTTTCATTTTTACGGTTATTTTTGTGAGAGATTTATTTATGGATTAGGTTTGTGGTTCATTTGTGCTAGAAAGTGTTTTCCTATGAATTTTAGTGCATATGGCATTTTCTATTATTTACAACATTATCTTGTTAAGTGAAGAACAGTATCAGGTACACCTACATGATTCCTATATCTTTGTCAAAAGGTGAAATAAATGAAAAATACTCAGTTCACTTTGATTATTGGAATCTATTTTTTAAATATTGCCTGATAAAACTGGGTCACCCTGTATAATTTCAACATTTGAATTTGTGAAGTATTGTTTGTTAATTTCTTTTTGATTGTTGATTTATCGATTTTTTATTTGGGTACTAATATACATCAATGTCTTTTATTCTATTTTATACAGGGTGTCCCAGAAAGGATGGGACTCACACAAAAATATTGCGATCGACTCGAACTTGTCTATTTCGAAAGTTGATATTAACAGAGATACAGGTTGTCAAAGTTGAATTTTTGATTTTTCAAATAAATTTGGTATATATGGGGACTGTTGATCCCATTCTTTCTGGGACACCCTGTATACACATTCTTTCAAGCTCAGGGTTTACCTAGAATGATAATTTTACTGTATGTAGCTGATGCTAAATAAACGATATTATTATTATTATATAGTTTTTTTGATGTCTAAACATTTAACAAATTTTGGGTATTCTCAAACTCCTATTATTTTTTGTTGTATTCTTTTTTTTTTAAATAGATTGCAGCTATTTTTGCTAAAGAACTTTTTTTCTCTGAGTTTTTTTCACAATGATTATTGATAATTTTAACACATTCACACTCCCTTTTCCTTATGGATTTTTTTTCTTTTTCCTATTTCTGATTGATTTTTCCAATTTCTAATAACATTTCTACAAAAAACTGTTTTTGGACATTATCTGTATCTTTATTTTTGCTAATTTTCCTCTTATTCAACTCTTTTTTTCTTATTTAAACTTTTTTCTTACGTTAATAATTTGAACAGTTTTCCAAATTTTAATACAATAATTGATTTGGAAAACTGTTTTTCGAACTTTATTATTTGTTCTGGTTATTTTTTAGTGACGTTTTTCTTTCAGCGATGTTTTCTATTTCTCAATATTTACCTGCACCCTTTAACATATTTTAGTTCAGTTTTTGCAAGCATTTTATTTTGTTTTTTTTTTGAATACCTAAGTTGTTCTGCTAGTTTCACAATTTTAATTTGTAACATACTCTATTGAACATAACTTCAAAATCTATTTTTTGGGATGTGTGTTTTTTTAAACAGAAGAATTTGTGGTTCTTCTCATTTATTATCGTTTGTTTCCACATTAAATAATCGTGGAATTATTTTTTTTTACTTTATTTTTGTTTTTTTTCTGATTTTTTGGTTTATTTCTTATCCATTGGCAATTTTATCTCCAATGTTAAAAAAATTTCTTCTCTTAACGTATTGTAGCGAAAACGATAATTGTCCCAACCATTCGGGAGTCCAGCCCACTGCAGTCAATCCGGAATTCACTACATGTTTACCGGAGAGCCGCATTCCTGCGCGATGAGTCATGCTGGTTGTTTTGTCCTATACTTCTATATTCTTCTATACAGGGTGTTACAAATTCGATGCTCACCATTGGTATCTTGTAAACGGTAGGAGATACGGCGGAGTTTAAATGAGGGCAAAGTTGCGCATTTTGGTGCTCATTAAAATGTCGTTTTCAAATTCAAGAAATTCCGAATACTTTTGGAGATATCCGAAAAAAACCAAAATTTTGTGAAATCGTTTTTCGTCCCGGATTTTTTATTACGGATGAGAGGCTCTAAAAATCCGTAATACAAAATCCAGGACCGTATTAAAAAAAAACAAAGTTGATGATGGCTGCTCATAGACGAAACGTCGAATAATAAATTTGATGTCGCCATTTTGTAGAGAAAAAAAATTGGCAACGGAGATGTGACATTTATTTTGGAATTTCTCTTCAAATACACAAAAGAAAACAAAAACGATTTCACAAAATATCGGTTTTTTCCGGATATCTCCGAAAGTATTTGAAATTTCTTGAATTTGAAAACGGCATTTTAATGAGCTCCAAAATGCGCAACTTTGCCCTCATTTGAACTCCGCTGTATCTCCTACCGTTTCCAAGATACCAATGGTGAGCATCGAATTTGTAACACCCTGTATTCTAGAATTTACGGATTAGCTATATAAGCGGGTACATTGTAAACAGTTGGGAAGTCTTGTTTCGAAGTTCAGATTTTGATAAGCTGTGATTGTGAACATAAATATTCGTGGTGTTGTAAACCGTGTGCTGTAGTGACTTAAAATAAATAAATTAAAACTGGACGAGTGTTTTCTATAGCGAAGAATACTAAAGTTTTTAGAATTTATTACTCTTCGTGCTGTTTGTTTTTCTTACAGTAGATATTTTTGCTAATTTTGTAATGACTCCGCCATTCATTAACGGCGATTTTTTCCACTTTTAAAAATTTTTTCTTTTGATTTACAGTTTTTTTTGTTTGGATGGGTATTTTTAGGAATTTTGCTTCATTTGTTATAGGCGATCTTCTGGTAATTTGTATGGTTTTAACTCTTTTTTTTCAATTGACCTCAACCTGTGTCTAACGACGTTAAAAAAAGGTGCTTGCTTTTCGGTTTAAACCAATTTCTACTTAAATATCGTTTTCCGTGCGCCGCTTAACTACTGCATCAATATTTACAATCAATAAAATGTATCGAACCCGACTCACTTTTCCGTCTACTCGATAGATTCCATTTCAATATTCCAAATTTCAACCGCAATAGCAAGACCACGAGGTATGAGTAGATAGTGTTCATATTTTCCGAAATTTCACTCTTCTACTGTGGCCCGTACCACATTTCAACGCCGTGTTTTGCGCTCGTTTTCTACTGTGGCCCGAACCACACCTACCTCTTAAAATTTCACACATGCCACCTTTACATAAGCTTCTTAGGACTGTAAATCTGATGTTCATTCCATCCACGGACGCCTGGACTTTCTTCACTCTTTAAAAGGTACCCAATAAGCACGTTAATCCAAAGGGTGGCGCCCGAGAGCAGAAAATTACGATTTTTCCTTCCCGTTGGGGATAACCGGAAAATCCCGGGGAGCATCACAAACCTCGTATAATATTTCACATTAATAGCTCATGAGGAAATTATAGTACCTAATATACAGGATGGAATAAGTTTTAGGGCAGATTTTTGAAATTATGCTGATAAATAATTTTTTTGAGCTTGAGATAACTATTGAACCAGTGTTAATAATAATAGGTCATTCCGCGTACAGGAAGTCAATATTTTATTTAAAATTGGAGTGGATGCACGTAAATTTCAAAAATAATATGACTTTTTCCGATTTATAACCACCAGATTTTTTAATTAAAAATGAATAACAAGCCCGATTTTTCTGACCGAATTTCCAAACAATTAAAAATCTAATGACACAGCACCGAAGCTAAATCTTCCGAAAATAAACTGGTGTTTCCAGAATTCCTGTGGTCTCGCGTCTTCCGCTAGATTTGTGGGGACTTAAATTTGTCTCCCGACTTCACTTTCCGCTGTTTATGATCAAATTAAGTGAAAATATTAGAAAGCGCGGTTGAAGTTTACGATTTGATTTTACGATTGCCGGCATAGAATCCTTGCAATTAGAGGGGCGAGTGTTTCGAATTAACTGGCAGTTTTCTGTCACTTTTTCCAGGATTTGTTGGGGTGACAATTGGTACGTTAACTAATTTAGTTATTTCATTGTAGATCTCCGGAAGTTCCCAGTCCGTCCAATCAACGACAGAGGACTTCGTCAAGATCGACGCCGAATAGTTGTGGCACCAAAGGTAATTAAAATATTCTTTGATATCCAATAAAAGCAAATTTTTATTCAAAACAAAACATTAACAGCAACTGTTTACACAAAATTTCCTCTAACATTGTCGGAATTGGCTGCGCCCAATGAAATAATTACGCTCCCAACTATACACAATGCGGTATTTACGATTTGAAAAGTTTTTGATATAAATTTCGGGCTTCTTAAGCGATTTTAGGTTATTTATGTAGTCTAAGCAATAACACATGGCCATACCCAGCGTAAACAATGATGAGTATCATGCGGGTTTGGGCCTTTTTTAGAGGCTTGTTTATTTTTTTATTTGGGCAACATTTTTTAGTGTCAAGTTCATTGGTTGGAGCTTGTTTAGAGATGCGGTTGGTTGGTTATGATAACATTTATATTTTACAACACGTAAAAGTGTCGATGTCACGTGACATTCTGGCGGACGAGTTATCACTTGATGATCTTCCAATGAAAAAAATCAGCATCTGTTGGGTGTGCAGCATATGGATACGTTATTTTTCTTCTTCATTTTTTCGTTCATTTGCTTAATATCTTTTGTGCCATTTTCCCTGATAAAAATCTGGTCATTTTATTCATTTTTGCTGCAAAAAACCAAAAATCCAAAATTCTGAGTTGTGTCACTTTTCTTGTGAATAGGCGACATATCGTCCTAAAGATATCGTCACGTTATACAGGGCTTTTCTCTTAAAACTCCGCACGTCAATATCTCGGAAACAAATAGGAATATTTGATTTCTGTGAAAAGTAGTCAATGTATGGGGTCGAGTAGTTATTTTTCACAGTTAAAAAAAAATCGACTTCTTCGAAGAGTAAAGCGTCGCGACGCATTGAAAATATTAATCGATTGCAGGGACTTTGAAATCACGCGCATGCTAAAGTACATGTTATTTATAAACTTTTTTATTATTCAGTCGAACTCATTTATTCTACTCAGTTTTGAGATATACAGTGTGTCCAAGATAAGGATGTCTATCATGGGAATCTTGAAAACCGTGAGAGATACAAGGTCGGTTAAATGAACGCAAAGTTGCGTATTTTGATGCTTAACAAAATGCCGTTTTAAAAGCCAAGAAATTCCGACTAAGTCCGAAATTATCCAAAAAAAACCGAAATTTTTCAAAATTGTTTTCATTTCTTTCTGACCACATTTGAAGAGATATTTTGAAATGAATGGAACTTCTTTATTGCCACTTTTTGCCCTTTACAAGATAGCGTTATCAAATTGAAGAACCGACGTTTCGTCTATGAGCAGCCATCATCAACTTTGTTTTTTTAAATACGGTCCTGGATTTTTTATGACGGATTTTGAGTGCCGCTTATGTTCCTAAACCAACAATGTATCGCAATTATTCAAAAAAAATATGTTGATGGATTTTTCCATAAGAACTCATGTGTTAGAGAGAGACAAAAAATACATTTTTAATAGGATTAAAAACAACCACTTCTTTTTTAATTAGTGCGATACCTCGTTGGTTCAGGAACATAAGAGGCTCTTAAAATCCGTAATAAAAAATCCAGGGCCGTATTTAAAAAAACAAAGTTGATGATGGCTGCTCATAGACGAAACGTCGGTTCTTCAATTTAATAACGCTATCTTGTAAAGGGCAAAATGTGGCAATGAAGAAGTTCCATTCATTTCAAAATATCTCTTCAAATGTGGTCAGAAAAAAATGAAAACAATTTTGAAAAATTTCGGTTTTTTTCGGATAATTTCGGACTTAGTCGGAATTTCTTGGATTTTAAAACGACATTTTGTTAAACATCAAAATACGCAACTTTGCCTCCATTCAACCGACCTTGTATCTCTCACGGTTTTCAAGATCCCCATTATAGACATCCTTATCTTGGACACACTGTATATCTCAAAACTGAGTAGAATAAATGAGTTCGACTGAATAACAAAAAAGTTTATAAATAACATGTACTTTAGCATGCGCGTAATTTCAAAGTCCCTGCAATCGATGAATATTTTCGATGCGTCGCGACGCTTTACTCTTGGTAGGCGTCGAATTTGCCACACCCTGTTTACACTCATGTAGCAAAATGGTCATTTTCTCGCGATGGCTACTATCTAGTAGGTAAATTTTTGGGTATTTGAAAAAAAAAATCTTTTCTGATAACTTTTGATAATACAGGGTTGAGCACGAAAAACTTCCCACCCTCGTTTTGTCAGGTGTTAGGTGATCGATCAAAAATCGCTTGGACATATCAGTTTTTTAGGATACACATTCACACATACACAACCCTTAATTTAAAATGGAATGGAGGTCGAGTAATGCCCACTCTTGACGGCCTACTACTCTGATTACAACTGCCGAGTTTCAAGTCTCTAATAATATGACAGCTTGTCGATTTTTTTTTTCAATTTAATCAATTAACAATTAACCGCTAGAGTTAACTTCTCCAAACTAGAAGAATATGATGAGAAACCGAGAAAAAAAAACTGCTAGATTGTTAAACCCACTCCTCTTTTTCAGAAGAAGACACCTCAGACAACCCCACAACGCAACCTCTTCAACCAGACTCAATCCACAACACCCACTCGTCGATGATTTTCCAAAACCGCTACCAAACAACAAGTCAACCGTCCAGTCCGTCCCTGTTGCAAACCAACATACTCAGCGCAGGCCTCAGCCCAATTACCCAACCCTACTCGGCAGATCTATGCAACTACGGCCCTGTATATCATCCGCATAATATCCTCCATAATTATAATAGCGTTTATAGTAATGATAAAAGTATGAGATCGCCTAATTTTGGCAGGGGTATGTATGGTAGTTATCAGGGATTTTATGGTAGCAATGGAAACTACAGGAGTGCCACTTTGACGGGGCAGAATGGTTATGAGTTTGCGCCTAGATAGAAGAAAAATAGTATTATGTATATAGGTTCTTGGAAAATAGTTTATGTAGCATTAAATGCAACTGTACAAAACGATTCTCTGTTGTATATTTTCTGTGGTATTAGTTGTAGGTATGTAGTTATAAGTGCAATTTGTATTATAGTAACTAGTTGTGCCAAAAATAAGTGCCATTTGTCTATTTTCTAAGAGACTTATCGATTGATTATAGTATTTCAAGAATCGGATTTATTTATTCAATAAAAATTTGCATATTTATTATTTTTTTATTGATTTGATGCTATAATCCTGCTCCAAATTTCACTCGTCAAAATATCAGGACTAGCATCACATTGAAAGCATGGCAAAGATGTTGCTTCAAACAATAACCCAGAAATACACACATATTGTTGAAAAAGCAGGGATTCTCATCCTGTATATTAGTAGAATATTTTAATCAGGGATGGTGGAAAATGTGTCTGTACCCTCCCCGTCCAAATTTCATACATTCCGTTATCCGTTATACATGTATCGGGTGATAATCGGGCGATATCGATTAGGCGCTGTCTTTTTTAAGAGTGTGCGAGTCCACACATGTAGGACGTTTATAGTATATCTGTTTGACGCCAAACGCGCGGTATCGGCCGATCTCTGCCCGATACATGTGTGTTACCAAGTCACACGTTTAGCCGATTACTTGTGAGGGACACACATGTCGAATTGTCGCATATCAGGCGATATCGGCCGATTTTTACTTGATACGGGTGTAACGTTACAACGTAACAATAAGTGAAGTTACACTCGTATCGCGTGAGAATCGACTGAAATCGGTTAGCCAGTGGCTTTTGTGTTGTGAGGGATTGACACAAGTCAAGCGATGATCGCTTATGAGTGGATATCGGTTTGACGTCGGACCCACGATATCGGGCGATTTCTACCCGATACGTGAGTTTAATCGGGTAAGAATCGACCGATATCGATCGCGTTTGTGTCATCAGTATGCGAATCCACATCAAGTGATTCAAGTGTGGGACAATGGTTGTTTAACGGACGATGTCGGATTGACGTCTGACGCGCGATGTCGGTCGATTTTTATATGAAACGTGTCTTGTAATTATATACACACCTATCCAATTGGTTGGACGGCAAGTCGGCAGCCATTATCAGGATAAAAATAATGGTTGACGCTTATTGCGAATGCTTGCAGTCCTACAAATAAAGGGACACACCAGTGGATAATGCTTTCCACATTTGCGCAAGCCCAACTGGTGAGTGGTGACGTTTTGGCACAGCCGTACAATGACTTTCAAGAAAAAGGTTTGACTTGCTACTGTCGGAAAGAAATCAAAATTATGTGAACGGATCAACTTTTGGTCGTTGGTAGGCCACGTGTCGTTACTCACGTATCGGATGACATATATCGGACGATGGTCGCGTATCGGACGATATTAGATTGACTTCGAACACGTGGTATCGGCCGATTTCTACCCGACAAGAGGCCACATCGTCATAAAGCGCTCTCGTTTTCTATCTCTAACAGATGTATTTTGTGTCGACCTCATTTGTATCAAATCATTGACTTTTGAAGAAAGGGTTGGGTGTGTTAATGACAGGTACAAATCGAAATTATGTCAACGGATCAACTTTGGGTCGTTGGTGACGGTACTTGACGTATCGGTCGACATATGTCGGACGATAATGGTTTGATTCTGGACACGTGGTATCGGCTGATTTCTACCCGACAAACGGCCACATCATCGTAAAACTCTCTCATTTTCTATTTATAACATATGGCGATTGTGTCGACCTCATTTGCATCAAATGGGACGGCGAACGGCAACTTAACTTGCTACATATGAAAGCTTTGTACATCCTATTGTCCGGCTTCTACCCCATAAGTGTGACACCAAGTAAAGTTACGCACGTATCGAGTTCGAGTACAAATCGGTGGACATTTTTGGTAGGTACTGAACATTCCGCAGTATATTAGAAACAGGAATCTTGCATCAGACCGCAATCCAATATTTACATTTTTTGACATTTGATTGCTGATATTTAGTACAATAGTTCAATCGGGAATGCAGAAACATGTTCTTGCATCATTCCAAACTACATAAACGTATCGGGCGAGAATCGGAAGATATCTGTTGGTGAATGGATTTTGTAACAGACAGTATGTGAGTTCGATGATCGCGTATCGATTTGACTCTGGACGATTTCTACTCGACATCGGATAGCCGATGTCTTTCAAAATAGACCGTATGCGAGTTCAAATTTATCAAGCAATGACGACATCGGTTTGAAGTCGGACGTGTGGTATCGTAACATCAACTTAACTCACCTACCCGTAAAAGGTTCGTACACCCTATCGTCCGGTAAGTGTGGAACGGCTCCGACATTTAGTAACGTTACACACGAATCGGGTAGAAATCGTCCGACGTCGGATGTCGGGTAATAATCATTTACAAGTAGCCGGTTCCGTTGCTGGTTACCGGCCGATTCAATGCAAAAGAGATCAATGTTTGTGCCCATTGAACGATAGCCGTGACAATTCGCATCAGGTATATTGTCTCATGAACCGGACAACATTCATAGAACTTTTCAAAATATTTAGAATTTGCAGTTTTTTTTCGACTTTAACGTTTTTTAATTTTGTTCCCTTTTGACTTTTCATAAGTTATATGTGTTTTTATACCGGTGTTCTTTATATTTTTCAAATATAACGTTATCACTTTTGCCAGTGTTATTTTTTCTTTTAGACTTTTTCCTGTATTCACACAGATTTACATATTTTGTCTTCTTGAAATTTAAAAAAAAATACTCGTCATGAGCCTTTGAGTATTTTTTTAAGTGTTTTATTTTAATATTGCTATTGTTACATTGTAAAATCATGATTTTTTTATTTTTCTTCAAAAATCTTATTATTCTTGTATGTGGCTTTTTAATGGAACTTTATAAAAAATGACCTATTTCATTTCTTTTTTTAGTTGTTTCTCTACACATCTAAAATAATTCCCATTTTTTAAAAAAAATTTCAGCTGACAGACATTTTTCATGTTTTTTATTTTCATATTATCCTCATTTTGGAAGGATTTTTTTTATCTTGATCACAGTGTTGTCAGAATATTATCCTTTTGTAGTACCTTCCTACCTATTTCTCTTCATTTGAAACTAAAACACTTTTTGAATTTTTAATTTTTCATACTCTTGATTGATTTTTTGGACTTTTTGAATCAATGTTATGCAATCTGTAAATATAATTTCGGTTTGAAGTTTTTCTTGGTAAGTAGATTCTTTGTGACAATTTTATTTTTTCTTTTATGCTTTTTATTATTTTTTTAGTTCCTGAGTTATTTATTGTGTTTTTTTTTTTGGAATATTATGATTTTATAGCTGTTTTTTCCTTTAAACTGTCCAACAACCCTTATAGTTTTTCTCTTTTTAATGAGATCCAATTAAATAATTTTTTTTATTTTAGGATTTTTAACTGCATCTAAACATATTTACATTTTTTGTTGGAGGTATTTTTAAAACTTTTTCAGTTGAGGTAAGTTATATTGAATTGATTTCTTATTTCCTGGATTATTAATAACCTGATCAATCAGTTATATTTGATTCTTTAATTTTATTTTATCCTTTTATTGCCTTTATTCCTTTATTCTTCAATTCCTAAACCCACTTATTCTTCAATGCCCAACATGATAACTTATTTCCTGAATTCCTTGATTGAATAGTTCCTCGATTCCTTGGTTCCTTGATGCTTCAATTCCATTACCCTTCTTCATTCCTTCATTCCCTTAGACTCCAAATTCTTTTAATTCTTGAATTCTTTCATGTATCTATTCTTCAATCCTGTATTCTTTTGTTGAATAACTCCCCAATGTTTGGATAACCCCAGACCCTACATTCACATTTCCTCAGATCTTTACTTTTTTAATACACCAATTCCCTAATACCTCAAGTTCTTAATTTTAGAACTTACTGAAAGTTCTGGAACTCAATAACTTCGTTTTTAATAATCTAATCAATCGATTATCAGTTCTTGAATGTATCTACTCTTCAATAATTATCAGGTATGATAAATGTTTCGGCATCAAACCGATAACGCCCGATACGCGATCATCGTCCGACACATGTTAAAGCTTGCATTTTGTCGGCTAACCAATATCGGCCGTTTTCTATACAACAATAGTTTTAAGTAGCAGCGATTTTTATAACAGGAATGCTAAAATTATTTGCAGTTTATGCTGTTATCCTTCAGTCGCTACCTTCAACGGCATTTGGCAAACTGAACCAGTCTTTATATGTAGAACCGGAACCGGTTTCAGGTTGATTTCCTGGTTTTTGCTTTATCTACTATACAAAAGAGTGCGGTAAAGAGAGCGGAATACAAACACATCACACTTCACATGTTTCGCATTCCAATACGTGCACTCATTTGTCTAAGGAAAACATTTAAAATGTAAAAAAGACAAAAATAGCAGATGTTGATCGACCGAACAAAGATGCAAGACAACCGTAATAGAGCATGGCCGTATCCAATTACTTCCTCGTAATCTATCATTTTCTACCCTGTTTAGACAAACAACTTCCCTAATGACACTTTCTGGGTCGAAACGTTATTTTTTGTCACTCGTAAACAAAACAGGATCGACGTAAAAATTGATTGAGTTTTGGTTAATGTGCCGTTTGGGTGGTCAGACATGGTTTTTGGCGACAAAACTACAGACGATAAATCGAGATGTTGATGTATTTTCGAGGGTGAAACTGGAGATGTGTCAAAATATGTGACAAATCATTTTAATGTGCATTGATGAAATACAATAGTTTTATCACTCTTTCAATGAGTTGCTATGTTAAAAAAAGATAATCCTGTTACTCTGTCATTTATTGAATCCTAGTTTCTTGATCGTCATAGAGTGATCTACGATTCTTTCTCAGCCTGTGTACCTTCACTCCTGGGTGCTTATTCTGGGACCGATAGATCCCCAGCAAACACCTTTGGTTACCCAAAAAAAGGCAAATGTCCAATTTTCAATACAATGCCTTTTAAAAGCCTTGCACGCAGCAATGTTCACTAATATTTAGTGGTGATCTTCATGTAATTTTTTTTTTATCAAACATTGAGTAAATAGGAAACGATACGTTATATTTAATCCTAAATGTACCTATTAAGTCTGAAACGCTGGCAATATTTTTCAGTTTACAATTGACATTTGACAAATGCGCAGACGCAGATCCCGGTATTCGTTCATTTCAAAGTTCGATGACATGTTTATTCGTGCAGTGGGTGATGGAACAGAAATAAGTACGTATTAAATTGAAACAAATTCATCCACAGTATATGTACAGGGTGATTCATTTTCAGAGTCAGGGTGCCAGTTCTCGTAAACTATTCATCGTAGAGGCTTGCGGCAAAAAAATTTATTACTAAAACGGCCAAGAGAAAAACCTGGAAAATATTTTCAAGTTTCTGAAATGGTCGCTAGGGGGCGTAACAACCAACACCAAGTAGAAAAATATGATTTGTATGGAATTTTGTCCAATGAAAATATCGATGAGCTCATTTTCGGATTTACTGACTATTTACCTACACTTTTTGTCCAAAACGTTTTTTTCTATCTATCATAGTGGTGGGGGAAGTTCAATTGTTTTATTAAACAAACGGAGATTTCTCCCGTTTCGCTTGACCGATTTAAACGAGCTTGGGCTCATATGAAAGAGCATGATCTGCACTTCAAAAAACTTTTTTGGTTTTAAATTTCTGATCTTCGCCGTCGCCGCTAGATGGCGTTAACTGAAATGGTAGCATGTTTTTGCGTTTTTTCCAAAAAAATCAAATGTAATGGTATATTCATTTTTATATATTTTAAAAGGGGATACATTTCCCTATAAAAAAAAATTCAATTTTTTTTTTGTTTTTTTTTAATTTTTTTAATAGAAAAATGTATTCCCTTTTAAAATATATAAAAATGAATATACCATCACATTTGATTTTTTTGGAAAAAACTCAAAAACATGCTACCATTTCAGTTAACGCCATCTAGCGACGACGGCGAAGGTCAAACATTCAAAACCAAAAAAGTTTTTTGAAGTGCAGATCATGCTCTTTCATATGAGCCCAAGCTCGTTTAAATCGGTCAAGCCAAACGGGAGAAATCTCCGTTTGTTTAATAAAACAATTGAACTTCCCCCACCACTTTATTATGATAGATAGAAAAAAACGTTTTGGACAAAAAGTGTAGGTAAATAGTCAGTAAATCCGAAAATGAGCTCATCGATATATTTTCATTGGACAAAATTCCATAAAAATCATATTTTTCTACATGGTGTTGGTTGTTACGCCCCCTAGCGACCATTTCAGAAACTTGAAAATATTTTCCAGGTTTTTCTCTTGGCTGTTTTAGTAATAAAAATTTTTGCCGCAAGCCTCTACGATGAATAGTTTACGAGAACTGGCACCCTGACTCTGAAAATGAATCACCCTGTACGTGCATTTGATAACGTTCTAAAACTTGTTGAGGAAAGAATACAGAAGAAGATATATACATGCTACAAACAAAAGAAGGGTTATGTCCGAACACATCAGACACGACTTGGCCCACTTATCAACATTTAGAGGTGTAATCAAAACTGGACAGTAGGCAAGACGGAATAAATAGACACCTTTTCATGCTTTAAGTGGTATGGTTCGACTTATTTGTGGTTAGAATTTCACGTTATAAAAGTTACAAAAATGAAAAAAAAATTACACGCTATCATATTAACAGGAATGATATCAGAGGCTTGAAACTCGACCCCCCTTTTCATCTGATTTTTTCATTCAAAATGGCGCCCAGCTGTCATTTTCACATTTTCAGGTGTCACAACTGTCTCAAAAATACAGCACGTTCTCACATATGGAGTGTCCAAATTTCGTTCGCATTGATACATATATGATATACAGGGTGTCTCACGGTGACCGTCCATTAGAATATCTCAGGAAATACCGGAAGTAGGTGTCAACTCGCTTATTTTAAATAGAACACCCTATATATAATTACATTTTTGGATTCTACGTAAAATTCTAGGCAGATTTCATGTATCATGTCTTATACCTAAGTATGAGCGTTTTTGAAATATTGTAGTTTTTATGTCAAAAATGACGTTTGAAGGCTCCTATTTAAATGTGAATTTCACCTATAAGAAAGCCTTCATTATATAATTTGTATTGGATTTCTTGTTGAAAAGGACCTACTTTGATAGATTTTTCACAGCAATATGAAAACTATTATTACAGGGTGGGCCAAAAATAAGATCAAAAATTAAATCCAGAAAACGGCCAAAAAACAATTTTTTCAAATGGAAACCCCAAATATTTATAATTTTATCTTATTGTGCATTAAAAATAAAGGTGAGTTTGTGTAAGATTGTCCTCTCCAAAAACTCTTTTTTTTTTGGGTTTTTGGAATGAAGGTAGGTAAACTCACCCTTATTTTTAATGCACAATAAGATAAAATTATAAAAATTAGGGGTTTCCATTTGAAAAAATTGATTTTTGGCCGTTTTCTAAATTTAATTTTTGATCTTATTCTTGGCCCACCCTGAAATAATAGTTTTCATATTGCTGTGAAAAATCTAATAAAGTAGGTCCTTTTCAACAAGAAATCCAATACAAATTAAATAATGAAGGCTTTCTGATAGGTGAAATTCACATTTAAATAGGAGCCTTCAAATATTTCAAAAACGCTCATACTTAGGTATAGAACATGATACATGAAATTTGCCGAGAATTTTACGTAGAATCCAAAAATTTAATAATATATAGGGTGTTCCATTCGAAACAAGCGAATTGGCACCCACTTCCGGTATAACCGGAAGTCGCGCAACGTAGCTATTATTTCATTTGAAGAGAGCATCCTTTTAAACCTCACCATATAAATTTTCAGAATTCCAATCGTTTTATATTTCCCGAGATATTCTGATGGACGGTCATCGTGAGTCACCCTGTATACGGTTCAAAAGTTAGAAGGGGGGGCCTACCTGATTTTTTCCTCTTAAAGTATGTGTGGGATTAATTATACCTAAACCTAATTTTAAAGATTCTCAAGTGACGATAAATCACGATTTTGTCATCCACAATAATTATTGTGTATTTGGTGCTATACTATTCCTGCTAAGTCGGCACACTGCGATAAATAAAACATTAACAAATAAGAAAACAAGATGATCGCCAATTGTCAACAAGTTACTAAGAATTCGTCACGTGATCTTGGATAAATCAGTGGGAAATGTTGTCATGTGACTAAAATCCCTTGACGTCTTGCATAATGACAGAAATGCCAATTGTCATAAACTGATGAAAGCAATGAAAGAATTCGCCAGCTTATGATCACACATGGGACTTGAAGAAGGACGTACACTGGACGTTAAGGACTGCGACATTTGGACATCCCTAATACGTCCATCGTTCGTCCGGAGTACTAAAGTGGTCGTAAGTGGGACGTCCTAAATGTCCACCAAGTACAGGGGACGTCCGTGAGTTATTAAAGCGCGGTTTTTGGGCAACCTTTGTTTTCCGCCGCTAGGTGGCGTATGGCCTAATTTCGTTCAAGACCCTAATTAAAAAACTATATAACGATCAAAAAATATCTGGATTCCAGAAAGTTTGAAACTATCATGAATTCATCACATAATCACTATTTATTTGATCAAGTTCAAGCCAAATACAAAACGTACTCCAGACATAAATCCCGTTTGAAGTGAGACATAGACAAACAGATTAGCCCACTTCAGAGAAGATCACGGCCTAATGGGTTTCGAATTGTCTGTTTATTTTTGAGTGACAACGTCCAAGAGAGTGTAAATTTTGGAAAAGGTACAATGACGATTGACAGACGTGTTCTTGTCTAAAAAAGCTCCAACTCTATAGTCTACTAAATACTTTAAAATCACAATATTATCATTTGAATTCAATGAATAGTATATTGCATCTGGAGCAAGTTTCTATTGAGCGGAGAGCATCGCGGCTTCACTGTTCGCATGTTTTTGCAGAGCATCCGCCATAAATGCAAGAACACTTGCGCAATCAAGAAGAACATACGTTTATGCAAATTCGAATAAACTACATGAGTCTGTGCAATGCAAACCCACACATCAAGTCGTCTTGCTATTTCAGTTGAGAAGTATCAATCTTTCATTGGCAAAGAAACGAAAAAAATGCCATTGTAAACAAACGATTAGTTGGTGATTTATATGATAATTTCCGGAGGTGTCACTAATGATCTATTGTGAAAAATAAGTTCATTAGACAATAGCCTTACGTCACAACACAATTTTTTTGGGATTCAGTGGAAAATTTGAAAAGACCACCTATTCGAGGTCACGGACAATTTGGCACCCTGTATGTCGCCATCAATCATACGAAGTGACACGTGACAACTCGTCACACGCTCACTTTTAAACGTCACCTTTGCTAATTAATCATTAGGGAAACATCAAGGAATACTGATGATGCTTCTTTTGGAGCTGTTTCTTATTTTTGTTTCTTGATAGAAAATGTGGTATTCAAATGCATAGGGGTTTAAGCCGTTAGCAATTTTTATAGGGTTGTTATTTTCGGGCCTAGCATGCTCGAATGTCAGGGCAACTCATGACAACATTTATACTAATTAGATGACTTCACTTTTACGTCAATCTACCTTTTGATGTGAATCTTTGACGATTCCATAACTTTACTACGAAGGAATTTTGAATAAGCCAAGTGGTTCACACATCGGATCATGTCCCTCTTGGCACAAAGTCGGTCTACTGTGAGAATTTTTCATCGTTTTCTTTGCCATACTAGAAGCTTCGTCATCTATCGATTATTTTTCTCGACCATTCTACGGTATTCATGCGGTTTTGGCGAAGGGGTATAAATATAAAGTCGCCAATAATGTAACAATAGTTGTGTTTTAGTGACCGTTGCATTAATAATTTCAAACGGGCACTGTTAAAGGAAACATAGATGAGTGACTGTATACATACATACAGTGTGACCCATTTGTTTTGGGAACACCCTGATAAAAAGTTTATTTCTTAACCGATTTGGTTCGTTTTTTTTTTTTGGATTGTAGAGCTCGAAAAATTGTATATTCTTGGCAAAAAGTGACCTTCGCCATTTTGACTTTAAGGCCTACTATGTTAGTTTTAAAGAGCAAAATTTCAGGAAACCATATTAGCGATTCTTTTAGAAAAAATCTGTGTGCGCCACTGGATTCAGCATCCTTTAAAACGGGTCTATACAAATTTTGAACCGAAAATATCAGGTTGAAAAAAATTAAAAATTCGCACTTTAACAATCTTTGATTCTATCAAAAGAAATGATAAATGCATTGAAGTTGATGGTGGTTTGGTGGAAGTTACAAATTTTTAGTTTTATGTCATTTTTATTGGTTTTGATAGAATCAAAGATTGTTAAAGTGCGAATTTTTAATTTTTTTCAACTTGATATTTTCGGTTGAAAATTTGTATAGACCCGTTTTAAAGGATGCTGAATCCAGTGGCGCACACAGATTTTTTCTAAAAAAATCGCTAATATGGTTTCCTGAAATTTTGCTCTTAAAAACTAACATAGTAGGCCTTGAAGTCAAAATGGCGAAGGTCACTTTTTGCCAAGAATATACAATTTTTTGAGCTCTACAATCCAAAAAAAAAACGAACCAAATCGGTTAAGAAATAAACTTTTTATCAGGGTGTTCCCAAAACAAATGGGTCACACTGTATACAGGGTGATGCAACCAAGATGGGGTGGACGATTGTGGGAAAATGGCGATGAATTTGGATATTTTTTTTTTGTACATCATAGTTAGTCAAAAAGGCTCAGTTTTAAAAATATAGTCATAGTACAGGGTGTCCCAAAAAGTTTGTGGCAAACTAAACTTGTATTTTTTGAAATGGAACACCCTGTATGTAAGGATCCTAATCACTTCTCCCATCTCGTGCGATCATTTTGATATGAGGTTTGTTGGGTCTAAAACTTATAATAAAGGAATGGAAGGCGATCAAAGTTGAAAAAGGACTCATAGTTGGGCAATTTTTTAAGCGAATTAGAAAAAAGTATCTAAAAACCAACTGACCCATAAAACACAACTTATCCTTGAACACAATGATCACAAACACTTTGAATAAAATTATTTGTTATTATACAGGGTCGTCAAGTTTTGCAAATACGACCTGTACACAATTTTTTTAAAGGGAACACTCTGTATATTATATTTCCATCTTAAATATAACATCATAAGCTTTCCAAAATCACCATACATCATACCTTTCTGATCAATAGTTTTTTCGCCCGCAAATACAATAAAACTATACTACAAATAATCAATACCCATCAGTTTAAAAAACTATAGGAATTAGTTGATTAATTAATGAGCAATTGATTAATTGATAAATTAGTTAAAAAATAATCGATTGATTGATTAATTAATTGATTAGCAAGTAGTTATTCAAAATATTGTGGCACTGACACTTAACTTGAAAATAATGTATTATGCTTGATTATATCACCGAACAATTAACAATAAGAAGGCTCACTCTATTGTGTAGCAGCATCAAGCATCCCCATTAGGGAGCACATCGTTTTCGTAGCACAGAACGTACGTGCCCGATATTTAAAAATCACGTGTTAACAGCCCTTCTCATAATAAACTGATAACGTCGGTCGTTGAACAGACTGGCATTCTCGGACTGGATGGACGGGATATGGTGTTGGGAACTTCGGCAATCCTCGGGTCGGTTTCGCGCGCTTGACAGAGTGATCCTTCTTATTGTTATTTGTTCGGTAATTATACGTAGTAGCTTTGTCTAGTCAATATTTTGTTTTATTCGTGATATTGTCATGGCTTCATAGCCACATAATGTTATAAACTGAGTAAATAATGATGAAACTTTGTTTTCGTGGGTGATATCTGAAAAAAATATTGATCAGAAATGTATGATGTATATGGTGTTTTTGGAAAGCTAATGATGATATCTTTAAGATGGAGATATAATATACAGGATGTTCCATTTGAAAACATTTTGTACAGGTCGTGTTTGCAAAACTTGACCACCCTGTATAATAACAAATAATCTAATTGGGTGAAATAAAAATGTGGATGTATTATACAGTGTGGTCACTCAAGTGTGCAACATATGGGATTTTTTTTATTACATAATTGCAGAACCAAAATACAAATATTGTCGAGAGTTGGTGCATGTTCGATAATCATATTAGGTGCACTTGGAATGGTTGCAAGTCAGACAGCATACAGGGTAGCCCAAAAAATATGAAAATTGTACAAGAGTAAAGTACCCTTATTTCAGAAAATTAGGCAAAATTTTATGAAGAAAAGATGTTTAGAATTAAAAGTTATGCCTAAATACCAAATCATGACCTCCTTAGAAAAAAAATATAATTTTGTTTAAACATTAATTATTATTTCCCAAAAAAAAAAATTTCTTTTATATTCACCCTAAACCGTTTCATAAATTATTCAAAAACAAATCAATTTCGCATAACTTAGCTCAAATTTAAGCATAATTAAAAAATTTACCTGAATTTTGAATTTTTTATGGAATCACAAAATTCACTTTCAAAAAAATCACTTTTATATGCGAGTTTTTTGATATGCATATTATCATTAATAATGTTTTACCTTGTGAAAAAGAATGTTTGCGATGTTTTAAAGTTGTGTTTAATATCGTTGCAACAAACATGAAAGCTTGTGATTCCCTAAAAAATCTAAAATTTAGGTAAATTTTCTAAATATGCTTAAATTTGAACCAAGCTATGCGAAATTGATTTGTTTTTGAATAATTCATGAAACTCTTAAGGGTGAATATAAAAGAAAAATTTTTTTTTGGGAGATAAATAGATGTTTAAAAAAAAATATATTTTTTTTTCTTAGGAGGCCATGATTTGGTATTTAGGTATAACTTTTAATTCTAAACAACTTTTCTTCATAACATTTTGCCGAATTTTGTGGAATAAGGGTACTTTACTCTTGTACAATTTTCATATTTTTTGGCCTACCCTGTATGCTGTTTGACTTGCAACCATTCCAAGTGCACCTAATATGATTATCGAACATGCACCAACTTTTGGCAATATTTGTATTTTGGTTGTGCAGTTAATAAAAAAAATCCCATATGTTGCACACTTAAGTGACCACACTGTATATAAGGTGTTTCATTAATACTGCAAAAAAAATCGGGATGAGTTTCCCCGCTTCAAAATAATAACAAACCTTCCTATAAATATGCATCCCGAAATGCTTCTTTACAGAGCTACAGGGTGTAGAAATTTTATTTTCATTTTTGTTTTTATACAGGGAAAAATGCTTTCTAAGGAAGCTACGCCCCTTTAGATAGGGCACCCTTAAAACGGTTTCTCATCAATATTTCCAAAAGTTCAACTCCCTTAGAAAGCATTTTTCAACAAATGTTTAAAGGAACTTTTTTTCATAAAAAAATCATCTCACAAGTTTTTTACCGATTTTCAGGAAACTCTGTATTATGATTATAGTGACTATGCAGAGGGATTTTAAGTTACTTTTTCTAAAAAACCTCAACCTTTTGTAATTTTTGGGAAAAAAGATGATTGAACTAATTTAGCTAAATTTTCATGATTATCTCACCAAATGATACGCCTCTGACCAAGTAATCAAATTTCTGAATTCATATTTGAAGTCAGCATATTCAAATAAGTGGGATTCTTAATTTTTATAACTTTATTTTGAACCGTGTCGGAAATAATTGGATAAATCCATCCTCAGGAGGCATATAGCTTCCTCAGGAGACGTTTGCCGATATATGGGCTGAAGTTTCGTCCACTAATTATAGAACACCCTGTATAGCAAATTCACTTTTAAATTATCCGAGCATACATCGAACGGGTAGATATTTTCATCCTTTAAAGTAACCGTTACTTTGAAGTAATTAAAACTTTGTGGTAATTCTAAGACGACTGGAAAAGTAATTGTTACTGTGAAGTAGTTTTCATGAGCATCAAGACAGTAGTCAATTTTATTTCAAATATTTCCACCACTGAGGCTATTTTCAACGCTTCCATACGGTGATAAATTTTTTTAAGTCACTGGACCTATCGACTATTACTTTGAAGGCTTTATGACTTTAAAGTTATTTTACATAGTAACCTTCCCCGTTTCAGAAACTTCAAAAGCTATGTTAGAAGTACTGAAGCTATCAAATTTCAAATTATAATTATAATTATTATAAAAAATGTTCAAATGAATGTAGGAAAAGATGTACTTTTCTTGGAGATGATTACGTTACAATGACAGAGAGAGTAATAATATGTCCATGGATCCTACATATAGGCATTTATTAGTTTTTCTGTTGATTAATTAGGCAGTGGGGTTATCCTGAAACCATCACTACTATAATCTGTACTTTATTGGGAAACATAACATTTGCAATAACCAGAACCAATAAACCCGCAACATGTGGAATTCCAAATTCCTCATAATTAACACTAAAGTAGTCTCAAGCACCCTTGGGTGGTAAACAGCACCCATCGAACAAAAACCATTAATCTTAAGTTTAAGGGGCAACAAACGTCTTGTGTGTATAATTTGTACATGGTTAAACAAAACTTTGGCTTTTCAAGTATGCCTACTCGAATGTACCTGATCGGTGCCAGACGTGGGAAAGGTTTGGGATTTTTGAGATTTATACTGTTTTGGTGTAAACATCCAGTCAAGTGGCTGGTTTTATGCAGATGATTTACATGTAATTTATTGGCGATTCTTGACTGTTACTTCTTTAAATTATGAGCTTGTTTCGTATATAGTCACATATTGATAATTTTATTAATGTTTCAGTCATTCATTTTGATCATCTCCAGAGCAGTTTTTTTTTGTTAAACGAATCCTGTTCTTTTTTTTTGTCTTGATTTTGTCGTTTTGATTTAAAAAAAATCAGGAAACATGAGATTGAATTGTTTTGTTTTGTTTCTTGCTCTTTCAATAATATTTATTTCTTTCTCATATCTCTATGTTTTTTGTGTTTTTTTCCTCTTCGTTGATTTTATTGATTTTTTTGTCCATTTTCTTTTTCGGTCTATTGTTATTGTTTTCAGTTCGATATTATTGATTTTTTTCCTAGTGTCATGTTTACGGAAATTCGTACACCAATTGTTTATTTTTTATTTGGATGCTGTTAATTTCAGCAGTAGGTATGGTTCTTTTTGATTTTTTGCACTCTTTTTACTAAAAAACAGACAAAAATATACCCGTCAATGTTACTGCGAAAGTTTTTGAACTAACAGAACAATTTGTTTTTCATAAATCTAGATACGAAACACTGGATTGTTCTGAACTTATGTCAGAAGAATCGTGTACAAGAACATTTTGGATTTTTCACTTTTTAAATTCTCAAAAAATCACTTTTCAAAAATTTCATTGCAAAACCGTTAATTTTATTGAATCATGAAACTTTCAAATTCATGTGATAAACGATTGCAATTTGGCGATCCCTTTTTTGAATAAATTTGGAGAAAAAAATCATAAAACTATGGATTCCTAATCGAAAGTATTCAATGGGGAATCATCCGACGTTTTGTTTCCACCATCATCAACTTTGTTTTTTTTTAAGTTAAAAAAATTCCTTCTACCGTTCATTGAAAAAGAAGTTGATGATGTTCGGGGAGTAACGAAACGTCGCCGCGCCGGTTCTAAATACCTATTTTTTTAAATTTGATAAAAAGTCCACAGAACATTTTTCTTTTGTGTTTCAGTTTTCAAGAAAAAAAAAATCTATTCCATAAATCCTGATCTCAGCAGCGTTTCTTAGTGGAAATACAGGTATACACGGTGTTTCATTACTATTGCGAAAAAAATCAGAATAAGTCTCCCTGCCTAAAAATAAGAAGAAAACTTCCCATTAACAAGTATCCGGAAATGCTTCATTAAAGAGTTACAAGGTGTTGAACTTTTATTTTTAATTTTGTTTTTTCTTAATACCTAATATTTGAATCAATGTAGATATTTTGACAAAAATTGGTGTTTAGGGGTTTTTTGTCCTGCGAAATTCGAATTTGATCTTAGTAGGGCTCTAACTTGTAGAGGGCGCTACCTACAATTATTTTTCCAATTATTAACAGTCATCACTTTTTGAAAGTACCTCTATAACATTCTTAAGCAACAGAACAGATTTATTTGTATTTTCTAAGGAAAAAGAATATTTGTTAAAAGTCGCTACAGGCCAGTACAAGCAACCATTCTCGAGATATTCGGCCTTGAAATACTAAATACATCTGATTTTGAGATAATGGCGGAAGCAAAAGTTATACAATATTTCTTATGATTGTTACATATGTCTAGTAAAAAGATAAAATTCAACTCATCAGTGATGTAAACATAAATTTTCACTTATAATCTCCCCGGAGCTCGAATTATTTCCGGATTATTGATTCGAGCTCTAGGGAGATTCGGCAAGAAAATTTCATGCCAAAGCTTTTTGAGAAGATTTGATAGTGGTGGCTGGACTCACCTCGCATTTAGTGGAAGAAACCAACGGCTCCTTACTCTAATCGCCGTTGAGGAAGGAATCAGAATTTTATAAAACATTTGGAAGTTATAACCAATCTTGTCCATAATTGATAACATTGCAACTTTGTATTGGAAGTTGAAAATAAATCATTTATCAAAAATATTTGTCTTCAACAGCTGTCAAGCACTCGCGGCTGGATGTAGCTCCCATGCACCAACCACAGTGTTGCCGTTTGCCTTATCTCTGTCTGTGAAAGTTGGGTTGGGTTGGGATTGTTAGGGAGATTGGGGACGGCAACACTGTAATTATATGGGAGCGTACTGGAGGTAGCTCCAGATGCGTAAAGCCAAAGCCAGGGAATTTTCTACTTATTAATCTTTCAGTCACGTGATTATGAGCAGGGAAATTTCCAATAAAATTAGGTCGTTGCCATAGCAACATAACAAAATGCAAGCCTAAAAAATGGAAAAAATGAAAAAATAAAAAACCTCAACACCCTGTAGCTTTGTAACGGAGCATTTCCGGACACATGTTTATTGGAAGTCTTCTTCTTATTTCCAACAAGGGAGACACCCTGATTTTTTTTCTAAAAAAAAAGCAAGACCTTGCTTGACCATAATCCCAAAATCACATGTATTTTTTATTCAAAATCCAAATAACTCGAGAATGGTTGCACTTAGCTACTTTTAATTTAACACTTATACTTTTTCTGCGTAAAAATGATGAAGAAATCTGATTTTTGACATAAAAATATAATACCGGCACGTCCAGAAAAGTTTATGGCTGTTAATAATAGGAAAAATAAGTGTAGGTAGCGTCCTCTAGAAGTTAGAGCCATACTAAGATCAAATTCGAATTTCGCATGACAAAAAACCCCCTATAACACCAAATTTTGTCAAAAGTTCGACATAAGTTTGAATACTATTAAGAAAAAACAAAAATAAATATAAAATGTCAACACCCTGTTTATAGGTTTTCCTCTTATTTTCATACGGGAAAACTCCTTCTGAATTTGAAACACACTGTACATATTTTTTTTATAGTGATTGTTTAAAAAAAATTATATTCAAAATGGAAAATGAAAAATCACAAAACGGTTTTTTTTTTAAATATGCTAATCGAAATTCATCAAAAAAAAAATAAAAATATTGCTTGGAAATGTACAGGGTGTACAACTAAGAGAGGCCGCCGGCCATATCTCCGTGAGTATTCATTCCACATTTTTGGAAAAAAAAATTATTATAAAAGTTGCCAAGAGAAATTGCTGGAAATTATTCCCAAGTTCGTGCGATGCCCGCTGGGGGGCGTAATACAATAGTGAAATGGTAAATATAAATTTTATTAAGAATATTGAACGGTGAACTACCAGATAAATAATTTTATATTAAAGAAGGAGAAATTATGAACATTTTTCATATTAAACTTTTTTTTGTAATCTGGGGGAAGGGTCGAATGTTGATTTTTTACTTTGATTGGCTTAACCGATTCCAATATGCTTAGCGTCGTTTTAAAGGTTTATTGTTATGCTTTTATATGGTGTAATATCACTTTACGAATTATTTTATTGCTGATTGGTAGAGGGCGCTTTCTGTTAAAATGAATTATTTCATAGATTTTCTCAAAAATATTAAATACAAAGGTGTTTTTCTTTTACGTTAGTTTGAAAGAGCGTAAAAAAATATAAAAAATGGCGCAAACGGCAAGTTAATAACTTATTATGTTTTTTTTCTGATTTTTTTTTGACGTAAAATTATTTTATTATTTTATTTTACGTAAAAAAAAATAAAAAAAAACAATATGTTATTAACTTGCCATTTGCGCCATTTTTTATTTTTTTTTCACGCTTTTTCAAACTAATGTAAAAGAAGAACACTTTTGTATTAAATATATTTGAAAAAATCGATGAAATAATTCAATTTAACAGAAAGCGCCCTCTACCAATCAGCAATAAAATAATTCGTAAAGTGATATTACACCATAAAAAAGCATAACAATAAACCTTTAAAACGACGCTAAGCTTATTGGAATCGGATAAGCCAATCAAAAGTTATCAACAATTTTAAAAATTAACATTTGACCCTTCCCCCACCCTTTATTTGTCAGTTTACAAAAAAAAGTTTAATATGAGAAATGTTCATAATTTCTCCTTCTTTAATATAAAATTATTTCTGGTAGGTCACCGTTCAATATTCTAAATAAAACCTATATTTTCTATTTGACTATTGTATTACGCACCCTAGCGGACATCGCATGAACTTGGAAATAATTTCCAGCAATTTCTCTTGGCAACTTTTATAATAATTTGTTTTTTCGAAAAATGTGGGATGGATACTTACGGAGATATGGCCGGCGACCTCTATTAGTTTGTACACCCTGTATATACTTTCGATGTATTGATCAGAATCATTTTAATGGAGATTGCATTATTCAAATTTGTTGCAATAGGGTAGTATTGACAAAGATTTTTAAAATATGAAGTCTGGCTGATAATCGCTCTATTTACATCGTACATTTCTAGGATGATAATTTGAATCCACACAATAGAATGCGGACTAAATCCAGATCATCAATGCAAACTAAACGATCTGACAGAAACAAATAACGAGCATTTTATCCTCCAATCTTCATACCGTACTATTTTGACATCAGCAATTTTTTCAACAATTCCAAAATACCCCGCAAAAATTAATTACAACCAAAATGATAAACGCCATGTTTTGACACGAGCTGTTCGAAGTCGATGTGATTTATGCCATAATCTCAATCTTCTCTCTGAACAAAACAATAAGAAACGTAAAATATTGTCTTCTTTGAAGATCGCGCGAACGTGTAAACGAAACGCCACTTGAGATTTACTACGGAAACAATCGGATAAATGAATACAGATTTAATAAATTTGTCAATGGCTCGAGCGAATCGTTTGAAGTCGATGAAAAATATTTTTAAAAACGTTCATGGGGTCATTGGTTGGATCGTTTTTCATTTTGATCGATCGACAGCTATTGATATATAGTCGCGAATGTGTGCCAGCGGAATATCAATGCCTATTATTAAATATTTTTGATGATCTAGATGAGAAATGGACCTATTTCAGGGCGTTAATGTATTTATTCCGGTGAAATATAAATATTTTAGTGGAATGTTCGATTCTATCGATTTTTCAGCTTTATTCAAGATTAGAGGATTTATTTTTGATTTGGACGAGTGATTGATGTTGATATTGCGAAGTCTAGGTTTTGACAAACAATTTATTTATAATTATTTGACTAAATTCACGGCACAAAACATGGAGTGGTATTAGAAATTATTATTCATCAATGCTTTTTCAGTACAAAATATTCATTATCACTTTTTATGAAAATTGGTTCAAAGTTGGCAACGTTGCAAGTCCACTGATCCAACTGCCATATTTCGAAGTAATGCAGGCACTGCGGTTATCAGCAAGGGCAGCTTCTCCATAGGGTCATTTGGTAAGATGACCTCCCAAACATATTTCTGAAAATGAGTAGTTTTTACCCACTTCAATAATTATTTTATTCGCAAGTGATCAATTTTATTTCAAAATTCACTTCATATTATTTTGACAGACAGAATTCAGAAATTCGCTTGGGCTGCTGGCCGGAGTTGCCCTTATGAAGATGAAGCTTGACGAAAGCACAGGGTTTTTCTTTATATATTGACAAAATGGGGGTGTCAATGTGTGTAGAGGTCAATATCTTTTTATACGTCAAATTTAGGTATAAGGTATATGCTACATAGAAAATTTCCTACAAGTCAATTCTAACCAATCATAGGCTTGCATTTTATTATGTTGCTATATGGCAACGACCTAATTTTATCGGAAATCACCCTGCTCATAATCACGTGACTGAAAGATTAATAAGTGGAAATCTCCCTGGCTTGCATCTCTGGATGTAGCTCCCATATGATTACAGTGTTGCCGTACCCACTCTCCCTAACAATCCCAACCCAACCCAACTTTCACAGACAGAGATAAGGCAAACGGCAACACTGTGGTTGGTGCATGGGAGCTACATCCAGCCGCGAGTGCTTGACAGCTGTTAAAAACAATGACAAATATTTTTGATAAATGATTTATTTTCAACTTCCAATACAAAGTTGCCATGTTATCAATTATGGACAAGATTGGTTATAACTTCCAAATGTTTTATAAAATCCTGATTCCCTTCTTTCTTCCTCAATGGCGAGTAGAGTAAGGAGCCGTTGGTTTCTTCCACTAAATGCGAGGTGAGTCCAGCCGCTACTATTAAATCTTCTCAAATAGGTTTGGCATGAAATTTTCTTGCCAAATCTCCCTGGAGCTCGAATTAATAATCCGGAAATTTGTTCTCGTTGCGAATTTTTCAAGAAAATTCGCAACTCGACAAAATTTCCGGAAATAATTCGAGCTCCGGGGAGATTATAAGTGAAAATTTCCTACCAGTCAATTCTAACCAATCATAGGCTTGCATTTTATTATGTTGCTATGGCAACGACCTAATTTTATCGGAAATCACCCTGCTCATAATCACGTGACTGAAAGATTATTAAGTGGAAATCTCCCTGGCTTTGCATCTCTGGATGTAGCTCCCATATGATTACAGTGTTGCCGTCCCCACTCTCCCTAACAATCCCAACCCAACCCAACTTTCACAGACAGAGATAAGGCGAACGGCAACACTGTGGTTGGTGCATGGGAGCTACATCCAGCCGCGAGTGCTTGACAGCTGTTAAAAACAATGACAAATATTTTTGATAAATGAGTTATTCCCAACTTCCAATACAAAGTTGCAATGTTATCAATTATGGACAAGATTGGTTATAACTTCCAGATGTTTTATAAAATCCTGATTCCCTTCTTTCTTCCTCAATGGCGAGTAGAGTAAGGAGCCGTTGGTTTCTTCCACTAAATGCGAGGTGAGTCCTGGGTTATGTTTTTTCCAATGATCAGTTTTGGCATGAAATTTTCTTGCCGAATCTCCCTAGAGCTCGAATTAAAAATCCGGAAATTTGTTCTCGTTGCGAATTTTTCAAGAAAATTTTCAAAAAATTCGCAAAATTTCCGGAAATAATTCGAGCTCTAGGGAGATTATAAGTGAAAATATTTAGAATTTTCAGGGGAATATAGAAACAGAATAAAAAAGTAGGGTTCTTTCGTTCTTAGGCATATGCGAAATAGAGTTTTTTGAAAAATTTACTTGAATCCATAAAACTTTTATTCTAAACTCTTTCCTCAAAAACGTTAAATAAAAAAGTTAAGGGGGTGTCAATGTATAAAGAAGAACCCTGTACATGAAAAATTCACAGCTACCGAGCGTAGCCGAAGGCCTAAGCCAATTGGAAAATTAAACCACGTCTTGGGTCATCGACTGCGGCTAAAATTTGATACATATTGGCGTCATCGATCCTTGACGTTGATCGGCTATACAAACGATATTTTTTGATTTTGTGAGGTTGGTTTGACGATGCTGGACTTGGTTGATAATCGATAGTACAATAAATTATTGTTTTTGGTGCTTTGAGAGATGAAAATTGATTTTTATTACCTACTATTTTTTAGAGTTTGTTGTGATTTTGAATTTGGCCGTATGTGGAATGTGTGAGTTAAGTTCATGTTTATGTGAATGGAACTGAATTTCAAAATTGTTGAATAGTGTATGTATAGGGTGAAATATTTATTCATCTTTTCAAGTATGCGTATTTTCGAAATTATTTTTGACCTCCCATGGTAATGGGGAACTTGCATCATTTTTTTTATTGCTGAATTCGAAAGTCCATGATAAATAAAGAGACCCGTATTTTTTCTTTTTGTTGTTAGTCGAAAATTGACGAAGATATAACGCTTTGAAGTGTGCTAAAGTTGCAATGTTATGACGTCATAACATTGTAATACCATGCTCAGTATATCTATATATACAGAACTTTGATCTTGAATAACTAATGGCAAAATAATTTTTGACGAAGTAAAAAAATACGTATCGATTTTTTTGCCATTTTCTTCAGTTTGCAATTAAAAAAAATCGATTTAATTTTTCATGCAAGTTCCCCACCACTGCTTATCAGTGTAACTACCGTGTTATAGATTCTCTATTTCAGAATATTTCCTTCTATCAGTTCAAGAAGGCATGCAACGTTGTCTGAAAGAATATGTTTGATGCGCAGGTTCAACTGAAGCAGTGCGATGCTGCCATTTTCAATGTAGTAAAGACTATTCGCTTAACAATGACTATTTTATTTCAAATTTCCGTTAGGTATCACTATTCAGAATAGTTTTTCAAATTTATTCAACTACGGCAACATTGTACGGCATGATGCAGGATGCATTGAAACGGCAATGTTGCATGAAGTAGTTAGCAAGATGCGCAGGATTAACTAAGCGAATGCAAAGCCGCCATTTTTGATGTTGCGATCACTGACAAGCGGATGCGAATATTTTATATTTATAACCCCGACCTGACGAAATTTTACTAAATTAATTTGACGGCAACATTGCAACATGAATTTTGAAGGCATATTTGAAGCCCATGCGATGTATCGAGGTAGTCAATATTCTGCGCTTTTAGGCTTATCAGTATATAATTTTTGATATATTTCTTAAAATCTCCTTGAATTGATCCAACGACGGCAACGTGGCTTTACGGAGGAGGTTGCTGAACGAAAGTATTGAAGATCATTGACGATCGCAGTATTTTTTCAACAAACATTTTCGTTATCAATAGTCAAGATTTCCTTAAATTTGTCTGACGATGGCAACAGTGCAAGAGGGAATTTGCTGAGCCGGGATTGGATGAGTTGAACATGTTCACTGATTAAAGAGATATTCCCTCAAATGGCAACATCGCAAGATGCGCTGTGTTCTTATGGTTGTTTTGAATTCCCAAATCAGTGAGTATCTCGATACATAAATACAAATATTCATCAACTATTACCATGTGCCAATGCAACGATGCCATGCTTCGACGTAGTAAAGACCACCATCAATTTGGTATCAAGACGGCAACGTTGCTCAATGAAAGGTGCGCAGGAGCCACTGATGAGTCGAATGCGGCGCTGTCACGTTTCGAGGTAGTGAAGCTCATCTGTGACTACTTTTAAACAACTATATCACTATAATATAGTATTTAAAAATGTCTAGCGTAATTTGATGGTGCGCAAGGTCAATAAATTGATCGAACGACGGGAACCTTGCTTGACAGAACTTGATGGTGGGCATGGTCAACTGAGCTAATGCGATGCTGCCACGTTTTAAGGTAGTAAAGACTATTAATTTGCTCATCAGTGAACACTCTGATACAGTAAAATTGTTCAGTGACTCTCCTCAAGAAAATTTAACGACGGCAACGTTGCTTGACGCAATTTGATGGTGCGTAGGGTCAACTGAACTGATTTCATGCGATGCTGCCATGTTTCGGGGTAGTAGAGACTATTCGCTTAGTTGATACAATCTTTCAATATCACTATATTTGTGACAAGGTCCACTGATCAAATGCGATGCTGTCATTTTTTGAGGTGGCAAAATCTTTTCGCTCAGCATAAGCTATTTTCATACAAACAATGCTGGTTATTACTTTTTAAAGAAATCTACATAAATTGGTTTTACGATGGCAATATCATTGCATGACGAAATTTTTAAGGTGCGCGTGGTCAACTGAGTAAATTCGACGATTTCATGTTTCGAGCGAGCGCATCCGCCCAAGAGTTACTATTTTGATCCCGATTTTGATAAAAACTTCTATCATCACTATTTAGAAAGATTTCTTGGAATTAGTTTAACGTGGCAACATTGCAAGGTCCCAGGCTTAACTGAGTCAATGCGATGCTGCCAGGTTGAATTCACGTACCCGTTTTGAAGTAGTTGAACCAATTCGCAAATCAGTGACTATTTTAACACAAAAATAAATAAATAAAAATATCCATCATCACTTCCGGAGAAGTTTCCTGAAATTGATCTAAACATGACAACGTTGCATCACGAATGATGCGTAGGGCCTGCAGTAGAGTAAATTCTGTCATTCGATTACATCGGTCTGCATCGTATCGTGTCATGTGTCCTTCGCAAGGTTGCCAGAAGTACTGTTTTAACAGGATATCTACTGATTTCGCCCATGGGTTTCTGTTCCACTGTTTTTGATAGGGATCATCTGGCATAACTGACACAGATGACGTCATGACCGTAAAAGTGGGGCAACCTCTTATATACTGATCTTGGTGTCAGACAGCGCAGTCCTGAAACGCGTTCATGTTCTTTGTCGGAAGCTTTGAACAGCTTTTCCTTATGCGTCTTTTATGATCTGCATTGCTTTAAACAGCGCATGTGATTGACTCGTGACGAGAAGTGACGCAGCTTTTTCACTGTCTAAGGGACTTTCCTCAAATTGAATTCACGACGACAACGATGCATGATGGAATTTGCAAGATGCGCAGGGTCAATTGAATCAATGCGGCGCTGCCAAGTTTCGAAGTGGCAAATAATATTCACTCATCAGTTACTTATCATTATTTAAGGAGTTTTTTCCAAATTGCTTTAACGACGGCAACATTGCATGCGGAGTTTTGCACGGTGCTCAGGTTCAGTTTAGTCAGTGCGAGGCCGCCATGTTTCGAAGTAGCGAAAACTATTTGCTCATCAGTGACTCATTTGATAAAAATAATGTTCTTCACCTCTACTAAAAAAAAAACTGCTCAATTTGACTTAACGACGGCAACATTGCATGAATGCAGAGTAAATATTTGGTGTTCTGGAAAGTGAAGAATATTTGCTTATTAGTGACTATTTCGATACAATTTTTCATTATTACTATAATTTAAGAAAATTTTCTTTGAATTGGTTTGATGACAGCAACATTGAAAAGTTGCGCAAAGTTACCTAAGCCAATGCGACGCTGCCAGGTTGAGTTCATATACATATTTTTTGGGGCGGTACAGACTATTCGCAAACGAGTCAGTATCTGAATACCATATTCTCGTTCGTACTATTTAAGCAGGTTTTCTCATCTCAGATTCGGTTATGACATAATATGACAACGATGGTGAAATTTGCAAGATTGCCAAGCTCAACAGAGTCAAATGCAACGCTGCCAGAGTTAATTTCTAAACGAATATACGGAAGTTGAATTATCCCCCATAGACTTACAATAACAAGACACATACCGCCTATATGAATGCATGTTTTGACACAAGCATAATGATAGAAGAGTGCGGGTCCACTTGGCGGTGAAATGACAAAATGTCCGCCTGGTTTTGATTTCTGACTAGGAATTAGATAGCGCGATTTGGAATAGAAAATAATTCACAGAGCTAGAGTTTCTTCCAAGAAATTGAGGATTAAACTCACACACTCACTACTAACGCACTAACCTGACTAGAGCGGCCTGTTTAGAATGTGAGACGTACTGCCACCAAGCCTTCCAATGTGTTTTGACAAGAAAGTACTTTCTCTTTCAAATCGATTGAAAAAAATCGTCACAGAATGAAATGAAACATTGTACAATACACAGCTGTCTAGGAATTCCGGACTTTTTCGCCTCGTCCATAAAGATCTTGACTCGTACTTTAATAAGTCATTTCCCGGACTAGTAACGTGAATAACTCTGAAACAAATTGTACAGGTAAGTAACGTAAAATTATATAAAACCATATGTCACCCTCCAGAAAAATTCAATCTTTATGACTTTATGCTATTTTCAAACCACTCACCCCATAAATAACCGAACCCTGAAATCCGGTAGACCATGTGTTGAAGACCCGACCTGCCCATACCCTAATCCTCTTGACTATATCAATTTCCACAATAATTTGTTACAGCAAATTCTTATCTGTCTTCGGATGGATTTTTTAAAACGTTTTCTGCCAAAAGTTAAGAACATTAAAAATAGCTCTGAATTTTGATAAATTTCGTTTGCATATGGAATCGGTTGCGTACATACGGAGTCGTTTAATCATCTATGCTTAGTTCCGTTCATGAGTCACACGCGGATTTTATGTAATACATATAGCAGAGTCTAACATAAAAAATACATAAAATATCAAAAATTTGACTTGACGTCAAATTTTCAAAATTTATTGACAAGGGTTCAAGTGGCCTACTAATTTATTACAGGAGTAACTTATGTCAAACGGCTAACAAATCATTGAGTCAAGTGTTTTAAGTATGTTTGTGGGTCTTGGCCCACCTATATTATGACAATCTACTGATTGGAAGAACTCTATACTAGTCGACTTGAAATTCGATCTATTGAAAATTTTGACTTATTTGGAAGTGCAATAACTATGCTAGAGGTCAGTGTGCTATATATATTATCGGAATTCAAGCATTCAGATATAGTAAACATACTACTCCTTCCTAATTTTGAGACACCCTATATAGATCAATTCAATAGACCGTTTAAAAACACAGTAGAAATGGTACTCTGTACCAATTTCATGGTCCCGCTTCCTCTAGTACCTTCCAGACCACCATGGACGCCACATATCCACTTACACATCACAATAGAACCTTTTATTGGCGCTGCCAAGTCGTAAAAACCAAGCAATTACTAGACCATAAAATTGCTCTTTGAAAATCGTAAACTCATCTCAACAAAAATCTCTGTACAAAGCCAATGTCTGTTTCCACGATTTTTATCGGTGGATGTTCACAATATCGTTTTACTATTTTGACTTTAAAGCCGCGATGTCTCCTGTTTAAAATTTAATTATGAGTTTATTACCGCTTTGGTCTACTGGCAAGTGGCTGTGCCTATTTTCAGTTTAATGTCTCTGGACTTGAGTGAAGAGGATTGATTGCTTAGCAATCAAGTTCTATGTATTGTATCCTTTTCTACAGCCCATCCATCGTTGGATCTTTTACATGTGGCATCATCCATAAATTTTCATAAAACGAATATTTCCCGATTTAAAAGTAAACTCCAAACATTTTATTCGCACCTCGTAAGCGACTCTTGAAAGACATACGACGGCGACATCCGCGCGTTTGCTCGTCGGATAGCAGCCATCTATAAGATTATCCTTGTTTTGGAATTGCAACAAAATACTACGGAGAACTTGATTTTGTAGGGGAAGTTGCAGGATTTATGTCGTTGTTGACGAGAATACGATATAATAATCGAAAAGAAAGGAGTTTTTCTTCTACTTGGAGCATTTTTCTGGATATAATAATGATTCGTGAGGGGAATCTCGAAAGGGTCTATGAGCACGGTTTCAGGAAAATCACCTAGTGACTATAAACTAGAAGATCAGGAATCGCCGAAGACGTCCAATAGAATCGGTCTACAAGGTCGTGGGCATGAAAGAATAAAACGATGACGTCACGGGTACTGGTTAGGCCACACCCCTTGTTTGGGTTTATTTAGTGTTTTTCCACACAAGTTGTGAGTTACAGAATACAGTCAGCGGGAAAATTTAGAAAATTTCTTGAATGTTGGGGAGTTGTAGAGGGCATTATTGTCAGTTTGCACCGAGGTTCGAATCTGTGCAAACAAGCATTAGAGGAGCGGTTTTCTCCAGTTGATTTGATATCGAGTGTTTTCAAAGTTTTCATATCTAGAGTTTCGATTTTCTTTGATTCTTTTGAAAAAATCTGTTGTCAAATGATTCTTAAAAAATCCCACTATTTTTCGATCCTAGAAATAATCACCAGTTAAGAAAGCACCATAAAGATGTATAGGAAAAACTGTCACATCCACCAATTTTCAAAATGGAAAGAAAAATATTGATTAAGTGAAATCTTAGGCCTCGTTTAACAATAATAGCGCTGTCGATAGTAACAAAATCATTGGAAAATCATCTTCCTATTAAAATAAGCATATACAGGGTGGGGAACCAAGAACTTACCACCCACGTTTTCTAAGGTGTCTGATGATTATTCAAAAATCACTCGGACAAGTAAATTTTTGTTTTTGGGAGAGACTTTTTTTGGAAATTTTCAACCACTTTCTAAAAAAAACTAAAACTATCCCCGGAATTTCAAATGGAAATGGGTCGAATGAAATCCTATTTTCGAAAAATACTATATACTAGCGTTTTCGAACGTGCGAAATCTTGATTCGGTATTGGTTTCAACCCAATTCCTAGAGGGCGCTTTCTACGTACTTAATAAAATGAAGTAGTGTTCTCAATCTGTGAAGGTATATACTTGGGAAGAGTCAATCTTTCTACGAAGAAAATATAAATAAATATACAGGGTGGACCAGAAGTGATTGGACATACGGTAACAGTATAGATTCCCCACACAAAAATATTTGATATCAACAGAGTTACAGGGTGTCAGAGTTGAATTTTAATATTTGATTTTTTCAAATAACTTTTGAAATAAAGTTATTTTGATGAAATTTTGTATAAAAGGGTTGTTTGACATGCAAAATTCATATCTGGCCTTGGTGTGGGTCTTACATGTTAGGGGCGCCACTTACACATCTTTCCACTCATTCATATAGTTATAAGTTTTTTGTACGTACTCGAACTTTTTTTTTCAATTAAAAAATTGATTTTTGCGTCAGTTTTACGTGAAAAACGTACACTTCGTAAAAGTCGATAGGAGTGACCTAAATAAAAAAGCAAACATTTTTTTTCAAATGTAGAATCAGATCATTTTTTTTTAAATCAAGAAACATTGGGTATTCAAGCTAATGTCAAAATTACCACAACGCCGTTTCAAAGCCGTTTTAATTCCTTCTAAAACCGCATTGCATGGATTACTTCAAGTTCAAATATCTTGGAAAAGGTTACTCCCAGGCACTTCTACAAAATATACCTTTCTCATGTAAACATGATGGAAAAATCATTTTTTCAATTTTACAACTGTACAAAAAAGTTCTGACTATTTGAATGAGTGAAAAGGTGTGTAAGTGGCGCCCCCTACAAGTAAGAGCAATTTCGTGCTTAGATTTGAATTTTGCATGTCAAACAATCCCCATATAACACATTTCAACGACGGTACCTGATTATTTCATTTTTATTTGAAAAAATCAAATATTAAAATTCAACTTTGACACCCTGTATTTCTGTTAACAACTTTCGGAATTGACAAGTTGAGGTCTTTCGCAATATTTTTGTGTGTATGTCTCACTACTTCTGGTCCACCCTGTGTATAAAAATCCCGGAAAAAATAAAAATGAAGTCATCAAAACGAGAACTCAATTTATTCAAACTATCTAGAAACATTTTTTTTTTATATTCACTTCAATAGATGTTGAATTACGTGTCCGCCATTTACCTCAAAATATCTTTATCGGTTTAAAAAAATATGATTGAAAATCTTCGAAAATGACGATTCACTTTTAACACCCTTTATCATTTTATAGACAAGCATTTGCCACCACATTTATAACACAGATCGACTTATTTTCATTTACTAATATTATCACATGCTGCTCTATGGCGTATAAACGGATTTCGAAAAATCAGAATTTATCTTCAATCCAGGAAATAATCACTAGTCAAGAAGAGTTTCAAAGAGTTACAGAAAAACTATCGCATGCACCAATTTTTAAAATGTTGGGAAAAATAATCAAATTGGGTTTTGTAGTGTGGTGAAATCTTATTCAGAATAAAAAAAATGAAAGTGTGAGCCTTGAAAAAGTTTGCAGTACCGAAATATCAGCAACTAAAAACAATTATCTCATATATGAAACTATGAAAAGATCAAAATCTATTTTTTTGTAGAAAATACAAGCATCTTGGCGACACATTGTCTTCATCTTTACTTTTTATTGTACAGAAATGGAGATTATTTTTGAAAAGAGGTAATTTTATTACATCTTTGAACATCATTTTAGTGTATTCTGACGCATACACCATTGAAAGGGCCATAAACACACAAAAAATATATATAAGTTGTAAATTGACAATGAGATACCAGATGACATGATCAGTCATCGTCAGGGCAAGTAGGGTTTCTAGCTTTGTTTTTCAAGGTCATAAAAAACTATTTAGTGATCCACTAAGCTTATTGTTGGATATTATTCCTTGATAAAATGGTGAATGCGCGTCTTGAATATTTTTGATGCATTTCCAACCACTTCAAAGTGGCAACGAAATAACGTTAAAAACAAATAATAAGGTACATCCAAGAGTTGTTATCAAATCGCCCTCGTATATAAGGATTTCGGATGTCTATTTCTTTGGTGTTCCGTTGACAGATTTCCGTTCACTTGTTATCAAAACACTACCGTACTATAACCGTACATTCACCATCATCTACCCAATACACTAAGAAGTAATGATTAGCTTAAACCATTAAACTATAACATTTCAATGCGTTTGAAGGGCATAATTACCTTAATGAAAATGGAGTGAATTCCGTTTCCGATGAGATCACGGTTTATTAAAATAATTCTATCATTTCTCTATTGGATTTCCAATAATACACAATACACTGTCAGACTACCGGCAACCATGGATACACTTAAACTTATTTTATTTATCATCAGCTGATTTAGACATTCGAACTGACATCTGCCAAAACTGAAATAATTTCAACGTTGCCAATATTAGTTTATTGCTTACAAACAAAATTATTGCTAAAACTGCGTACTGACTGGAAACATTATCTTATCAGCATATTATAGTCTCAATGACTGAAAATAGAATATCAATAACGGTTTACTCATTATAAGAATTACAGGGTCACTTTTATCCACCAGTATTTAAAATTTGAATTCTACTAATTGAAATGAACAATAATTTTTATTCTGTGGACATTTTTTTCAATGGACAATTTGCATACATTTTCAAATGACTTGATATTTGATATTCGTATTCTTTCACTATACAGGTTTGGGATAAATTACCAGACCGGTCGATTATTTCACAAGATACATGAGTTCAAAAATCTACATATCTGTCTTCATTTGGAATATACAGGGTCAGGCATAAAGTCACTGCAGATCAAAAGTTGCGTTTTTTCAAATGCAACCCTCTGTATATTGATGAATATTTTGATTCTCCCTTCAATTCTGAGCAAAAATTGTGATACACATTTTGTTCCTAGATTAAACTGTTATCAAGATATCGCGATTTGAAAATGACATTTTTTAACTTTTGAAGTGCTATAAAACTCAAACTGTTCAAGATAGAGAAAAATGGTATACACTTTTTCACCGTAACTTTTCAATTACTATTATGTTATTTGAAAAGAAGGTACTGTCAACTGTCAAATTTTTTTTACACATTTTCGCATTCTTTGACAAGAATTAATTGAATGTCCTTGGATAGCTCTTGAAAAGTTAAGACTAGAGAGTGCAGACCGTTTTGATCTATCTTAAACCGTTTGGGTTTTGTAGCATGTCAAAGATGCAAAAATGTCATTTATAAAACGCGTTAACTCGAAAACAGCTAAATTTACGGACATTATGTGTATAAAAAATTTTGCTCAAAATTGAAGAAAGAATAATTGAGATATCCATTAAAATACAAGGGGTTCCAATTAAATCAATGCAACTCTGATCTGCCATAACCTTATGGCCGACCCTGTATATTCCAATTGATCACGGATATGTAGATTTATTGAAGCTTCACAACTTTTATATGAGACATTTTTTTTTATCTCGTGTATCTTTTGAAATAATCGGCCGTTCTGGTAATTTCTCCTAACCCTGTATCATGATCGAATGGGGAGGAGCTGAAACAATTCTCTCACTATATTTTTCTTATCAAAGTCATAAACGCCAGACGGAGGTAAATAATGTATTCTGTGACGTGGAATGTCGTGGATGTTGATTGCATGGTGCTCTTCAATCGGTGACCAGTACATTGATATGGGTCGTAGGTTGATTTTTAAACATTGATGGCATCTCTGTTCTTAGTAATCCTTATATAGTTCATATTTCCAAAATAAGTTATGCAAATTGTCCATGAAATCACCGAACAAATAACAATTAGAGAACTCACTCTATTGTGTAGCAGCATCAAAAGACAGCCCGCCGAAGCATTCAGGAGCATATCGTTTTCGTAGCACAGAACATACGTACCCGATATTTGAAAATCACTAGTTAACAGCGCTACTTATCAATAAACTGATGACGTCGGTCGTTGAACAGACTGGGATTCTCGGACCGGGTGGAAGGGCTGTGGTGTTGAGAATTTCGGCACTCCTCGGGGGTCAGTTTCGCGCGCTTGGCAGACTGATTTGTTTGGTGAAGTCATATGCCCTCTCCCCTCTCGAACCTTGACTAAAACCATTCAAACAATTGATTATATGTCCATTGTTAGAAGCTTGTTAACAGAGGTGTCGGTAATTGAATTACAATAATTGAAAAATGTCATTTAATTACTTTTTGGTAATTGAATTACTTTAATTCAATTACTTTTCAAAAAGAGTGATTGTAATTGTTTTTTCAATTACTGAGATAAAGTATTTGTAATTAGTAATTGGTTTCAATATATCGCAGATAATTCAATTACTCAAAGAGTAATTCAATTACCTTCAGAGTGCTTCAATTACTTTGAAAAGTAATTCAATTACACGAAGAGTAATTCAATTACTTGAAGAGTAATTCAATTACCTTCAGAGAGTGCCTCAATTACTTTGAAAAGTAATCGAATTACTTGGAGAATAATTGAACTACTTTCGTATCTGTTAGTGAAAACGCTTTTTTGCTCGAGACGTTCGGTTTTCGGTTTTACTTTTGCCGTTGTAAACGCCGTGGCGTTCTCCGTGCAAGTCTTGAATCTTGAATCTCATGATTTGATGTGAGTGTGGTGGTAGTTTAATAGTCGGCCATTGTGTTTTGGTTACGTGACTGCCAGTTTGATAAAGAATACAGGTTTGACTTTTACGATTCATGTTGTGTGGTCAGCTAAAACAAATAAAATCAACTTCGAGTACATGCGTCAGAAACAGTTGATTTTCTTCTTAAAAATGAGCTACAGAACAGTCAAATCGGTTAGTAAATTTCGAAGTTATAGGCAATTTAGTGGTTATCTCATTTGACAACTTGTAGAGAAGCGTCGGGGGGCAGTTTTGTAGAGAATATCGTCCAAAGTCGGTTTCCATATTCTGTTTTGGTATCTCACAGGGAAAAAAATCGAGATGTTGTCGATTTTCTGTTTTCACAGTACCGTTACGCCCCCTTGCGACGATCCTAGAAGCTTGAAATATATTTCCAGCATTTTCTCTTGGGCACACTACTCTACAGATTTTTTTCTTGAGTCTCTACGAGAACTGCATGGCACCCTGTCGCTGAAAATGAATCACCTTGTACATACTTATTAAATCACTCAAATATAATTTTCCTAGGATTTGGGTAATTCAATTACTTTTCAGGTAATTCAACCACTAAAAAAGTAATTCGATTACCAAAAAGTAATTCGATTACTTTCAAAAGTAATCGAATTAAAATCATTAATTGGCATGTGGTAATTTCATAAAGAATCAATTACTTTTGGTCGTAATTGGAAATTGAACTACTTTTGTGAGCTGTTTTAGTAATTGGTAATCGAATTACTTTTGTCATACTCAAGGTAATTGGTAATTGTAATTGAATTACATTTTAAAAGTAATTGCGACAGCTCTGCTTGTTAACTAAATATTGTAACATTTTTCATACAATAAAGATTATTCATCCTAATTAGTAGAACATTTAATTTCAAGTATTGAAGGATAAAACTGGGATACGAGGAAGAACATCCTTAACCCGGGACATCCGGACAAAAAAAGTTCTCCATTAATTTGATACAAAAGTTGCAAAAAATGGCAAGGCTGGGCCCGGACTCTCCAAGAAAATATAAGGATTCTCTTCTCCTTGCATAAACATCGGTCGTTTTTTGATTTCAAAATAGCCGTCGAGCAGCAGCTGGGCCCCTATTATTTACTTCTCCTGAATCAAGTAACGTCGGATGTTTATGCGAAGCAAGGATAATTTCTATCGCTATTTTCTTACAGATTCCGGACCCAGTTGACTTGAGTGTAAAGAATTCGAAGCAAGTTAAAATAATTGTTCAGGTGGAAAATATGAAACTTTTAGGCTTGCCCAACATCATTCTTAAGTCAATGCAATTTAACTAATGGCCGATTGCACCAACCTATTTTGAGGATACTTAACGCTAAGGGACCCTTAACTTGACATATTTGCATGCAAAACTGTCAAGTTAAGGGTCCCTTAGCGTTAAGTATCCTCAAAATAGGTTGGTGCAATCGGCCATAGAACTTTCTGAAAAATGCATTCAAATTTTTGATAAATGATCAATACGGAGACTTGGCAACGTCCAACTTGTTCGAATCTGACATTTGTCATTGTCAGTCAGGATTCAGTCCGATATGTTACGTTGTTTTGTTTTGGTTCGTGTTCAATTTTGCAGTCTAAACCAATAATTCCCATTATTCCCAAAAATGTCGACTTCCGTGGAGAATACTCCAGGAAGACTTGCTATACAAATCATGGAAACTGTCCATAAGGACCTGGTGTTCAAAAAACCCACAGGAATAGCGAGGAAGAGAAAGAAAATGAAGGTGTTGGATGAGGACACTTATGTGGAGGTATGTTATGTTATTTCTCTATATAAATTGATTTTATAAGCTTATCATTGTTACAGGAAGTTGGTAAGATCATCCAGAGAGACTTTTTCCCAGAATTGGAGAAAATCAAGGCTCAGAATGAATATCTGGACGCAATGGAACGAAACGATACTGTTCGATTGAGGGAACTATCTATGAAATACAGCAATAAACCTCAAACGGAAAGAATGCCCAGCCCAGCAACATTTGAAACACCCACAAATCTTCATCCTCCACAAGACGACCTGAACCTCAATCCCAAAAATAACCACAAAAACAACTCAGATCCGGCAAACAAAATAAGAAAAATCAGCTTGGACCAGTATCTGAACAGTCACACTTCACAGGATAATGAAAGTTTTGAAGAAATCATTGACGTTAGCGAAAAAAAACACAGAGAAAAATATAAATATTTATATTCTGAGGAACAAGATACCAGGGATAATTTGGATAAAATGATTGCATTGCCTAGTATAGAGAAACAAGCTGCTTTACCGGAGAAACCTTTCAATTTAGATACGTGGGGGTAAGCTAGTGATCCGATGCACGTCATGTTCTTCGATGGTGTGTCCTCATGTGCGTATCTCAAGACTTCGTTTTCGCGTGTTGCGATAGGATTGGCTCGTGATTTTCCTGCCATCATGATTCAAAATTACAACCAATTAGAACGGGTATGTCAATACGCTTAAAATGTCAAAACGCGGCCACTACGCCCAAAGGGACGCACCATGTGACGTAGAATAGGGGCGTTCTCGTGGACGTTGCCACTGTTGCCAGATTATCGTTGGTTGATCTATGTCTGTTTGAACATTTAACCCAGTGTTTGTCTTTGTAGTAACTGTGTAGGTGTTAAACATGGTTAGAGCGTGTTTTCATAACCTAACAAACCGGTCAAGGCAATCAACAAACTCAAACGGAGCGAGGACGTTGAGGTTGCCATATTGTGTTAACTTTCCTTGTTATTCTCGTTATATACACTATTCTAGGATGGCAACGCTGCCCTCATTCTACGTCACTCAAAGGCTATGACGTGCATCGGATTATTTGACGTTTATTATACAGTTAAAACAGAGAAAGATACAAAAAAATGGGGTTTGTTGCTGCTCTATTTCAAAAAAAATGTACTGCGAAATAATCTTGTCTCGACATACAGGGTGTTTCAGAAATCGGATTTATTATTGATATCTCAAAGTTAATTTTGCCGATTTTATTGGATTTTGGCGAAGTTTTTCATTGTAACAACACGTTAAATTGGCACCAATTAAATGATAATTATTATGAGCTCCAGTGGCGACCAGAGTGACAGTTCCACCAATAAAAAATGTGCACCACTGGCTTTTTCTGGAAATTTTATATTTTTTTTTGACGAAGCAGCTGAAAATACAACTTTTTTGTCTCCGGATATTTTTTGGTTCTCTTTTCGTTTACGAGAAAGAAAAATAATAAATAAAAACTACTTTATTTTAAAAAATTTTCCACATGCAATAAAGTGGTTTTAATTTATTTCCTCGAAAACAAAGAAACATACGAACAAATATCCACTTAGAGACAAAAAAGTTGTATTTTTATCTGCTCCATATGGAAAAAATAAAAAAATCAAAACTAGTCAGTGGCGTACCTTTTGTTTTTGTCAATTTCATTCGTGAAACGGTCATTATGGACGCCACTGGAATTAATCATAATCATTTATGTAGTAAATGCTAATTGAGCGTCCTGTTACAACGAAAAACTGTCAAAATTCAACAAAATCGGCAGAAGTATTTATGATATATTAATAATGAGTTCGATTTTTTCCTAAACCTTTAACACCTTGTATCTCGAAAACCAGACTATTCAGGACTCATTTCTACTTGAATTTGGTTGGGGAATGCGTAATTCAAATTACGGCCTAACATTAAGTAACACCCTGTATAAATAGATTCATCCATACTATCCCTCAATTTCAGATATAAAAACAAAAACTACCTCATGTACAATCCAGATGGGGTGGAATTAACCAAGGAAGATGAAATAAAAATGGCACGAAAGAAACTCGAAGTAAATTACGAAAACACAAGGCTCAAAATAAATCCTTTCAACGAGATCAGAAGTAAAGAGACCATCAATGAGCTTGCCAAAACCCAAGCAAAAGTGAGTTTTCTATTACTTTTTTGGAATTGTTACTTCTTTGTCTTTGTGAGTGTGATTTTTCAAGTCTGCGTCCATCTATACTTGCTTGGAGTTTGGCAAATCCCGCACGCGTGGATACGACAAATTATATTTAGTTCGCTTCGGAAATGATCGTTCAGTTTGCAGTTCGCTCCAACTACCGGATGTCTGGGTCCGCCTTAAGGCTATGTTATAATTGGGTCTGATGGATCAAGTCAGGTTATGTTGTTATCTCAGGTTATGGTTCGGTTGGTTGAGGTCTTAAATCGGTTATGAAGTATTCCACCTTTATCAAGGATAATTGTCAACGTCATACAAAATATCTTCAAATTTGCCGCTAGAACCTTATACGCTAGGTTTCTGTGACGTCATGACGTCAGCTGTCAGACGGAAATATCCAAACAAACTATTTTTTATCACCTCAAAAGCTGACTTTCCACTCGGCTAATCAAATACGCACTAACGGGACACAAGATATATGTAATACACATAAAAATATAGTCCAAAGAAGTCCAAATTAAACACAAACGTCACGAACACTGATTTCAAACTCACACAAGACAAAACCACAAGTCACAAAAGCTTGTTTGGATACCAAATTCGGTCACGACCAATCATATGGTGCCTGTGACGTTTTCAAAAACGTCGCGTATTACTTCAGAGAGACTGTCAAAGGAGGGGACGTCCTGTCATACTATACAAGAAGTGCGCGTTAATTTTGTTTTGTGTTCTCATCTTATTGTGAAGTTTGTGGCTAAATATTCAATTGAAAATTTAATCGTTACGGTAAGTACTATGATATAATATCCGTAAAATGGTTGCTAATACCATACTATCCTTGGAATCACTCCAGTACTGTTAGCAAGAGGCTCAGAGAAAACATTGACCCAATGGATAGCTAATAAGCTGTCACAAAGGCTGATATTTACTGAGCCAAACGGACGTAATGTCTAAGCCACGGCTGCGAGAGGCTGTCCTCAAGGCGGATTCTTGTGGTGGACGACCTGCTGAAGCAGCTGAACGACTCGGGATTATATACACAAGCCTCTAATGCTGATGATCTGGTGATCGTGACGACTAAGAGCTCAGGGCTTCCACAATGCGAGCCTTGAGAATTATAGAGGAATGGTGCTTCCTTGTTGGACTTTGGATCAACCCCAAAAAAATCGAAATCTTGTTATTCACCAGGAAATATAAATAGTTGGAGATACTGATCCCGGGCAAAGTTCTAGAATACAAAAAACGGTCAAATATCTGGGGATAATCCTCGATCAGAAACAGTCCCAGAAAAGGTGTTCTAAAAAAAGCCAGATGCTCTTCATGGACATGTAAAGGAGCTATGTATAGGGAAAACATGAGACCTGAGACCCAGAATAGTGTACTAAGGTTATCGGACCTCTGATGGAGCTATAGTATGATGGCCGCAACTACGGAGGCATTCATCGGCAACTGGACAAGACTCAAGGGATGGGATGAATCAGTATAAGAGGCACAGTGAAGACGACACCAATTAGAGCATTGGATGTGGAACTGAATCCACCCCCACTACACCTGTTAGTAGCAAGGTTTGGAGAGAGCGTAGCACTCAGGACACGATATCTCCTGAACTGTTCGCCTGAAACTGAGGATCAAGGCACACTTTGCTATTATGATTGAACCACAGCTAAAAGAAAAAGTTCTGCTCATGCACTCCGACTACCTGGCTCCAGTCTTTTTAGCTGACAGCTCGCCGCAGCTGATCATTTTCAGGCCAGAAGATTGTTTGGAAGAGGACAGACCAGCCCACAAGATGGGCTATGGTGGTTCACTGATGGCTCCAAGCATCAGAGATGCACAGGAGCGGGGCTGTGCGAAACAAGAGGGAGAGTCAAATGACCTTCTCGCTCGGGATAGACGCCACGTTCCTGTAACATTCTGTTATGCACATCCTAACGGAGTTTTCGGAATGGAATACTTTGGGAAAGAAATTGCTAAGCTCCAGGAAATGAAGGATACTTGATTGAAGGACCTGATATGGTGGCCTTCAGTAGGCTCACCATCATTATTTGTGGATTGAAACGGACCCAGGAGGCCTAAGCAGGATTTGGCTTACGCCACTCACTAATACATTTAGATCAGATACAAGAACACCACCATGAAGCAATTATTATTTGGACAAAAACTGACATGGATTCGTAAGACAACATTTATTCACGACACAGAGATGAAAATTATTGTTGACTGCTTGTTGGATCGTGTAAAATTTACATTCCCGTGCGATAATGATGAACATTTCAACCACATTCAGGAGTAAAATTTTATAACCTGTCAACCAAGTGATCAGTATCAGTAATTCCAACATGCCCGTCCCCTTATTCTTATGGTAAGCTGTAGATTTGGTGACCAATAAAGGTTATTATTTGGTACCTCTACTAGTTTTCCCTTCATCTGACTGCTGCTGGAGCACGATCCAGTCGAAGACCCCCTCCTATCGTTTTGAGAGATGCGCCGGGTATAAAAAGCCTTTTCCATTGCACATCCATTTAAGATGACAACAACTTCTCAGGAACCAGGGCACAAGATCAGGAGAAGAATCTCTGATCGAAACAGAATGTAAACGATAGACGCATATATATGTCAAATCCTTCAGAGCCGGCAAATAGTTCATCAGGAGTTCTTCTATCTGCCCAACAAAGACTACATCAGACTATTATGGAGCATATCTTGGCCAAGGCCACAATAGACGATGTAGTCAACACGACCAGGATGAGATGACAGACTATGCAGAGAAAAAAGGAAAAGAATTATTTATAAAAAAAGACGAGAATTATTATAAAATAGATTTGGACATGGAAAAATGTCTGCAATTCGTCAGCAAGGGCATGACAGAGGGAGCCATCACCAATACTATTGGCTGACCAGCCCACCCAACCGTTCTCCGAGCTCTCTAGATGGGCCAAAGAAAATCGCAATAAGCATCGACAGAGCCCCACGGAAGTCGAAAACGACACCAATCGCACCATGTCCACAGGAAATCCAACGTTATGAGCCCAGTCGATTTTCGTTCCCAGAATAAGGAATATGAAAACTACAAAGATGACTGGCAAAGTGCTCAACTGAATAAATGATTACAAGAAAGAAGATACCGACAGCCCCCTGAACAACCTGGGCGTAGATATGCCTAGACCCAGGAAAGTTAATGATAACCCCAGGTGCTATAACTGTGGTAGAATTCGCAGCCTCAGGTCACAAACACAGATCGGAGAACAGGGGTTTGGCAAAATAATAGTCGCTTCCTTATATAAGAGGAAAGAGTCTGCTGAAAGAGACATTCGTAAACATCTACAACCTTCATGAATCGATATCCCCGGATATGTGCATTTCCAGAAGTCTTCAGAAAGCAAAGCCGTTAGGGGCAGTCTCGGGGTAGTTTATCCAATATACAGCTGGGTCACTCCATGTCGGAACCTTTGAAAATCGTGTCACCAAAACGATTTGGCGAAATTCCTAGGATCGAAAACAAGAGCCGCCGAGAACCAGTTTTCCGAGGGAGACAAGTTGGAAAAAGGCGATCGATTTCCAAGCGATGAACGAAACTCCAACGACGGATCACAGCCGGAATTTCCAATCGCAGACACCTGGTATAATAATGGAACCAGAGCGAGACTGGGAATGCAGCGAGCCGGAGCCACTTTTCTCGACGAGTGAACATTCTAGTCGTTAGTTCTTATTCGATGGTCTCTGTTTTCGAGCACAAGGGGAAGACGGCATCTCTCATTTATGTCAGAAAGTCAACAGAGGAAAAGCATGGGACGACGTCTATGAAAGCTTCTCGACGCTAAAACGAATAGCCAAGGAGGGTACAAAGAGGTAGCTTTCAGAAGATAAGGATGCCTAAATTTTTACAAAGGAAGAAGTCGTTGACAGGCTAAAATCAGCACCTGAAAGAAAGAAGAAAACAGAAAAACACTGGAAATCGAGGAAATAAAAAAAAAAAAAAGAGAGTTCTTTGTAGGATGATTGTTCTTCGTAGGATGATACTTAAGAAAATTTTGCCATCAATCCCAGCGATATAAGTCATGTCAATAATGATCAAATTTTAGGTATTTCACCTTTTCCAACAATAAAAATTAAAGCAGAAAGGATGTTTTATTAATTAAAAAAAAAAATCTAGAAAACATGCTAAAATATGTAATACCACAATTCTGCCTTGTTAAAAAACCTCAGTCAACTTGGCCGGTAGTCTTCTACTATTTAGCCTCTCGACCCTACATACTTGACGCGATATTTTTTTCAAGGTACTGGACGGTAAAATAGGAGTAGACGGTAAAGAACTCCTCAAACCCGACACCCCTAGAATAGGAGGTTTCAGCTTGGTGAGGACCCCTTCTCCATCCCCCAGTATACTAGGCACTCCCTTGATGACGTGGGGTGAAATTGAAGGTACACCCTTCCGATTAGATGGAAGCGACACACCAATTCCAAGGTAAGATATAAGTTTGAAAAATACCGTAACCTTGTTTTGATAGGTCGCAAGGTCCTTCGTTCAAAATGTCCGAACCACCACGCAGAGAACAAATAGCATTTGCACTGGCTGAAAAAGTAGGAGAGAAGAATCGAGATCAGAAGAAACGTGCCATAGATGCGCAGAGAAGACAATTCAGCACGCCATCTCCCAGACCCAACACATCAACAATAGATAGACTGGCAACAATGTCGCCTGCTGCCAGAAAGCTGGCAGCGTCACATCTTAAACTTCCAGTGGCTAGTCTACTAAGTCCAAGTCCTAGTTTACCTGGCTCAAACACACCACTTGGAATCACGCCCAAAATACGGAAATCCACAGTAACTCCTAAGCGGGTCACCACCCCTAAGTTGCATTTAGGTATCAGAAAAGCAGGAGATAAAGAGGTTTCCACTGATGATTTGTTGAAAATACATGTGCCTGTTAGGAAAAGGGCAGCGGATTTTTTCTGATTGGTTACTTTTTTACTTTATTCACAATAAAATTTTTGTTTGATGTTAAGGTTATGTTATTTGGTTGTCGTGATTTGGTGGATTTCTTTACTTGAGCGAACTATTTTCTGACCCCATCTTAGAAGAAAGCAACAGCCAATCAGGGTATGCCGTTGGTAACGTCATCACGAAGGACCAATCAGAGCTCTTTGGTTCCGATCGCTTAGCCATCCGACCGTCGAGCCAACCACCTGTACACCACCCCCATGGGTAGTAGCATTTGTAGGTGTTTTTCGCACATTCAGTGACCATTGTGCAACTTTATTTCTTATTGACATTTATGTATCTTGAATCCTAGAACAAGACAAATGCAAAAAACGTGATGCCATTATGTAAATGTCAATATACTCAGCACTACTGATAAGCAACCTACTTTACATCTAAAAATTGGTCTCTAGAGGAAAAAGTGGAGCACCTTTTTTTCTTATTGAATTATCTGTGCCGATCGCGAGGATTTGTCAAGCAGGTTGAAAGATATTATTGCCTAATGCCCCGTTGAACGCCATCAATTACGTAACAATGACTGGTTCATTGTTATATATTTTCTGAAATTGTGAGAAAATTTCTTGGATTTATTAGGATCTCATGCTTTTACAATGGAGTGGGTGAGTAGCGGTTGTTTTTGTGAAATTTGATGGTTGAAGATGATTTATACGGCGGAATCCTTATCTTTTTGCAGATGCGGAAAATTCGTGTGAGATTTGTGCTGAGATATGAGATCTTTTAAATATTATGAATGCTAAAATGGTCGAAGCCCAGTGGCGCACAGCACTCCTCTTCCTCCAGAAGCGATCGGAATGGCGGATATTTTCTTTCGGATACGTATCTTCAGTTCCTTATAATATTCTGCTTAGATTTATTTTCCTTTGTTTTCAATTTTTTTTTTTTTTTTTTTTAGGACGGAAGCAGATTCGTTTCCGAAACGTTCCATATTGATAGGTTTTATCATTCACTTATAGGTTTTTTTTCTAGTAATATATAAGATAAACACTAGTTTGATTTACGAGCCGCTATTTTAGACAGCAAACTTCATCTAATCAATTCAAAAATCAAAGTACCAATTTCCAATCTGACACCTCAACCTTATGCATCAATAATCATAAAAGTAACATTGACATGTAACATGTAACACCTATTTTAATAGGTCGATACATTACAATGCCAGAGTTGTGTGATAATTTTTGTGACATTTAGAACAATGTAATCGTGTTCTTTGAAAAAACCGAAAAAGTAGTTCGAATCACTGTATAGTTCTCTAGTTCTTTGACCTTCTAATTTTATTGTGTAGTTAAATTGTCACACGCAACAGAAGATGTGTATCTACGGTTTTTTATTACCCAGACAAAAAATTCGGTTTTGTTATGTAGGATCGTGAATATGTATCCGCGGTTTTCAACTTCAAATCATGAGAAACAAAGATTCATTCAAGTTTGGTTCTCTGATAATAGATTGAATTGACTTTTATTACCGAGTCGGTACAAGAGAAAAGTTCGGTTTTGTATTATATCATCATTCATTTTGTATGCTTTCTGTATAGGTATCCGCGGTTTTCAACGAACAATCGTAAGAAACAAAGCTCATCCATGTTTAGACGGTTTCTTATTGCCCGATCGTATGGAAGTTCGGTTTTCGTGAATATTTAGGCAAGATGCTTATCCATATGTTATTTGTGTATAATGTTTGCCTATAGCAAGTATTCACTGGTTTCAAAGATAAATCATATGAGAAATCTGTCAATTTTTTCTAGGTTTGTAATATGAAATGATATGAACGGTCTCAGAAATAGAAATCGGAAGTTCGGTTTTGTATTATACGATTGTAAAATTAATATATTACTTGAAGTCATTGAACATTATTACTGCTCTCATTCACCATGCAGGATATGGACAGAACTTCCCAGTACCCAGTTAAAAGCCACCTTTCCCTTTAATTGTCCATTGATACACATATTGAATTACTTTTTGATTAATTGAAAAGAACGTAAACATGGCCTTGTCGCGCCCAAAATAAGTCTGTCAAAATAAAATTGAATTTGTGGTGATAATGACTAAGAATTGCATTATTGACAATGAAAGTTAATTTGGTAGCAAGTGTATTTTAACTGGGTTGAACCTTGAACCCCATTCATACATGTAATAAAAAAAAATGAAGAGCATTGGGTTCCACTTCATTTAGTTGATTTTGGGAGTTTTTATATAGGGTTTTGTTATTGGACTTTGAGGTCCTAAACCGAGCTAGCTTTTGGACTTTTCTGTTTGATGGAGTTATGTGATGTCGAAATTGGGCAAATACTGATCGCAATACTTGAAAGTGAACCAAAAATGGACATTCTGAATGAACCACTGAAATGATAAACAACGCCCAGCATTAAAACTGACATATTTCCAGAAACAATGATGAATCCACTTTCATTTTCATACAGGTTCTGATGAATTTAGAATTATCACGAGTATGCCGAGTCCCGAGTGATACTGGCGGATACAGCAAGAAATGTGCTGTAGTAGTTTCTTTGGACAATAATGTCAATGATCGAGGGGTAGTTATTCTCCTCTGTAAAGTAGTCGCTCACACCCTTATAACACAGACACGTACTATAAACGTTTTAAAAACGTCTACTTAGAGAACGTACTAAATACGTTCTGGACATTCGCGAATGTTTTCTAAACGTTCAACGAAAGTTTTTTGTCGGCAAACATAACGTGTACTGAACGTTCTCCAGGACATACTCAAAATTTACATTTGGCTTGGAAAGGAACTGAAATATAATAATTATAATTATTCTTTGAAAACAATAAACTACATAATAAATAAATTTTGATCAGAAACAATTTTGATCAGAAACTAATAATAATGCCAATGAAAAAAGATTAATAAATCAAAACTGTAGTATTTAAATTTATTGAACCCATTTCACTCACTTTCAATTTCCTTTTAAAAAACCGTACTTGTATGAATGAACGTATGCAAACTATGCATATAAAAAATATGGAGCACATTGACTAACACTAATCGCATCTTAATTAGACCATTCAAAAAATACGGTTCTCCTACCATCCCGTCTGGTACCGTGTCTGCAGACCATGCGAGATGCAAAGAGCTGAAGAAGTCAGTTTGCGATTCGCGGTACTGCCACAAGAACTGCCAATTTTGATTTTGTAGTTTCGCGCGGTTTTTGTTTTTTGTTTGGTTTTAGTTTTTTTGTTGTTTTGAAGAGGACCACTTCGGATATTTTAACGTGAGTGCTATGTATTTATATTTTTTGTATTTTGTATTAATTATGACAGAAAATGTAATTAGTTCATTATTTTTCATCATTTTCTAGCTTTGAAATTACTCATCATGACAGTTAGTTCCATTTTCTTGAAAGATTTTTAAGATCTTATGCCGTTACCCTTTATTACTATTTATTTTGGTGAATTTTCAAGGTGTAAAGGATCTCTTTATTTTAATTTTTCTTCCAAATAAAAATCCTTTTTATTTTGGCTCTAACAAGACAAGGACAAAAAAAGTGCAATATAATAAATAAATAGAAGATACAAAAAAATAATAAATGAGAAACAAATGATCAATAATTGAGACAAGTAAGCCCACAATTGAAAATATTGGAGAATCGCCCTTTGAAATCGCCTAAATATTTACTTTTAATACTAAATAGTTAATTGAACCACTAAAAATAAAGAAAAAATGTTGTGGAACAGACGTGAAATTTTTTTTACGATATCATTAAGTAGTTCTTCTACACGTTTTTAACTTTTGTGAAAATCAATCAAAAACATTCATTTGATATTTACGTAGAACTTTCGTGAATTTCTGTGGACACCAAAAACACCAAGACCATTTGAACGGCACTGAAATGCGGGAATTTGTTTTTGAGAAGATTTAAAAAGTCTATCTTATTTTAATTATGATATTTCATCAATCAGATTTTTTTTTAAATGTATTCCTTATTTATTTGTTTGATCTTTTTCACTATATATATTTTGATTTTTGAACTTTTTATTCGATGCTTCATATAATTTTCTATAACATTGAAGCTATTAAATATGTGATGTTTTTTTTTATAAATTATTTTCCTAAATAAGACATCAATTTATTTTTTCTTCGTTTATCTTTTGATGTTAAAGTTAAATAAAAGTTTTTAAAAATCCAAAACTTGGTTTCTGCTCATTTTCATAGTATTATTATTTTACAGATTGGAATATGGAGTTTTAAAAAAATATACAGTGTGACCCATTTGTTTTGGGAACACCCTGATAAAAAGTTTATTTCTCAACCGATTTGGTTCGTTTTTTTTTTTGATTGTAGAGCAAAAAGTGACCTTCGCCATTTTGACTTCAAGGCCTACTATGTTAGTTTTTAAGAGCAAAATTTCAGGAAACCATATTAGCGATTTTTTTAGAAAAAATCTGTGTGCGCCACTGGATTCAGCATCCTTTAAAACGGGTCTATACAAATTTTCAACCGAAAATATCAAGTTGAAAAAAATTAAAAATTCGCACTTTAACAATCTTTGATTCTATCAAAACAATTAAAAATGACATAAAACTAAAAATTTGTAACTTCTACCAAACCACCATCAACTTCAATGCATTTATCATTTCTTTTGATAGAATCAAAGATTGTTAAAGTGCGAATTTTTAATTTTTTTCAACTTGATATTTTCGGTTAAAAATTTGTATAGACCCGTTTTAAAGGATGCTGAATCCAGTGGCGCACACAGATTTTTTCTAAAAAAATCGCTAATATGGTTTCCTGAAATTTTGCTCTTAAAAACTAACATAGTAGGCCTTGAAGTCAAAATGGCGAAGGTCACTTTTTGCCAAGAATATACAATTTTTCGAGCTCTACAATCCAAAAAAAAACGAACCAAATCGGTTAAGAAATAAACTTTTTATCAGGGTGTTCCCAAAACAAATGGGTCACACTGTATATATACTAAAATAACAAAATATAATTTGTGCAGGTATATTTTCAATTAATAAGCATACTGAATTTTTTTTGCTGTGTATTAATTTGTTTTTGTTATAATCTGCAGTATGTCTACAAAAAAAACCCACATAAAAAAAATCTGCATCACATTTTAACCAGGAACTAAATTTGCAAAATTTTCAAAATAATGTTTGAATAATTACAATCACGTATTTTCTGTATATTTCTGATAAACTGGAGAAGAAGATGAAACGAAGAAGCAGGTAAATTAGAAAAAAATTGTCTCAAACCAAACGTGAAAAAATCGGAGATCTGCAAAAACATTAAAATTATAAATCAAACAAGACAGTATCAAAAATTCATAGATTGTTAAAAATAAAGTTGAACTAGAGCCAGAATTAGAAGAACATTCTCCACTACACAAAAACAAAATATTAAAAAAAAACAAATTTCAGAGAACAATAGCTGCAACAGTGATAAAAACAACTAAACTGAGAAAATAACAAAAAAGCAGTAAATCTAGATTTAAATAAAAATTTCCTGATAAAAAAATAATTCCAAAACAAAAAAACGGCAATCGTACTTGAAAAAATAAATATAATAGACTTTAAGGCATGTAATAGCTAAGAAAAAAAATTCTCCAATTAACAAAAACAGAAAGCTAAAAAATCAAATTTCAGATAAAAATTGCTGCAACAGTGATAAAAACAACTAAACTTGGAAGAAAAAAAAAACAGAAAAGCAGTTTTAAATCTTGAGATTAACTAAAAATTCCTAGTAAAAAAATAATTCCAGAAGAAAAGAGCGGCTGAGTAGTTCTTATAAAAACAAATAAAACAGTATAAAACCAAATTTTATAACTTGTTATAAAGACAGTTGAACTGTTAAAAATTAACACAGAAACAGAAGAATTTAGAATTAAAAAAAACAAAAGAAAATGGAACAGTTATGAAAAATCTTTATAAAAAGAAACCCATTTTAGAAAAAAGCGGCAACAGTAGAAACTTGAAAAAAACTGAACTTATAATAAAAAGTGAACAACCGTCAAACATTTGAGTTAAACAAAATTCTCATGACAAAAACACAAAAAGTCTGAGAAAAGTGATGATAACCACTCCAGAGCGAAGTCAATGTTTATTTACAATGAGAACTGTTTTTTTTCTAGTTATCTATCTTTTTTTTTTTTCATATTATTAAAACATTTTTACGCATTCTTGCTTTCAATTTCTTATTTCCCACTCATTTTTTTTATATTTAATTTTCCATATTAATTATAATCTAAACATGTCAATATTCCAATAATGAGTGTTAAAAAAAAAGAAAAGTAGCCTCAGGTACGGAGAACACACATTAGATCATTCAACGTGACCTTTTCAGGCCACTGACATTTAACAAATTCAGTATAAAATCTAAAAATATTTTTTTTTCCACGCTATTTAAAAATTAACATAAATTGATTTAATAGAAAAGCAGAAGTGAAATCTTCAAAGTATTTTGTATATTATTGTTTCCTGAAATTTGTAATAGAAGGTGAAATGATATTAAATTTACTTGAATTTGAAAGCGATAATGTTGAAAAAAGTATTAATTGTGGTTCGAGATATTTGACGTGGTTTTTGTTTTTGTTCACCTACTGGTTATATCACAATTTTTTATTTTATTTCAATTTTGTTTTGACGTATTTAAATCGGTTTTTGTAGACAAAATAATATTTCAAATTAATCTTTTGTCGAAGTTTCACGTGAATCTTTTCTTTTTCAGATTCAAAAAATATCAAAATCAACGGTTAAAATCTCAAATTTGATAACCAAAAACCCTGAAAATAAAATAGCGTGAAAAACCTGTGAAAAAAACTCACATCACATAAAAAAAAATTCAAACATCGATAACGATGATAATTTATTCCATCAAAGAGAACTTAAGTATCATCATAAAATTTTCCAAAAATAAATCATAAATCTTCGTTTGCACGGAAATAACGAAATTCGTGTCAACATTTCAAAAAACCAAGATGCGTGTAATTCCAAAGACAATTATGCATTAGTATTTTATAATGTTTTTACGGGTTTTCCATTTACACGGTTACGAAATTTCAACAATTAGAAGATACAAAAGGAAGATATCTGCGTTGGTTGCTAAATTTGCCAAAGTGATGGAAAAATGTGAATTTGATGGTAAATTCTTGCGCATCCAGCTGACAAACAAGAGATCACTCAGGGTTCTTGCTCCACGATAGTCAGTGTTGCCAGATCTAACCTTTCGAATTTGTCATCTATAGCAAAGTACGATAAATAAGTTATGAGTTGTTCTATTCCTCTTACATGGCATTTCCTATTACACACGATTTGTTTGTCACAATAAAACGTGATTTTCAAAATTGTACACGAAATGCATTATTTCTATTTTTACGTCCAAATGAAGTAATAAAATGTATGTTCCATTAGCCCAGGAAACAATAGTCCATCAGATTGGCAGATCACGACTGCACAATATTGCTTCATTAATACAGCTAATTAGTTACATATGACCTATACAAGGGTACATTGGAAATTAGGGTGGCCTTTATTATCACCCGATGCGGAAGCGGAAGTTCTTTGTTGTTAAAAATTGTAAATTAATTTAATTTTATTGTTTTCCTTTTTCTTTTTGGTCTTTCCAGTTTATTCCCCCATTTATCAGCTCTTATCTGTTGTTTTAAAACAATTCGTTTTTCTTTTACTCACTATTATTTTTGTCCTTGACTAGATTTTGTAGGAGAGCTAATTATTTTTTCCTTCAATTTCATTTTTGATAATTGGGTTAATCTGCTCTGCTATTACCGACTCATTTCATCTATTTGTTTCAGTTGTTTCTCCTCCAATTCCTTATTCTCATTATTTGTAGAACTTTATTGTTGCATCTATCTTTTTTTCTACTTTTCGTTTATGTTGCTCTTATTTCAAAAATGTTTAATTCTTTTTTGTATTGATTCTCCTTTTTTAATCCCTTTTTTTCCTTTTCACTTTCAGTGTTTGGGTTAGTTTTCTGATTCCTAGCCCTGATCTAAAGTACTAGACAGTATAGACTTATAGTTTTAGTGAAATGTTGTAGACCTAACGCCATCTATCGGTAGATTAATCAATCACTTCGATGTAAAATTCACATCATCTAAGTGACACACCTCCATCATCGGGTCGCCATATGGTCTTACAACTCGAACCATGAAACTGTTCTTTTCAGTCTGACCTGACCCATAGTCATGCTGATGACGCCTAGTAGGCAGAAACGTTCATGAATTGGTCAGACTGAGGAAACAGTTTCAAAATTTTCCGGGAGGATTATCCACGAACTCGTTATAAGTTCATATGAAAGACCTCCACAATCGGTGGAGGTCTTTCACTGGAATGATGTGAATTTTACATCAGAGTTATTGATTAATCTACCGATGGATGGCGTTAGGTCTACAACATTTCACTAACACATTTACTTGTCTGATAGACACGAACCATAAAAATGTTCTCTTCGGTCTGACCCATGGTCATGCTGATGACGCCTAGTAGGCAGAAACGTTCATGAATTGGTCAGACTGAGGAAGCAGTTTCAAAATGTTCCTTGTTTTCCGGGAGGATTATCACTTATAATCTCCCTAGAGCTCGAATTATTACCGGATTTTTAATTCGAGCTCGCGGGAGATTCGGCAAGAGAATTTCATACTAAACTGAGTAGATTTAATAGTAGCGGCTGGATGTAGCTTCCATGCACCAACCACAGTGTTGCCGTTTGCCTTATCTCTGTCTGTGAAAGTTGGGTTGGGTTGGGATTGTTAGGGAGAGTGGGGACGGCAACACTGTAATCATATGGGAGCTACATCCAGATGCAAAGCCAGGGAGATTTCCACTTATTAATCTTTCAGTCACGTGATTATGAGTAGGGTGATTTCCGATAAAATTAGGTCGTTGCCATAGCAACATGTTAAAATGCAAGCATATGATTGGTTAGAATTGACTGGTATGAAATTTTCACTTATAATCTCCCTTTAATTCGAGCTCGCGGGAGATTCGGCGAGAAAAGTTCATGTCAAAACTATTTGAGAAGATTTAATAGTATTGGCTGGATGTAGCTCCCATGCACCAACCACAGTTGGGTTGGGTTGGGATTGTTAGGGAGAGTGGGGACGGCAACACTGTAATCATATGGGAGCTACATTCAGATGCAAAGCCAGGGAGATTTCCACTTATTAATCTTTCAGTCACGTGATTATGAGTAGGGTGATTTCCGATAAAATTAGGTCGTTGCCATAGCAACATGTTAAAATGCAAGCCTATGATTGGTTAGAATTGACTGGTAGGAAATTTTCACTCATAATCTCCCTAGAGCTCGAATTATTTCCGGAAATTTTGTCGAGTTGCGAATTCTTTGAACATTTTTCCGAGGCGCAAGCCGAGGGAAATTTTCTTGAAAAATTCGCAACGAGAACAAATTTCCGGATTTTTAATTCGAGCTCTAGGGAGATTCGGCAAGAAAATTTCATGCCAAAACTGATCATTGGAAAAAACATAACCCATCAGGACTCACCTCGCATTTAGTGGAAGAAACCAACGGCTCCTTACTCTACTCGCCATTGAGAAAGAAAGAAGGGAATCAGGATTTTATAAAACATTTGGAAGTTATAACCAATCTTGTCCATAATTGATAACATTGCAACTTTGTATTGGAAGTTGAAAATAAATCATTTATCAAAAATATTTGTCATTGTTTTTAACAGCTGTCAAGCACTCGCGGCTGGATGTAGCTCCCATGCACCAACCACAGTCTTGCCGTTTGCCTTATCTCTGTCTGTGAATGTTGGGTTGGGTTGGGATTGTTAGGGAGAGTGGGGACGGCAACACTGTAATCATATGGGAGCTACATCCAGATGCAAAGCCAGGGAGATTTCCACTCATTAATCTTTCAGTCACGTGATTATGAGCAGGGTGATTTCCGATAAAATTAGGTCGTTGCCATAGCAACATAATAAAATGCAGGCCTATGATTGGTTAGAATTGACTGATAGGAAATTTTCCACGAAATCGTTGTGAGACGATATGAGGACCCGATGATAGAGGTGCTTCACTTGAATAATGTGAATTTTATTTCGGAATGATTGATTTATCTACCGTTAGATGGCGTTAGGTCATTTCACTATTGTCTGATAGACACGAACCATGAAACTGCTCTCTTCAGTCTGACATATAGTCATGCTGATGACGCCTAATAGAGAAAAACGTTCATGAATTGGTCAGACAGAGGATACAGTTTTAACATTTTCTTTTTGTATTATAGTTTTATTCAGAATATTGTAGAATGTACCGATACATTTCTTCACGACGTCGAAAAAAAAAAATTAAAAATACTGCCCTGTACCTTATCAACAGCTATATCCGCGCCTTCCTCCAAGTATTTACAACATAACTACCTCATTATATCGAATAGATTTTCCGATACAATTTCTTGATGGTTGAATAAATTAACAACAGTACCTCACGACGACAACCAACCAAGTTCCGGGTACTAAAGCAATTGAAGTCAGATCTTTGAACCAGATAACCAGGGCCTATCAGATATCGTTCGGTTATTGTATCAATATCGATAAATTAATCCACTGAACAACAGAAAAATGTGCTTAACAGGCAAACAATACGTGTGCGCTAAATTTTACCTAGTTAATCATAATATTTAGACAAGTTTTGAAATACTAATGCAGATGCAATCTATTTGGAACTTGTCTAATTGGTTATTAAAGGAGCCTGCGACCTGCGTTATATAATTTTTGTTTAATTCAATTACTTAATTGACTTGCTTGAAAGTGTTGCCCATGGGCTGAAAGAAAATATTGATTTTTAATGATCATTTCTCTGATAATGGGGGTAATTGGTTTGTTGGCCATATTATATTATAAGCATACATTAATTTTGAAAAGGCTTGTATCCACCGCCCTCAAAATGATTTTAGAAAGAATCACTGATGTTTATTGCTGACCACCAAAATGCATTCTAACTCTTTTCTGATTAATGCAGAAGTTACAGTCCTTCTGCTCATGAGTCTTCAAATCTTTACCAATGGACTCCCGGAGACGAACATCAAATTTCAAGTTTGCCACATATCACAGAAGAAGAAGAATCATTCTGTGGCCAACCTTTGCGCTGCTACGGGAGCAGCACCCAAGTGGAGTTTGTTGTTTAGAATATTAGCCAAGCTCCTCCTTTCTACAAAAAAACTTTTTTACACTGAGATCCAGAGATCCTAGACTCAAGTACAGCTGATCACTATTTTCTTAAGAGTTTAAAAGCAATTGCAAATCTAAAGGAAGGCAAGCCTATCTATTGATATTTGGTAACCAAAAGAAGAAACCCAAGATTCCTTCGCTATCCTCTTGGTGAATACTGTATTTACATTGGGACCTGAAATTGGCTGTTCTGGGGAGGTTTCGTTTCTCCATTACTACCCATGAGTCTCACCAGGCATGATCGAGCTAGATAATGTCTCAATGCTGCCAAAAATTTAGCAGGTGAGCGTAAAATTAGATCCTTCTTGAAGATTCAAACGTAATGGATATTGGTAGAGACGACTTAGTTTGCTGATGGAATTTTTGTTAATATAACGAGATACAGTATTCCTTATCCCGCCCCGGACTTATTGATGGCTGAATTTTGTTTTTTAGCTGATATGGCGTAGTGTATAGATCTTGAAACCTCATCTCTTTCCTTTTCAGTGCAGTGTTGTCTTCTTTGACTGATTCCCCTGCTTTTGGACATTCTCCTAGATTTGCTTCTTCATAGTTGGCTTTTGCTCAAAGTAGTTTTCCCTGGAGTAGTTGTTGTTGACGCTGGCTTTATGATTCCTCTGGATACTCATTCATGGCTTTTCTGGGGTGGTTTTCCCAGCTGCACTTGTTGAAGTGCGAATCTTTTCGTGGCTTATATTCTTCTTGTGTCAGTGCTGGCTTCTTGTTGATTCTTCTTCAGGGTGGTTTGTGGCTTCTTTTTTCTCTTGTAGCACTTTTTCTCTCGGGGGTAGGGAGCTGCTACTACAGGCTCTGATTCTGTTTTGATTGAAGGACCATGAACAGAGAGGAAGGAAAGTTTTCTTCTAATGCCTTTCTGGTGAATGAGAACACAAAATAGAGCTCAAGCTTGGCATACCGCATTCACAGTATCCCAACTTGACGTGTTGCGCCCCCATAAAGGTGTCGCTTTGAAAAGACCAGAAGAACAAATCCTTCCCCGATCGAGACCAAGTCTGGCCATTTTTCCCCCATAATGGATTTTCTGATATTCACGAGATTATGGGCAGTGGTAAAGGACATGCTCAGCATTTTCGTCGTCGTGGCACCCTCTACAAGTCGGATCTGTGACCAAACTCAAGGTGTTGAGGTGCTTATTCAGTTTACAATGTCCCGTGAGTCAGTTTTCCAAGGTTGTCCCGCGAGAACCCAAGGAAGTACTAGGTTCGCGAGGCCTCAGAGCCGTGTTTAACGGCACGCGAGTGCCCAAACAGTCGTGTCTCCCATCTTCCCTTTAGAACCTTTACTGTTGTTCATTAGTTCTGCGATTGATGATTCTTGAGGACAGTGGAACGAGGGGCTCCAGGCCACACGGTTTTCCATTTTGCTCTCTTTCGCGCCAAACTGTCTTTTTCTTTTCCCCTGATTCCACTATGTCCCTTGATCCAGGCTACTGTGACAGTTGCCCCCGTGCTTAGGGCTCTACTAATTTTTAGGTTGAGCTCCGATATGAACACACCCAGCCCAGCACCACATTGACTTTGTGAACCATCTGTGTAGATGTGTATATCCGCCGCTCTATCCTCTTCTGTTGAGCCGTCTGTATTGATTTCGTAGGCTCTGTTAAAAATGTAACGCGGAATCAGGTGTGTCTTGTGACAGCCTCCAGAAATATTCAAGCATCTCCTAGGCCCCACTTTCTTCCGCACCAGAGATGGATGGCATGCCGCCTAATTGCTGTTCTTTCTGCCTCGCCTTTCAAGAAAGCATCAAGAGGCGGCAGGCACAGCAGCACCATCGTTGATGTGGATCTTTGTAGTTGCTGCATTCTGTCCTGAGCTGTCACTTGTTTGGTTTTAGTCCATCCCACAATAGCTCCGTACACAAACATTGGTCTGATTACGGCCGTGTAGAACCAGTGGACAATTCTGGGCGACATCTCCAGACCTTGCCAATCGCACCTCTACATTTCCAGAATACTCTTGTGACCTTCTTAGATTTTTTGCTTGAGTGCTTGTTCCAATTAAGGGCTCTATCTAGAATGATTCCTAGGTATTTAACCTCTTTAGAAATGCCGAGTTGCACACCACACAGGAGAGGTGGTCTTGGATTGGCCAACTTCCTGGTAAAAAGTACGAGCAGCAGAACAGTGATGTCATCTGCATAACCAGTAGTAGTGTGGAATCCCTGTTCGTTGAGATTCCTTATAAGGCCGTTGACTACCATGTTCCATAGAAGGGGTGACAGCACGCCTCCTTGGGGGCAGCGTCTTTCCAGAGTCTTCATCAGAAATGAAGTTGGACTGATCTAGGTCTGTAGGCTTTTGGGTGAGTGTAGTCGTCCTTACAATGATGGGGAGAAACGCGATTCTCACCTCTCTCCATCTCAACGGAATATAGCTAAAGGCTAGACATGCCTTGAACAAAAGTTCTACGTGTCCGATAACCTCCAGACTCTATTGAAGCATCGCCGGGAACACGTCATCGGTTCCTGCGGACTTGAATGGTTTGAAGGTCTTTATTGCCAAGGCTATTTTTTCTTTTGTTATTACTCTGCCGATAATCTTCCCGTCTACTCCGATGAAGTACGGTTGATCGTCTGGCCATCAGTGGTGTTGACGATTTCACATTCTGGAAAGTGAGTTTCCAGTATAGTTTTGCCGTGTCTTCAAAGGAGTTGATTTATTTTCCATCACTCCACTAAAGCTCTTTTAGGATAAAAGAACGTCTGGACATGGTGGTAACGGAAGAAGAGTACATACTTGCTCCAAAACACATCTGTTCTGTTTTTTTTGAACGAGTTCCTCCGTTCAACATATGTTTGCTCCCTGCCTCTGTCTTCAGAGTGGAAGGTACTGTGGAAGATAGAGTGTTCAGTGTTCAGGCATCGTCACCACATCACCACTTCCGATTTTGAATGTTTCGCAGATAAAGGCTCAGTGTCAGGTCAAACACTGAGCCACGTGGTACTTCAGGGTTCCGAAACTACTATCCATTTTTTATGTCAGCGTCCAGCCCACCTCCCGTGAGCCGACACTGTAATAGATGTCTGTGAGAGGACTCTAGGTCCTTAAAGATTAAGGATGCCGAGATCAATAGAGAGCACTCTTATGCTCTTATATGATACGCAGAGTGCTCTAGCAGATAATCTTTGGGCACATGGGCGTAAATCAATCTAGACAAACAAGAGGAACAATCATATTGGCTCTGAGTGGCAATAAAATCACATTGGACAAGGTTGTTGAGACCTTCTGGGATGACTCTACTCATGGGAAGGTCTTCAGGACTAGGATTGACTTTGGGTCCCTGATGGTTAAGTGCAGGGAAAATCCAAGTTTTCTTCAGGGCTGAGTTCAAATAGAAAAATATTCACATAAATCAGATTCTTCTACTTTGAATAGCCGCTACCTTACCAAATAACATACAAATGCAAATCTAGACCAGGTGTATCTTGTTCAGTTCATTAATCCGCGTGTGCCTAATTCAAAGCTCTCTGTAAAATAAATGCTAACCTAATAAGTTTTTAATTAGATAGGTGCCAACCTTACGCAACACAATCGCCAAAACCCAATATTAAAAAAGCTTTACATATCGATTAGATCTATTGCATATGCAAATCATATCCATACAATGTCTGGTGTCTATGGCGGAGATTTCTTGATCAGAGTCTGCAACAATCAGGGGAAAAGGGGGGATTTCGTCATATTGCAAATATATCAGAGATTTAAAAAAATGTGTGACATTCTATTGATTAGCGAATATGTGTGTGGAAACAGTTATATCATATGAATACTTTGTCACCCTGTATATTTTGTTTGCATGATTATGACAAAGAAATTTGTGTTGAGTCTTGAGTCCATCAGTGACATGCGCAAAGAGCTATCTATTTTTGGGTTATGAATATTTTTAGTTAAAGTATCGAGTGGCTTTATTCACCTGTCAAACTCAAAATCAAAACGAAATAACAATAATTATACACTCATTCATTAATTAGGTTTTACCAAAGCACCCATTTCGGATAAAGCAAACATGATATTATCAATTCAATAATTACCATGCAAAAACAGATATTGATATTGCATGTATATCCACAATTAAACAAGTAGTATTTTACCTTAATTAAAACAAATATATACCAAATTTCATGCTCATGATTCATTACAATGAACTCCGGCTAATTAATAATTGTTTTACAAAATTCTTGAAACTTGATTGCAAAATGTACATCTATTTTTACGTGGGAATTTCCTTCGTGCGGTTTGATTGGGAGTAAGATAATATTGTTTTTTTTTCTGAATATTTATATTCACTGCTAACATTGATATAAGGAGTCAATTTCGCATGATTCAAAAACGGATCTACTATGAATATATTTTGGTCAACATTTTCTCAAAAAATGACCACAAAAATTCGCATGCGCATGGCTTAACAAGTACAAGACGCATACGGCAGGAAAACTTGCTGATTTGAATAAGCCGCCAATGAGCGAAGCGTGCTCGGAAAGGTCGGGACAGGGTCTCATTCGAAAGAGGGTGTCCTAAAGTTTTGCTACTACAATGGCCGTCACGCTCTCCCGATTTGTTTCTCTGTGAGGGCCGCCATTTTTAAAACCCCTTGAAAAAAAAAATTCAGGGTGTGTACAATACGACAAAAAAATATTTAAATCGATATATGGAATAGTTTTTATTTTATTGACTTTTCAAATGAGCAAGTTTCCCTGCCGCACCCTGTATTACTTACTGTGGTGTCTTTGCAAATTATGTATGATATCTTTCTATGTGTCAAAACCGGTCCATTAATATCCGAGATACATACTCAAAAATTATGACAATCGTTCCAGAGGTACTGATGAAAGTTTCAACAACTCACGTATTTATTGATGGATTTTCATGAGAAATCAAAAGAGCAATATATCTTTGTATAAATGAATGCACTGTGACCAAAATAGTGATAGTGAACACATTGTAACAATCACTTAAATCTAAAAATGCTTTTTTTTGCATCAAAATCGATCCATAAACAACAAAAATACAAAAACTCAAAAATTCCGACAATCGTTCCTGAGATACTGACGAAAGTTTCAAAACGCTGTGGCTTGTCTATTTATTGATGGATTTTGATGAGAAAAAAAGCGTTTCAAAAGCAATCTTGACCTTTATCCGAATCAAAAGAGCAAATTATATTTATATAAAATGAAGGCGCTGGAACCAAAATACAATCTCTCTTTAGTAAAAACATCACAACAACCACTAAAACCTCCACAAAATGGTTTTTTGCATCAAAATCGATCCATGAGCAACAAAAATACAAAAACTCAAAAATTGCCATGATCGTTCCTGAGATACTGACGAAAGTTTCAAATCGCTGTAGCTCTTTTATTTATTGATGGATTTTGACGTGCAAAAAAGCGTTTTAAGCGGCAATCTTGACCTTTATCCGAATCAAAAGAGAAAATTATATTTATATTAATTAAGGCGCTGCAACCAAAATAGAAACTCTCGATAGTAAAACATCACAACAACCACTAAAAACTCCACAAAATGCATTTTTGCATCAAAATCGATCCAAAAACAACAAAAATACAAAAACTCAAAAATTCCGACAATCGTTCCTGAGATACTGACGAAAGTTTCAAGTCGCTGTGGCTCATCTATTTATTGATGGATTTTGATGAGAAAAAAAGCGTTTCAAAGGCAATCTTGACCTTTATCCGAATCAAAAGGGCAAATTATATTTATATAAAATGAAGGCGCTGGAACCAAAATACAATCTCTCTTTAGTAAAAACATCACAACAACCACTAAAACCTCCACAAAATGGTTTTTTGCATCAAAATCGATCCATGAGCAACAAAAATACAAAAACTCAAAAATTGCCATGATCGTTCCTGAGATACTGACGAAAGTTTCAAATCGCTGTAGCTCTTTTATTTATTGATGGATTTTGACGTGCAAAAAAGCGTTTTAAGCGGCAATCTTGACCTTTATCCGAATCAAAAGAGAAAATTATATTTATATTAATTAAGGCGCTGCAACCAAAATAGAAACTCTCGATAGTAAAACATCACAACAACCACTAAAAACTCCACAAAATGCATTTTTGCATCAAAATCGATCCAAAAACAACAAAAATACAAAAACTCAAAAATTCCGACAATCGTTCCTGAGATACTGACGAAAGTTTCAAGTCGCTGTGGCTCATCTATTTATTGATGGATTTTGATAAGAAAAAAAGCGTTTTGAAGGCAATCTTGACCTTTATCCGAATCAAAAGAGAAAATTATATTTATGTATATGCAGGTGCTGGAACCAAAATACAATATCTCTTTAGTAAAAACATCACAACAACCACTAAAAACACCACAAAATGCTTTTTTGCATCAAAACCGATCCATAAACAACAAAAATACAAAAACTCAAAAATTGCCATGATCGTTCCTGAGATACTGACGAAAGTTTCAAATCGCTGTAGCTCTTTTATTTATTGATGGATTTTGACGTGCAAAAAAGCGTTTTAAGCGGCAATCTTGACCTTTATCCGAATCAAAAGAGAAAATTATATTTATATTAATTAAGGCGCTGCAACCAAAATAGAAACTCTCGATAGTAAAACATCACAACAACCACTAAAAACTCCACAAAATGCATTTTTGCATCAAAATCGATCCAAAAACAACAAAAATACAAAAACTCAAAAATTCCGACAATCGTTCCTGAGATACTGACGAAAGTTTCAAATCGCTGTAGCTCTTTTATTTATTGATGGATTTTGACGTGCAAAAAAGCGTTTTAAGCGGCAATCTTGACCTTTATCCGAATCAAAAGAGAAAATTATATTTATATTAATTAAGGCGCTGCAACCAAAATAGAAACTCTCGATAGTAAAACATCACAACAACCACTAAAAACTCCACAAAATGCATTTTTGCATCAAAATCGATCCAAAAACAACAAAAATACAAAAACTCAAAAATTCCGACAATCGTTCCTGAGATACTGACGAAAGTTTCAAGTCGCTGTGGCTCATCTATTTATTGATGGATTTTGATAAGAAAAAAAGCGTTTTAAAGGCAATCTTGACCTTTATCCGAATCAAAAGAGAAAATTATATTTATATAAAATGAAGGCGCTGGAACCAAAATACAATCTCTCTTTAGTAAAAACATCACAACAACCACTAAAACCTCCACAAAATGCTTTTTTGCATCAAAATCGATTCATGAGCAACAAAAATACAAAAACTCAAAAATTGCCATGATCGTTCCTGAGATACTGACGAAAGTTTCAAATCGCTGTAGCTCTTTTATTTATTGATGGATTTTGACGTGCAAAAAAGCGTTTTAAGCGGCAATCTTGACCTTTATCCGAATCAAAAGAGAAAATTATATTTATATATATGCAGGCGCTGGAACCAAAATACAATATCTCTTTAGTAAAAACATCACAACAACCACTAAAAACACCACAAAATGCTTTTTTGCATCAAAATCGATCCATAAACAACAAAAATACAAAAACTCAAAAATTGCGATAATCATTCCTGAGATACTGACGAAAGTTTCAAATCGCTGTAGCTCGTTTATTTATTGATGGATTTTGACGTGCAAAAAAGCGTTTTAAAGGCAATCTTGACCTTTATCCGAATCAAAAGAGAAAATTATATTTATATTAATTAAGGCGTTGGAACCAAAATAGAAACTCTCGATAGTAAAACATCACAACAACCACTAAAACTTCCACATAATGCTTTTTTTGCATCAAAATCGATCCATAAACAACAAAAATACAAAAACTCAAAAATTAGGACAATCGTTCCTGAGATACTGACGAAAGTTTCAAAACGCTGTGTCTCGTCTATTTAAAAAAAGAGAAAAAAAGCTAATCTTAACCTTTATATCAATAAATACGCTGAAAGCTAAATACAAAATTTTGATAGTAAACAAATTAGAACAACATCCAAAAACGTTGCAAAGTGCTTTTTTTTCCATCAAAATCGATCCATAAACAACGAAAATACAAATTAATTATAAATGTTCAAAAAATATTAAGCTTCTTACTTTTTTCCCACATTTCATATAAGGTGTTTCATAAAACAACCACTTAATAAAAAAAAAAGAAAAATCTGAAATAATTCATGGTCAGAAAACGTTTAGTTTTCATGATTTTTTAGCGTATAGGAATCACTGATTTTCGGCCAAGAAAAAGTCAGATAAAAAAAATCAAAATCATTCAAAAAGTATACGGGGTGAAAAAAAAAATCGAATCGTGATATTATGATAATTTTTGCTCAAATGAGGCTACATGAAATTTTCTTTCAAAAAATATACAAGCCAGTCAAAAACTAAATTCTTACCAAAAAAAAAATTCTAGTGGGCTGTGGGGTCCCAAAAAAAGGTACCTACCATTTAGATCAAGCCCATCTATTGCAAAACTTGTCCATTCCAATGAAGAAATTGCTTTTTAAATACAAATACCTTTTTTTTCATATACAGGGTGTCCCAGCAAGGGTGGCCACCGGCCATATCTCAGAAACTACTGGACCTAAAAGTTCAGGAAAAAAAAAATTATCACTAAAGTGGCCACGAGAAAATGCTGGGAAATATTTATAACTTCGAAATTTTTCCGCTAAGGGGCGCAATCAAAGCTTAAATATTGAAATTCGAAATTTCTCCGGAAATTCTCAGATTGAGGTATATCTTTATCAACATGGTCAGAAAACCTAGGCAATTTCACGTCTTTTTGGTACTGGGCTCATTGGCGTACCGATCTTCGTGTGAGTAGGGGAAGGTAGTGAAAGTGTAATTGTTCAAGTGGCTGTAGCTTATAAACGACTTGTCCGATTTTGTTGCGTATAGGCTTGTTTGGAAGATAAATGTGAGTACTTTCGTATATCGAATCCAGTGATGCGTGATTGTCTCCAGAAAAGTTGCTAGAAGGCGTAATTTGAATTAAAAACTGTTATTTTCGTTTCACCGCAAAAATTTAAATGGTAGGGTATAATTCTGATAACAGAATCGAAATGAAGATTAAATTTACAAGAAAAAACCTTAAAAAAAAAAAAAAAAAAAGAAAAAAAAAAAAACCCTTAAAAACCTTAAAACATTGAATTTTACATAATTTGGACTAGTTATTATCATCAGAATTATACCATACCATTTAAATTTTTGCGGTAAAATGAAAAACACTGTTTTTAATTCAAGTTACCCATTCTAGCAACTTTTCTTGATACAATCACGCATCACTGGATACGATATACGAAAGTACTCACATTTATCTTCCAAACAAGCCTATACGCAACAAAATCGGACAAGTCGTTTATAAGTTACAGCCACTTGAACAATTACACTTTCACTACCTTCCCCTACTCACACGAAGATCGGTACGCCAATGAGCCCTGTACCAAAAAGACGTGAAATTGTCTAGGTTTTCTAACCATGTTGATAAAGATATACCTCAATCTGAGAATTTCCGGAGAAATTTCGAATTTTAATATTTAAGCTTTGATTGCGCCCCCTAGCGGCAAAATTTCGAAGTTAAAAATATTTTCCAGCATTTTCTCGTGGCCACTTTAGTGATCATATTTTTTTTCCTGAACTTTTAGGTCCAGTAGTTTCCGAGATATGGCCGGTGGCCACCCTTGCTGGGACACCCTGTATAAAATATCCATGTATACTAACAAGAAAGTTCAATGTCGTCTGAATTATGATGAAACTCGATCAGTACGGTAGTCATTTAATCAGTGTGTTTATTATTGATCTACCTATTAATTGTTGCTGACCATAAATGAAACAATGGGATTTGCATTCCAATTACATGTTATGGCGAATGTATTTCCTCCCTGGCTTTATGGGAAATACACTACTTATGTGTCGAATTGATTTATTACTTGATTGTGGAGAAATTAAGTAAGTGATTTGGAAAATGAAGGATTGAACTCTTGTATGAGAGACATGCAATAATGATATTTTTGTATTGCTTTATTCGTTTTTATTTGTCAAAATACATCACCAAGAATGAGTATAGAACATTGAAATCTCATGCACGTCATCGAACACATAATTCATTTCATACGCCACTGTTGCCAGATTGTAATAGAAGTATAAAAGGTTGTGAAACATTTTGGATGCAGATTAAAGGTGAAATCAATATGACTATTCATCTTCATATTTGGCCTACTTATATTGTTCAAAAATATAACTATGCACTTAAAAATTCAACTATGATTAAAATTATTTTTCAGGTGAGTTCATCATTAAATAAGCAGTCCCTGGAATTAGCTATACGCGTGAATGTGAGTTTTGTTTATTTATATTTCTTTTTATCTATGAAGAGTGTAGATTTTTTATTAAAAATCACTTGTTAACAGTTTTTTTTTTTGTAGTAGGATTATTTATTTATCGGCAAGAAATGCTTTACCATCAGAAATATATGACTTTTAAGTGGTTTTATATGTTTTTTTTTATTGGACCAATAGATTTGATTAGAGTGATAGTTTTAATATCGCGGATTATTGAAGCTATGATGGCTTGTGTAAAAAAGAATAAATATTTTTTATTTTTGGAAGGTCAAGTCTGGACATGTAACAGAATTGTGAATCTCTTTACACAAAACAGCATTAATATTATACCTAATATTTTCATTGGCAATATTTCAAGTCTCCTGAAAAATTGTTATGAATCCCGATACTTACATATACAGGGCTTTTCACTTAAAACTCCGCACGTCAATATCTCGGAAACAAATAGGAATATTTGATTTCTGTAAAAAGTAGTCAATGTATGGGGTCGAGTGGTTATTTTTCACAATTAAAAAAATTCGACGCCTACCAAGGGTAAAGCGTCGCGACGCATCGAAAATATTAATCGATTGCAGGGACTTTGAAATTACGCGCATGCTAAAGTACATGTTATTTATAAACTTTTTTGTTATCAAGTCGAACTCATTTATTCTGCTCAGTTTTGAGATATACAGTGTGTCCAAGATAAGGATGTCTATCACGGGGATCTTGGAAACTGTGAGAGATACAAGGTCGGTTAAATGGAGGCAAAGTGGCATATTTTGATGCTTAACAAAATGCCGTTTCAAAAGCCAAGAAATTCCGACCAAGTCCGAAATTATCCGAAAAAAACCGAAATTTTTCAAAATTGTTTAAATTTTCTTACGACCACCTTTGAAGAGATATTTTGAAATGAATGGAACTTCTTCATTGCCACTTTTTGCCCTTTACAAGATAGCGTTATTAAATTGAAGAACCGACGTTTCGTCTATGAGCAGCCATCATCAACTTTGTTTGTTTAAATACGGTCCTGGATTTTTTATGACGGATTTTGAGGGCCTCTTATGTTCCTAAACCAAGAATGTATCGCAATTATTCAAAAAAATTATGTTGATGGATTTTTCCATAAGAAATCATGTGTTAGAGAGAGACAAAAAATACATTTTTAATAAGATGAAAAACAACCACCTCTTTTTCAATTAGTGCGATACCTCGTTGGTTTAGGAACATAAGAGGCTCTCAAAATCCGTAATAAAAAATCCAGGACCGTATTTAAAAAAACAAAGTTGATGATGGCTGCTCATAGACGAAACGTCGGTTCTTCAATTCAATAACGCTCTCTTGTAAAGGGCAAAAAGTGGCAATGAAAAGTTCCATTAATTTCAAAATATCTCTTCAAATGTGGTCAGAAAAAAATGAAAACAATTTTGAAAAATTCCGGTTTTTTCGGATAATTTCGGACTTAGTCGGAATTTCTTGACTTTTAGAACGACATTTTGTTAAGCAACTTTGCCTCCATTCAACAGACCTTGTATCTCTCACGGTTTTCAAGATACCCATGATAGACATCCTCATCTTATCTTGGACATTTTATAACTCAAAACTGAGTAGAATAAATGAGTTCGACTGAATAGCAAAAAAGTTTATAAATAACTCGTACTTTTGCATGCGCGTAATTTCAAAGTCCCTGCAATCGATTAGTATTTTCGATGCGTCGCGACGCCTCACTCTTGGTAGGCGTCGAATTTTTTCAATTGTGAAAAATAACTACTCGACCCCATACATTGACTACTTTTTACAGAAATCAAATATTCCTATTCGTTTCCGAGATATTGAAGTGCGGAGTTTTAAGTGAAAAACCCTGTATTAAAAAGTAGTTTTCCAAATTTATAAAATAAATTTTCCATCGTTATATGTTATATATATATATATATATATGTATATCGACTTCTTTAGGATTAAATTATCACTATGCAAGTACCGAAACATTCTAGGCCCAATGATCAACATCAACGATAGTTTTCAATTCAAAAATCAAAAGTACTTTCAAAGATGAAGAAGAACGATGATTTCCAGATTACAAAATTATCGATACCTACTCTTTAATCTCGCTTAACGATATTTTTGAATTCAAAGAACCATCGATATTCTGAACAATAATCAGTGAAAATCAACGATACATCTCATTTTGGGTGCTTCCGAACCAAAGTTCAACAATGTTAAATCAAATAAGCTGGAGGTCAACTTTCTTTTCAAAGTTAAAATGAATGTTTTAAAAAAAAAATTCAATAATAAATCAACGATAAATGCTCGGATAAATGCTTTCGATAACCAAGAAAACGATGGGTTCCTATTTGAGAAAAATCGATATTTATACATTTGAATATAAAGGGTCTTTTCACATCTGAAAACAAGCGATGGTTTAAAGTTTAAGAATAAATTGGAAATCAACGATGATTATTTTGGCGATGCTTCTCGATTTTATTTCAACGAAATCTTCAATCTAAGAAATCGATACCTTCAAAGCTGAAGATCAATTTTGATTTGAAAATCAAAAATAATTAACTTTTTATAATTTGAAGATCAACGATACATTTCGAATTCCAATTCAACAACTCTTTCAGTTTCATACGTTCAGAAATAAAAAAAGCGATCAATATCGTTTTGAATAACATCAGTTTTTATAAACTTGGGAAATCATCAGAACTATCATTCAACGATGATTTCAATAAAGAATGAGACGATACTTTAACAACTATTTCAACGATGTTTTCAAATTTGAAAATCAACGATACTTTTGAAAATAAAGACACGATAGTTCTAGCTTGTGGATTTATGAATCGACGAAACTTTTAAAGCTAAATATCAATGAAACTGAGGAATTCATTTCAAGTGAATAAACGATGTTTTCAATGTTAAAAATAAACGATGGATGCTTTTTAAATTAAAAAATCGGTGACAAATTTGAAACCATCTATGATACTTTCAAAAATAAAAAACGATTATTTAAAAAAACATTGATTTTTATACAGGGTGTTTCATTAATATTGCAAAAAAATTCAAGGTGAGTTTCCCCACTTAAAAATAATAAGAACACTTCATATAAAGGTGTGTCCGGAAATACTTCGTTACAGAGCTAGAGGGTGTTGAAGTTTCATTTTTATTTTTGTTTTTTCTAAATAATATTTGAACCAATGTCTATATTTCCATAAAAATCGGTATTTGAGGGTTTCTTTTCATGCGGAATTCGAATTTTATCTCAGTTTGGCTCTAACTTGTAGAGGGCGCCACCTACACTCATTTGTCCTGATATGTACAGCCATAACTTTTTTGGACGTAACCGTATGACATATTTGAGTAAAAAAACATATTTCTGCTTTATTTTTATGCAAAAAGGCGTACTTGATAGAAGTCGCTACGTGCCACCATTTTCGAGATATTTAGATTTGAAATAATGAATACATATGATAATGAAATTATGGCCGAGCATTGTGTTTCATTGATAGTGCCAAAAGTGCAGGATAAGTTTCCTCACTTGAAAATAAAAAGAAAATTTCATATAAAGATGTGTCCGGAAATGCTACGTTACAGAGCTACAGGGTGTTAAATTTATTATTTAATTTATTTTTTTTCCAGTTTTTTTATTTGTTTTTGTTTAAATAATATTTGCATGAAAGTTGTTGATAACATCACACACAAGTCGACTTTTATCTTTTTTATGGAAAATATGAAGCATTAATGCGTAATATGTTATCACTTCTAGCAGGTTACCTTCGCCATAGTTTCAAAATCCCATGTATTAATTATTTCAAATCCAAATATCTCGAAAATCGTTCCACGTAGCGACTTCTAACAAGTATAAAGGAGAAATATGTTTTTTCACTCAAATATGTCATACGGTTACTTCCAAAAAAGTTATGGCTGTACATGTCAGGACAAATGAGTGTAGGTGGCGCCCTCTACAAGTTAGAGTCAAACTGAGATAAAATTCGAATTCCGCATGAAAAGAAACCCTCAAATACCGATTTTTATGGAAATATAGACATTGGTTCAAATATTATTTAGAAATAAAAAAATAAATAAAAATAAAACTTCAACACCCTGTAGCTCTGTAACGAAGCATTTCCGGACACACCTTTATATAAAGTTTTCTTAATATTTTTAAGTGGGGAAAGTCACCCTGAATATTTTCGCAATATTAATGAAACACCCTGTATATTCGAAAATCAAGGATCCTTCCAAATCTAAAAAGTGATACTTTAACATTCAAGAATCAACGATACTTTTCAATATCAAGACAAAGGATAAATGGATGATGAATGATTCTAAATATTTTTTCAAGGAATACCTAACGATAAAAAAAAAATAGAAAACGATACTTTCCACGGAGAACGAAAATTGAAAACATTATTCATATTTTTTTAAATCCTGAATGTCAGGATAATTTTCCAATTATTCAACATCAGCGATCAATTTCAATGATGCTGTCAAAAACAATAAACCAACTATCAATCCAATAATAAAAATCGTTACTTTTTTAGATTCAAAACTTCCAGCAATACTATCAGAAATGAAAAAAAAAGGCGATTTACGAAAAACATCAGTATTCATAAATTTTAAACATCATCAGTTTCCCTAGACTTGAAATAGAACGATAATTCAACGATGATTTTAGTGAAAAACAACGATACTTATGGGTAACAGTGAACAATGATTGCACATTTGAAAAACAATTTCTATAGGTTGTAAAATAAAACTTCAAAAATCAAGGAAACTACCAATGATAAATAAATAATAAATAAATAAATGATCGTTTATTATTATTATTAAAATCCTGTAGCAGTACTGTAAAAAATAGTGATTATTTATAAAAAAACAATTAAAAAGACTATTGGTTTGAAGATTTCCAATATTTCCAAAATTGACTTGAACGTTGTTTTAAACAATCGCCATTAATTGAAGATAAACGTTGTTACCAATGCCAAAAATCAACAATGCTTCTTAAATTAAAAAAACAGTGACACTTTTGAAGAAAAAATCAACGATAATTCTAAAAATAAAAAAACATAGCTTTTTATAAATTCAAAACATCAACATTATCTTAAGACTTGAAATAGAACTGTAATTTAACGATGATTTATACAGTGCGGCTCTAAAAAGTCCCCCCCCCCTTTTACGATACTTTAATCGCTGTCGAAATACTACTTTTTAATGTAACTGACGTACTTTTAGTATTCAAGATGGCGACTGGGCGTCATTTTGCAACATTTTTTTAAATGTATAGGGGGGTCGTGTGACACCTCATTTTGAAGATCCTGATTAGTACTTCATAACCCTAGAATATTGAGTCGATATCTTCAAGTACTACAAAATGTCGGTACATTCAATTACTACATTGATGCATACATTTAAAAAAAAAAAACGTCAAATTCAATTCAAAAGATGCTGTAAATATTCTTGACATAAATTTTGGGTTGGGAATAAATGACAAAAATGTCAAAAAAGCATCTTTTGAATTGAACTTGACGAATTTTTTCAAAAAGTGTATGTATCAATGTAGTAATTAAATGTAGCGCCATTTTGAATCGGTTCAATATTCTAGGGTTATGAAGTATCAGGATATTCAAAATGAGAAGTCACACGACCCCCCTTTCTATCTGAAAAATTTGTTTCAAAATGGCGCCCAGCCGCCATCTTGAATACTAAAAGTACGTCAGTAACATCAAGAAGTGGTATTTCGACAGCAATTAAAGAATGCCAAGTTTCAAAATTTTTGGTGCACACATTAAAAAAAAAAGGGAGGGGGGACCTTTTAGAGCCGCACTGTATAACTTTTCCCCTAGAACTCGATTCTGCCTTTGGAATAAGTATACAGGGTCAGGTCAAAAAGTTATCGGACTCAACTTTTTTTTTTTTAAGTGCATAGTGTTTTATATTTTTGAAATGGTAAAAAAAAAGACAAATCTTATCGACTATAAATATACAGGGTGATATACTCTGAAAATATAAAAGATCGTTACTACACAATAAATCAATCATAACACATACATACGCTTGCTACTGATGTTAATCGTTTTGTTAATGCTCTGCATTTCGACGTGTGAATTGCAGCAATTTTTCCTAATTGCTACAATCTACCATTAGAAAACGCCCATTAGCTACTGAATCAATTTTACGATATACTTTTTAATTAGTTTGTTGAATTCTGACGTTGCCAAGCCTATCTTCGAAACTTAACCAAAAATGACATTGCATTGGAAAGGTTCTATGTACACCTGTGTCTATTGGGAAATCACTTTAATTTTTGCACTTTAAATGTGTTAATCATCAATCTTGAATTATTTAACAAATGATCTATGGTTTTGCTTTCACAATGCATGTAACCCAGTTTTCGGGAAAATTCATATTAGAATATGATGAAAGAAAGTGCCACGGCAAATTTTTACCACTGTACGGGTCACCTCATTTGAACACACTTGATTGATCAAAGTAATTATTTCAGATGTGACAATACTAAGAAAAAGTGCCATTATGGTGATTTGTGGACCGTTCAATAATAATTGTATTCAGCTATGAACACATATTATTTGAAACTGAAAACTGATAGGAAATTATGAGATGGCGCCAGCCAAACCATGCAACCAATGCAATTCCACAGTCTTTGATGATGCAAAATGTCATTTTTGGAGTAGTCAAGTATTTTTTTTACAGTCTCTGATGATGTAAAGTGTCATTTACCGGACTGTTTTTGAGTCCGGTAAATGATACTTTACACTACAGTATGAAATAAAATATATAACTAGAATCAGCTTTAAATTTTGAACTATGCATGACGAAATCAGAGTTTTAGTTAAAAACTCGAAACATCCAAACTTTCTTGGTCTTTTGAAACAAATTCATCAACCAAATTCAAACCGTGACTAATTGCACCAGAAACTCTCGATTGACAAAACAAACCAAATGAATTATCGGATTATTCATGCAGTACACGAGTTTACAGAATGTGGTGTACACAATTAGCTTGGCTGGTGCACGTTGGCTTTATAGTTTGGATTAGTAGACATGAATATTGAGTTGGGCGTTGATTTGATATGTCGTTTGGAAATTTGGATCTAAAATATAGTTTTTGACAGGGGTAAAACTTAGGAAAAAGGACACATAAAATTTCAAAGACCAGCATCGTGTCAAACTATATAAGGGTAGATCATTAACTACTAAATAGTCAGTGGGGTAGATCATTGACTATAAAAAAACATAGACCGAGCATAAGCAACCGTCATTCATAAATTCCTATGTTTGCGATCCAAAACACATTTAAAAGAGCTCACGAGTGGGACAAGGACCTTTATTCCATCTCTTTTCACATACATGGTCAAGGCAACAGCGCGAGGATAGAATAGGCGGAACCAAGCGAATCGATTAATGATGTTCATGGGCGGCGGTCGGGAGGTTGGGAATATTTCAAATTATTTGATTTTCTTTCGATTCATTGTTTTTATCTTAAATGAGAGTTACAGGGTTGAAAATAAAATGTTGAAAAATGGCGGAGGAATGTGGAATTGATTTTTCTTCAATGTTTTTTGCTCGCTTTGCTTTTATATTGCAAATAACATTTAAAATTTTTCAATCAGTGAGATTTGAAAATGTTCAAAGTTTGTAGTTATATAGTGTTATGGAACCAGGAATGCAAATATTTCCAAAAATACATAATACGCCACTGAAGTGAGAAGGAAGGAGGTCCTAGAATTTATTTTAAAATCAAGATGGCAGTATATTTACTGATGGAAAGAAAAGTCCTGGTTTTTATGGTCCAATTTACCACAAACTTGACCTTTCGCAACGTATTAATGTACAAATTATACCGTCAAATCACAAATAGTGTGAAAATCACACAGAAACAAGGCAAATTGAGCACTTAACACAAAGACAATATGAAAGGAACACCGTATAAGCTTGACAAGACTCAGCCAATATGACCATAGACGAAAAAACATGAAATCGATACGTAGTAAAAGCGACTGGCAGATCGCAAGTACAAGAAACCAGATGTTGTTGCCAAATTGTCGAGGCATTTTTGAAGGAGATGATAAGTTATTGTTAAATAAATCGTGCCAGAATGAAAAATGCATAGTTGGATGCCAAAAATATCGTTCTCGTTGTATCTTTAAATATGCAGTATTAGATAAGATTTGATTTTATCATGATTCTATCATGTTTTAGCTGTTGATAAATATGGAGAGTAAAATGGAGTAGTTAAAATTGGACACTTGGCAATGATGCTGGGGCAAAATATTAAGGGGCAGAGCCTTGTTGGATAAACTGTGGTGTGGGTGTAGAAAGAAATAGGTATATTTGTTTTGTTGAAGCTAATGTATGATCGCTCTCAGAAAAGACAAGCTAGGTCTATTTTTTTAAGGTCAATGGGGTTGATTGAAATCAACATCTCTTCCCAATGTTGCCAAACGCTAGAATGTCACATTATACTTATTTGACTTTGGGTACACTGTATCTTCACAGATGATATTTTTTTATCAAATGTGTCAAAGTCTCTGGAAAAAATATTTATTGAACCCTACGACCTACGACTATATAAAATAAAGTTGACACAATATTGCACCCTCAACGTCCTCAAGTTTTGAGGTTATAAAAACAGTTACCGGTATTTTCTTTGTGAAAAGAAGGACTTGAATCCTGATTTCTGCAACGCCCTGCAAACCGGTCACCACAAATACAGAAGAAGATTCACTGGATGAAATATCAAACAAGCAAGGATCAACCGCATCAAAACAAAGCATCCTCTATATTATTAATTACACTTTCAAATAGATAATGACATTAATGACTATTCTTATTTCCTATATTATTTTTTTTTAAAAAAGATCATAGTTAAAGCCGGTAATGTACAGTACAGTAGTACATGAATAGAGACTTCTTCTTATAGAAATGTGTGTGAATGCACCATGAGCACTGGAGAAAAAACCTTCTCTCGCCTCTATGGAGATGTTGAACTCAAACAAAGTCGTCCCTTGGTAATTCCTGTTTTTCAATATTCTAAAAAAAAATTGAAAACGCAACCTCAAAAATAATAAAATTTTTTGAAAATCATCCGTTCAAAAATCAAAATTGAGAGTTCTCACAAGTTTGAATCCTCAAAGATGACGAAAAAAATAAATTCCTAAAATGAAAAAAAATAACTAGAGAAATATAATAATAAAAGAAATATGAAACAGGAAAATTGAATCAGATGTTCTGGAAATCACCAAACAAATTGAGGCCATCGACAAGTCACTAAAAAATAGAGAAAACTATGTACCTTAAAAGTGAAAAACGAATTTTTAAAAAGAAGAAACAAGAAAGACACTCAAAAATCTCAAGGATGAAAAAAAAATCCATATTCTAAAAAGTTTAGAAGAGAACTGTAAACAAATCAGGGTTTCCCAGAATATCTGGGCAATAGCATAATATATTATAAAATGGCAATAGCAAAGTTTACCATTTAGAATAAATGCTTTTTTTCAAACACCCTGTATGATACAGGCTCGATAATATTTTTTACATCTTAAACTAGAAATAAAGTCTTATCTTTTTATCGACATCGATGAACAGAACCGTTTAAGGAAAATAAAATGTTTTGTTTTTTTTTTGCGTTGATTGTTATCTTCATAAAAATACATGTGGGAAAATTTTGTGTAGACAGTCTATTTTGTTCTAAACTTTTTAGAGTTGTTTTTTTTTCTTTTAAGTGTTTTTTACAACTTTTAGAAATTAAAACTGCTTCCGGAATATTCTCTACTTTTAAGAAAAATTATTTCGAGCTGTTTTCTCAGTCAGACCAATCTACACTACAATTTTGTTGGCTTCTGATTTTTTTATTTGTTTAACATAATTTCCATTTTATTTAGTGTTGGACATTTTCAAAATATATAGGTTTTTCTTTAATATCATATAGACTGCTTTTTCTTGTTGAAATTTGAAGGATACTTACAATACATGAAGACGTACATTTGTCTTGGAGTGAAACATATTTTCCTACTTTCACAATTGGCGTCCGTATAAGAATGACATTGACTATATGAATCCAAAAAAATGATACGCCACTGCTTTTTTTGAAAATAAACTTCATTTTTTGAATTGCTGTTTACTGCTGAGTAGAAGTGATTTTGTGACTTTTTTCGTTCTAGAGAAAAAATAAATATCATTTGTGTGTATACCGCTATGAGTATGATGATATCTTCATATAAAAGGAGTCATGAACTTTCGGGTTGAGGTTTATTCAAAGAAAAGTATTGGCATATCATTTTTTTCACTGGTAAAAGAAGAAAATTACTTTTCGCACCAGAAACAGTGTTTTTTTTATGACTTTCCAATAATAGATGTATTATACATCCACTGTCTATTGGTTAACGTAACTCGTTACTCATACCAGTGATTTTTTTTTCATCACTCAATTGTTTTCAACCAATGAAATGATCTAATCTCATTACCCCACTGTTTTGTAGCCAATCAGAACATTCGACAAAATGTCAACCTTCAAATCCATCATTTTGAAACAGCCCATTTGACCGTCCATACTTGTTTTATAGTCATTGTCACATTGTGTTAACAGCCTAACCTCACTTTAAGTAAACTAGTTCTCAAAAAGTGCCGTCCAAATGAAATTGAATTTTTCAAAGTTCGCTTCAATTATTGAATAATCATAGGAAAAGTATAGTATTCTACTCGCCGGAAATGGATATTATTCACTCAGATGATTACGCTACTCGCCTACGGCGCAAACTTCATCCTCGTGAGTAATATCCACCATTTCCCGCTCGTTGAATAAAATACTCTTTTCTATGACTATTCAATAATAGATGTATTATACATCCAGTTTCTATTGGTTAATGTAACTCGTTACTCTTAGTTTCTCATACCAGTGACATTTTTTTGATTACTCAATTGTTTTCAACGAATGAAATGATCTAATGTCATTACATCACTGTTTTAGAGCCAATCAGAAAATTCGACCAAATGTCAACCTTGAAATCCATCATTTAGAAACAGCCCATTTGTCCGTCCATATTTGTTTTATAGTCATTGTCACATTGTGTTAATAACCTAACCTGACTTTTAAGAACAGTGGTTGTCAAAAAGTGCCGTCGAAATGAAATTAGATATTGCAAAGTTCGAGCCGAATGTGATTGATTGAAATCGTTTATTTTCAGGGCACTCACCAAGGAACCATCCTATCAAATATTCATCAAATTACACTTGGTACTAAGCAAGCCATTAAAGAAGTGATTTTTCAATAGAACTTGTCATATTATTTTTTCAGGTTCTATCTGAAACTTTGTGAATGCGCAGAAATTGAAAATATTACCTATATTGTTCAACGAGTGGGTAATGGTGACTATTACCGTCAAATGGGGTTACTTGGGACATTGACAACGGTGGAAATCTTATGTTAAAGTCAAGGGCATAGAAAGCTTTGTTCTGGAGGGGGTGATGAAGTTTTGAACCCATTGTACAACAAAATTTTGACACATCGCAGAAAGCGAATTTAAATGTCGGAGCGAATCTTTACAATTTCAAATGATAGGAGATCTTAGGGTTGAAAACACTCAAGATGGATCGGATTATAATCAAGTTCTGGGGGGAGGAAGTAGTTATCCCCTCTACCCCACCCTTGGTTAAAGTCTAGTTCTAGGTATTTATAAGTTTGGATAAATGATTGAACTCGATGAATTGCATGGCTTTCAAAATATTATTTTTTTTAAAATTTTCGTTGGGTATGTCCTATATAACCCCACTTTGCTGGGTAACTTGGGACAGCACAACTTGTTTTTATTTTTTATTCTTGATATTATGTTTTTTTTCCTCATTCCTATCATTGGTTAACAACTAGACTCACAACTGAAGCCTAATTTGAATTCAGTTGGGTTATCTTTATGAAAGATATTGTAACTAATTTCGCTTTAGAAAACACTTATCCAGTTTTAATTTATTTATTAATAGTCACTACAGCACAACCACACATATTTTTGTTCACAATCGCAACTTATTTATGTTTTACGATTTATATTTCGCGGCCAATCAATAACTGAACTGAACTGGCGGCCCCGCAGTCGTATACAGTATCCCAGGCCCCTTCGCCGAAATTGCAAGGATATCCCAGATCATTCGAGAACTATCTATAAGCTTCCACCGCGTTCGCGCACCAACACAGTGGCTGAGATCCAGCAAAAATCGGCGACAAAATGATGTATCATCACATTATCAAGCCTTAAAGTCAAAGTTTGACGGTACTCACGAGGATAAAGTTTGCGCTCCTGGGTGAGTGATAGTCATTACACACGAGTAGAATACTATACTTTTTCTATGATTATTTTATAAATGAAGCTAACTATGCAATATTTGATTTCATTTGCCCGGCATTTTTGACAAATGTACTGTAGGATAAAGTGAGGTAAGGTTAACACAATGACTATAAAACAAGTATGGACGGTCAAACGGGCTATTTCAAAATGATCGATTTGAAGGTTGACATACATTATTATGTTGAGCTTGTCCTGACTGACTCATCAACGCCGAGCCAAAACTATGATAGATAGAGCCATTAAATTTAAAGAGATGTACTGCTGAATATTTCTAGGTGTGATGAGAAAGGAGTTTCCGGAAAAAGAGGGTGGGAAAAATCATATATTGATGAAAAATTATGTATTTTTGGTCACATCAACTTGAAACTTCATATTGATAATCTTGAATGAAATTGATTAGACACATGTTTCGTTATTTTTTGAAATTCAACCCCTAAGGGGATCAAAGTCGGGCTCAAAGGAGATAAGGTGAGAAAAATCATTAATTTATAAAAGATTATGTATTTTTGGTCTATCATCTTGAAACTTCGTATAAATAATATCAAATGAAATTAATTGAATACTTGAATAAATAATCTTGAATGAAATTGATTCGACACATGTTTCGTTATTTTGCGAAATTCAGCCCCTCAGGGGGTCAAATTCGGCTCAAAGGAGTGAGCAGAAAAAATCGATAATTGATGAAAACTTATGTATTATTGTTAACATCATGTTCAAACTTCATAATAACAATCTTGAATGAAATTGATTGAACACATGTATCGTTGTTTTTCAAAATTCAACCCCTAGGAGGGACAAAGTCGGGCTCAAAGGAGATGGGGTGGAAAACAACATTTGTTGACCTCGTTTTTCAGAACAAATTCGAGGGCAAGGTAAAATTACGTATTTTTGGTTACATCCTTATAGGGACGGAGGGGGTGGGGGTGTGGAAAATCATAGATCAATATAAAAAATTATTTCTGGTCACATCGACTTCAGACTTCATATAAATAATCTTGAATAAAATTGATCAAACACATGTTTCGTTATTTTTTGAATTTCAACCCCTAAGAAGGTAAACGGGGTAAGGGTGTGAGAAATCATGAATCAATGGAAAAAAAAATATTTTTGGTCACATCGACTTGTAACTTCATTATGGTGATCTTGGATTTAATTAATAAAACACGTGTTTCGTCGTGAAAATTATTAACAAAAAAAAATAAGTGAACAAGAAATGTTTCACGAGCCATTCTGTTTTCTTCGTCAGTGATTACGTACAACAGGTGATCAATCAACAACCACCAAAATGAAGAACCTTCAAAATTAACCAAAACTTAATCAAAACAAACCGTATGACCCACTGCACTACAGATTGCGTAATGCACCATGTTCATAAATTTGACACCGATTATTACTAACAATTAGTCACAATAAATTATTTGGTAATGCATTGTGCCAAGGGCCGGTAGTGAAACGAAACTATTCCAATCACTGATATATTATTGGTTCAGAGACACACCTGTAGCCTGAATTGGGCCGTGTTTGAAATAATAGGCAATTTGTCATTTTGCCGATTTATTGTAATTGACGGGCCAATTATGATCGATTCGATATTTTCCCATGGGCTATTTGATGTAGATCAACGTGATTGTGCGTTGACCATCGATAATATGGGAAATACGGATCATGTAATATGATTTATGGGTTTGTATTGGTCATTTACACTTTAGTATTAGTTAGTCCATTTAAATTATACAATAGTTTCAAAAGTATGACAAAATTGATTTATTATTATTATTAATATTGTTGGTCTCAAGAAATCTTAAATTTCAACCATTTTCTTTTGAAAAGTCAAGTTATGAATGGGACAAATTTTGAAATGTTTATTTTAATTATAAGGGCATATTACGGTAGTTTTTCGTGATAGAAAATGAAGAATTTTAATTAGCGATTTCGTATTACATAAATGAATACGCCATTGGATTTGGAGTGCTTCCAAATAGCTGTGACCAAAATTTCATTAAAATATAATCATTAACAACAAAGTTACGACAACTCAAAATTCATACATTTTCCAAGCCAACAGTCACAAAAATACACCCTGCATCAACAGTTGTCATGGAGATGGAGTCACTTCTTACCACTACTTAGGGACAATGTAAAATTGCCTATTTATCGGCACTATTTAATCACAGTTTGTTTGATTCTTTTGTATCATGGCTGCTTGAGCGTTGTAACGATAAAAGTGCCAGAGAAGTATTTAATGAAAGACACGCATATCGTCTTAACATTAGCTCCGGTACGTTGATTAAAATAAACAAAACTTGTTGTAAAACAAGTGCAGTATCAAAAATACTTTTGAAAAATTCACTGGTTCTTGATTGTAATGCAAATGTAATTCCGTAAATATCATCAAATGTTATGCTATTTTGAACATCTTGTTATTTAATTTGTAGTTTATTATTACAGGTAATAAAACAAATTCAATGTCCATGGCAACTGTTGATGTCTTTTGTGACCGTTAGCTTAGAGAATTTATGAATTTCGAGTCGTCGTAGCTTTGTTATTAATGAATAAATTTTGATGAAATTTTGGTAACAGCTATTTGAAGACACTCTGAATCCAGTGGCGTAGTGATTTATTTGATAAAAAAAGTAGACCTTCATGAGTTGACAATTGAAAAAAAAAATGGTTGAATTCGGTTAATAACGTACAATTTTACAGGGGTGTTTTTGTTTATCCCTTAAGTGATGGAATGGGGGTCGGGTGATACCTTATCTCCTTCAACCCTGATCACAACTGCCGAGTTTCAAGCCCCCGTTGTCATTTCTGTTGATATAACAGCTTGTCGATTTTTTTTTTCATTCAATAATTGATTACTCGCATCTTCAAAATAAGAGAATATGACGATGGAAGATCTTCAAGATCAGCTATTATACTCAATCCTTTTTAACCAGATTTTATTTCACCAAAAAAAAAATGGGGTGAAATATATCATCAATTTTTTTAACTCATTCTTCCAACTTTGACTACGTGATCAAATTTTTGAATACATTTGAATGTTGGGATCCTTAAGTTTAAGAGACTATTTCAACCCGTTTCGGAAATCATTATTCAAATCCATCCTCAGGTGTAGTGGGTTATTTTTGACTGATAAATAAAGGGCTGATTATGGAACACACTGTAAAATCATGTACATTATAGACTATTTTCCCCATTCATTATCTTGTGATGTTCTATTTCTTATTCTTTACTTGATTTCTGATGGTTGAAATTTCATGATTCAGTTTTATTTTTCAATCTTATTCTGTTTTCATTTTATTTTTATTAAATAGCTTTCTTCCGTCTGTCGTTGCTTCTTTTATTTTATTTTTTTTTTGTTTTGTGAATGCTTGTTGAATTTTAATATGTGGATCAAATGAGTAGGTATAGTTTTTTGATATATTATTTAATTCTATTTTTTTCAAGTCGTCTAAACAGTTTATGTCTTTTCCATTGTTTCTATATATTTGTTCCTGCCTTCCATCTTTTTCGAGATGTTTTTTTTTCAGTACTCTTTCCTTGACCACTATTCACTTTGACGATAAATTATATGTATTTATTGCTCCTTGTATTTTTCTTCTAATTCCTCGTGTTTAAACACAAACATCAACATGAATAAGACAATTTTTGGCATATTGTCACTTTGTCCCTGTTGACCATTGCTCTACATTCACACAATCAATATGCGCAAAAAAGAATAAACCATTCTGGTTTGAATTTTGAATGGGATGCTTTCATTTATTCAAACCCAACAACCAAACAAAATAAGCTTGAACGACGCTTGTCTGATCTGATGATGACACGAAATGTCGATAATCGCAAAGATGATGACGTCACAGGTTGTAATCAGGCCACGCCCCTTTTTCGAACCCTTTTGTTCATTTATTATATTGTGTGGAAAACGAATATTGAATGCATACAAATTGTCCATTGATCAAACAATGATTGTTTACCAAGATTCAATAGATCATCATAAAATAATAATTTTAATCACCGACTAACATCAATATTGAAACCATAATTATCACCTATAAAAGGCCATTAATATCAATCGGAATTATTCATTGATACAACACTATAATTAATTCGTAAAAGCCAAAAAGCTATTGTCATTGCATTTGCCATTGACCCTCTTCCGTCCGTCTTTATACAACACGCATATAATTAAAAAACAATCATCGGAAAATGATGATTCCATCAGCGTATTGAATCATCAATTCTGATGATCTTCATCCACGATTGATTTTTGTTTGATGGACGTGCTAGTTAAATCCGTATCGTGATTTGTCGAGATGAGAAGATTCTATTGTTTGCAAAAAATATGTGGAAATTGAATTTTTCAATGGATTTCCTGGATGCAATGACGAATAATGATTAATCGGCTATTCATTGCATTGAAAAGCCATTTCGTAATGCAACTATTATCAATTATCCAAGGATTGTTCAATTAAAATATATTTAGATAGTGCAAGATACTTCCTATTCCATAGATTTCCTTTAATAAATTTGCATCCAAATAAGTCAAAGTTATGAAAATCGCATGGAGATCAGTCGGGTCGGCGAGGTGGATGCTTCCATCTTATTTTTTTGTAGTCAGTCTTATGAGAGCAAATCATTTATTTTAAGGTTAAGGACAAAATTTAAAAAAATCATCTTCAACTTTGAGCTGTAAAAACTAAATAATGAAAACATATAGTACATTTTGTATCAAGGGCGGAAAGTAGATGATTTTGACGAGTGTATAAGTAGCAGCACGACCGAAGCGAGGGCAGATATTAGCCGAGTCAAAATCATCTTTCGTCCGTGGTGCAAACAATGCTTTTTGTACAACCAGTTTGTAATCATTTAAAAAAGAATAATTACGAAAATCAAAAATAAATAATCGATACACTGCACTACACTGCTGACAAGTCAGACAACTGACAAGTGACAACTGTCAATCATAGTTACAATATAGGTGTGTTCCCGTATTCTTTTGTGGTGCGGATTCATTGCCACCGAGATTGTCACGTGATAAATTCCTGCTAGTATGCTGGACTGTCACGTGGTTATTATATTCAGAGGCGTTGGGATCCAAGGAACCGTTGCTAAGCGACCTACTTTTGCGCCCGCGGGCGCGAAAGTACTTTTAGGCCCGGCTGCCAAAATTAGCGACTTTCCGCCTGCTCTGCATGCATTGAAAAGTGAACTTTACGTGTAGGTTGTACAAAAAAACATTTTTTTATTATGATAAAGCTTACTGGACATAAAAAAAATAAAAAAATGATCCTCAACTTTGGGGAACTAAATAATAATAAACTTGAGGTGCTGGAAGGTTGAAATTTGCAGGAGACCTTGCATTTTTGATTTCCAATAAGTTTATTGAATTGATGTTTGTAATTTTTTCATTTATTATACAGTTTGTTGGAAATGAAAAAAAATAAAATAAAAATGTATTCTTAATCCTTAATTTTCCTGAACTTGAAGGTTTGGGGGGTTGAGATTTGCAGGAGACACTCTTTATGCCTTTAATTTATAATTTTCAGTATGTTTATGGCATTTCAATTTTTCATTTTTCTTTGTTGGAGTTTGTTGGACATAAAAAAAAATGAAATAATCATCCTCAAGTTTGAGGGGCTGTAAAAACTACACTGGAGAGGTTGGATAGTTGAGATTTGCAGGAAAGTCTCCTTAAACTTTTTATTTATAATAAAATTTTCCATCTATTTCAAATTTTGTTGGTAATTAAAAAAAATATAGAAAATCATTTTCAACCTTGGAGGACTGTAAAAACTAAACTTGTTGCTGGACAGTGAAAATTTGCAGGAGACACTTTTTATACCTTAAGTTTATAACTCCTGTTGTGCTTATTGTACTGACAGTTCTACTTTTTGATTTATTATAAAGTTTGTTGAACATTGAAAAAAAAATTAAGAATCATCTTCAATTTTGGAGGGCTGTAAAAATTAAACTTGAGGGGTTGAAGGGTTGAAATTTGCAGGAGACATTCTTTATACTCTTCTATGAAGTGTCCCAGGTGATCTGGAAAGCTGAAACTAACACGATTCACTCCTCAAAAACTTTTTCTTAGTTTTGAATCCCAGACCTTAACTAGATTACAGAAAAATTCAAATTTTAAAGAAAACCCAGCCCTGACAACTATTTTCTCTTCCAAATTGCGTCATTTATTGTTTTATCGATAAAACAATGACAAGAAAGTGTGTAGTGTGTGGCCAGGAAGCAAAACCAGGCGGACATTTTATCATTTCAACGGTAAGTGGACAAAAAAAATTGGCAACCCTGTAATTGATCAAGGGTAGGACGATGGAGGGATATTAAAAAAAAATCATCTAAAACCCTATGCAAAAATTACTAGGAAAAGTTAAAGCTGTTAAAATATTCTAAAACGTGTTAAAATACCTCCATTGGCAAAAAAAGTCAAGAAGATTGATAAAATGTACTTAAAAGGGTGAATAAAAACCCTTCAAAGGACAAAAAAGGCATACAATTTACAAAAAACATGAAAATAACCACTTTGATGTCAATTCAAAAGCGAAAAAAGAACTGAAAAGGTATGATATCCCCAAACAAAAAAAAATATATATGTAGTTACAACTTTAAAAGGGCTAAAATACTCCTTCCCTCCACCGAAAAGGCCAAAAAAGTGATAAGTGAAACAATAGAAAGAGTTGAATCCTTCTATGGTGAATAAAAATACTACCTTTGAATAATAAAGGCAACAAGTGATAAAATGTATTCAAAAAAGTGAATAGAATCCTTCAAATGACAAAAAAGACTTGAAAAATGCATAAAATTTCACAAAAATAGGTAAAAAGCCACTTTAATGCCCTTTAAAGAGCGAAACAAAAACTAAAAAGAGATACAAATGAGAAACTTAAACAAAAAAATCACAATTAAACGTTCTCAAAAGTTCAAAAACAATGCCTTTTGAAAGAAAAGGACTAAAAAGTGATGAAAAGGTGAACAAAAACCCTTCAAACGATGAAAAATGCTTCAAGAATGATTGATAAAATTGAAAAAAAAAGAAAAATGAAAAAAGCTACTTTGATGCCCGTTAAAAAGCAGAAAAAAAACATGTAAAAAGGGATAAAAACTGAAAAAAAAAATCAAAAAAGTTCGACAAGCTGTAAAAATACTTCATTTGGAAAGAGAAGGCCAAAATAGTTATAAAATGTATAAAGAAATCCTTTCACAACATGAAGAAGGCATAAAAAATGAATAAAATTCCCAAAAAACAAAAAAAAGTCACTAAGAAAGCAGAGAAAACCTAAAAAGGGATGAAAATCCTTAACAACAAAGACTGTTTAAAAACTATAAAAAACACCCCTTTTGAAAAAAATGACCAAAAAGTGATAAAAAGATTAGTAAAAACATTTTAAATGATGGAAAAAGCATCAAAAATCAATAACATTGCCAAAACACAAGAAAAACGGGCTGTAATGCCCGTTTAAAATGTGTAAAAACTAAAAAATCAATTGGAAAGAGTTAAAACTGTTTAAACGATTTGAAACAGTTGTAAAGGAAATAAACCATAACAGTGAATGAAATCATCAAAAAAACGCAATAATATCCCTTAAAAAGCGAAAAAAATACCTATAAAAGAGAAAACCCTTCAAAAAACAGAAATAGATCGAGTTTTAGGTATTTTGTTAAAACCCAAAAATTTTTAAAAAGACCAAATTTATGGGTTTTTTGCTATCTTTTGTGATAAATTGGATATTTGGATTTTTGACTATTAATATTTGACTGATTTTGGAGTCTTGAAAAAATTGTAAACTTGGTTAAATTATAGATTCTCTTGAGTTTATTTTGAATGTGGATTTTTTGTTTGTGCACAATTTTGAAAATCAGTTATGGCTCGGCTTCAAAATTTTCTGATTCTGATTCAATAATGCTTTTTGCTATTTCTGTAATCTTTGATGAAGCATTTTGAAATTTCCAAATTGATATCAAATTCTGTAAAAGTAGACCAAAAGCCAAACCTCTAATTGAATCTCGGACTTTCAGTTAAAGTGTTAACAACCAATATATTACACAACTAAATCCTTCTAATTGATAGCATCTGTATTTTATTTTTGACGGCTAAATCGTGACCATACTCTTTTCAAAACCACTATCACGTGATTTATTACACACCGTTAACTCACAAAAGAAATTATCCATGGCGATTATTTAAGTCCTTCACCCAAAACTGAACAAAAATGTGATAATCGATATGTTCGTACCCAAAATTCGTGTCTATTGTGGACCACATTAATGAACGTTGTAACGGGTATTGATTATGTGAAGAACCTTGACGTGTTTGTTTGAGTTTTTGCCAAGACCTCAAAGAAATATTTCTGTGGCAGGATATCTTGAGATCTCTTGATATAAATTAACCAGCATCAAACAAGAGCTGTCGAGGATAACCAATATAAATTTAACAATAATGATTAATGACAAGATCAACAGCAAAAGGAGACTGATATCTCTAAAGTAAAAGATCCTAGAAGTAAGAGATCCTAGAAAGTGGGGACTTCTTTTTTTCATCTTGACAAATCGTGACCGAATCAATTTTTTAAAACTTTTTCACTACATATAGAGATTTGGCACTCAATTTTTTCAAATGTCAAAATGGCAAAAAGAAATGTTTTACATCGCAAATTTAGGAATGCTGCAAAAACATGGAAAAATCTGAAATATCGAAAACGAAATAGTACTTTACCTAACAAGTGCGGAAAGTGCCACTTTCGCTTCGCGTCGCTCGGCCAGCAATCAAGTGCGGAAAAGTCACTTCACGCGCGTGTTAGTTACAATATATATTTTTTTTAATGTACATTACTTTTTACTGGATAAACCGATTTTGATGATTCTTGTATCATTTTGTTGGGGAGATGATCTTTGTTTCCCTGGAATTTTATGATTTTTTTAATATCTTGAAACTTTGACAAAATTCATAATATAATAATAATAATATAATAATAACGCCAAAACTTTCGAAAAAACTTACCGATTTAAATGAGTCTTGCATAATTTTAAGGGAAGTTTATTCTAGTTTTTTCATGAGTTTTTCGATTCTACAGATTTTTGATTTTGACAATCAACAACACATTTTTCATTAAATGTACTGGTAAATTTGGCACTTTAATTTGAAGAGACTTTCACTTTCACAAAATGGTATAACTTTTCACTGGATGAACCGATTTTGTTGAATCGTGCCCCACTTTGTTGAGTTTTTTGATCTATGTTCTTCAATAATTTTATTTTGTTTGTTTATCTTGAAATCTTGACGATATCGAAGATATTCGATTTTACTCAAATTATTTAAAACGCTAATTACTTTTAAAAAGATTAGCCGATTTGATGAATCTTGCGTCATTTTGTACTATTTTGTAGAGAATTTGAACTTTTTTCTTTGTGTTTTTTTGTGATTCTTTTATTCCTGCATTTCTTTTATGGCTTGACATTTTGATTTTTGAACATTTCCAATTCCAATAATTTTTTTGAATTTAGCATAATCCAGCATTTAAAATTTTATAAAATATTTAAAAAAATGCGAAAAATCATGTAACAAGAAACACATGAAACCTAAAAAGATTTTACAAAACACAGAAATACCAAAGATGCTAATACGACTTAATAAGAATATTAAAAAATATAAAGATTTAAAAAATCGTTGAAGCCGAGTTAAAACTCCCTTAAATCTGAAAAAAGTTTAAAAAAATTTTGGAAAACTTCAAAAACAGCTGAACAATCCCAAAATAAAGCGCCTCTAACAATTTTCGAAAATAAACAATTAGACAAATTTGAAAATACCTGAAAATATATAAAAATCACAGCTGCATGTCCCTGAGAACTTTGATAAATAGAGATAAACAAATCCCAAAAAAATAAGAAAAACTTCAAAGGCAACTAAACATGATCGAAAATAAAAGTGAACCAAATAAACAGAATTATTAAAGTTTAAAACACACTTATCAACTAGTAGATAAGAAAGAAAAATTAAAACAACCGAATTGAAACCGTAAAAAAAGCGAAAGTGGGTACAAAATTTCCTTTGAAATAAAGGAAATTTATAAATATAAAGAATATTTGAATACATAAGATAAAATCAAGTCGAACTTTCTATACCAAAAAAATGAGGATTAGATGATAGTGACATTTTTATTTATTCTATTCAGCTGCGCGTCAGACTCAGGTATCAACGCCAAATTATACTATTTAGTTACCTCTACCCAAGAGAGAATCGTGAGCACTTGACCGTCAGCGACGATCTGTACAATCTCAGCCAAGACTTCCTTCCGTTCCGTACCTCCGTTTGCGACCTTTTTTAACTTTCGTCAACAAGGTAAGACTCTTCGCCGGCTTTAGATCCGAAATTATCTCAACTTCATCGCGTAACTTTCTGTTTATCAGCAGGGTAGGGTAAAATTCCGATTTCCAATTTTTGATTATTCCTGATGATAGTTGAACGACGCTGTGAGCAAAGGACATTCATCCTTTGAGGTGCTAGCTATGTTAGGTAAGGCGTCAACTAATGCTTAAAAAAACTAAGCGTTGAAACAGACGGTTGAAGGTCATTCAAGGTCCCCAATCAAGTTTGTGTGCGCATAATTTGTCAATGAAGATGTTCCAGAATCTGGAAATGAGGTAAACATTACGATTTATACAGATTGTTTTCATGGAAAATGTCTAAAATATTTTGTTCGAACAAACCAAAGGCTCCAAATGAAATTTTAACATGTATTCAACATTCTGGATTGAGCGGAACAGTCTCAAAAGCAAGGACCTTAAGAAAATCAGTTCATCGATGAAGTCTGATTACTGATAATTGATCCATAACTATTAAGACAATTTGAGGATTCTTAAATATGTTCCAGAGCCTGGAAATAAGATCGAGATGAAGAGTTTCGCAGATTTTTTTCATTTAAGTTGGCTAAAATTTGTCGTTTGATCAAACCATGTGCTCCAAATAAACTTTTCTCCTCCACAACAGCAAACTAAAACAAACTCATGTTTTCTGGATACACTCTAAAAACAGATAGTATCAAAATTATCAGGAGACTTCCAAAAAAAGTTTTTCAGGTCCACATATTAGATGATTTATCAATCAAGGTAAATTAGAATTTGTCACGTCCTTCCAGAGTCTGGAAATGGGGTGAAAGTCAAAGTTTTTGTAAATTTCCTTGATGAAAAAAAAGATGCAGGATAAATTCGATACAAACAAGATCTTGACAGTTTCTGCAATTCTATGAGACGAAATTTTGATATAGTGACATCTGAAAATGTCAAAATGACAGCTGTGTGCCAATGAACAAGCTCATTTATACACTCCGCCCCCTAGCTCAGGTTGAATCACATCAGCCTCCCATCATGGTCATAATTCGTCAATATAATTATCATCATTAATAACAATATTATCACTTATAATCTCCCTGGAGCTCGAATTATTTCCGGAAATTTTGTCGAGTTGCGATTTTTTTGAAAATGTTCTTGAAAAATTCGCAACGAGAACAAATTTCCGGATTTTTGATTCGAGCTCGCGGGAGATTCGGCAAGAAAATTTCATGCCAAAACTGATCATTGGAAAAAACATAACCCAGGACTCACCTCGCATTTAGTGGAAGAAACCAACGGCTCCTTACTCTACTCGCCATTGAGGAAGAAAGAAGGGAATCAGGATTTTATAAAACATTTGGAAGTTATAACCAATCTTGTCCATAATTGATAACATTGCAACTTTGTATTGGAAGTTGAAAATAAATCATTTATCAAAAATATTTGTCATTGTTTTTAACAGCTGTCAAGCACTCGCGGCTGATGGATGTAGCTCCCATGCACCAACCACAGTGTTGCCGTTTGCCTTATCTCTGTCTGTGAAAGTTGGGTTGGGTTGGGATTGTTAGGGAGAGTGGGGACGGCAACACTGTAATCATATGGGAGCTACATGCAAAGATGCAAAGCCAGGGAGATTTCCACTTATTAATCTTTCAGTCACGTGATTATGAGCAGGGTGATTTCCGATAAAATTAGGTCGTTGCCATAGCAACATAATTAAATGCAAGCCTATGATTGGTTAGAATTGAATGGTAGGAAATTTTCATCTCATTCATTCTTCGACGATTAGCTAGTGTCACCTGAAATAAGTAGAGGCTTTCCCAGACGCCCAACTGCCGCTAAACAGTTGGCATCTCAACGAATTCAGCGAGGAGGGTCTGCATATCACTCTCGAGCTTATTCGTGTCAATCAAGCAGTATGTGAGATCCTCCACTTACACGTCCACAATCTCGAAGGCAGAGGATTTTCCAGCCCTTCGGCTAATCAGACCACACAGACCGCTTCAGGTCACACATACCACTACTATCGCCCAATAACACGTGGGCCCTCCTCACAATCACAAAACTACTCATCATCAACCTTTCTAAAAAACCCCAAAACACACACTGACACTTATTCAGTCAGTAAAACTACCAACAACCTATGGCAACACCACAATGTTGCCAAGAGCTTAATATTTGACAAAACCTCATGTTTGTTATCATGCCCTGCGACCTGTCTAATGCTATACCGAGTTCTTTGATGATGGTAAGGAAAATAAAGAAATATATTCACATCACAAGGGTTTGATTCGAAGAAATATGGATATAATGAAAATTCAATCAACCTGATTTTACAAGTAATAGCTCATCCTCTTAGTTTGGAGAAGTCAACTCTTGCGGGTAAGTATTAGTTAAGTAACGAAAATAAAAAAAATATATTTATAATCATAATAGCAGATGCTTGAACTCGGCAGTTGTAATCAGGGTCAAAGGACCTTCAAAATAAGGTATCACTCGACCCACCTTTCTATTTGATTTTTTCATTCGAAATGGCGTCATTTTGACATTTTCAGCTGTCACTACTATGTCAGAAAATGCAAAACGTCCTCACATAATATGGTGTGTCCAAATTTTGTTCTCATATATCTAACGGTTCAAAAGTTAAAAAGTTGAGCCGCACTGTATAATCAAAAATCACCAAAGCAGACTATAAAGAAGAATCACTAAGAAACGTACAAAACCCTATAAGCAACCGAGATATTCAAATTGAAAAATTCCAAAACGGTTCTCGAGATACAGACGAAATTTTGAAAACGCCATAACTCGGTTATTAATTGACGGATTTTGATGCGAAAAAAGCAATTAAAAAAAAAATCATCCTCTTTCTGGCTAGGGTTACTAAAATTGTTAATAACAATCAACATGCATATTCATAAAATAAAAAATAACGAAAGCAAGCTATAAAAAATAAACACAAAGAAACCTACAAAATCCTTGTTTGCGCATCAAAGTCGAATAAACGACCGAGATATTTAAACTCAAAAATTCCAAAAACCGTTCCTGAGATAAAGACGAAATTTTCAAAACGTTCTAGATCAGTTATTTTTTTACGCTAAAACAAGCATTTTTAAGGAAATTTCATCATCTATCCAGATAAATATACAGGGTGTTTCATTAATATTGCGAAAAAATTCAGGGTGAGTTTCCACACTTGAAAATAATAAGAAAACTTCATATAAAGGTGTGTCCGGAAATGCTTCGTTACAGAGCTACAGGGTGTTGAAGTTTTATTTTTATTTTTGTTTTTTCTAAATAATATTTGAACCAATGTCTATATTTTCATAAAAATCGATTTTTGAGGGTTTCTTTTTATGCGGAATTCGAATTTTATCTCAGTTTGGCTCTAACTTGTAGAGGGCGCCACCTACACTCATTTGTCCTGACATGTACAGCCATAACTTTTTTGGACGTAACCGTATGACAAATTTGAGTGAAAAAACATATTTATCCTTTATTTTTATGCAAAAAAGGCATACCTGTTTGAAGTCGCTACGTCGAACCATTTTCGAGATATTTGGATTTGAAATAATTAATACATGGGATTTTGAAATTATCGCGAAGGTAACCTGCTAGAAGTTAAAACATATTACGCATTAATGCTTCATATTTTCAGTGAAAAAGATGAAAGTCGACTTGTGTGTGATGTTATCAACAACTTTCATTCAAATATTATTTAAACAAAAACAAATAAAAAAACTGAAATAGAATAAATGAAATAATAACTTTAACACCCTGTAGCTCTGCAACGAAGCATTTCCGGACACATCTTTATATGAAATTTTCTTTTTATTTTTAAGTGAGGAAACTGATCCTGTATTTTTGGCACTATCAATGAAACACAATACTCGGCCATAATTTCATTATCATATGTATTCATTATTTCAAATCTAAATATCTCGAAAATGGTGGCACGTAGCGACTTCTAACAGGTATGCCTTTTTTGCATAAAAATAAAGGAAAAATATGTTTTTTCACTCAAATATGTCATACGGCTACGTCCAAAAAAGTTATGACTGTACATGTCAGGACAAATGAGTGTAGGTGGCGCCCTCTACAAGTTAGAGCCAAACTGAGATAAAATTCGAATTCCGCATAAAAAGAAACCCTCAAATACCGATTTTTATGGAAATATAGACATTGGTTCAAATATTATTTGAAAAAATAAAAATAAAACTTCAACACCCTGTAGCTCTGTAACGAAGCATTTCCGGACACACCTTTATATGAAGTTTTCTTATTATTTTTAAGTGGGGAAACTCACCCTGAATTTTTTCGCAATATTAATGAAACACCCTGTATTATATAGATATATATGACGGTTGAAAACACTGATTACAATACCGATGTCGGTTTTCTGAAACTTCCATTCAATATTTTGACCAATCAATGATTTTATTACACAATATATGTGTGAAAACTTAAAAAATCCTTGACTGCATTTAAACGAAAACAAGTGTGCAAATCCTTTCATGTATCGAATAAGATCAACAGTGTTTCCTTGATCGTTTACATACTATATTAATTACATTAATAATAAAATTGTGTCAGCCGCTTTTTTACGATTCCTAACAACATGTTTTGTGTGTTATTCGATCGATGAAAACCGAACATAGTAAGCGAGAAATGTTACGACCATTGCCCAATGGTCAACTTTTCAAAAAGCTCCATTTTAGCTTTATTTATTGGCTTAGTTCGTTTGTACGCGTACGATTCTTATGAATGTTGTTATGGAGAAGGAAATAGATTAGAACTCGGCTATTTACTGACATTAAGATTTTTTATCTGTTGTAAGAATTTAGGTGTATTGGCTTTGGGAAATACAATAATTTATTTTAAGTTACTTTAACGGCATTAAATGTATTTTGTATTCAAATTTGTGAATTTTTAAAAGGAATTGACGTTTCTGATTTGATCGTTGCTGAAATTATAGAGCACCTTAAAAGCAAACATTAGTGAACTGATTATAGAGGTGGAACTAAGTAATGGATAAATGGAAAAAATGTCGAAGAATGTAACGATTTGAATTGTATACCATTTTCTGGAATAATTTTATTTTGTTCTACCATATTCATGGAAATTATGACGTCATTGATATTTTTTTAATGACAGTGACTGACATAGCTATATTTCCTTCCCTTGTAATTGGACGTCATTTTGAAAAAAAACTGGCTTATTGCTTGAAAAAACAAATGAAAATGATCAAAACTTTTTTAATATCTAACCGATTTTTGAAATAAATAAAAATCAAATTAAAGGTGAGGCTTTCTAGAATCACCCTGTATATTCAAAGTTCCCCTACTCTCTCTCAAAAATATTAAACAGGGTGTGAAATGTGGGAGATCTCTGGGATTCAGATAGAACAATGAAAAATAAGATGACAAGTTCCCGTGAACTTTTTTCCTATAGAGGAAATACGGGCCCCAAAGGGACGCCACTGGAAATCAATTTTTCTTGAATAACTTCTTAATCACCTGATATAATTTGATGAAAATTTTATATGATAAACAGTAAACATTACCTCTCAAAATACTGCCTTCAAAACATAATTAGCTTGTTTAGTTTACAAGGGGTGGACTAGGTTGTACATTTTAATTCTTAAATTTTCAACACCCTGTATGATAAAGAATTAAAAAAAAAAAAATAAGTCTGAACCTGAGGCTACAAAAATGTACTCCTGTTCATTAACGATAAAATGAATAGTTTTCGATAAAAAACATATTTTTATTGAAAAGACCATCGAAAATAGCCATACAGTGCTGTCCTTGACGAAATTTTTTCAAAAAATTTAAACACATCCCTCGAAATTTGTATGAAAATTATTCAGAAAAAACAAAGCAAAATTCAAAAACATTTTTTTGAATAATTTCGTCAAGGGCAACATGGCTTTTTTCGAGGTTTTTTTCAATAGAAATATGTTTTTTTTTCTCGAAAAGGGTTCATTTTATCCATTATGAACAGGGGTACATTTTTCCAGCCTAAGGTTCAGGCTATCTAAATTTATTTTTCGAGTCCTTATCATACAGGGTCATGAAAATCAAAGCATTGAAATGAACAACCTACTCCGCCCCTGGTAAAGTTAACAAGTTAATTATGTTTTAAGGGCAGTATTTTGGGAGGTTATGTTTACTGTTCATCATATTAAATTTTCATCAAATTAAAAAGTGATTCAAGAAAAATTGATTTCCAGTGCCGTCCTTTCGGACAGGAAAAAGTATCTGAATCCAAGAGATCCCCCACATTTTTTCGGTCACCCTGTATACGGGAACTAGTCACTTCCCATCAAATGACCCATGACAATGTTCATATACAGGGTGTTTAGACAAATACACGTTTAATTCGTCTTCAGTCTTTGATAAAGATCATTATTATTATTATATTTATACAAAATAAACCTAAATAAAGTCAAACAAAAACCCAAATAAACTGAATAAGATCTAAACAAACCTTGATGAACCCAAAAACAAATAAAAAAACGTAGCCGATTATAAAAGAGAAAAAATGCATTGAATTGATCAACTTCACTTGAAACGGTAAGACTAAATTGAAAAAAAATAAATAAAAATAAAAATAGAATCCAAAATATAGCAAATTTGCACTTGTTTGATGGAGTCAAGCGCTTTTTAATCACTTTTTAGGCGTCTTATATAAAAAATAATAGGCTATCAAATTCCATGCATCATATTACTACATAAAATTATTAGTTTCATGACAATAATAGTTATGGTTTGGATTTTTTTTTACATTCCTCCTCCTCCAACGTTTCTCAACAAAATCTTGATAACTCCAAGCGTAAACCAAGGGAACTTTCGGAGATTGAAATAGACAAAACCAATATGATGATAAATATGAAAGAATTTGACACTAAAAATACAGGGTGTCCCGTTAAAAAAATACAAACTTTGTGCTGTAACTCATAAACGATGTCCCAATTTTATTCTACGCAAAAATATCTATTCGAGCAAAATGGGAAAACATTATAAAAGTACATTTGGAGCCCTTGGTTTGATTAAACGACAGATTTAAGCCAACTTTTATGGAAAACATTTGAGAAAATCGTCATGTTAACCTCATTTTCAGATCCTGGAACATCTTTTAGATTAATTAGATCCATCAAGTTAAATGAATTATGAGTAATCAGAAACCTTCAATGACTTTTGACCGTCATTGTTTTCTCATTCTACCAAAATTTTTTTAAATGTAAAAGATTAATTCAGCAGTTATGTCAGAAAATATAAAATTTCCTAACAGCCCATTATTGTAACCTTGATTATGTGGATCAGTCGGTATCTTCGCTGATTTACTTTTACTCTCCGCAACTCGTTCACTGTTACATTTACTTGGGTGTCAAGAACAAGTACTTGATTTTAATAATGAGATGGTTTTCGTCATTATTTTTGTTCACAATCTGTCTCCAAAACCGCAACAAAAATCTTGATTCATATCTGTCTAATGTTCACAATAAAGACGCATTGACACAAAAGAATGGCCAAGATTTATGTCACTACATTTACATGCTCACGTTCAGCTAATAAAAGCGTTCTTATGAGGAAAAGCCTCATCACTTGGAGCGCAATAGCATTACAAAATAACACTTCATCTGACCTATTATTCTACAATAGGAAACATCGAGATTAATCTTTGAATGTAGAAGATCGCCATAAGTGGCCTTAGAGCATGCATGGTTGAACACTATGGTGAAAGTGAAGAATTAAGTTCTTTGTGGCATCTTTAGTTTAGTGGCGTCTGTAATGATTTTGTTGATACAGAGTCGGTGTCATATATTATTTTCAATGACCTAGTGAGGGACCTATTGACCTGTTGAGGGAGAAGTACCACAAGGGTCAGTGATGGGTCCTACACTATGGAACATGATGATTTATGATGACCTGATGAGAAACGAAGTTTCGCAGGGAATGGAGCTCATCTGTTACGCTACACACCTAAGCTTCCCGGAAAATTCGTCAATCCTACTATCCTACAAGATCAAGATTCAGAACTATGTCTTCATACTAGTCGAAAATAGCATCAAACCAGAACACCAGGTCCTGTTCTTGGGTATGAGTATAGACAAGGAACTCATATTTGGCACGCACGTCGGGGCTTGTGAGAAGCTCAAGAAAACTACCAAGTGCACTATCCTGCCGAGCGATCACAGAACCACGTCATCGGAAGCCATCTTGGTGATATCGGGACATCCCACTTCACTCGTTTGCACAAGAAGTTCTCTAATTATTTGACAGTGACAGTAGTACATCCGTACAGAAAAGAAAACTAAAAAGTCTATAGAACTTTGGACTAGATTTCTACAGCACCACCTGATGGTGCAATGCCTGCCCTTTTATGTTCTATCTAAAAAGGATAGGGAAGAGACGGAGCTCTGCCCCGAGAAGGAAGAAGATCCGTAACATTCCGAGGAACTCCTCCAATATCCTGTGTACGTCTGATTAGATGCACTCATGAGACGGAAGTGACCGTAAACAACACCTTAGGAGTAGGGGCAGGGTTTAACTTCCACACCCTTGGGTCCAGGGTTTTGAGTGAATGAAAGGTGCTCCTGGACACCTCCCAGTAATCTTGAACTGCTACTGGAAAACTCCGTATACCTCCCAGTCTCTTTGATGGTCAGAGACCACTTTGGCCAGGTGTCGGTTGATGGTCCTGTTCATTCGCTCCAGCATGCTATCCGATTGTGGGTGCAGCTCTGCTGTTTTTGTCTTCTTAATCTTCAAGCCTTCACAAACATTCTGGAACAAGGCCGATTCAAAGTTTCTCCCCTGTTTCGAATACAGCTCCAATGAAACACCAAAACGGCAGATCCATTCCTTAACCAGTACATCAGCAAGGCATACAAAGATGTATTTGTTTCCTTTGCTTGACTCGGGAAATGGTCCGGGAACATCTATGGCGATCCTCTCGAACAGGCTTTCAACATTGTACTGGCGCCTAGGAGCTTTTGGGCGTTTCTGTGGTACTGTGGTCCATTACTTGCAGCACAAACGGCACATTTGCTGCACCACTTCCACACGTCGGTCTGGCAATTGACCCAGTAAAAGCGTGCTCGCAGCTTTCCTAGCGTTTTGGTTACACCTAGATGTCCACCAGTGATGCCATCATAGACCTCCTTCATCACTTCTGCTTGTCTCCAGGACTACCTCCGATTTTCCGTGCCATCCAGATTCTTCAGGATGCCGTCATCAAGAATCATCAAGTCCCATATTGAGCCCAGTAGGACTTCACGGTGGTCAAAAATCACGCACCTTCTTGCCAAGTTGGCCTTTTTCCATCCGATGACAAGCTTTGGATCTGGATCTTTTTCCTGGCCTTCACGAAGTCAACGAAGTGCGTCAGACTGCCAGAAGTCGTCTACCACAGTTGTTTTGCACCTGCACATACTGACTTCCTTCTTCACAGCTATGGCAGTGCTGACAGAGTTCTGGGCAAGGACTCCTGGACAAGGCATCAGCATTCTTGTGGCTTGATCCAGCTCGATGTTCAGTGTCAAAATCAACGAGCTAGTTGAAATTCCGGATTTTTGAATTGTAGAGGCCACTTGAAAGCGGCACGGTCGGTTCTCAGAAGAAACTTTCTTCCGTAAAGGTACTTGACTACTGCCAGCAGCTCTAACTCTTGATGCAGTAGTTCTGTTTAGGCTTCGACAAAGTTTTGCTGAAGTAACCGATGACCCTTTCATGTCCCTGCTGGATCTGGGACAGCAACGCACCAACGGTTCGAAGGCAATCGACGCCCCATTTTCGGTGAGCTTATGGAGAGGCCTTGGCGGCCCCGCAGTGCTATATATCCCAGGCCCCTTCGCCGAAATTGCAAGAATATCCCAGTTCTTTCGAGAACTATTAACGCTCGATATCATCAAGTTACTTATGATCATCGACGTGGTTTATGAAATGAGTTTTGGCCGAATCCGTCTTGCGATACGCTACGTAAAATATGAATGAATATGCCTCTCGGTGTGTTTTCAAATTTCGTAACGAATTGCAAACCTTAATAAAAAAAAACATCAGCAGTTGAATTGTATTAGTTTTGCGGGTTCTAGAGATTGATGAGATCGCATCGTGAGTTAAAGTAAATATAATCAACTCAATATTCAAATTATTAATCAAAACGCAATAAGAATTGAAACAATAATGTCGAAATCACAATGAGAGAAACTGCGATACATTTGTAATGTTCACACCCAAATACAATGGGATGAACCTTAAAATGTAGATCAACAAAACAGTGGCGTACCTAATCGATTCTGCCAACAACTCGAACCAGATTTATAACGGGTGACTTCAACACAATGGATAACATTTCATGAAATCACTTTAATTTTGCATAATGTGATTATTATATGGTTTCTGTGCTTGTATAATGCTGGTTGGAGAAAAGAATGATCATTGTCGGTTTTTGAGGAAGTGCTTGTGGGTGTGAAGATGGCATAAACGCACCTGTGGGACTGGTTTTGGTGTCATAATTGTGGTGCGCCTGCAAAGTCATAATATTTCCTTGCGAAAAAATATTATTTTTCATAAAAACCCCGGAGGTTAATCTACCAAGATAGACTTTCTTCGACAGATAATGATCAATATTTTCACTTTAGTCGGGACTGCCCATTTTTAGAACAATGGTTTAAATTGATGTTCATGATGATGTATTGCTCATCGACGTTAGTCAAGATGAATAGAAATAGTAATGATGAAAATAAAATTTTACGTCCTATTATTATTGGGTAAAATGTTTGAAATTACATCGGTCAGCGATGTTAAGCACATCAGTTGTTATGGAAAATTGTCTGAAAATACAAAAATCAGAATTCCACCATAGTTTTAGGGATATAAATTTTAAAGAAATTTGATTAACTTTAACAAGATGTATCAAAAGCTAGTTATAAGTCTTCCGTATCCACTAATGATTGATGTAATGATTTTTGAACTTGACTTTACAGTAATCATAACACATAAACACACATTTCAACAAATGTTATTATTGTAAACATCATCAGATAGTTCTGGTAGCTTTGATGAATTAATGATATTTATCAACTTGACAGTGAATCATTAATTTATTTAAAAGTGCATGACCGAGCAACTTTGTTTTAAAAACTACATTGCTACAATACATCCTGGTGAATACAAAAAATCAATCAATTTTTGAGAACTTGAATTCTATTGATAAAAACTATATGGAAAAAAATGATGCTTGTATTGGCAATTCCAACATCCTGTTGAAATTAATAGAAATAGGGTTATATATAAACAAATCAAAAATTTTTTATTAAATATTCCGAGTAATCAAATTGATTAACTATAAATGTATTCAAGTTTGAGCCAATTTTTTTTAATTATTTAAGACTAAATCATACAGTATTTGGTTAACAAGCAAAATCTCATGTGATTTTTGTGTCAATGTGGCAACACAGCGCCGTCTCCTTCTACTCCTAACCTAAAATTTTGTTTTGTTTTGATTTTGCAGTTTGCTTCTCAAAAACTGCAAACTTTTGATTTGAATTTTTTTAAATGTTCAAACCCAGTCAAAACCCTTCAAAAGACCTCATCCTATGTATATTCGGTGAAGCTCTTATTCAGTGAAAACAAGGAAAAGCTTGTATTTGTGAATCTGTGACAAAAATGAAGGAAAAGTGCTTTGTGCCATCATTTTAATCAGTGGCTTCCAGGTTTTATGCTCTCATATACCAGTGAAACAGTTTATACAATGCGGCTCTAAAAGGTCCCCCCCCCGTTTTTTTTATGTGTGCACCAAAAATCTTGAAACTTGGCATACTTTAATTGCTGTCGAAATACTACTTTTTGATGTTACTGACGTACTTTTAGCATTCAAGATGGCGACTGGGCGCCATTTTGAAACTTTTTCTAAATTGGGGGTCGTGTGACACCTCATTTTGAAGATCCTGATGGGTACTTCATAACTCTTGAATATTGAGTCGATATCTTTAAGTACTACAAAATGGCGGTACATTTAATTACTACATTGATACATACACTTAAAAAAAAAACGTCAAATTCAATTCAAAAGATGCTGGAAATATTCTTGACATAAAGTTTGGGTTAGGAATAAATGACAAAAATGTCAAAAAAGCATCTTTTGAATTGAACTTGACAAATTTTTTCAAAAAGTGTATGTATCAATGTAGTAATTAAATGGCGCCCAGCCGCCATCTTGAATACTAAAAGTACGTCAGTAACATCAAAAAGTAGGTAGTATTTCGACAGCAATCAAAGTATGCCAAGTTTCAAGATTTTTGGTGCACACATTAAAAAAAAAAGGGAGGGGGGAACCTTTTAAAGCCGCACTGTATATTGTGTGACAATAAAAGGTTAACACTTCATTGTCTTTTATTGACCAAAATTCATAAACATACTCCAATAAAAAGCTTCGTAACTTCTTTGAAAAAACACTTATTGAGTCACCTCAAACAACAAAATGTTTAGAAAGGATGAGACTACAATATTTCAACATAAGAAAAAGTCCATTTGCACCTGTATACTACAAAAAGTGCTTTCCAGTATATTTGACGGAATCGAGGCTTCCCAAATGGCTTTTTCGTCTCCAAAATCTTAAAACACTCTATGGAGAACTTAGACAGGTAGAAATGGACATTCCATAATGTGTGTGTGTATTGGAATATGTTAAGAAACAATAATTACAGTAACGGGTTACAGTACCCAAATTCCAAATCACGGATGTAAACATTGTAAACAATAAAAAACAAGGTTAGGTTACCCACATGATGCGGCGTTGTCAGCTCGTTCGCAATTTACCTTATAGACCTTGGTGTTCGAGTAATTTTATTGGTGGATGCGCGATTGAGCTAAATAAAATGCTACTTTAATTTCATGGCAACAAATATAGAATCGGGCGTCACCAGTCTCTCGAGTCGTTTCATTTGTTGATCAGGATCACGTGTCGGTGACCTAGTTTCCCTGAAAGTATTTTGAATGAAACCGTCAGAAAATTAGCAGATATTCATTGATTTTTCAAGAATAAATACACATAGAGGGCGCTTCAATAGGAAAGGGATTTTTTACAACTCAATTATTATGGAAATTTTTCCATAGAGCGGCCACATAAGTCGCGGTTATCTCAGACAGTAGAAATTTTTCCAAACTTTTAATCCGTTGATATGATGATTGCTAACTTATTCACTTTTGGAAAATTTTCCATACTCCGGCACATAAAAACATGAATAGGGGTATTAAGACAATGACGTAACAATTTTTCCAAAATTTCCATCTACATTTGCTGCTTCCTCCAAGTCTTCAAGGTAGTATTGTTCCATATTTCTGAGGCGTCCTTTTTTCAGAGTTGGGCAGTGGCACAGTAGATGCTCTACCGTTTCATCCTCCTCGATGCAGTCCCTGGGCACCATTTTCGGAGCATGGTTCCGATTTCACAGTACTCCCACAAGGGTGCTCACAGAGGATTTGCTCTGCTTTAGTAATTTCCCTGTTCTTTCCATATCCAAGTTTGGCCACAGACCTCTCAATGTCTTGCAGTCGTTTCGATTGCTCCACCTGTCGCTGTGTAAAGCTTCACCATGTTTTTATCTACTGTATCTTTCAATAGTTTGATCGTTGGTAGCAATGTGTTTTCCATTTCGGCTTCGTCCATCCTTAGTCCCAATTTCACCAGTTTATCTGCCATCGTGTTCCCTTCAATATTGCTATGTCCAGGAACCCAGCATAGAACGAGCTTCTTGTTCCTGATCCAGGACAATGCCTCACGGCAACTCATCACCACCTTTGATTAATGTTTCTGATTCTAGTGGTCTCAACGCTGTATGCTTAGATTGTCTTTGCAGCTGGTTGGCTGCTTCTTTAATGGCAATGATTTCTGCATGCAGAATGCCACATCCTTTCTCAAACTTGATAGACGCTTGGATGTCTAGTTTCTTTGAGTATATCCCCGCTCCTGTGCCTGTATTTGTCTTTGCTGCTTCTGTAAGGATGGATATCTCTTCCTCCCTTATAATTGAGTCTTGATTCCAGTCTTCTCTGGAAGGTGTTTCAACCACTACCTTATTCTAAAAAGAGCTCTTGTCAACATGTTGTCTATCGCCGTTTGTAGCAGCTTCGTCTCTTGGTTATCCATTGCCTTTGAGATATCCCTTAGCACCATTGAGTGCCCACATATTGCCTGTTTCCACAGTTTGCCCTCCGTTAGTCAGAGAGCTCCCTTTGCGGCAATGCTTTTAATGAACAAATCAATGGGCAGGAGGTTTAGAATGACCTCTGAAGCTGCCTGCGGTGTGCTGTTCTTTGCTTCCGTTGTAGTTTCTGTTGCCAGCCGTTCTAATTTCGTGAGCATCTTCACGTTCGAGTTCGTATCGATGGCTTTCCACCATACCACGGCTCCGTAGGTAATTATGGATATCACGATCACAGTATACATCCAGTGGATAATGTGCGGCTTTGATCCCCATTCTTCACCAATCATTATCCTGCATATATGATGCATTGAGGCCTCTCTTCATTCTTTTCCAGAGGGGAGCTTCGAGTCTAGGTTGATTCCTATAGATACTTAGCCTCGTTGGAAAGCCTAAGAGTTTATCCCCCGAATGTGGGCATTTTACTGTTGAGCACCTTGTATCTCCTTGTGAACAGAACTAGATTTGTCTTATCAGGGTTCACTCCAAAACCGATCTGTCCATTTGGAAAGTCCCTTCAATGCAGATCCCATAATTTCACTGATAGTTGAAAAGCTTTTGCTCACAACCAGTATTGCCACGTCGTCTGCATAGGCTACCATCTTTATTCCTTGTTCTCTGAAGGTTTTTGAGATCGAGTTAACTATGATCAACCACAAGAAAGAAGAGATAACTCCTCCTTGTGGTGTCTCTCTTGTTGCTCTTTTCCTTATAGAACAATTGCTATTTTCTGAATCTATAACTATAACGTAACTGCTCTATTGCTTCTTTTTTTTCAAGTCAGGAGTGTCTTTTTCCAGGCGAATTCCTCATGAGATAGCCTTCTCTTCTTCTTCTTCTTCTTCTTCTTCTCCTCCTCCTTCTTCTTCTTCATCTTCTTCTTCTTCTTCTTCTTCTTCTTCTTCCTGGGTATTCCCGATTCGAGATCTGGTTGTGTATGTTCGTATAATTGACACCGATATTCTTTGCCTTTGAGTCTCTACCTTGGCCCTCAGATTGTTAATTGCCACGATGTTGACAATTTTTTTTTCTGCAATTGGCGGGATCGCTAGCAGTAAGGGCTTGCCTCTCCTCCGGCAAGTTGAAGAAGTGAAATAACTGGATTTTGGCCAGAAGTTTCTGTTTCGCCCTGTGGTCGTCGATGGTCAGCTGCTGCACCTGGTCCCCTAGATGCCCTCCCGAGTGATCCTCGATTGACTTAAGTTGACCTGCATTGTTTTGAGTTAGGCTGTGATTCAATAGTACCTTGCTATGTTCCTGAGAACAATCGGAAAGATTCTTGGTGGCTTTGTGAGGCTTGAGTGCGGGTGACGTCTTCATTCATTGGGCGCATTCACCATGTTTAAGGTGCGCAGGTGGATGTAAGTCGGTTCATGAGGCTGCACGTTGTCTGTCGGTCTTGCAAGTAGCTGGCTGAGGATTTCTTCCAGTGTTGCCAAGTGCAGTTCATAGCCGACTGCTTGATCTATTTCTCCCGACCGATCTTTATTGAACCAGTATCTCAATAGATTGTTCTCTTCTCCCATTTCTTTGAGATGGAGGTGGAGTTCGTGGTTTCAGAGAAGTTTCTTCAGGTTCGCTGGACGAAGCCATATCCCGGAGATTATCAGGGGGTATGATTGAACGTTTACGTCAACTCAACGTATCCATTTTACCATGGTAAATGTTAGCAAATTTAGTAAACAACTATATCTCTAACAGATACGTTAAGTCAACGTAAACGTTCAATCATAGTCCTCAATAGACACTTTAAGCACGTCCTAAATTTCAAACGTATCCGCATCAATCTGCGCATGCTCAAAATGGATGTAGGGGTTCCGATTTGTTCCGTTGCACGTATCTTTGCGGACCTTTCATCGTATCCGTATCTGAGAACGCATCTCAACTGATCGAAGAATTATAACAAAATCTCTTCAAAAGCGATAAACGAAAAATACACAAACATCCAAACGAAACCAAAAATATAAACAAAAATCAATATCTAGGTTACAAAACGCGAAGTTTGACAACTTTGACGTTAAACAAATCCGTTTCGTATACGTAGAACCCGGGTTTTTATATGATTAACGTATGTCGATGCATTTACGGATCCGGATGCGGGTTTGCTTGAAGTGTCTATTGTCTATGACGCACAGGTGAGATGCGTTGCGGTGGCTGGTCGGACGTTGTTCTCTTGTCTTGAAAAAAAATTATACGGGATCTACTGTATTTGAATAATAACAATAAACCTCCAGACATCCAGGATCAACAATGTTTTCCGAGAAGCATCACACAGCTTATTTTGCATTTTATCAGCCTATTCACATTGAGTAAATTTGAGTTGGTTTGTGTGAGATGCGGCGTTTGTGTACCTGATAGTGCGGCTTTGTCTACCAATCAACCGATTCCAGTACAGTTTATAACCGGAGATATTTGCATCTTGGCTTGTGTATATAAAAACAAAAAATTGAAGTTTGGTTTTAATTCTCGTGCCGATGCAAAATATGAAAGTATATGAGGATCACTGAAATTCACTCGTCAAACCTTCCTCATTAAAGCATCTATTTATAGTGTATAACCTCAGAATCTCCCAGTTTCACCAGCACGATGATTAAGGGAGTATGGAATAGTTTCCTAAAAAAACTCCAAAATTCACCATGGATTCTGGATAGCTTACATTCACTGAAGCTATACTCCTCAAAACTTCCTCTTTGAGGTACTTTTAGTGCGCCACCTCCAAATCTACCCAAATTATTGGATCTAGAAGCCATCCAAGAGGCACTGTTGGCTCTCTACCACATAAATCCAGAGGGTGGCGCCCAAGATTTGCAAGATTTCACCTTCCAACCTTTTTAAAAACCAAGGAACGTCACAATGCTATCCAGCACCTTATTAGTGATAATGTTCTGGTGTCGCTAACGCTTTTTTTTTTATCCATCTTCATGATGTTAGTTAGCAGTCTGTCAGAGTTGCAGTTCTTATCTGAAAAAAAAATTATAAATAATAATATAATTTCCAAATTTACTTTGGTAACCTTATAAAGCCATTAATCATCAAAAATCAAACAAAGCAGGAAAACAATGATTAAATAACTATAATCTAGGTGAGATATTACAGAATCAGATCGGAAATCAACAATAGACATTAATAATATCAACCTACATCTGCAAGACAGCTTTCACCAAACCGCTAAATGCTCAATGGAAAAAATAACGATAAATCAATTCCACAGCCGAAAGAGCGTAGAATTTTCATTTAAAATGATCTTCCTTGTGAGATAAAGAATCACGAATAGGAAATGCCAATCCGTATATGGTTTGCCCGCATTTGCATTGTTTCGAAAGCGGTCCATTGTGAGTGAAAATATTGAAATATCTGATTCATAACGATTGTGGTGATAAGCCATTGAGATAGTGAGAATAGATAGATTGATATCGGGTTTATTGAATTATTATAATACTGTCGATTGGATGTGAAGATTAGTTTGAGGGAATTGTTAAGCACTCGAAGGTGGAAACTAGTTTCTTATTGCAGGATGGTGATAAATCCATCATATTCCAAATAGTCAATGAGAACTCTCTCTTTCAAGCACATTTATCCAATACAAGACAGTTACAGGTATGTTTCCTAAAATTAAGCCTTAGTCTAAATACAAAAGCACTACTTAATCCTAGTTTTGCTCTAGTAAAGGCGAATGCGCCCCCACCAAAAGTTAAAACCCGATCAAGACCACTGCGTGGCAGAGATCAGCGGGCAGGTGTTGGTCCCAACAACCCCAACATATCCCTTGAACTGCATAGACATATGGGTGATGTGGGCAAACACGGTTGGAAGTTCTTGATTATATGTCGAGGAACCAGAGCCTTTTTTTCTTTGTCATCATTTAAAATGGTTGAAGATCCTCCTTGACATCATCAATAAAGTACAAAGACCCTCTCTTCCCAAATAGCTCAAATATTCGTGACCAAAGAAATCTCATTCCCATAAAAAATTATACGGATGCGTTAAAGTTCAAGTCAAGTAGGAAGGTCAACATCGTTGAATGATCCTAAATGCCAGCAATAATTTGTGATCTACAGACCATTTGGTTGATTGTATATTGTTTCAAGTCGTTGATTTGGAAACTATTTCATCAAACCTCATGGCGAAGGAATTGAAAATTTGAGGAACAGCATGATCCGATTTAATCTTCTTAGTTTGTTTCCATGAAATTCCTCAAGCGCACGATTTGTGAACCAAATCGTGACACAAAACTCAGTGTACCATGAATCTTCTTAGAAGTGATCGTAATTTAAGGATTTTTAACCTTTGGCATCAATTACGCCGGTGCAGTAGGTAGTTGCATAAGGGATTTATTTATATAGTGTGCGGCTATACAGGGTGTTAATTAAGTATCTGGCCAAACTTCAGAGGGTGATTCTTTGAGTGATTTTAAGGTAAAAAGTTCATATAAACAGGTGTCCATTTCCGCAAATTTTTTTTGTTATTTTTATTCGTCAAACTGCCCCTTACGACGCCACTGGAAGTCATAATCAACGATCAATTGGTTCTAACTTAGCGTCTTATCATAGTCCATAATGCTGCCAAATTTCAACAAAATCGGTCAACAGGTGTTTGAGATATTAATAAATAAATGTAAAAAAATATATTTTTTTGACACCCTGTATCTTGAAAACTATGCATTTTCGGACAACTGTTTACATGAACTTTTTACCTTAAAATCACTCAAAGAATCACCCCCTGAAGTTTGGCCAGATACTTAATTAACACCCTGTCTACAAAAAGTTTCTAAGGAAGTTTATATCACGCAGAGACTCATGTGAGTTTCTGGTGAAGCGGGTGAAGTAATAGAGGAAATACATCTGTAATTGATTTGCCAATCAAATAATGATTTTATATGTATAATAGAAATTAAAGTATGGATAGGAAAAACAATCATGTCAATTTTATTTTTTATTTATTATTTTTTTTTTAAATTTTAACGCGTGAACTCGAGAACAGTTATAGAGTACCTATTTAATTTAATTTTATTTTTTTTCGTAACCAACTTAAAAATCACCGTGTATTCTTCTAATCCAGTTTACGCGGTTTTGATGATGTAATGTGTCATTTACCAGACTGGTTTTGAATCCAGTAAACGATACGTTACAGTACAGTATGGCATGAAATCATATTACGTTAACGACGTTACCTAGGTACTAGGTGCAAAAAAATTGACGCATAATTTTGCCCCCTTTTTACCTACACCTGCTCAATTTTTGAAAACCATCTTACAGGCATGAATGTCAAGTCGCTATAAAAATTAAATTTTTATCAATCAGCTTTTTAGACATTTCTTAAAAAAAAAATAGCATCAGGATACAATTTAACACATTCGAGATATAGCCGAAAGTGTCGAATTTTGGGGAAAAAACAAACAAAAAACGAATTAAATCAATTTAAAAAAAAAATTATGCAAAACTGATGAAAAAATGTAAAAAACGAATTCAAAAAAATAAACAAAATTCATTAAAGATTTGAAAGCTTTAAACCATGGCAAAAAGTAATCAAGAATGGATACAATAAACCAAATTTTTTCCACATAAAAACATGTTTTGAAAAATTGGAATAAACTGAGTTACTTTCAGTGATAAAAAATATTTGAAGAAATAGTTTTCTAAAAAAAAATTATTTAAAGGCAGAAAAAGTGAAATTGGATTCATTAAAAATCAAAAAAATTATTAAAAAAATCAAACAATATTTCCCAAAAAATTGTTGTCGCTTCGTTCCTTATTGGGTTTGCTTCTGGGCAATTCGAGCACAATTATTCCCAGAAAATTTATAATGAAAAACAAAGTAATTTACAACAAATAAATAAAGATCCAAAAGTACGCAGTGTGTTAGTTGAGGTCAGTGGCGGCTCGTGAAGTGTAGGTATGGTGCGCAGGGGTGCGCTCCCAAAAGGAAACCACCCCATTGATGGTTATAAACTTGAGTTTAGTGACTCAATCAAAATGAGACCCAAATAAAATCGAAAAAAAACCAAACTAAAAAACCGATGTGTTTATTCCTTTGGCAAAAATAATGGTTAAATATTGTTTCGTAAAAAACCATTTTAATAAGGCTACCGTTAGAAAAAGTCCACGTGGGTGAAAGCAGAGATATTATAAATCACCACGGCGTGAAACATTCTAAAATAAATTTTCAATACGTTTTATTGGTTTTGAAAAATTCTCAACCACGTCCATACATGGCATGATTATCCTTACTCGTAAGGAGAAATCCCTACTTTTGGCAACACTGTTTATCTTGAATGAATACACGCAGTCCGCAGCAGACAGACAATGACAATAGTGACAACTGACTAGACAGGAGATAATTGTACAGTGTGTATTCAAATAGCGCACGGTGGTGTCACTGAAATCATGATCAAAAAATATCAAAGAAGATCTCGATTTTATTTAGCTTTTTGCTAAAACGACCGATTTAATAGGCACAAAAATGTAGAATCTGGTCTCGAAATAAACCCATGCAATAAAATGGAAATATAGGTGTTCAACAAGATGGAGCTCCGCGACAATATTGCAGTTTCTGGACGAGCAATTTTTAGAGAGGCTGATTGGAAGATTGAGTGCAATATAATGGTCACCTCTTTCACCCGATACGAATCTACTGGACTATTTTCAAGGTCATTGGGGACCGTGTCACATTTTTAGCCTGAATAAAGGTGTGAGGAAGATTGACCAATGATTTATTGCTGAAATTACCTTCAAGATGAATTTTAACACGAATAAACAAATAACTGGATTTAAGCTGACTTTGTAAAATGTGGCCCAAGACTGGAAATTCTACCAAAAGTATAATTTATTGGGATCTCACTAGACTACATGACAAAAAAAAAGGTACACTGGAAATTTTCACCTCCGTACTGTCATAATTTTTTAACAAATCGCTGAAAAAATAAGCAGTTTACATTACGATTCAGAACATTTATTTGCGGTTTAGACAAGGTGTTTGAAAAACATTGGGCAAAAATAAAAAGAGTGATTCCTGAAGTAATTCTAAGAAATGAAAATTCCCATAAACATAGGTCCGAAAACGCATCGTTTCTATGATGGCATTTTTTTTTTATTCAATTCTACAATTCGGTTAAATTTTGACCGATTTGTTTGAAATTTGGCAGCGTTGTTGTGAATAATAAGGAGCTAATTTTGATCCTGATAGATAAAAAATATGGTGTCCAGAGATAACATGGAAAAAAATGTACGCCACTGACTTAAATTGAATTTTGAAATTTTTCTTAGACAAAACAAATAGATATCCAACTTTTTTTTTTCGGATCTTGCTTCTTTTACGAGATAAAAATGAAAACTATCTTTGTGCACGTGCACTTTATATGAACAATTCGATAGAAATAAAAAACTTGAGATATCTTGCCCGCCCTCAACGCCACTGGACACAATATTTTTTATCTATTAAAGTGAAAATCAGCCTCTTATTACTTAGAACAACGCTGCCAAATTTTAAACAAATCGATTAAAATTAAACTGGATTATTAGAAAAAAATAAAAAAAAAACTTTGCCACCCTGTTTGTATCATAGAAACGATGTGGTTTTGGAACTACAGAGTGACCCATTTGAAAGCGGGCCACCCACCTAACTTTTTAATTCATTGATCGATTTTGACGTTTTTTTTTTTGAAATGTAGAGAGGGAAGAGGTGTATTTTGAGGCCATACGTCACCCAGTTTTTTCCAAAAACCAAGGCCTACTAGAGCATATTTAAAGGCTGAAAAATCCAGAACCTACGCCACTGGATTTTTCATCCCCTGAAATGGATCTGTAGCAAGTTTCATGAAAAAATATTAAAAATTGAAGATTAATTTCATTATGCACCATGAAGTATTTTACCTCAAAACTCTTGCGATAGCAAGTCTATCAGAATAAAATTATTAAATATAAACATTTAAAAGACATTCTCATGTCAAAATACAATGAAAGCAGACAAACGAGAAAAAAATAGAAAAAAAATCACACACAGAAATAATATTTTCAAATTGAATATTTTTTCATGAAATTCGGTACAGACCCATTCCAGAAAATGAAAAATCCAGTGGCGTAGTCAGATTTTCTTTAAAAAAATCGCTAATATGTTTTCTGGATTTTTCAGCCTCTAAATATGCTCTAGTGGGCCTTGGTTTTTGGAAAAAACTGGGCGACGTATGTCCTCAAAATACACCTTTTCCCTCTCTACATTTCAAAAAAAATCGTCAAAATCGATCAATGAATAAAAAAGTTATGAAGGTGGCCCGCTTTCAAATGGGTCACTCTGTATGTTTATTATTGGATTTTTTTTCTTAGAATCACCTCAGGAATCACTTCTTCAATTTTTGCCGAATGTCTTTTCATTTTTTTCTATATGTTTTTCCGGAGATTAATTGAATACACAGCAATATTTTGAGTTTACAGGGTAAACAGGGCGTGCCAGAGAATTTTGATCCATAGGAACGTATAGGTAGGTACAGTGTGATCAGTTAAGGATAGCGAGTGGCCACATCTCGGAAACTATTCATCGTAGAGGCTTGCGGCAAAAAAAAAAGAGAAAAACCTGGAAAATATTTTCAAGTTTCTGAAATGGTCGCTAGGGGGCGTAACAACCAACACCAAGTGGAAAAATATGATTTTTATGGAATTTTGTCCAATGAAAATATATCGATGAGCTCATTTTCGGATTTACTGACTATTTACCCACACTTTTTGTCAAAAACGTTTTTTTCTATCTATCATAATAGAGTGGTGGGGGAAGTTCAATTGTTTTTTTTAACAAACGGAGATTTCTCCCGTTTCGCTTGACCGATTTTAACGAACTTGGGCTCATATGAAAGAGAATAGTCTGCGCTATAAAATGCTCATTTGCTTTTTAATTTGTGACATTCGCCGTCGCCGCTAGATGCCGTTAACTGAGATGATAGCATATTTTTGAGTTTTTTCCAAAATAATCAAATGTAATGGTATATTCATTTTTATACATTTTGAAAGGGGATACATTTTCCTATAAAAAAAATAAAAAAAAACAAAAAAAAAAATTATTTTTTTCTGTTTTGTTTTTACTTTTTTTTTTTTTTTTTTTAAATTTTTAAAAATGTCAAGAGAACTATTTTTTTGGAAATTGAACAAGGTTTCAGGAAAAATTATTGTTTTGAAAAAATTATGTTACTATTACAAACACCATTTTTTTTTTTGAAAAATTTGCACACATGTTCTCCAACTCCGGCCCTGGACGAGGTATTTTTTTATGAAATTCTCAGAAACATGCAATACCATTTGGTATTTCAACCCTGGAAATTTCATCAAAATCGGTTAAGAGGTTTTCAAAATAAATTCAGATATTCATTTTTTTTTTAACTTGTACACCCTGTATTTAGAAAACGGAGCAGTACCGGCCTGTATAAGTAGTGACCAGTTGATTTGTGACACCCTGTAGTGCGGCTCAAAAAATTCTCTCCTATCTTTTTGAATGAGAACCCTTCTGACCCTGATTACAACTGCCGAGTTTCGAGCCTCTGCTATTATTCCTGCTGATATGACAGCGTGTCATTTTTTTAAAAAAAATTTGTCACTTAATTGATACTCACCTGCAAGATTTGACTTCTTCAAACTAAGAAGCTATGATGAGGTACAGAAGATCACTCAATCTTTTTGACGAGGATGAATTTCACCTTTGTCAAAAAGATTGAGTGAAAGTTTATTTTGAAGATCTTTTGTTCTTCATCATATCCTCTCAGTTTGAAGAAGTCAACTCTTGTTAGTAAAAAACAAGTGATAAAAATAAAAAAATAAAAATGACACGTTGTCATATTAACAGGAATGACAGCAGAAGCACGAAACTCGGCAGTTCTGATCAGGGTCAAAGTGCCTTCAAAATAAGGTATCACTCGAACCCCTTACCTTTCAATTTTTTCATGCAAAATGGCGCCCAGCTTTCATTTTGACATTTTCAGCCATCACCACAATGTCAAAAAATGCAGAACGTCCTCACTCGAGGTGTGACCAAATTTCGTTCGCATTCATTAAACAGTTCAAAAGTTAGATAGGTCATTTTAGAGCCGCACTGTACAAAACCTATGTGGATTTTCACGCAGAATTCAAAAACGTAATTAAAAAGTATAGTCGTCATTCAATAACAACCAAAATAGTTGCCCAGCAAATAGTCTAATTTTTTATGGAATATATCAAGATATTTAAATGCATACATAATAAGGGTCGGTGGACCAGAAAATCTGAATCAACATTAAACTTGACCTCTTGTCCATAACCGATCATTAATTATGTCGTGATCCTTGATAAGAACCGACGGCGACGCACGCGAATATTTCGCTGATCAACACCCAAACGGTTTATACGCTTGGCTAACCAAATGTGAATAATGTTTATTTTCGGGCAAAATTTAAAGGGGAATGCTGAGCATTGAAAATGGTGACATTGACACGTGAAATCGGGGAAAGGGGCCTTGACTGACTGTAGATACTTGATGATGATCACGGATGCTATTAATCGAAACGTCGTGTGAAAAAACTGATCATGAGATTTATTGAAGCTCAATATTTAGGGTGGACATTCGTTAATTATTATTGTAAATATTTTTCATGAAAAAAGAAAACGTTTTGAACACACCCGGTATACGTGTCTGTACTTGTGCTAAGAACTAACAGTACTTTTAAATAGATAGCTCATTCATTTTGATTTTCACAAATTGTTTTTTACAGAACTCAAAAATTAAATAAAAATAGAAATTTTCCACTTTCTCCTATGACAGAAAACAAACCAAGCTACGCTAACACACTGTATATTCATTAAAACAAATGACCAGCTATTAGTTATCACCCTGTTCATTTCCAAAGATTTTAATCGTTTTGGGTTTTGTAGACATTTTCTTTAATTTATAGAGCAGTCGGGATGGTTACGTGTAATTGCCCGGTGACCCAACCAGGGCCGACTCTAGCAGCCACATGTGGAGGGGCCCAATTTATGTTGTTTATGGGATTGTTGGAGGTGTTTTTGAGGTGAGTCAAATAATTGCTTAATTTTCATTAATATTTAAATTTTTTCTGAGATACAGGGTGTTACTTAATGGTATGTCATAATTTTAAGGGGGAGTTCCTGGATAAATTTTAAGGCGAAAAGGTCATATAAACTTGAGTCTAAAAAAAATAAAAAAAAATAAAATTTAAAATAAAAACAAAAAAAAAATGTGTTCCTATACCATAATATCCTGTGGCAAAATTCAGTTCAATAACTCAAACCGTATTTGGAAAATGTATTAAAAACTGAAAATAAAATAGATCTTTAACACTCTGTATCTTGAGAACCAAGCATTTTAAGATCCAAGTTCATATGACCTTTTCGACTTAAAATTTATCCAGGAACTCCCCCTTAAAATTATGACAAACCATTAAGTAACACCCTGTATGTTTCACTCTTTATTGTATCAAATTAATTCGGGTTCATCATCAATGTTTTTTTTTTCCGAAAACCCACTCACTTTTGTGAGAAGTTCATTATTTAATGGATAGGTAATGATGGCTATTACTTACAATGATGAAGTTTGCCTAGTGAGTAATAAACATTAATCGCGAGTAAATTAATACAATACTTTTTCTATGATTATTAAATAATAGTCACGTGTTATGCAAATTAATTAATGACAAATGAATTCTGCACAATTGACGATTTTGTTAATTGGAGGACAAAGTGAGGTTAGGAACGGTTATCCGTATAATATCAAAAATCGTGAATAAATCATACTCAAAACCATAACTGTAACCGTTGCAAATGTTTTTCATTTGTAAATAAATGAGATGAAAAATAATAATAATTTATTCACACTTAATAGTTGCTGATTTCTGGTTATTATTTTTTCTTTAATAATTATCCTTAGAAAGTCAGATTTAATGATATGAAAAAATATTCAGTCGACAAAAATCAAAATGTTAAAAACATGGTCGACATGTGAAAAAAGATCATGAATAAACCAAGAAGGATAAAACAAAATATGCTAATAGGAATCAAAAAAAAAATCAGATCTTGAAAAAATAAATAAAAAATAAACTTTTTGGAACTTTATTAGATACACTGATTCAAAATATAGAAGTCAAAGATTCAAACAATCAAATTAAATCTCAGATGAAACAATATCCTTTGGAAGCGAAAAACTATCAAATTGTGTATAACTAAACATGATTGAAAGTATGAAGAAAAAAATTCATTATAAATAAGGAACAAAAATGTTACCTTGATGTGAAAATTTATTAAACAAAAAAGCGGCAAAAAAGCCTTATCAAAGGTCTCCAAAACCCAAAAAAAGTTTGTGTGTAAAAAAAATAAAATTGATTTTTTAAAATGAATTTGAATTTCTATAGGCATACATAAAAAAATACCTAAAATGAAATAAAAGAAATTGGATATGTGGGAGAAAAACATAAAAAAACAACATAGATAGAGAAAAATATGAAAACAAATATATGAATTGGAAAAATAGTCAGGAAAAAAGAAGAATAAACCTACATCAAAAGATATAAAAATAGAATGTTCAAAATACCGCTCAACAAAATCAAAATTAGATTTTCAAATCATGTTTAGATTATTTTATTTGAAATCTAAAGAAGCTATAATAATATGGAACAATATTCTTCAAGACACGGAGTATGTAACGGAATAACATTAAAAAAAAAATTGTTTAAAGACAATAACTGAGAATAAAAAAATCATCTAATTAATTTTATGAAGAAAAATATCATATTATGATATGAATCAACATAACAAACATTTTTGAAAATTAGTGAGATAAAAGGATTTAAAATAAAATCAAAGTTAAAAAAAACGGTACCGGTACTTTCAACAAAAATATGAATTGATAAAAAGATGACAAATAAATAAAAAAATCGTATGGGCGAATGACTCTAAAAAAGTGGATTATATACTCTTAAAAATAAAATATAGATAAAACGGTGCGACAACAAAAAAATAAATAAACAAAGTGCTCTAAACATGATTATAGAAACGATTTTAAAATGTAAAAAAAATATGTGAAAAAAAGGAAAACGTTATGCAAACATAAATCATCCATGGCAGAGAAAGGAGAAAAGAATAAGTCTAATGCAAATAAAACACTTCACGGAAAAATGAACCTTGATAATATTAAACGAAATAGAGAAGGAATTATCTTTCAAAGAAAACTAGTTACTATATTGTCAAAACACTAAAAAAAAAATAATTAAAAACACCATTCAAAATCAATGAAGGTACAAGGAAGATCAAGAAATAAATAAATACAAAATACGATAAAATATACCAACAAAATGATGAGAGAAAAAAAAGCAAGAAAATAGAAGAAATACTCAGATCTATGAAAAATATAAAAAATAAGTGAACTGTTTTATACTGGGTTTTAGAACATGAAAAAAGTAAAAAAACCAAGAAATAAAAAAATCTATAATTGTGCCTGACATGATTTCAACTATGAAAGAAAAATCATAATAACTGAAAAGAGAGAAAAGTTATCATAATATGAGAATGTCTGAAACGAAAAAGCGACGAGAAGTCATATGAAAGGTAACTGATGAAACAAAACAAAAATCGATAATGGATATTGAACAAAATATAAAAAAAAAAGGATAAAGAAAAATATGCTGACAGGTATGAATGTAAGAATTGTGAAAGAGACTCACATGAGGGATTACAGACTACACCTAAAAATAAAAAACAGATACAATGGCTCAACAACAGAGAAAGTAGTCAAAATGTCCTAAACGTGGTTATATAAAAGATTTCAAAATAAAAAAAATATGTAAAAAGAAGGACATTATTCAATTATCCAAGACAAAGAGAAGAGAAAAGAATAAGTCGAATGCAAAAAGTCCAGTAAACGGAAAAATGGACATGATATTAAACGAAATAAAGTAGAAAATATTGTTCAAAGAAAACCATAGTTACTAAAACGTGGAAACAATAAAACAAAATATAATAAAAAAAATTAACCAAATTTAAAATCAATAAAGAAACAACGACGTGTGAATAGATCAATAAATAGAAAGAAAATGTCGAAAAAAAAATATTTAAAAAATGCTGATTATTTAAAAGAAAAAAACAGAAACACAATGTTGTTAACAGGAATAATATATAGATTGAAAAGGTTTAAAAAAGCAATAAGAAAGTCAAATGGAAGATCTTTTCAAAAAAGAGTCGCAATGGACTGAGAAAAAAAAACAAAATGTTTAAAAACTTTAAAACAAAAATTATATGATAAAACCAAACATGAATCAACCTGATGAACAAAGATTCTTGAAAAAAACAGTGCATGTGTTTTTGGCAATTATTGAATGGAACAGATCAAAACCGATCGTTAAAACACGAAAACTATTATAATGTTTAAAAGATGTGTAAATCTTATTATAAAAAATCATATGATGAAAAGAAGATATGAATCAATAGAAAAAAAAAGAGAAAAATGAGCTAAATTAAAAAAAAAACTCAAAATGTACTTAATATTGATGAAAAACAAACGAAGAGAAATACGAAAATATCCCAACCATTTTGCGAAAAAGAAATCAAATTAGTATGTGAAAAAATAAACCAAAAGAATATATCGAATCAAAACAAAAATTTTTGCACTCTTTCAGATCCCAATGCGATTTGGAAGACCCATGCGGCCGACCCAAGCCCACCTCTGTCCTACCAGACTACGACTTTATAGTCGTGGGAGCGGGAAGTGCTGGCTCCGTTGTAGCCAGCCGATTATCTGAAATACCCGAATGGAATGTTCTTCTTATCGAAGCAGGTAGGAATGTCCCATTAAAAAATATTACTTTTGTCGTTGTAGTACCTAGAACCTTTTAAAGGGTCAAGGTCAATTTGTTTTGTTGGGACTAACCTTGTTTCATTTCAGGCAACGACGAACCAACAGGTACTCAAGTACCTTCAATGTTCTTGAACTTCATTGGTTCCGACATTGATTGGGGATATCAAACAGAACCAGAAAAGCAAGCCTGTTTGGCAGAAAACGAGCAGCGTTGTTACTGGCCAAGAGGAAAGGTCATGGGAGGAACCTCAGTCATGAACGGCATGATGTACATGCGTGGTGCCAGAAAGGATTATGACGATTGGGAAGCATTTGGCAATAATGGTAAGACCTATTTTTAAAAGAATAATTTATTTATTTATACCCAACGCAGGCTGGGGCTACAACGACGTTCTCCAGTACTTCCTCAAAAGCGAGGACAACAAGCAGCTGGACAAAATGGACAGAGGCTACCATTCTGACGGAGGTCTGCTGCAAGTGTCTCAATTCCCTTATCATCCTCCCTTGTCCAGAGCCATAATTAAGGCTGCCGAAGAGCTTGGTAACCCAATAAGGGACCTTAATGGCATCTACCACACGGGCTTCCAAATAGCCCAGACTACTAACAGAAACGGATCTCGCCTTAGCACAGCAAGGGCTTTCATCAGACCATTCAAAAACAGAAGAAATCTAGATATACTCATGAACGCTACCGTCACCAAGGTACTTGTCAATCCAGCCACCAAGCAAGCTTATGGCGTCGAAGTTATCAGTGAAGGAGCCACTCAGCAAATCTACGCCACCAAGGAAGTGGTTGTTTCTGGAGGAGCCGTAAACTCACCACAAATCCTGCTTCTATCTGGACTCGGCCCCAAAACAGAACTGGAACAAGTCAACGTACCTCTTATTCATGAACTTCCAGGCGTTGGCAAAAACCTGCAAAACCATGTGGCGTTTTTCCTGAACTTCAACATCAACGACACCAACACTGCTCCATTGAACTGGGCCACAGCCATGGAGTACCTATTGTTCAGAGATGGCCTTATGAGTGGAACGGGGATTTCCGAAGTTACAGGTTTTATTAATAGTAGATATAACGACCCCAACTTGGACCATCCGGATCTCCAGTTCTTCTTTGGAGGATTTCTTGCTAACTGTGCCAAAACTGGAATGGTTGGTGAACGAGTGGATAATGGGTCTAGACAGGTGCAGATCATTCCAGCTGTTCTGCATCCAAAGTCCCGAGGGGAGATTAGGTTGAAGGACAACAATCCGATGAGTCATCCTTTGATCTATGCCAACTACTTTACCGATCCTGACAAGCATGATGTTAATGTCATGATTGATGGGATAAGGTTTGCGTTGAGACTGGCTGAGACTAAGGGTTAGTATCATCAATTGAAACATCAGATACTGACTTTAGTTGCAGCATTGAGAAGATATGGGTTCCAACTGGACAAGACCCCAGTAGCTGGTTGTGAAAGCTTCACGTTTGGCTCTGACCAATACTGGGAGTGCGCCATGAAAAGACAAACTGGACCTGAGAATCATCAATCCAGTAGCTGTAAAATGGGTCCCAGGGAAGATCCCTTTGCTGTTGTTGACTCTGACTTACGGGTAAGCCTTATCATACTGAAGCAGATGTTTCATGGCAACAATTTAGGTCCATGGAATCGACAGACTTCGAGTGATTGACACCAGCATCATGCCCAAGGTCACATCTGGAAACACCAACGCTCCTGCCATCATGATAGGAGAGAAGGGTTCCGATATGATCAAATCCAGATGGTTGACACCTCCAGGAGGATATTTTTTCAATGGTCCATCCAATAATAGAGTCAGCAGGGCATGGTCTGGCTTGGGCTTGTGGCAACGATAGTATGGAGCTTATTTACTATTAGAATATTTATTTCCATAGATATAAGTGCTATGATTTGCAGTATTCTTTCATGTGGTCCTTGTCTTTGCCAGTGTACAAAATTGCACAAATACCATTAGAAAATTGTTGTCCATAGAATGTAAATATTTCTAGATGTATTATTTGTTATTGGTAGGTTTTAGACTAATAAAAGACTTCCGGTTTGAAAATTGTGTTGTTGGGAGCAAGAGGATACAAGGGTTATCTAATGCTAGAGAATAATTGAAGGACATGAGGAAGAGAGGACATGGGACTATCAATCTGTTGATTTCTTCAAATTTGTGGTTTCCTTCTTCAATATCTCTGGACATGTGAACTTCTAGTGGAGTGTAGAGCTCCTATCGGTTAGATTGGGGCTCTCATGACTGGAACAAAGACCATATTCAACAGTCTTATCATTATTGGTGATTGAATATCTAGTCTGGGAGACCACACATTGGAGACTGCTATCATGATCTTAGTTTCTCTAGCTGGTATAGTCCCCAAAATATTGGCAACTGAAATAACTCTTGACTCTCAAACTAGAGAAAATACTAAATTAGGCTAGGATGATGAAGACCCTTGTCTGACTAGCTTGTCCACTCGTTCGTTTCCGAAAATGCCCATATGTCCGGTACACAGAATAGGTCACTATGCTGCCCCTCTTTTCACCTCTTTTCGAAAGACCATTGTGAGTTTCACGAGAGGGAGAGTTTCCCTCGTATTCCATTGTATACTTAGGCTCCAGTAGTCTAAGTGCCAGTGTACTTATCCCTGGATGTGGGATGCATCTCAAATGTTGGTCTTTTATGAGGATCTATTATCAGACACCAAAGCCTGAATTAGAGCAGCTACATTTTTGCATGTCTGCCTCTATATGGTGATTCCGGAAAGTAGACCAGACACAATTCACCAGGAAGGCCTCGAGATACCAAACAGAACTAATCGAGGACCTGTTCAAGAAGCACCTTCCGGACCTTCCTTGGTCATTAATCTCCAAATTTTGCTCAGAGTGATGTTGCACCTCCCAGGCCATATGGTCATGTTGTCCTCCATAAGTATTGATTGTTTCACTACACTAGCAGCTTTAACCAGATCGGGTGTGGTTGAAGGTTTGGCTTCACATATTTTTGGGTGTAGCAGTTGATGGTGGTAAGCGAGTGGGGAAGGTCGGAGGTTGAAGGTGCCCCAGAAACCTTCCAAATATTGGTGAGCCAAAGAATCTAAAAAATAACCAAGAAATCGAAGGAAATTCTGAAGAATCAAGGAAAGAACCAAAGAACTGAAGACTAGAAGGAAAATTTGTATCCAAGTCCAATGCTTGTAAGTCGAAGTCCAATTGAGTGAATGTTTAAAAGAAAACGAAAGATTTTGTATTGGGAGATTTTACATGACCTCACGACACCAGTCAATTATGCTGATACATGAGAAACATTTTCTTTACATCAGGACCGATAGTAGTTTTCCTATTTACAATAATTCCCTGACTCATTTATATAATCAGATCTTTGACCGTTCATGTATGCTTGTTTATGTTCACGGAAATGTTGTTTGTTGGAATAACATAATAAACATTCGATATGTATTCTAAAAGGTCATCTTTGGGAATGAGTTCATTTTATCATTATTGGCACAAGAGGATGGAAAAAGGGTGGTTTTATGTCTAGACATCGAGATAATGATGGTCTATATATATCTTGTCCGTTTGAAGGGTTTTGATTGGTTACTAAAAATGTATAAAGAGAAAAAACAGATTTTGATTTTAAAGGTATTCTATGGTCTATATAGATGAAATGAGAAGTTTTTCTGAGATTAACTAGATAACCTTGTATACAGGGTGATTTTGACTTGGAGTCTTCCAGAACAAGCCAGATAGTGGAAATATGTTCCTTCAATTTTTTTTTGAACATCAGTATCATCAGGAAGATGTTTTCTTCAGGCCAAATTTTGGTTTCTTGTACCTACTAGTTTATGGTACGTTCTATATCCCCGAAATGAAATAAAAATAGCACCACATGGAAGAGCTTTCAAAAAGACTATTCCGGACGTGAACACTATAACATAAATATCAAAATTTTGAGACTGAAAAATTGGTCTCCTTTACTGAATTTTATGGTAAGGTCTTATATCAATGCAATGGAAGAAGATACACGTAATGACGTGGTATCACATGAAAAAGCATAAAATTTGCTTTCAAAAACACTATTTCGGAGTTGAACACTATCGAAGGAAAAATCAAAAACTAAGGATAAAAAATTGGTTTCCTCTTTATACTGGTTTATGGTAAATACAACGAAAAAAGATACAGGTATAAAAGTGGTACCATATGAAAAAGCATGAAATTTGCCCTTGAGAACACTAATTTGGACGTGAACACTATCAAAGGAAATACCAAAAACCTGAGGATCAGAAATTGGTTTCCTTTATTTGGTCTTTCAGTGGTTTATGGTACGGTCTCGTATGAATTCAACGGAAGAAGATACACGTATAAACGTGGTATCACATGAAATGGCATGAGATTTGCTTTCAAAACCACTATTTTGGAGTTGAACACTATCGAAGGAAAAATCAAAAACTAAGGATGAAAAATTGGTTTTCTCTTTATACTGGTTTATGGTATGACCGTTTGTGAATACAACGAGAAAAGATACAGGTATAAACGTGGTACCATATGAAAGAGCATGAAATTTGCCTTTGATAACACTAATTTGGACGTGAACACTATCAAAGGAAATACCAAAAACCTGAGGATCAGAAATTGGTTTCCTTTATTTGGTCTTTCAGTGGTTTATGGTACGGTCTCGTATGAATTCAACGGAAGAAGATACACGTATAAACGTGGTATCACATGAAATGGCATGAGATTTGCTTCCATAACCACTATTTTGGAGTTGAACACTATCGAAGGAAAAATCAAAAACTAAGCATGAAAAATTGGTTTCCTCTTTTTACTGGTTTATGGTATGACCGTTTGTAAATACAACGAAAAAAGATACAGGTATAAACGTGGTACCATATGAGAGAGCATGAAATTTGCCTTTAAAAACACTAATTTGGACGAGAACACTATCAAAGGAAGTACCAAAAACCTGAGAATCATTGGTTTCCTTTATTTGGTCTTTCACTGGTTTATGGTACGGTCTCGTATGAATTCAACGGAACTTCTTCACGTATGAACTTGGTACCACATGAAATTTGCTTTCAAAAATACTATTTCGTAGTTGAAAACCATCGAAGGAAAAATTAAAAACTAAGGATGAAAAATTGGTTTCCTCTTTATACTGGTTTATGGTATGACTGTATGTAAATACAACGGAAAAAGACACAGGTATAAACGTGGTACCATATGAAAGAGCATGAAGTTTGCTTTCAAAAACACTAATTTGGACGGGAACACTATCAAAGGAAATTCCAAAAACCTGAGGATCAGAAATTGGTTTCCTTTATTTGGTCTTTCACTGGTTTATGGTACGGTCTCGTATGAATTCAACGGAAGAAGATACACGTATAAACGTGGTATCACATGAAATGGCATGAGATTTGCTTTCAAAACCACTATTTTGGAGTTGAACACTATCGAAGGAAAAATCAAAAACTAAGGATGAAAAATTGGTTTTCTCTTTATACTGGTTTATGGTATGACCGTTTGTGAATACAACGGGAAAAGATACAGGTATAAACGTGGTACCATATGAAAGAGCATGAAATTTGCCTTTGAGAACACTAATTTGGACGGAAACACTATCAAAGGAAATACCAAAAACCCGAGGATCAGAAATTGGTTTCCTTTATTTGGTCTTTCACTGGTTTATGGTACGGTCTCGTATGAGTTCAACGGAAGAAGATACATGTATAAACGTGGTACCATATGAAAGAACATGAAATTTGCCTTTGAGAACACTAATTTGGACGGAAACACTATCAAAGGAAATACCAAAAACCCGAGGATCAGAAATTGGTTTCCTTTATTTGGTCTTTCACTGGTTTATGGTACGGTCTCGTATGAATTCAACGGAAGAAGATACACGTATAAACGTGGTACCATATGAAAGAGCATGAAATTTGCCTTTGATAACACTAATTTGGACGTGAACACTATCAAAGGAAATACCAAAAACCTGAGGATCAGAAATTGGTTTCCTTTATTTGGTCTTTCACTGGTTTATGGTACGGTCTCGTATGAATTCAACGGAAGAAGATACACGTATAAACGTGGTACCACATGAAATAGCATGAGATTTGCTTTCTTAAACACTATTCCGGAATTGAACACTATCGAAGGAAAAATCAAAAACTAAGGATGAAAAATTGGTTTCCTCTTTATACTGGTTTATGGTATGACCGTTTGTAAGTACAACGAAAAAAGATACAGGTATAAACAAGGTACCATATGAAAGAGCATAAAATTTGCCTTTGATAACACTAATTTGGACGTGAACACTATCAAAGGAAATACCAAAAACCTGAGGATCAGAAATTGGTTTCCTTTATTTGGTCTTTCACTGGTTCATGGTATGGTCTCATATGAGTTCAACGGAAGAAGATACACGTATAAACGTGGTACCACTATTTCGGAATTGAACACTATCGAGGGAAAAATCAAAAACTAAGCATGAAAAATTGGTTTCCTCTTTATACTGGTTTATGGTATGACCGTTTGTAAATACAACGAAAAAAGATACAGGTATAAACGTGGTACCCTATGAGAGAGCATGAAATGTGTCTTCAAAAACACTAATTTGGACGTGAACACTATCAAAGGAAGTATCAAAAACCTGAGGATCATTGATTTCCTTTATTTGGTCTTTCACTGGTTTATGGTACGGTCTCGTATGAATTCAACGGAACTTCTTCACGTATGAACTTGGTACCACATGAAATTTGCTTTCAAAAACGCTCTTTCGGTCTCCATAGAATAAGAATTACTGAACAATCAAGAAACCACCAGAATGTCAAAACTGATAAACGCCAAATTTAATTTCATGATATGTTTCTTCTAAATATCAGAAAAATTCCAAACTCTAATCTCAAAAAGGCTCAAAACTCATCGAAACATAAATATAAAAGGATCCTGTGCCGCAGTACCGTCAGGTACTATAAAAGCGCCTCTTATCATTTGGAGCTTCAGTCATACATTTTCTGTCGTGTTTAGCGCCTGGTTCTGTCTTGGACTCTATTTTGGCAAGATGAAATTTTTGGTTCTTGTTGTTATTGCTCTGTCAGTGCAGGTATGTTTTTGAATTTTTTTTAGACAATTTTAATATTTTAATGTGAATTTTTCAAAACTGTCTCTGATAAAAATGTGATTTTTTTCTTTTCATATTGTTTTATTCGTGTGACTTTTCTGTTCTTTTGTATAATATACATCTTTCTCGTATTTTAAATTATTTCAAAAATAATCTGCTATACCTTTATTACTTTTTTATAAGTTTGATTTTCATTAATACTGACTTTCCATAATTTTTGGATATGGATTAAATAATTTTTCTGTGATTTTCTTCTAAATTAACGTTATTATTATTTTAATTCAACTTTATTGAAAGTTGAAATTTACTTGGAACAAAATGAAAATCACCACAATCTGGCCAATGAATTTTCATTATTCTGCAAGAAAAAATTCTATCAATTTTACAAAATATTTATCATCAAAATGTGACCTCTATCCGGATATTTCGCAAATGTTGCCAAGCAGAATAATCAAATCTGCAATCAGCAGGTTAATAGGTCAGAGCTTGAGCGATATTTGTCTGATAATTCTTGCAAATAGGAAAATCCCCATTTTGTCCGTGATAACTTTTGTCACACCCTGTAATTTACCATCATCAAAACAGGAAACACGATTTGAATACCTAGACAGATTACTAAATGGAAATCCATCGCATTTAATTGTAACGTATGTATTCTATTACGTAACAGTAATTGTTATTAAAGCGAGGCCAAAACTGCTGAGATGTTTAGTTTAATATTGATGAGACCAACAAGTGATGCGAATGCAAAAAGTGCAATTATTCAACTTTTGCTTGCATTGGAAAAAAATGTAACCTCTGGATAGCTTTGAAAAAATCACCAAGTCGTTTGATTAAACTTCTTTTTTAGTTTCTCAATTTTCTTGGTTCCATTTTTGCTTTAATCAGAATTCTGATTTTTTTAAAGACACTTTTCATTTTCACAAATCTTTTGATTTTTTTTTTAATTTTTTTATTCTGTTTTATAATTGAACTGTTTTCCGATTTTTAATTTTGCTAATTTCACATTTCCACTTTTTTATGATATTCTCCACTTTTCACAGACCATTTTATTTTTGCTTGTTTTTTTTTTGTTTCGTTAATTTGTAAAATTGCATTTTTTCCGATTAAATTTTGTTCTTTTTCTTCGTTCAACTCCACTTTTTTTAAGTCAATTCTGCTTTTTTGATGATCTTTTCCACTTCTAAAGGCCTTTCTTGTTTTTGTTTTGTTATTCTTGCAATCTTTCTTCTATTTTTTGAATTTCAGTTTTCGCTTTTTTACCCAATTCCAGTTTTCAATAATATTTTCGTGTTCTACAGACCTTTCTATATTATGTTTTAGGTTTAAGGTTGTTTTGTTTGTTCTTGCAATGCTCAATTTTGCTCAATGATCTATTTCTCTCTCTTTCTTCAATTTTCTCAGTTCCACTTTTCTATTTTTCAGTTAATTCTGCTTTTTGATGATATTCACTACCTTTATTAACCTTCTGATCCTTCAAATTTATTAGTTACTATTATCTCCATTTTAATTGATTCTATTTTTGAATGAGATTTTTGACTTTTATTAAAACGTTTTTCCTTTTTTTATTGTTGTTTTTTTTTCTTTTTGCACTATTTTAGTTTGTCTCGTAGGTCTTTTTTTCTATGACTATTCAATGATAGATGTATCATAAATCCACTTTCTATTGGTTGATGAGACTCGTTACTCATACCAGCCACTTTTTTCATTACTCAATTGTTTTTAACCAATGAAATCATCTAATGTCACTACTCCACTGTTTTAGAGCCAATCAGAAAATTCGACAAAATGTCAACCTTCAAATCGATCATTTTGAAACAGCCCATCCATACTTGTTTTATAGTCATTGTGTTAACAACCTAACCTTACTTTCAGTAAAGTTGTCAAAAAGTGACGTCAAAATGAAATTAAATATTGCAAAGTTCGCTTCAATTATTGAATAATCATAGAAAAAGTATAGTATTCTACTCGCGGGAAATGGTTATCACTCACTCAGATGATTACGCTACTCGCCCACGGCTCGTAGCGCAAACTTCATCCTCGTGAGTAATAGTCCCCATTCCCCACTCGTTGAATAAAATACTATCTCATTATAAGTATGAAAGAGTGCACTTAACTTTACACACTAGTGAGAAAAGTATGCATGTCCACATTACTTCCCCGTACTAGTCATTATCCAATAAAAATTGGTCCAAAGCAACCAAAGCTTTTATCTTTTCCGCTCGAGCAGAATGTTTCACTTTTATGTCCTAGAGCCAAAAACTGTCTTTTTCTGCCGACACGGCATTGAAACTGAATTTAACTGCCTCCATTTAGATAGGAAAGTAACTGTTTCTAAGGCTAGGGCTGCAAACTATTTAAAAATGGCTGGGCAGTAAAATTATTTTTACTTTTTCCCACTAGAGGGCGTCACAAGATTATTATCTGGATGCATCTGAAAGTAGCATAATAATTATACAGGATGTCCAGATTTAGGTAGAACATGGACAAATAAGATGATAATTTTTTCCCTTGTGGAGATATGGCGTCTTGAAGGACGCCGCACAGTGTCAGATATCGTGATTCTAGCTAGACAAAATTCAGAAAAAATATCAAAATCGAGCTTCTCGAATTAGATTATCTTTAATGCAGGAAGATACAAAAAACAATTTGATCGAAGATAAAAAATTTCCACGACTCCTACTTCTTGGGATCGGCTAAGGAACATAGTGGGGTCAGGTAGTGTCGTAAAAGTTATTCTTCAGTGAGACTTCGAGCCTAGAGGTGGTTTAAACAATCGAGTGAAACGTGATACTTTTTTTCTGCAATGGATAATGTTAATCAAAGTATGTACTATCAACAGTAAGGTTTAAAAAAAAAAAAAAAAAAAAAAATTCCTTCAAATTTCTCTTTAGATGATTGTATCTATGGAATGACGGCAAATGACGTCATCAGTTTGTATTTTTCAAATAATAGGAATATTATACTTTATTAAAAATGACAATTCAGCTGCGTCCACTTGCGTCCCCGATCATGGGGATCATTTTTTTAACGATTCCATTTTACTATAAGCGTCTTTAAGTAGCCATCCATCAAATATAGTAGTTAATCGTTTTTTTCTCTTTCCCATAAGCTAGAGACTAGAAATTTGTTTAGTGCATAGAGTTCTGGTGACAATAGGAAATGATATTTTGCAAGTCTTCATATTTTTTTGAAAATTTGCACCTAGGGATAAAATTGATAAAATTGAATTCTGAACAACTTTTCTCTTTGACATTTTTTGATGTTTGATTGCGTCCTTTCACATATTTAGTGTGGGATTTCTAAATCTGCCGCCATGACAGTCGTCACATGAGATATTATGATGTCATAGTGCTTTTTTTGTCATTTGTTATGCAGAGTTGATTTGCCGTATTTTTTTTTCCAATATCTCAATAATAAAAAAAAATCCCGTTAGTTGCAAACTTTTTGGATGGCCCTGTATATAAGTCAAAAGTATTTGAATAAATTCTCATATTCCTTGAACGTGCTGTTGATTATGAAGTCACAAAAAATCCTCTGTGCATTATTCTGTCCAATATAATATTGTCCAGCTAGAATTTCGATACTTTTTTTTATTTTTTTGAAAATTTTATATGATGGGCACTACTAAGCAACTCTTGAAATAGTATCTCTCTCTGAGCGAGCCAGTTCTGGAACAATTTCCTGGACTTTGGATAATTTTGAAAGTTCTGGGAAGTGTACATTAATAAATGTTTCCGAAGTGATTATGAAAGAGGCAAAGTCCAAGATTTTCTTGTGGGATTTACATGTGGTTGACATTGTTCCAGAACCGGCACTGCTTATCTACTAATTTAACTCTCACACATACAACAAACTAACCCTATGATTATTTCCAGAATGCTCTTGCAAGAGCATCAGCACCTAAAGCTGCAAAAGTGGAACCCTCCCAAATCGAACAATTAGCCTCCAACGCCCGTCAAGTGGTTCAAAATGTGAGCACCGTCATTGAAGGAAACTTGCCCGACTCCAAACAAGTCTCCGACACACTCACCCAAACCTCCCAGCAACTGGCCGAGAAAGTCAAGGCTGTTGTTGACAATTTGAACAAACAAGTGAGTATCTTTATTCAAAGTGATTGAATTCTATCTATCCCATCATAAAGGCCACCGACCACAAGGGTGACATCGAAGAAGTAGTCAACCAAATCAAAACCAGCCTCCAAAGCACCGCCACCAAGTTGCAAGAAGCTATTGGACCAGATGCTGTTAAAAAAGCCAAGGAAGTCAAGGCCAATTTGGATGAAGGATTGAACAAGGCCATTGCTGAGGCTGAGAAACTGGCCAAGGCTGCTGAACCTGAAGCAAACAGTAAGAACAACAACTTAAAGTAAATCATATTCTACCAAATTTGTTGCAGAAATCAAGGACGATTTGACCAAGGCCGCTAAGCTGTTACTGGACCAGGTTGTGGATATTGGTAACAACCTGAGAACTGAGCTTGAGAAGAACGTTGCTAAATCATAAGTTTTCTTTGTTTAGTTTTAACTGATAATTGTGTAACTAGATTGGAATAAATACATATTTAGTTCCATATTTCTTTAGTTTATATCCAAGTGAAGATGGTAGTGAAATGCTAGGAGGTTGGGCATACGTGGTTCTTCCTGAAGTCTTCATCATTGTAAATACCAAAGATCTTGTGGAGGAAAGGATCTATTGAATCCATTTGGAGGTTGTGAGTGTAAACTCTCTAAGTCCCGAATGAGGAGAAATCCAAATTCGTGGAGAAAGAGGCTGTGCTCTGTCGTCTGTCAGGTGAAAAATTGTGTCTTCACCATAATGAGAGGAGGGAAGAGCCAACCAAGGTGCATGTCTTGGTCTTCGGGATAAGGGAAGAAATCGTGAAGACCCTAAAACAGATGTCATCGAGGCTGAGCTATGGGTTCTCCTTGCTGACCATCAAGCTGGAGCAAATGGTGGAGAATGTCGACGACCGGAAACAGGAAGACTAAAAGAAAATCGGTAAGAAGTACTACTAGAAGCTCTACTTCAGTGGAGTATGCAACCACTCATGCTACACCCGATGTTGTGGCATGGCGTTAAGATATATCAACAGGAAGGATGGGCTATACCACCTCCAAATCATATCGACCAATAAGCCTTTTATCTACACTCTCAAAAACAATGGAAAGGTTACGTGGAAGATACTTGAGGGATGAAGTAAAGAATCACGATATCTCATGGATTTGAACATCCCGACCAGTTCATAAGAGAGTTCAAGGCAAAGTCAAATTTATTCTAGTTTTAAATAATTGAAGACAATATCTATTATTTTTTATTCATCTTGACATTGACAAATCTCAGTTGGTACTCTTCTTCTGGTCTTTGATTTTCTGAACAATTTCATCTCCCTGTTCTTTCAGTTTTTGTCCGAATTCCTCGAGGGCCTTGGTGGCGTTCTGGTAGATGTCACTGGTCTGGAAACGAGATTACGTTTTTTCAAAATGATAAAGTTCCAATAACTTACCTGAACTTTAGTCATAAAGTCCTCAAATCCTTTCTTCATGGAATCAAGAGCATCTTCGATGTCGCCTTTCTTGGGGGTTTCAGGTGTTGCTACTTCTCTTTTGATAATGGTGGCTTCAGATTCGTAGGACAATGCCTGCGAAAATACAAAAATATTTTTATTCAATATAAAACCCTCTCATTTGCTTGAATCAAGGATTCAGAGCTAGACGTTATTTTTTTTGTGTAAATATCAATTTGAAATAAATTAGTGAGTGGTGTCCCTGAGATTTTCCTCAATTTATTAACAAAAACTTCCAATATATTTTTATTATTAATTTTTATTTTTTTTATAAAATATATAAACTTTTTTGCTTTTTCGATTTTGTTGTTCATATAAGCAAACTGTCAAAATAATGGTTGAAAAGATCATTGAGAAAAAAAAATTACCATAAGGAAAAAATAATTGAGAATCATTATCAAGAATAATTATTTTTTCACTTTTTTTGAAGACCTAGTTGAGCTCCACCGACCTTAAATTTTTCAAAAAGATAAATTTCAATACAGAAGGAATATAAAAAAAATTAATTTTTTAAAAACTCTACAAAACAGAGAAATAAACAGGTATAGTTCAAAATATCAGAATCATTTTAGGATATCAAAAGTGACAGTTGAGAAGATACAGTGTCTTTTTATTTTTCAAATTTCATTTTTTTTTCCTGGCGAATAGGTAAAAATAATAATAATAATAAAAGCACAAAAATATTTATTATTGTGAGAGGGTTTTTTTCACTTTTGACATCATTTCTACCTTATTTTATCAAAATTCATAAAGATAAAAATCACAAAAACCCTTGAAGAAACTAAATCAATTAATTTCCTTCAAACTTGAAATTCATCAAAATCGACCAATCCGTTTTTTCCGACATTTTTCGTGTCCCCCAAACATTTTTTTGACTTTAAGGTAGTTTAATTCATCCTAATTTCATCAATTTTTTTCAATTCTCCATAGTTTTAGAATTTTTTTAGTAATTGAATGGAATTTTGTCGTTTTAATTTTTTCAAACTAACTATACTTTTTTGCATTTTTAGTGCTCCTTATTTTTTGAAGCACAGTTTTATCATTCTTTTTCCGGTTTCAAGGAGGTTTAATTCGTTTTGATTTCATCTATTTTTAAAAATGTCATAGCTTTAGACGTCCTTCGGTTTTCAAGATAAATTTTGTAAGTTCAAATTTAATTGACTTCGATTGATTCCTCTTTTTTTTTTAATTTATTGTTTCTTATTTTTTGAAGCACGTTTTCATGGTTATTATAATTTTTTCGGTTTAAAGGAGTTTTAGTTCACCCTATTTTATCTTATTTCAAAGACTACATATTTTTAAGTTCCTATTTTTTTTTTCAAAGAATGTTGTGCCGAATTTTAATTTTATCCTTCACATTTTTAGTAATTATCTTTATTTTGAACTATATTTACTTTGTTTATTTGTTTCACTATTTTAAAACGATGTCCACATTTTTTGTCTTTGTTAGATATCTTAGAGATTGCCTTGATTCTTCGGGATTCATTTATCTCTATTTTTATGGTTTTTAAAGACATGCAGCTGTCTGATTGTAAATTATTTTTAAGGATTGCTAAAAATTTTGGGATTGTTATTTCTTTTATTTTTTAAAATTGTCGAAGGCGCTTCACTCTAGGCTTGTTCATCCATCTGTGAGGTTTTCCAACATTTTTTCTTGTCATTATTTTAATGAGTTTTCATCCGGCTTCACTGATTTTTCATCTTTATATTCTTCTTATCTTTGTGATTTTCAACTTTTTTCAGGTTTCGTTTCGTTTTATTTTTACATGTTTTGCATTTTTGAAAGTATTTCATGAAATTGAAAATATTGGATTTGCCAGATCTCCTAAAAATTTCAAAACAACAAATCACAAAGATCCAAGAAAAAATTATATCAAATTTCAAACAAAATAACGCTTTCACTCAGAAAATAAGTACATCAAATTTTCCACAAGATAACAAAAAATTCATCCAAATCTGTTTATCCGTGAAAAAATTATAGTTTTAAAAAAATTGTTGGAATTGAAAATGTTAAAAAATCAAAATGTCGACGGGTAAAAAAATCACAAAAATGCACGATGAGAGTGGATTTAACTTCTCACAAAATTACGAAGAATAATCAAAATCGGACAAACAGTCTAAAATAGCGTTTTGAAGTTAAAAAGTTAAAAAAAAACTAAATTTTCTTTCTGGCGCGGCGTTCAAAAAAAAAAAAAAAAATGCAATACTCGGTTTACAAAAAATGTTTTTTCGAACAAAATCCTAGTTCAGAATATAAACAAAATTAAGGTGAAACAGAAAAAAAAAAGAATAAATGAAAAACTAATGAAAGATAATTGACTCAAGTGAGTGAAATGGCGTAATAAAAAAACTACAAATTAAGTAGTGAAATAAGAATCTATGAACAAAAAAATAATTATTGAGAAGAATAAGAAAATATCCCACAAAACAGCAACAAAGGAATTACAAAACATTATAAAAAGCTGTCAGAAGAAAAAAAAAACGGAAAATTAATTAAATTGAAAAGGATTAAAACAATATAAAACAATCTGATTATTGAAAAAAGTTGGCAAGTTCCTTCAAAAAGTCAAATTATGGAGACACTTGAATTAAATAAAGTAATGTGAACGATGAAAGGCTTGTTAAAGAAAACGAACAAATTTCGCATTTAATAAATTGAGTCCCTTATAAAAAGACAAGAATAAATGGGAAAATCAATCGAATCATAACCTCACAAAAGTGTACACAAGTGCATTTCATTTCAGTATAAACTCAAGAAGAAACACAGATAGAGAAAAACAGTCAAGCCACTACTCATTATGTGAGAAACGACATATTTAAGAGCATGAAAAAAACAATATAAACATCTTACCATGAAAACCACAAAGGCAAAAGCAAAAATAAGAGCGAGTTTAGCAGCCATGATTCTAAGGACGAAGAACTGTAATAGAAGTGATCCAAATTTGAATTGAATTTATCAATTTAACTTTCAGTTTATCAAACGGAATTGATAAGGATAGGTCAAGATAGAGTATATTCCGGATGATCTGTTGTTGTCGAGCTCGTTAAATTCGAATTAGATTTTTAAGTATGTTGTGAAGGTCAACGATTTCCTATTTGTTCTTAGAAGCGATAGTGACTCTGACCTGGGATTCTTCTGTTATGGTAAGTCTACGATTCACATGATCATCATCTCTAATTTAATGTGGTATTTGTGGCAAAATATGTGATTCTTCTGTATATTCCCTTCTAATCTTCCATACAACCTTGATTTATCTAGATCGTCTAAATCTACGCCCAGCATCTTCCTATGGATTCTTTTTGTATGGAAAATGGTTTTCCAAGAGTGGACATGGTTGCTGTTCTTGGTTCTTGATCTGATCTGATTCCAGGACTGATTTGATCTATGAGAATCATTGATTTATCTTTGCTATTCCACTTTCGAGCTGTTACTTTGGTTCTTGTCGATCAGAGCTAACGAACGATTGCTTACAAAGAAAGTCTTGCCTTGCCGAGAAGGACTCCTATCACCGAGTTACACGGTCTCGCGATTCTCATCTGCGTGTGATATGTGGTGTATTGTGTAGTGGTGGAGCTTGAACTGATGATATTTGATGATTGTATAGTGTTAGAAGAAACAGCTATATTGATGTAACACCACATCCCAGCATGTATTCTACAATTTTCCCAATATATCTTGCCTTGACCTCTGAGAGATAACATGTCGAAGTCAATGGTTCTTATCAAAACGTTAGTTAACTACCATGCTTGTTGACCTGTGTGATAAAAATTTGATGACTTTACGGTTTACTGAAGAAGTTCAACGTTTAGCTTGGGTAAACAATCAAGTTCAATATATTTATTATATAATTACAACTGGGTACAAAGAATTATCTCCTGTTTGTGACAGATTATTCTCTTGCTTCATCACAACTGTTGAAGGTGTGATCCTGGTCACTTAACCCCATTGATCCAAGCCATCGCCGTCCTCTTGATGGAATGATTTTTAACTCTGTCAGCAGACGTCTTCTTTCTTCTCTTCCTGCTCTTTTTCATCGCCGCTTCCAAAATCCCCATCAACCAGCACATTCTGAAGATGTGGCTCAGATGAGGTGGTGCCAGAGAAGACAGTTATCATTGTTACTGTAGCTTTAGTTACCAGCTAGACCACCGAAGACAGCGCCTCTATAGTATGGATCCTAACCTTTCTCATCTTTCTGATTGTCGTAAAGAAGGTGGTATAAATCTGTTTGCTAGCATGGTCTCCAGGATCTCCTGTTAAGGTCAATGCATTTAGAACTGTGATGGCTGTGATGAGGATATTTTGAAAGAAATAATAATCAATGCTACGCTACTGATAGACAAAATTTGTTGATCGCTGCTCTACTTACCTTGAAACAAGCAACACCGAACTAGATACTACGATTTAAATAATGATGAAATTAGCTTAATTCAGCATTTTTGATGGTGGAAAACAGACTAATTGTTTTAATGCCTGTATATAATTGAAAGATGTTTATAGACAAACAAAAAACGTTTTCCAAGTATCTGACTCGTATTATTGTTGAACGACTTTTTGTGTTTGACTAAAATGGGTCGCATTTTAGTGAAATCTAGTGTGGTCTTTGTGTTGGTGATTTTTACTGTGAGTAAATATTGTGTTTTTTTTTAAATGCTGACTGTTTTTATTTCTATTCAACGAATTTTGACAAAAAAAAAATGCTGTTGACTTCATGAGTTATTTTTAAACATGTATAGTCCACTATTTTCCGGTTTCAGTTGTATACTTTCCTATGCAGTGTGCCTCAAAAGTCCCGGAATGTCTTATAATTTCACTCAATATTGAGATATACTGTATGAAATTTGAAATAAGAGGAAAAACAACATTCTGCTTTCGATGAAAATAACGGCGACGTCGGCGGATATATTGATGTGTTTGCATCAATAACCTCTCTTGCTCTTTATTGAAGTGTAGCTTCTAGGACATGAATGTGCCGATATTTTCTGCGTCAAGAAGTACTGATTGTTCTTCCTATGTTAACCTATGCTCGACCCACTACTCGATAATTCTCATGTTCCTGATTCCTCCTCTTTTGCCACTGTAAATTCCGACTCTGTTTTGATGCAATCCTTTCTAGTAAAACACTCCACAACCGTGACGAGTATTCTTGAGGGAGGAGTGCTCCCCGGCGAGTTCTCCCTCATGCACACTTCCCAATAGAAAAACATTGTAATTTTGAATCCAGTACATCTCTACAAATACCCACAGCTGCTATCGCCTTCTCAACATCCTTATTATATCATTCCACAACATTGACTTGAAATATTCAACATTCATCTCAGGTTCAGGTATAAAAATGATTTAAGTCTTGTGCTAAGAATTCAAACCGAAAAAAATATTTCAGCCCTCTGAATTCGTAAAACAATGAAACAATCGGCAAAATTACAATGACAGCAGACCGTATTCTTTTGGAACTACTTCGAACTTATCGTTGACAGAATCGATATAAATCAATCGAAGAAATCGCATTGACAGCGGACCGTGTTCTTTTGGTTACACTCTAAACTCATCGTGTTTTCTAACAAAATCGATTAAATAATGAAACAGTCGACAAAATCGCTCTAACAGAATCAACAGACCGTATTCTTTTGGCTCAACTTGGAGTTCTTTTTGTTTTTAAACAGAATCGATAAAAAAATGGAACAATCGACGAAATCACAATGACAGCAGACCGTATTCTTTTGGATCTACTTCGAACTTATCGTATTTTTGACAAAATCGATATAAATCAATCGACGAAATCGCATTTACAGCGGACCGTATTCTTTTGGTTATACTCTAAACTCATCGTGTTTTCTAACAGAATCGATTAAATAATGCGACAGTCGACAAAATCGCACTAACAGAATTAATAACAGACCGTATTCTTTTGGCTCAACTTGGAGCTCTTTTTGTTTTTGAACAGAATCGATAAAAAAATGGAACAATCGACGAAATCACAATGACAGCAGACCGTATTCTTTCGACGAAATCGCATTGACAGCGGAACGTATTCTTTTGGTTACACTCTAAACTCATCGTGTTTCATAATAGAATCGATTAAATAATGAAAAAGTCGACAAAATCGCACTAAAAGAATCAACAGACCGTATTCTTTTGGCCAACTTGGAGTTGTTTTTGTTTTTAAACAGAATCAATAAAAAAATGGAACAATCGACGAAATCACAATGACAGCAGACCGTATTCTTTTGGATCTACTCCGAACTTATCGTATTTTTGACAAAATCGATATAATAAATCAATCGACGCAGCGGACCGTATTCTTTTGGTTAGAATCGATCAAATAATGAAACAGTTGACAAAATCGCACTAACAGAATTAACGGACCGTATTCTTCAAACAGAATCGATAAATAAATGGAACAATCGACGAAATCACAATGACAGCAGACCGTATTCTTTTGGATATACTTCGAACTTATCGTATTTTTGACAGAATCGATATAATAAATCAATCGACGAAATCGCATTGACAGCGGACCGTATTCTTTTGGTTACACTCTAAACTCATCGTGTTTTCTAACAGAATCGATAAAATAATGAAACAGTCGACGAAATCGCACTAACAGAATCAACAGGCCGTATTATTTTGGCTCAACTTGGAGTTCTTTTTGTTTTAAAACAGAATCGTTAAAAAAATGGAACAATCGACGAAGTCGCAATGACGGCAGACTGTGTTCTTTTGATTTTCTTCCGAATAACAATAACAAATCAATTTTGAGGTTAGAACATATGTTATCGACATTGAACTCTAGCTAAAGAACTGGAATGGTCACGAATATGATCGGTATGACAAAAACTGTGTCAAAAAATGTGGGAGAGAGATAGGTAGATTGTTGTATCCCTTTCTCTTTCTAACGCATGTACAGGGTTATTGATTATAAATGCCCCCCACCTCTTACTTTTTAATTTGACGATTTAGAAAAAGGTGTTCCAAATAAAAGTTCATGGTTGAAAATGAACTTTTTAAATAACCTGTTTCCACATCAACAGGGTGCTCCAAAAAGTCTGGGCGAGGTCCAACTTTCTTATTTCAAATTGATACCCGTTTTTTTTATTTGATATTTGGATTCTCCTTTTAACTCTCTCACTGGATGTTATGCTACTTATTGTCCCAATCATGAGCCGCCAGGCAATGTACCATGTGTAAATTTCTGTTCCCAAACTTCCTGTTAATCAACACTTATTTTTCCTGCCATTTTTGTCCGGTCTTTCCTGCGAAATCCTTATTGTCACCATTAAATCTTTGGTCAAAGGGCAGACCAAGAGGAGAAGATTTCACAATATGGAATGTGGAAGTGAGGAAGGTCAAGCTCACTCTCTACATGTCACGATGGTGAGTGTGGTGGAATCTAAAGAGGACTAAGAGGCATTTTAAGGTGCTTGAAAATCTTCATGTGAACTTGTAGATCTAAGTTTGGCACTTTTTGCAAACTATCGCATCAAACTCAATTTGACTGGTCGATGTTGGATATCACCTAGCTCTGGAATTTTCCAAATGAGTCACTTTCATTCTAGTTCTGTACTGACATGATGTTTCCTTTCCAGATAGCCAAAGTCACAGGAAAAATTCCAGAAGACGACTCATTTGCAATCTCCTCTGAGGAATCCGAAACTATCGAGTAAGACAACAACGACTTAGGGTGGATATTTCAATGTTATCTTAAGGTACCGTTGAAGGCTTAGGATCCGAGGACGATTTTATGATCTGCCTTGAACCTTCAAGGGAACCTTAGACTATTCTGTATATCGATATCAACCCTTATACTCATACATAATCTCTTGCAGTCCGGAGCTTAGAGAAGCCTTAAAACCAGCCCAAGATGCCTTTATAGATTTTCTAAATCGTCTGGTCAACACTGGTTATACTTCTTCAAAGATTGCAGTCAACCGAATAGAAAAAGCTCATCAAAAGAGGAAGGAGCTTGGGAAGAAAGTTGAAGACTTCTTGTACCCACCTTCAGTGAACTACAGATATTACCCACCAAGCTATGTCAGAAGGATAGAGGAAGAAATGAGCCGTTGATGTCGTCAAATATTGAAGTATTTGTTGTAAAATATGATTCTTGATGATGCCTAGGCTTATGATTTATTCTGTCATTGTTATGATAGCTATTGTTATTAATGTGATGATATTTCTACTATTGTTCATGCTGTACAATATGTTTAAAAGTGTATTATAATAGAAGCCGCAATATGTGGGGTTTACTTCCTCGATTTTGTTTTTATATCCTCAAACATGCATCCATGAAAAAGCCTTATTGGGTGACCCAGATATCTTGGAAGCCCACCTGCTGAAATCGATAAACTTATTGCAGGTTTTTCTACATGCCACAGAATTTTGTAATATTGACGTTCAGTAGATGGCTACGAAAGTAACATCTCTACTGAAACCTCGACACTAACGGCTGAGCTTATTAGGAACACATAACCTCAAACAACAAACTTTAGTTACTCCTCTGAAGTTGTAGATGATCAAACACTCAAAACACTCCACCATAAAGCCAACATACCTTGGTAACACTATCCCAAAACTGTTCGTCAAAATAACACAATAGTGTGTTATAATCCATAACTTACTTGTCACTAGTGAGTTATGAAGTATAACTCACGTTCCCGTTGCAACCAAACAAACAATTTCCTATTTTGACCAAAATGTAAACATGTCACTGTCTAGTCATTCTGACAGTGAAACTTATATTTAATAATGATCTTCTCCTGCATTTGTTGGATAAAACATTGTATGGCACCCGTGCGTTATGTTCCACAAGTCACTTGAGAATACAAATCTCTTTCGCATGACTTATTTTCAACACAACGCACTGCTAGTACCATAAATAAAAATTTGTTATTAGTTCTTTTAGTTTTGAACAAATATTGTGAACCATAATCTATTTAATATTTAATTAGCCAAACCTAGGTAATATACAGGGTCGCTGGTATGTATGGGAACGGTCGATTATTGGTTATACTATACGAGCTACTGGAAAAAGTTAAATACAGAAGTTGGAGGGTTTTTGAATATCTATTAGATGATAATAGTCTGGAATAGACAGGGTCTGTCTTGAAGTCGTGAAACATCTAAATAAATAAAATAAAAATGGTCAAGTTTTTTTATAGCGAAAATTATCACAATATCGGCAACCCTGTAGATAGGAACCTATGTTACCAACATTTTATGTCAAGTTATTAATGATTATAACCATGAGATGGCGCCAGCAAAACCATGCTACAACTTCCAAAGTTAGTTGAAACTATATTATATTCTTCCAATCCAATTTTACGCGATCTGATGATGTAATGTGTCTGGACTGGTTTTGAGCCCGGTAAATAATATATTACAGCATAGTATGAAATAAAATGATAAGGAAAGGAACTTTGAGTGTCATTTTATTGTTCAGTTTATGATGATATTGTAGAATGGAATTTGGTTAGGTTTGTGGTTTTTGAGGTTGTAGTTTTGTTGCTGAGTTCATAAAGGAAGAACTCTTGAAGTTTTCTTGAATATTAAGTTTTTGCTTTTTTTTTTGTATAAACGATAAACCGTTGTTTATAAACAAAAATGTTATTCTGCATAAGTACCAATTTTGAGATTGATTCTAATTTGGATAGTTTTAGAGAAATTTGAGTTTTTTGGATTTGACTTGACTCATAATCAGGTCTTGAATATACTAAAATGCCCATAGTACCTACTCAATGAGGTTCACAAAACAGATCTCATTCACTTTTTTTATATTTCATATTTTTTCAGAAAATAGATAAAAATTTTGAAATGTTCGTTTGAGGATCCAAATAAGGTTCCCAATTTTTTTTCATAAATTTCATAATCTTGATGCATATTACAGAGTTTGCAATTCAGTGGTATCTTTATTTTTGAATTTTGATTTTTTTTTTAATTTCAGTATTTTTTAGACTTTCTTCAAAAAATTCAGAATGAACATTTTGAGTTCTATTTTATTTGAAAACCATTGATTTGCGAATGATTATGGAAACTCAGTTTTCCAAAATTATAATTTTTTTTTTATTTGGATTTTTCTTACTAGATTGATAATGAGAGATGGAGAAAAAAACACATAAAAAATATAGTACAGTCTGATTGAAAATGACTCGAATATTTTTATTAATTTTAGATCTACAGTTTTTGGTGTTTTGATTTTTTATTTTAAAACTTTCTGAATAAACCTCGGAATAAACCCAAACGAGGTCACTACATAAGAAAAAAATTCAAAATGAAAAACTCGAAAAAAAATACAAAGTTTAATAACTGCAAAAAAATGAATAATTAGAAAATGAATTACAAAATGAAAAAAAAAATAATACAAAAATATTACAGGTCAAAAAGTCAAAATGTAAAATCAGTACAAAACATAAAAAAGTCAAAAACACACAGAATTAAAAAACTGTGTCAATCTAACCAAAAAAATGAAAATTAAAGAAAAAACAGACAATCGAATAACCAAAAAACACAAAGTTTAAAATCTGTGTCAATCATAACAGAAAAAAAATGAAGTCAAAGAATAACAAAACATTAAAAAGCTATTAAAGAAATAAAACACTCAGAAATAAAGATAGTACAAAATTTCAAAAGTGCTAATTGACACATAAACAAATGGAAAAGTCAATAAACACAGAGTTTGCACACTGTGTCAATCATAACAGAAATAATGGAAGTTAAAAAAATAACAAAACCATAAATCTTATGAAAAAAAAAGTAGAGCGCGTACAAAAAAGTTATGACTATTTAAATGAGTGAAAAGTGGCGTCCTCTATAAGTAGGACCATACCAAGGTGAGATGTGAAATTCGCTTGTCAAGCAATTAATAGGGTATATTTTTATACATACGTAAATAGATTGGAGACCATTACAAAACTGATTTTGCTATCTAGAATTAAAAAAAATATATAAAGTTTGACACATCAGTATAATCAAAAATAAATATGAAAGAATTTCTTGTTAAAAAATACAGGGTGTTCCATTTAAAAAATACCAACTTTGTGCTGTAACTGATAAACGGTGACCCCAAAATTTTTTGCAGTACGCCACCACAAAAATGCAAACTTTCGTTTTCACCCTGTATCCTAGACATCAAACAATATAGGTTCTGCAGTCTCGACCAAAATAAGATACAGTCTACAGCGTAAATTAGATGTTTCATTGGAACAAAAAGCCTATTATTCTGCAACAAATAAGCTAAAGAGGATTTTCAAATTCCTGAATACCACGTGGCATTCCTGACATTTCTGCGGTTTTTCTCATGCATGCAAGGAAAACTCAATTGCGGTGTGCGGTTTTCATTAGCGGCCGGAATTTAGATATTAAATTTATTAGGTACATAGACACATATTATTGTCCTGGAAAATTAATTTTATGAATTTGAAACAAAATATTTCCCAACAGGGTCAATAATCAGGAAATCAAACTCATTCATCAATACAAATTCACCGAACCCTCAACCCAATGCACGTAAAATAATAATAAACTTGACCTTATCCTTGCAAAATCGAAACATCCGAAGTTAAATACAAAACAAATTTGGATATAAAAAGTATTTTAACTCTATCGAATTGTTTCATTAATTTATTATTTTTTTTGCGAAGCCGCATAATGAAGGTGACCTGTGTGTTGATTGGTACTTTGGTCGTTCTACATCTTGTAAGTAGGCAATGTTTACATCGTAGATAAGTGGTGGTGGTTCTAAAACTGTTTTTTATTTTGTTAATTTGCATGAATAATCCCATTGTCAAATAATTTCGTTTGAATTCATCCTGGTAAAATCGTCAAAAATTTTCCCGATATTTCAATTGTTTATATTTATGGAATTGCTATTTTTCTTTTATTTTTTTTTGTGGTTTTTTGATTCTATCATTAATTCACAACATAATAATATAATTCCTAACACTTCAAAATCGTTTTTCAATCACTTGTTTCCTTATAATATTGAAATAATTAATAAAAATCTGGAACAAGTTCAAAAATTCAGTAAAATATATTATTTTTATGTTTTTCTTGTTAGGGAAATATTTTCCAATAGGAACATGGTTGTCTTTATCGCCATGTACATCACATAAGGTGATTTTTTTGTTTATAGTTTTCCAAAATCTCGACCCAATATTTCCAAAATTGAACTTCGGGAAATTAATTTTTTGATTTTTTTTTTGTTAAATAGGTATATTCCAATTGGAAGATGGTTGTCTTCATCGCCCTGTATATGACTTATGCAAATAATGAATGAGACACTGACAAAAAATGGTCTGTTTTCTAGTTTTCCGAAATCTCAGGTCAATATTTCGAAAATTGAGTGAAAAATGATTTTTTAAATTTCTGTTGTTAAATATTTTCCAATTGGAACCTGTATGACGAGGTGATTCTTTGACTGAAATAATAAATGAAAAACTGAAATAGCAATTCTTTATTCTTTAGTTTTCCAAACTCCTAGTTCAAATTATCAAAATTCGAGGAAATATGATTTTTTTTTTCGTTAAATATTTTTAATTGGAATATGGTTGTCTTTATCGCCCCGTATAAGACACTGTGATTTTTTCAAGCAAACAGTGAATGAAAAATGAAAAATATAAACTATAATCTATAGTTCTTCAAAATCTCAGGCCAATATTCCCAACATTGAGTGAAATATGAATTTTTGAATTTTTGTTGTTAAATATTTTAAATTTGTCCTTATCGCCCTGTATATGACACGGTGATTTTCAAACTCGAATGATAAATGAAAAACTGGAATTCTTAAACTTTATTTAATAGTTTTTCAAAATCCTGCCTGAAAATTTGAGTGAATATAGTTTATTGATTTTTTTTCGCTAAATATTTTCAATTGGACAATGTGATTTTTTTTACAAAAAAAATGTATGAAAAACTGAGAAATATAGACTATAATTTATAGTTTTCCAACATTGAGTGAAATATGATTTTTTGTTTTTTTTTTAAATATTTTCCAATTGGAATAATATGGTTGTCCTTGTTGCCCTGTATATACCAAGGTTACTCTTTAACTCAAATGATTATTGAGAAACTGATTTGAAGACTTCATTTTAGAGTTTTCCAAAGTTTCAGGCCAGTTTTTCCAAAATTAGTGAAATAGTATGATGTTTTCTGCTAAATATTTTTTGCGTTTGTGATTTTTTGTGCAATTGATGGATAAAAAACTGAAAAATATAGACTATATGTATTATATAGTGTTCCAAAATATCATGCCAATATTTCCGAAATTAAGTGAAATATGATTTTTTGATTCTTTTTTGTCAAATATTTTCCGACTGGAACGTAGTTTTCTTTATCGCTCTGTATATGACAAGGTTACGCAAATAATGGATGAGAAACTCAATTAAAAATACAAAATCTCAGGTTAAAGTTTTCAAAATTTAGTGAAATATTTTTTTTTTAGATATTTTCAAATTGGAACATTTTTTTTATGGCCCTGTATATGCTGAGTGATATTTTTACATCGATGAAAAATGGAAAACTGAAAACAGACTATATTCTTCACTTACTCAAAATCTCTGGTCAAAATTTCCAAAATTGAGTAAAATATGATTATTTTTTGATGACTAATATTTTTGTAATACCGCTTCAGAAATCTTTGTGACATTTGCCACGCATCTCTCATGCCATCTATGAGCTTTTTTATGAGTGGAACATCTTTCACCAGTGGCGTCCGTGTGGAAATTGGATCAAACAAATCTGAATAAATAATGGTACGCCACTGTTTTTCTTTAAAAAAGATGTTTCGGAATCTCCATTCACTTGTCAATTTTCTCTTCCGACGCACGGTTCTTGAGGTCGAAAAATAAATTGATAAATAAACACAGAATTTTGAAAACATAAAAAAGATCTTACCAGTGGCGTCCGTGTGGGAATTGGATCAAACAAATCTAAATAAATGATGGTACGCCACTGTTTTTCTTAAAAAAAAATGTAAGTCTCGGCATCTCTATTTATTTGTGAATTTTCTCTTCCGACGCACGGTTCTTGAGGTCGAAAAATAAATTGATAAGTAGACACAGAATTTTGAAAACATAAAAATGATCTCATGCACCAATTTCTACAATAAATATTGGAAATTTGGCTATGCAGATAAATATTTATTATTTTTAACGAAGACCGTGCATCGGACTTCCAAAACTTATTCCATTTCTAGGAAAGGGCAGCCTCTCATTTTTTTCTTCAAACATTTTCAATCCATATCCAGCACGGACGCCACTGGTAGAAATGAGAGAATCTGTGCCTCATCAAAAATGCCCAAACTTGACAAAAATAATATTATATGGAAAATATTTTTTTTGACTTTAACACGCTGTATTTCAAAAGTCGTCGCTTGTATTTTTTTTTCACTTGGTACAACAGCGCCATCTTCATATACAACAGTCCAGAAAGTACATATACAGGGTGATTCTTGAGGAAATGTCAATACTCCAGGTACATATTCAAAGCCCAAAAATAAACATCAAACTCAATATACAGGGTGTCCCAGGAAGGGTGGCCACCGGCCATATCTCGGAAACTACTGGACCTAAAAGTTCAGGAAAAAAAAAATGATCACTAAAGTGGCCACGAGAAAATGCTGGAAAATATTTTTAACTTCGAAATTTTTCCGCTAGGGGGCGCAATCAAAGCTTAAATATTAAAATTCGAAATTTCTCCGGAAATTCTCAGATTGAGGTATATCTTTATCAACATGGTTAGAAAACCTAGACAATTTCACGTCTTTTTGGTACAGGGCTCATTGGCGTACCGATCTTCGTGTGAGTAGGGGAAGGTAGTGAAAGTGTAATTGTTCAAGTGGCTGTAACTTATAAACGACTTGTCCGATTTTGTTGCGTATAGGCTTGTTTGGAAGATAAATGTGAGTACTTTCGTATATCGTATCCAGTGATGCATGATTGTATCCAGAAAAGTTGCTAGAAGGCGTAATTTGAATTAAAAACAGTGTTTTTCATTTTACCGCAAAAATTTAAATGGTATGGTATAATTCTGATAATAATAACTAGTCCAAATTATGTAAAATTTAATTTTCAAAGGTTTTTTTTTTTTTTTTTTTTTTTTTAAGGTTTTTTCTTGTAAATTTAATCTTCATTTCGATTCTGTTATCAGAATTATACCGTACCATTTAAATTTTTGCGGTGAAACGAAAATAACAGTTTTTAATTCAAATTACGCCTTCTAGCAACTTTTCTGGAGACAATCACGCATCACTGGATTCGATATACGAAAGTACTCACATTTGTCCTCCAAACAAGCCTATACGCAACAAAATCGGACAAGTCGTTTATAAGTTACAGCCACTTGAACAATTACACTTTCACTACCTTCCCCTACTCACACGAAGATCGGTACGCCAATGAGCCCTGTACCAAAAAGACGTGAAATTGTCTAGGTTTTCTAACCATGTTGATAAAGATATACCTCAATCTGAGAATTTCCGGAGAAATTTCGAATTTTAATATTTAAGCTTTGATTGCGCCCCCTAGCGGAAAAATTTCAAAGTTAAAAATATTTTCCAGCATTTTCTCGTGGCCACTTAAGTGATCATATTTTTTTTCCTGAACTTTTAGGTCCAGTGGTTTCCGAGATATGGCCGGTGGCCACCCTTGCTGGGACACCCTGTATATATGGATCCGTACCAAAACGTAAAAAAGTAGGAGGCGCCCCCTACAAGTAAGAGCCATTCTGAGATAATATTCAAATTTTTCATACCTATCAAAAAACCCCCGGATAACAATTAACACTCCAATATTTTAATCATCATTAATTTTACTTGTGAAGAAATTATTTATGTGACGCATGATAGTCATGGGTGTCATTATTGATGTCATTTTCGACAAGTAAAGTGTCAAATAGCACACTAGTGTGTTATAGTTATTGTAACTCACGTTTCCATGGCAAACAAACAAAGCAACTATCTATTTTGACCAAAATGTAAACATGTCACTGTCTTGTCATCCTGACACTGAAATATTTTATAATTATCTCATAAAAAAACGATTTTCTCCATTTGTTGGATAAAACATTGTATGGCACTCGTGCGTTATGTTCCACTTGAGCACTGCCATTTCTGTCCAGTAATTTGGTCGTCAACATGATTTTTCTTCTAATTTGGTCCTTCAAGCCCCCTCCCAGAATCTGATGGTACTTGTTTGACTAATCTTATGAATCTTTCAATGTTACCAACTAAATTCTACTAAAGGTCCACGGACAAGGATGTGGTTGCAGCTGTTGCAACCCAGCTGGTCTATTTTGTACAGACGAACCAAACTCCAGACCACGTACGCTGGTAGTTAGACCTAAACCTCTTGTGAGGCCTGTCATTACTCTACCTTGGTTCCAACCTAATGGGAAAAGCCCATGTTACAGGTGAATATTGTTGTACCTACTAATATCCTAGGAAACTAATGATCTTAGCTGATTTTCAGACAACAAGCTATAGTGAAGCCAGCAGTGGTACCAATGCCAGAGTATCCAAAGTGTCAATGTGATCCCTCACAAATTGTTAATGGAAATGTCATGGATATTGCTGCAGCTGCAGAGGTAACTCAATCGAAACTAAACTCAAACAGAACGTATAAACCCAATTTGATCAAAATTCATTAGGAAATAACGGGATTTTGCAAACATAACCTCACTAAATCAAACAATAATCAATAATATACATTCCTGACTCAAATGATAAAATTATGCGAACGTTATCTCACGAAAACATTTTTTTCTGCAATTTTGCAATTAAATCCAAAATAGAAACCACATTCCCAATTTAAAATAAATCCGTGAACCATAACCTCACTTGAACGTATAATATAATAAAAAAATTGCAGTGACATACTTATAAAAATCCCTGCCCCGCCAGGTAATAAGGCCGAAAACGTCTTGAATAAGTTCGACTTTTCATGGTAGGCCTTATTACCTGCCTACATTTACCTGACTATATTTTTTTTAAGAATATTTGTATTGTCGTCTACTCTCTTCAACCACATAGCACAGGAAGCATAATATTCATGTGATCGAAATATGCCTTGTATGTACCTAAACGTATATTCGCAGTGAAATGCACTGCATATTTTCAAAAGATGTATTCTTTAAGGGATAAGTAACGCATGTTCTGCGAATATATCAATGAGAACATAATGTTATTTTCAAAATGTTTCTAAATAGTTCATCGGCTATTCTCAAATAAATATCCATACTAAGGTTAATAACGCATACGTCGAGAATATTCCAATAGGAACATAAAGTGTATGTACAAAATGCTCCCAAAGAATATATCCTTTGAGGAACTGTCGTGTCATGTTCATAGCATATTTAGTAGACAAATATATTTTTTCGAAATCAACCTGAAAAGCACATCACCTGAGGTACGACCATGTCACGTCCGTCGCATATTCTTGTTAGAATAATCTTTCTAGCACGAGTAGCATAGGTATATGCTGGGAATATTCTAAAAAGAATAAAATTATGTTCGAAATGATCTTGGAAAGAATCATTTGATAAAAATTATGACAAACCATTAAGTAACACCCTGTATAAATTAATGAATTCTTGAATGAAAAAAGTTTCGCTTCATGAACAAAACCGATGTAGATAAAAGGAATAGCGCAGAAACACGTCGTTAATTGCAGATGAACGAGCACAATGTTCATTTATTGCTTCAGTAACTCATTTTGTTTGAGCGTCGATTTCATTTTCATTATCCAGGCCCTTGTCGAGATAGAACTTTGTTCATGGATGCAAAGCTTTGATAGAGAAATATCGGAAATGGCACGTGATTTGAACAGTTTTACAAAATTGAGTTGATTGAGGGGAAAAATGGTTGTAGAGAATCAAAAAAAATTATTTCAAATTTTACATCTGATGCAATTATCCTCGCAACTGTATGAAAAGTTTTGAATAGTTTGCTTGAGAATCAGAAAAATTATTTGAAATTTTGGATTTAACAAAAATTTAATCTCCTCTTAAAACAAGCCTGTAGTTCCCGAACTCCTTGAGATAGGAAGTTGAGAATTTCCGCAAAGTTATTATTATGGGGCTGTATAGGGATTTTGGAAATGATTACTCAAAAATCAAAGAAGTTATCTAAACTTTTGGATTAACGACAAATTTGGATATCTGATGCTACAGACAAACATGAAACTCCCAAACTCCTCCAGTTAGTGTGATGAAAACTTTCAAAAACTATCTCAAGTTACCTTTGAAACTGTATAAAAAAATTGAAGAAAATCAAAAACGATATTTCAAATTTTGGATTTATGACAAATTAAATCTTCAGGAGGTTTAGAATTTAAGAAAAGTTGATGCAATATCCTTAAAACTGTACACAAATTTTGAAAATGGTTGCTTTAATATCAAAAAAGTTATTTGAAATTTTGGATCCATGAAAAAATTGTATCTCCTTTTATAACAGGCCTGTAACTTCGAAAGATAGGGTTGAATTATTCTTAAAGTTGCTACAGATCAATGATAATGAGTCTGATTAAACATTTTTGAAAAAGGTACTCAAAAAAGTTATTTCAAATTTCGAATTTTTAACAAATCGAATGGACTAGAGGCTAAAACTTCCGAACTTCCTCAGAAAGGTATCTGGAAAAAGGTAGCTCCAATCATCCTTGAAACTGCATAAAAAATTTGAAAATGGTTGTGTTATTTCAAATTTTGGATTTATGAGAAATTTGCATGTTCGCTATTAACAAGCCTATAACTCCCGAACTCCGTGAGTTAAGAAATTGAAATGTTCCAAAAAGTAGTTCCAATTCTCCTTCAAACTGTAAAATAAAATTGAAAATGGTTGTTCCAAAATCAAAAAAAAAGTATTTCCAATTTTGAATATATGAAAAATTTAAATGTACCCTATAAACAAACCTAGAACTCCGAAACTCCTTGAGTTGGGACGATGAAGTTTCTTAGAAAGTAGCTCAAATCATTCTTAAAACTGTAAAGAAAAAAAATAGTTGTTCGAAAATCAAAAAAGTTATCTCGAATTTTAGATTAGTGACAAATTGGAATGCACCCTACAAACACACCTCTAACTCCCGATTTCCTTGAGTTAGGAGACTGAATTTTCTAAAAAGTGGCTCCAACTATTTCTTAAACTGTAAAAATCAATTGGAAATGGTTGTTCAAAAATCCAAAAGGTTATTTCGAATTTTGGATTTATGACAAATTTGAATGTACCCTACATAACTCATGAACTCCTTGAGTTAATTTTTCAAAAAGTGGCTTCAATATTCATCCTTGAGACTGTGAAAAAAAATTGAGAATGGTTGTTCAAAAATCAAAAAAGTTAATTTAAATTTTGGACAATGAAAAATATAATGTACCCTACAATCAAGCTTATAATTCCCAAACTCATTGACCTAGAAAGTCTGAATTTTTCAAAAAGTGGCTCCAATTATTCATGAATCTTGAAAAAAATCAGAAAAAGGTTGTTCAAAAATCGACAAAGTTATTCTAAGTTTTGGATTTATGAAAGATTTAATGTAAATCGTGCAAATAAACCTATAATTCCCGAACTTCATGAGTTAGGAAGTTGACATTTTCCACAAAGTTCCTGGGACTATCCTTCAAACTGTAAAAAAAATTAACAATGGTTGTTCAGAAAGTTATTTCAAAATTTGAATAAATGACAAATTGAATGTACCCTATAAACAAGCACAAAACTCCCGAAGTACTTGAGACTTGAAAACTCCAAAAAGTAGCTTCAATTATCCTTCAAACTTTATAAAAAACTTGAAAATTGTTACTCAAAGATCTAGAAAGTTATTAAAAATTTTGATTCAATTGAATGAAACCAAAAAACTAGCCCATAACATCTGCCAATTATCCTTGAAATTTAATACAAAAAATTAAAAATGGTCGTTCAAAAATCAAAAAAGTCATTTCAAACTTTGGATTTATAACGAATTGAATATACTCCAAAACCAAAATTCCTTGAGGTAGAAAGTTGAATATTTCTAAAAAAATACTAAATAATAATTAATTATAAAAATAAGATTCATTTTTCATAATATAATATTCGTGATGGCATCTTTTCTTCAGAATTTTCAAAGTCAATTGAAACAGTATAGTAGACCAATCAAAGCAATACTGCTAAGTTAACTGTTCTTCTATTACAGTCGATAGTCAACAGCCTCCAAGCCGTTGACCTATCAAAAGCCTACAAAACAGCTTACTCCCCTACAACCCACAGCCCTCCAGCCGACATAATATCCATGACCATTGCATTCAACCAAAACAACCAAAAATGCTACGACTACCCCATCAATGAAGACCGATTATCTTATGGCTTCAGAAAGCTACCCATTGATTGCCCCAATACAACCCCCCAGGTAAGACATTAGAACCATCATGGAGCTGTCAATTGATAACTAGATCCAGGTCATCAAGCAAGTTCTGCCAGAAAGTAACCTGTACGCCATCAACGGTGACGTTGTGGAATTCAAGCCAATCAAAGAAGCAGCACCTCATGAGTCTCTATCAGCGGAGGCCGAGGATGAGTTGATTGATCTTGCCATCTCTGAAGAGGCCAAACATCAATCTGGTCACGTCATCAGAGGGCCGAGTCTGAACGATATTGGCTTCACCCCTGTCAAAGGTGAGCAACAATGTGAATACTCATTTGTCTTAACTGGATTAATTCCAGATACCAAAAAGTTTCTGGAAATGCCCACTCTTCCCAAACCAGAGGTCTTGGTTACGGCAACAGACGCTCCATGTGCCAATGATGGGTTCAAGCCTGGAACAGTTGAATTGAAGAATGTGCCCGCACATGATAATTCACTTACCAAACTGGAAGAATTGGTTTCTGATGTGGAGAAGTTGCTGGATGGGGTTGAGGAAGATGAGAAGGTCTTTGAGGTTTCCACTGAGGGTCCTTCATGTCATCGTCGCAAGAAGTGTCATAGAAAAGCAAAGTTGTGAATTTTGCCATCTAGATAAGGCACTTGTCCAATATTTCAATTGATTGTGTACACTTTTATGTACCCTGTATATAGAATATAGAAATAATTATCTACCAGAGTAGTTTTTTTATAAGTGTGTAGAAGACAAAACTTTTAGGGTTCAAGCAGGCTCAAAAATTGAAAACATTACTGTGTATTGGCTACAAAAACAAATTGAATCCTGGAAACAAGTCCGAGGAAGGCGGGACTCCTGGTTTACAGTACATAGTTGCCAACAATATCGACGCAGGTTCTGGTGAAAATGCGATATTGCCAACAATAGTTCAAAAACCACTATCTCATAGACGAACTATTCCCAACGAGACTGGAGGAGCTAAATGCCGCGATGGCAAAATACCGGGTTGAAGTTCTCCAGTTCTGGATGAAATACCGATGAATCCAGAAAATCAGTCAACCGTCAAATCATCCATTTTGAATACTTGAATCAGCTGGGCTAACCTAACCTCATTTGGTCTTCCATCTGTCAAAATAGTCTATTTTGCGGTGTTATTTATTAATTTGCATACCTCACTCAGTAGTTACAGAAAAAGTATAGTATTTTGCTGGTGAGAAATGGCTATTATTGAGCCGTATGATTACAAACCCCATTCTTGTGAGTAAAAGCCATCATTACTCATTCATTAAATACAGAGAGTTCAGAAACTGGGTGTCATAAATGGGTACTTCATATAAATTGTTTTCATATTATCCACAGGGTCTTTCTTTTTAAGGGACAATTGGCCTTATATGGGAAAGTAAAAATGGTACGCCTATGAAAATTCACATAGCAAGGTTCTTGACCATGAACTACTTTTTTGAAATAGTGGCAGTTTTCTATGTTGCTGTCAATTTCCTTATTTAAGATTGGAGCCCTGATTTTTTATTCCACATTCAGACTTTTTTTTGAAAATTGAGGACTGTTTATTAAATGATATCCCTGGCCATCTTTCACCATTTTGAAAGAATTTGCATTTCATGAAAAAAATTTACAGTTGAGTGGGGTACTTTAAACAATGGAAATTAGAGGGTACCTATAAAATATGTTGTTTACATAAATGATCATCATCAGTTTTCACAATAATCTACAGGGTCGCGTGAGGGTTTTCACAAATTATTTTTTTTAAAAATATCTTTTATGAAAAAACTAGGGTTTTTCCAACGGAATACTTATTTTTATGATTTAGACAAATCTTCATTCCATAGACATGACATTGTGCTCTACATAAAAAAACATGGACCTCAGTTTTTTTGAAAAAACTCTGTTTTTTTAAATTGAATGCTTCTTTTTCCATTACTGATTTTGATTCTAGACAAAATTTTCTTTCGCTTGATACTACATTGTCCTATAGCTAAAACCAAGGCTAAGACTGATATGTTATTGACACCTTTTTCAATAGTATAGGACAGTTAAAGTGTCAGTTGAAAGAAAATTTTGTAAAGAATTATTATCTGAAATAAAAAATGGGGCATTCCATTTAAAAAACTAGAGCTTTTTTGGAAAAACTGAAGTTTTTTGTTTTTCATAATTTGTCAAGACCCTGTAGACTATTGTAAAAAATGATCAAGATCATTTCAATGCCCAGCATTTCTCAAAGGTACCCTCAAAATTTAATTTTTAATTAAAAAAAAAATCATTGGAATTATGAAATTTACCCCAAATTTTTTAAAGATACTTTTCCTATTTCACTACCGTTGTTTCATGGAAAAATGTTATTCTGAATAAAAGTTTTCTCTTTAGTTTTTTCATCTTTGTGATATTATTATTATTATTATTATTATTATTATTGTCTATACTTAAAGTTGTTTAGTCCCAATTTGAAGATGAAAATGTATAGATGTCCATTCGATTCTTATTCGTCTATAAAAAAAAACTCCATCCAAAATTATTACTGTTTCAAAGTTTTGTGGATTTTGAGGAAAAGACAAAAATAGATTTTTTTGTTATTTTTTGGTAATGATGATGGTGATACCTACTGTAAAACATCTTCATGTCCAAAACTTTTATCCAAAGTCAAAAATGGGAAAAAGTTATTTATTTTTTTGTTGAGAAAAGATTTTTTTTATAGAAAAATCAGATAACATTTCTTGGTGGAAACCGTCTTTTTTTTAAGGGTGCCAACGTCAAAAGTCTTGAACCCCTCATTTCTACATACAGGGTGACAATTTAAAAAGCACCAGCATTTGATTGTGTCCAAACCAATGATAGTATGAAGATTTGACGAGACACGTCAATTAAGATATCGAGGGGGACAACTTATATCTTTTAATTTTCTGGATTCAACCCCCTCACTCCCAGGGTAACTACCCCTGAAATGTCAAATAGCAGTCTTCACTTCTTACTCCGCGAATTTTGAAATATTCATGCTATTCTTGATAGGTTGCATCACTTTGTTTTTAAATTGGAGTACATAACCTCACAATACTTAACTTCCTTCTGCACCGGTGGTTTTGTGCCACACTTCTCGTTGCATTCGCAAATATTCAGCGGAAAAAAACATTTCCGTCTATTCCAATATTAAAACAACATAGAATCAAATCCAGGAAATGTCTGAACCTATTTGTGTTCAGTTTCCCGACAATACCCAGCAATTAACAACTACTACAACACAACCAAATCCAAAACAAGGAAGCGAATATCAGTTCGACAACCAAATTTACCCTTCAACTCATCATTCCCCTAAACAAATCGACAAGTTTGCACGGCATGTTTGTTCAACAAAATCAAATTGTCTGAAAACACAGGGTTCAATTGATTGGGTGTATAAATAAATGTAAATTGCAGATATTCCGGTTATTTGGTGTTACGGGGTGAGAAAAAAGTTGGAGAGGTGATGAAAGAGTTTGTTTTCCTTGTGTTGGTGGTGGTGGTTGGTGTGGCGGCGAATTGTGGATGTTTAAAAGTGAGTTTGGGTGGATAAGTTTATCAACTTTTATTTGCTAGTTTACAAGTTTTATGGTACATTAAAAGAATATAGAATTTACGTGTCTTCATTATAAAGGTACCCTTTTGGCAAAATTTTATGTTATGATGAGTCAGTCATTCAATAACCAAGATATTATATGTTATTTAATAAGTATAGAAAAAAATCACCCTGTGTAATCCGTAACTTCATTATTTGTCAACCGATTTATATGATCAAAAAACCATTCAAAAGAGAATTGAATTTTCAATATAATGGCTTTTTGTGCATTTGAATCTGATCAAAAATAACGGTGTTATTGGGTTTTGAATATTGCCACGTCATCAATCATAACTTTGTTATGTATGATAAAAAAACAGTCTTATAAAAAATCGAATCTCAAGTCATCTGCATTTTTGATCGTCTTAATCGGCATGAAATTAACGGTGTTACGGAAGTTTGCGCATTGCCACGTCATCAGGCGTAACCTCCTTATTTGTCAACCGATTTAGATGATCAAAAAACCATTTCGAAGTGAAAAGAATTTCCAATATAATGGCTTTTTGTTCATTTGAATCTGATCAAAAATAACGGTGTTATTGGGTTTTGAATATTGACACGTCATCAATCAAAACTTTGTTATGTATGATAAAAAAACAGTCTTATAAAAAATCGAATCTCAAGTCATCTGCATTTTTGATCGTCTTAATCGGCATGAAATTAACGGTGTTACGGAAGTTTGAGCATTGCCACGTCATCAGGCGTAACCTCCTTATTTGTCAACCGATTTAGATGATCAAAAAACCATTTCGAAGTGAAAAGAATTTCCAATATAATGGCTTTTTGTTCATTTGAATCTGATCAAAAATAACGGTGTTATTGGGTTTTGAATATTGACACGTCATCAATCAAAACTTTGTTATGTATGATAAAAAAACAGTCTTATAAAAAATCGAATCTCAAGTCATCTGCATTTTTGATCGTCTTAATCGGCATGAAATTAACGGTGTTACGGAAGTTTGAGCATTGCCACGTCATCAGGCGTAACCTCCTTATTTGTCAACCGATTTAGATGATCAAAAAACCATTTCGAAGTGAAAAGAATTTCCAATATAATGGCTTTTTGTTCATTTGAATCTGATCAAAAATAACGGTGTTATTGGGTTTTGAATATTGCCACGTCATCAATCCCAACTTTGTTATTTATCATAAAAAACAGTCTTATAAAAAATCGAATCTCAAGTCATCTGCATTTTTGATCGTCTTAATCGGCATGAAATTAACGGTGTTACGGAAGTTTGAGCATTGCCACGTCATCAGGCGTAACCTCCTTATTTGTCAACCGATTTAGATGATCAAAAAACCATTTCGAAGTGAAAAGAATTTCCAATATAATGGCTTTTTGTTCATTTGAATCTGATCAAAAATAACGGTTTTATTGGGTTTTGAATATTGCCACGTCATCAATCATAACTTTGTTATGTATGATAAAAAAACAGTCTTATAAAAAATCGAATCTCAAGTCATCTGCATTTTTGATCGTCTTAATCGGCATGAAATTAACGGTGTTACGGAAGTTTGAGCATTGCCACGTCATCAGGCGTAACCTCCTTATTTGTCAACCGATTTAGATGATCAAAAAACCATTTCGAAGTGAAAAGAATTTCCAATATAATGGCTTTTTGTTCATTTGAATCTGATCAAAAATAACGGTGTTATTGTGTTTTGAATATTGACACGTCATCAATCCTAACTTTGTTATTTATAATAAAAAACAGTCTTATAAAGAATCAAATCTCAATTCAGATGCTTTTCTGATCGTCCCAATTGGCATAAAAATAACGATGTTATGGAAGGCTGAACATTGCCACGTCATCAGACGTAACTTCAATATTTGTCATTCGATTTAAAGGATCTAAAAACCATTCAAAAGGAAATTGAATTTTTAATATGATGGCTTTTTGTTCATTTGAATCTGATCAAAAATACTGGTGTTATTATGTTTTGAATATTGCCACGTCATCAATTCTAACTTTGTTATTCATTATAAAAAAACAGTCTTACGAAGGAGCGAATCTCAATTCAGATGCTTTTTTGATCATCTCAATCAGCATGAAAATGACGATGTTATGGAAGTTTGAACATTGCCACGTCATCAGGCGTAACTTTCTTGTTTTTCAACCTATTTGAATCATCAAGGAATCATTCAAAGGAGAATTGAATTTTCAATATAATGGCTTTTTGTTCATTTGAATCTGATCAAAAATGACGATGTTATTGAGTTTTGAATATTGCCACGTCATCAATCCTAACCTTTTTATTTATTTTAAAAAACAGTCTTATGAAGAATCGAATCTCAATTGAGATGCTTTTTTGATCGTTCCAATTAGCATGAAAATAACGATGTTATGGAAGTTTGAACATTGCCACGTCATCAGACGTATTTGTCAACCGATTTAAAGGATCAAAAAAACCATTGAAAAGAGAATTGAATTTTCAATATAATGGCTCTTTGTTCATTTGAATCTGATCAATAATAACGGTTTTATTGAGATTTGAATATTGCCACGTCATCAATCTGAAATGCGTTGTTCGTCAATCAATTTTGTGCAATAAATTATATAGAATTGAATTTTAATCTAGATTTTTTTCTCGTCAGAGTTGACCAAGAAATGACGATATTATGGAAGATTTATGTTGCCACGTCATTAGTTGTGAATTCCTTAGTTGTCAACCGATTTAGATGATCAAAAAACCATTTGAAAGTGGATTGAATTTTCAATATAATGGCTCTCTGTTCGTTTAAATCAGATCAAGAAAGACGGTGTAACTAAGTTTTGAATATAGCCACGTCAGCAACCATAACTAGTATTTTTGCTGCTGTTTTCTAAGATAACTCAGAACCTCAAAGCTCATTTGAATATGTTTGTTAGAGCGACCATGAAGAATGCATAACACCCTGTACCCCCCTATGGTACAGGGTGTTATGTACAGGGTTATTCATTATATTTTGACACCCATCTACAGCTCTTATTGCGAGTGATAGAAAAAAACTTTAAATACAAAAGTTTTGGTTTTTTTCACGTAGTATCTTCTGGTGATAGCGGAATCAACAAATCGAAATCATAACATAGAAAAAATTCATTAAGTCATATTTTTTTGAATGGAACACCCTGTATATTATTGACTAAAATGAAAGATCTCTTTAATCTGATTTTAAATATATATGGTTTGTAGGCATTTGGTTCAGTCACTTTGAAACTATTTGAATTCAAAAAATATATTTTTTTAAACTACAACAAATATTCACAACACTAACTTAATCATATAAACTATCAACATTCCATTAAAAACGAAGCTACATGTTTTCTACATAACCCCCATAACCAAAACTTTTGTATTTAAAGTTTTTTTCTATCACTCGCAATAAGAGCTGTAGATGGGTGTCAAAATATAATGAATAACCCTGTACCTGTGAAAACTTTAAGGTGTTAATGTTTGACTAATTTCAAGACAAAAAATTCATATAAACATGGGTCTTCAGCGATTTGTTTTTTTATTATTTTTTTTTTTATGCTTAATAAATATGATTAATATTATTATATTATTTTATTATTAAAAAAATTCATATGAACATGGGCCCTCAGTGGCTTGTTTTTTTAATTTTATTCTATTTTGTTTCAAAAAAACAGTTAATATTTTGAGTTTTTCATCATCAATATCTCCAGTATCCCGAATTTCGTCCAATTGCCATCTTACTTTAAAAACATAATCAAAACACGAAATGAAATAGTTCTTTTGAACACCCTGTATCTCAGAAACCAAGCCCATGTCCATATGAACTTTTTGTCGTGAAACTAGTCTATGATTCACCCTTATACAAGTATTTAGTTAACACCCTGTATAACCTAGCTTTCGTTTTTACAAGCACTTTGATGAGGCGATTCAGGTAAAGATGGTTGAGTCGGTGTCCAGGAAATTAGTTCCATATTCTTGTCTTTTTTGCGCATGGACAAATAGGGAACAAATTTGATTAAAAATGATGACAAAATATTTCAAATTGTTGTGAACTAAACACTGAAAGTATCGATTGAACAACAGGTAACACAATCCTAACCAATCTAACCGAAACAAACCTCATCTAACCCATGTTCTTCAATCGTAGGTGGCTGACCGTTGTCATAACATCGCTCGACGCACGGCCGGCAGTGTTGCCATGACGCATGCGTTGGGCTGTCACAAAAATCAAGATCTGACAAAACTGACTATCGTGGAGCAAGAAACCCTTATGACCTCTTGTTTGTCAGAGTGTATAGTGATCTAGCTCAACAACACTGTCCAAAAGAGCTTCCCATCTTGTCTTTACTCACTTACCTTCTAGTGCGGAGCTGCTTCAAGGCATATTTTTCCTTAGGTTCAGCTTCAAGATCCTTGACCAGTGCAGCCTTCATTAACCAGCATATTCTCCATTCTCCAACTACTATACAGTCAGAATCTTTTCCAGTTTCCGCTTCTTCTTCTCTTCATCATCTTCTACATGGTCATCCTCTTTGCCTCAAGAAAGTTTTCCAGATTCAGCTTCTTCCTAAACATCTTCAACTGCACTGACCTGATCCGATCTACCACCAGAGATGAAAGAACGTTTATCAAAATCGCAGAATTATTGAGGTTTGCAAAGTGTCTCTTCTCATATTGAAAACAGTACCACTCCAATGCAATTGAGGGCAATTGAGCTTCTCCGATTCTTGGGGATAAAAAGTGAGATGTTTGGTAGGATAGTGTAAACAAAACAAAATTTTGTTGTTGATATTCTTTTAACATTGCTGGATTAAAGAATGTGGACCATCTAAATTCTTTAGTCGATGGTAGATCCAGAAGATTTGATGTTTCAACCTCATCTACCTTATTTATTTGCCAGAAATAGCTGCAACACCACGATTCTAACAAAGCCATTATTATTCCAGTGCTCCAAACACCTGCAAGCAGTAGACATCCCTGGCCCAAGAGGTCGCCCCATAAAAGTAGTTTTCCAAAAACCAGCTCCAGTGTACGAAGATGCTCCTCTGGAAACCTTCACACCTGTTTTTCAAACACCTGCAATACTACCATCACCACCAAGTGCTGAGCCAGGGAGAACCCTTGGATATAAGGTGCAGGAAGTCTTTATGAAACATACATCAAACTTGTTATGGTCAATTTCAGATTTTGAACTATCCAAAGCCACTCTGTCAACCAATTATTGAAGATTGTGGTGGTCAACGCTTGACACCAACGTTCCAGATACCTGCTGCTCCATCCATACCATCACCTTATCTGGGCAATATGAGATATACGACCGATACAGTAAAAATACCAACGCCAGTATGCACCTGTGAGTTACTGCTAATAGCCTATTAGTGCTCTGATTAATTTATTTTAGGTTTCACTTGCACCAAGCCAACAACCAACAGCGGACCCATCTTTGAGGAAATTTGCATCAACAGCGCCAGGTCAGGCAATGATTTAGATCTAAGTAGTAGTACTGAACATAGCAGATCCAAAAGAGATCTTGCCCAACACGGTTACAAGTTTTTCATGAACATGCTGCCTCAGTATGTGCGGGAACCACTACATCATAGCATCCAAGGTGCCCACGTTGAGACCAGCAAGCCAAAGATCAATGTTAAGCAAAAGATCGAAGAGCTTAAGCTCAAAAATGCTGTAAACCAGTATGAAAGATTATATGCACCGAAAATGAAGATTGCTCCACCAAGTCTCAATAAGTTTCCTTTTGCCAAGCCTGAAGGGTTGAAGACTTTTGGCCAGTTTAAGTTTCCTAAGTTGTCGATGAGGGCTAAAGAGCCTACTAAAGCAGATGAGCTTATTTTGCTGCGTAAGCTGAAGAAGCTGAATGGCAATCTGTTTTCTTCTAACATCAACGATCAAGCTACTGACTTCATGGGAGATCTGCTTCAGCCTAGTCACTCTAGGCAGAAGAGATCAGTCGATAACAAGCCACGCCCCAAGAGGACTATTATATTTGGTAGTGACGAGATAGACGTACCTCCTCATTATGAAGTTGACGTTGTCAGTGTTGAGGATGATATGTTTGAACCTGAAGTAGAGGAAGGTGATTTTCTATCAAAATTGGCATTCAGAAGACCCGAGTCACTGGCTTCGAGGAACATAATCCAGAACGCCGTAAGACAGGAACTGGACGCGTACCACAAAAAGCTGGCAAGGGAGCAGCAAATCAAGCAAATGCAGGAGAATTTGAGGCAGACACAACAGCAATCCTTAGTACCCCATAATCCGATTTTTGCCATAATGACCGCCCCCATGAAGTTTTTGAAACACTTCAACGATGTCAATAAGGGTGGTGTGAACCCTGTCATGTCCACTCTGCCCAAGCTGGTGTACACAACCAAAAAGTACTTCAGGGATTTTGGTAAAACGTTCCAGAAAAACTGCCTTAACTTGGCCAGTGATGTAATTGGGGATTTTGACCATGTCGACCCAAATGTTGTCAACCAGATTGCTTCTAGAAATAAACGAGACATCAACGTGGAGCAGCTTAAAAGATGTCTGGAAGGTGGAACAAAAACTGAGCCAGTTGTTGCAGTAAGATCAAGTGACTTGGTAGATGATGAACAAAATTTTCGGAAGGTTTCCGACGATAATGTCAGAAAAAAACGCTACGTGGTCAAGGTAGTCGATGACGGTGACATCAAGGAACACGTGGAGAACTTCCTAACAAAAAAGTTTGATGACCAGCTCAGCTTCCTCAAGCCATTCCAGAACTACTACGACAAAATCAGTGACTTGTTCAACAAACTATCTTCTAGAAGCAACACTGATAGCTCAAGGGAGTCATATTATCAGTATGCCCCTATGCTGCAGCAGCCGCAGCACACCATGGAGGCTCCTAAGAAGAAGCTCATCAAAGTGCGACAAGTAAAGCCGCGGGTTATAATCGACAACAAGGGCTTACCATTTATGGAGTACGACGGCTACAAGAGGCCGATATTATTGAAAAGACGACCCTCCACTGACAAAACTCCATCTAAGGATACATCCAGTGAAGACAACGCTGGAAAGATTGACAGTATCATCGCCAGAGCTAAAGAGGATCCTGAAATAGTTGGCAATCCCCTTAAGGACATGGTCCCTAGACGCATGATCAAGGAACGTATTTCGTCACTGTTGAACGAAATTGATCAACTGGAGCATCTGGATGCTGAGGATTATGACAGTGTGTTTGAAGATTTGATCAAGGTACAGCAAATCAAAACGTCCATTGAGCAAGACTGGAAGCGGCTTCTGATGGATAGTGAGGTGAATAATATCAGCGCTAAGCTGGGTCTGTTGAGCAAAATCAAGGATCTACAGCATGCCAAGAATGATGCTGTGAAGAACATCGCTGATGAGCTGAAGAAGAATGACAATGAGTTTGTCAGGAAAATGATGATACATAGCTTGATCAAACTACAAAAGCTCCAGTGTTTGATTTCCAATGTGGTGGAGGACTTTGACCAGCACGTGAAGATGAAGATCTCGTTTGACACCAAAAAAGAGATCAAGTACGTGGACTTTCTTTCCGAACTGAAGTTTGTTTATGACACCACCAGGAATGACCTGGTGAAGAAATTATGCGTGGATAGAGACGCTGAGGGTCAAAAATATATAGAAATGCTGCATAAGCTAAAGAAGATTTTGGTGTCCGAGGACTCGGACAAATATGATCAAGCAGCCAAGCTGATATGGGAAATGAATAACCTGGAGAAGCTGCAAAAGCAAACTATCGAGGAAATGAACATAAAACTGGAAAAGAGCAATAAAGTTAAAAAAGAATTGAAGATACTGTTTGACTTGCAAAAACGTTTTGAAGATTGCGAAACAGAACTAGATGAGCTTCTTGGCAATGCAGTGGTTAAACAGCAAACGAAAAAGGATATGAGAGAAATAATCGCAGGAATAAAACAAAGGCATGAGGATATTATACAAAGGGCAAAGAACTTGGTTGGGAAAAAGATCATTACATGATTTTAATTATTGAACTCCAGAATTTTTTCATTTTTCCAAAAATGTAGATAATATGGGAAAAATTCTGAGATGTTTTTGTGCTTGTTCACATTTTAAGACTGATTAGTGATTGTACATTGTGTCTCCTAATTTTTCCATATTATCTCTGAGGAGTTTGCAGTTAATAACAAGTTTGTCTGTTTTAGGTGTTCTTGAGGCGCAGAGGTGGAAAAATTAGGAAGATACAATAATTTTAAATTTAAGTTTATTGGAAAATTGGATTTTATGATGTCAGCTATGTGATCTCAATAAATGTTTATAATATTATCTACACCAAACGTTTTTTTCGACAGTTAGTTCAACCTGTGTGTTGACGCACTTTCAAGTTAAAATGGTGATGGTACCTTGAATGATTCATGATATTTTGACGAATGCGCATCATTAAGTTTGTTTTCTTCACTGTTAAAACAAGAGCTAGACTTCAATCTTCAATTATTGTTTAATTTTGAAAAGTTGATGCAAAAAATCTGTTTTATTGGGATCTCTCTAACCTTTCTTCTCTTGTTACGATTCAGGCCAAAAAGTCCAGATACGTACCCTCTGTCAGTTCTATTTCTTCTTTTATCTCCAAACATTAAATCTCTGTCTGTCTAGCTTCAGGATGATTTGTTGCCGTGTTGAAGACTTTCTAGTTTTTATTCAATACTTTTTTTTAATGGTTGAAAGATGTAATATTATTTTTCTCCAAAACTTTTTGGCATCTCTTGAGAAAGTTGTTCAATTCAATTCAAAATTGATCTTTGGATTACATATTTATTTTTTTTTTAAATTTTTTGACAAGTTTCGTATAGCAGGATTTTTATTGTTCAAACCTTAAAATAATAAATACAGGGTGATTCAGGAGGAAATGGAAATATTTTAAGGATATGTCCAGGAAGTCAAAATAAGCAAAATAAGCTCATATGTTCAAGTCCGATTTTTATTTGTTTCAAAGATATTTTGATTAATTGTAATTTAAAAACTAGATCAAAATTATTACAAAACTAGTAAAACAAAACAAATAGCACTAATTCATAATAAATTTTCGAAAACATTACCTCCCACTTCGATACACTCATTTGCGCGTTTAAAAATTGATCTAGTAGCGAGTTTATTTATTTATTTTTTATTTATTTTTTTTTTTTTTTTTTAGCTTATTTTGCTTATTTTGACTTCCTGGACATATCCTTAAAATATTTCCATTTTCTCCTGAATCACCTTGTATAAAAAAAAGTAAATGAAGCTCAGTTTTCCAAAAAGCATTTCAAGATGAGCATCAAGACGTTATGAACATTCTCTTTTCGCTCTTAAAGTCAACTGATAAGTCATCCATAGATCCAAAAATATAGGATGAGCGATGAGCAATATCAATGGAACCTCAATATCGGACCCTACAAACCTAAACTTTGGGTTAATGATTTCAGTGGCGTCGTAGTTGGTGGGGCAGCCTTGATCAATATCAATTTGGAAAAAAACTGTACGCCAGTGAGTTTAGATGAAGCAACTGAAAATACTGGGTTTTGTTTTTTGAATTTTTATCGTTTTTGAATACAAACAAAAACGATTTTATTGTATGTCCATTTGTTTTACAAAAAAAGCTCGTTTTTTTCGGGATTGATGTCCTTATTTGAAATAATCAATATTTCAACAATCAGAATTCTTCAGAATCAAATTTCAAACGTTCTGAAAATTTTAACAGGATTTGGTTGTTTTTCATGTATACAGGGTGTTACTTAATGGTATGTCATAATTTCAAGGTGGAGTTCCTGGATAAATTTTGAGTCTAAAAAGTCATATAAATTTGGGTTTGAAAAAAAAATAAAAAAAAATAAATTAAATAAAATAAAATAAAAATAAAAATAAAAAAAAATGTGTTCCTATACCATAATATCTTGTGGCAGAATACGGTTCAATATTTCAAACCGTCTTTGGAAAATGTATTAAAAACTGAAAATAAAATAGCCTGAATCTTAAAAACCAAGTATTTTAAGACCCAAGTTTATTTGACCTTTTCGACTAAAAATTCATCCAGGAACTCCGCCTTAAAATTATGACATACCATTAAGTAACACCCTGTAGAGAACAAATTTGAAAAAAAAATTATAGTTCTAGAAACTGATTATTTTTGGACTTGAGATGAACATTTTTCAGTAGAGGCAGTTTCAAACTCCCCATGACAAATTTCAAACGGTTTGAAAATGACAGCTGCTCAAATTATAAGAAGATTTTGGATGTTTTTCAAGCAGATCAAATTGAAAAAATCCGTTTGAATTTCCGAAACTGATTTTTGGATTTGAAATGACCATGCTTCGGTGAAGGAAATTTCAAACTCCTCATGACTCAAATTTCAAGGCAAAATTTCAAACGGTTTAAGAATGACGGCTGCTCAGAATTTCATGATGATTTTCTATGTCTGTCATGTAGAAGAAATTTGAAAAATTCGTTTTGACTTTTGAAATCAATATTTAGATAAAAAATACAAATTTTATAGTAGAGGAAGTTTCAAACTTATTTTGACTTAAATTTCAAGCCAAAATTTCAAACGGTTTGAAAATGACAGCTGCTTAAATTATAAGAAGATTTTGGATGTTTTCCAAGCAGATCAAATTGAAAAAATTCGTTTGAAATTTCGAAACTGATTTTTGGATTTGAAATGACCATGCTTCGGTGAAGGAAATCTCAAACTCCTCATGACTCAAATTTCAAGACAAAATTTCAAACGGTTTAAGAATGACGGCTGCTCAGAATTTCATGATGATTTTCTATGTCTGTCATGTAGAAGAAATTTGAAAAATTCGTTGTGACTTTTGAAATCAATATTTAGATCAAAAATACAAATTTTATAGTAGAGGAAGTTTCAAACTTATTTTGACTTAAATTTCAAGCCAAAATTTCAAACGGTTTGAAAATGACAGCTGCTTAAATTATAAGAAGATTTTGGATGTTTTCCAAGCAGATCAAATTGAAAAAATTCGTTTGAAATTTCGAAACTGATTTTTGGATTTGAAATGACCATGCTTCGGTGAAGGAAATCTCAAACTCCTCATGACTCAAATTTCAAGACAAAATTTCAAACGGTTTAAGAATGACGGCTGCTCAGAATTTCATGATGATTTTCTATGTCTGTCATGTAGAAGAAATTTGAAAAATTCGTTGTGACTTTTGAAATCAATATTTAGATAAAAAATACAAATTTTATAGTAGAGGAAGTTTCAAACTTATTTTGACTTAAATTTCAAGCCAAAATTTCAAACGGTTTGAAAATGACAGCTGCTTAAATTATAAGAAGATTTTGGATGTTTTCCAAGCAGATCAAATTGAAAAAATCCGTTTGAATTTTCGAAACTGATTTTTGGATTTGAAATGACCATGCTTCGGTGAAGGAAATCTCAAACTCCTCATGACTCAAATTTCAAGGCAAAATTTCAAACGGTTTAAGAATGACGGCTGCTCAGAATTTCATGATGATTTTCTATGTCTGTCATGTAGAAGAAATTTGAAAAATTCGTTTTGACTTTTGAAATCAATATTTAGATAAAAAATACAAATTTTATAGTAGAGGAAGTTTCAAACTTATTTTGACTTGAATTTCAAGCCAAAATTTCAAACGGTTTGAAAATGACAGCTGCTCAAGTTTCATGAGGATTATCGATGTTCTCAATGTAGAACAAATTTCAAAAATTTGTAGTAATTTTTGAATTCGATTTTTTGATCTATAATAAATATTTTCTAGTAGGGAAAGTTTCAAACTTATCATGACTTCAATTTCAATACAGAATTTCATACGGTTTGGAAATGACAGCTGCTTAAATAATAAGGGGATTTTGTATGTTTTTCAAGTAGATCAAATTAAAAAAATCCGTTTGAATTTTTGAAACTGATTTTTGAATTTGAAATGAACATGCTTTGGTGAAGGGAATTTCAAATTCCTTGACTTGGATTTCAATCCAAAATTTCACAGCTGCTCAAAGTTTCATGAGGATTTTTGATGTCCTTAATGTAGAACAAATTTTAAAAATTCGTTATAATATTTACAATCAATTTTGAATACAATAAATATTTTCTAATAGGGGAAGTTTCTAACTCCTTTTGACTTAAATCTCAAGTCAAAATCTCAAACGGTTTGGAAACAGATCCATTATTTTCGAAATAGATCTTTGGATTGAAAAAGGTCATGCTTTAGTAGAGAAAGTTTTTAACTCCGTACAACTTCAATTTCAAGCCAAAATTTCAATCGGTTTGAGGGTGGATAGATGAAATTTGAAAAATTAGTTTATAATTTTCGAGACTGTCTTCTGGATTTGAATTAAACATTTTTTTAGTAGAGGAACTCTCAAACTCCTTATGATCAAAATACCAACATAAATTTCTAATAATTCAAGTTGACAGGTGCTCAAAAATTTCAAGAGAAGATATTTTGAATGTTTTTCATGTAAACCAAATTCCAAAAATTCTTTGTAATTTTTGATATCGATCTTTGGATCTGAAATAGACATTTTTCAACAGAGGAAGTTTCAAACTATGAGACAAATTTTAAAAAATCGTTTTAACCTTCGAAATTAATTTATGAATTTGAAATGAACATTTTGCAGTAAGGAAACTCACAAATTTTCAAGAGGATTTCTGGATATTCTTCGTGTAGAACAAATTCCAAAAATTCGTTATAATTTTTATATATAAAATATCAAAAACAAAAGGTAACAGATCTGGTGATCTTGGTGGCCATTCATTGAACCCCTCTCATCCATTCACGCACATTTTTTGAATCACTCCAGTTATTGTGAGAGTTATCAATGTGTTGAGTATACTAAATCGTTTGGAGAACATTGATGTTTTACCACACAATTTATTTTATCCGCTTCACTGACCACTGGATTTGCAACTCTAAACCATCGATCCAGATTTTCTTGATTTATGCGCCAGTTCCAGAAAGGATTCTAGACAGATATTTATGACAAATTTTAAATTGATTGATAGACCGACAAAAGCCATAATATGTAAATGAAGAAAATAAACAAAATCATCCACATAGTCGAGATTTTCAGCTGAATTGCAGTTTTGGATTTTCTGACCTTGGTTTTTGGAAATTTGTCAAGGTCTTTGAAGGCTCGGCTAGGGAACCAAAATGTGCTTTTATTACTTGCTAGAAGTCAAAAATTGCCAATAACTATCGTTAAATATATAAATGTGTTTGTATTGAGCAAATAGTCATCATAATTTCGTCATTTTACACGGTTTTCAAGAAGCTAAGGTGATTTTGTCTGACTTTTGTTTGCAATCTTTCTCACGTTTTTCTACATTTTGGAGGCTTTTTTTCTTTCTAAGATCTCTTAACAACTATATATTTAACCACTACTTTTTCTACTTTTTGAAAGATTGTATTGTTTAGAAGACTTTTCCTCTTCTTTTTCTAACTGAAAAAAGTTTTCAAGTACTTCAGGTGATTTTTGTCCAATCTTTTAAAATGTTTTATATTATACTTTTTAGAAACTTTTGTCCATTTTTTACAATCTTATTCACTTTTCAAGGCATTGTTAATTATGTTGCTTATTTTTTTTACATATTTTAGGATATTTTTGTACATTTTGGAAAGTTTTTCATCCCAAGAACTTCTAACTTCTTTATATGAGTTTTTTCACTTCTTAAAGATTATTGTTTGGTCATTTCCTATTTTTACAGTGTTTTAAGTATTTAAAAACAGTCCAATTTTTTTCAAATAGACACTGTTTAGAGACAAAACATAAAACAATCAATAATATTCACGCAGACAAAAAAAAATCAAGATGAAAAAAAATTCTTGAGAAGTTGAATAAGTGAGCAATAATAAAACTATTATTTTTGAAAAAAGTGGTTTCTCAGTACTTAAATTTATTTTTCTCTCACTTTTCCTTCAAAATGTTTAATATACTTTTTATACACTTTTTATCAGTTTTTGCAATCTGCTTCACTTTTTACAATAAGTATTCTCACTTTGATGGTATTTTCCTTTAACTTCATTATATGAGTTTTTTTAACTGAAAATATCATTTCGTTATTTTGAAGGGTTTTTAAGAAATTAAGGTGATTTTGTATAACTTTTTGAAATGTTTAAATATTCCCAAAGTTTTAACCAGTTTTTGCAATCTTTCTCACTTTTAAGGTTTTTCTATATTGTGCTGACTCTTTTTCGTTCTAAGATCCTTTAACTTCATTTAAATATAACTTTTTCTACTTTTTGAAGATTTTTGTATTGTTGAGAAGAGTTTTTTTTTTTAATAAAAATGCAATATTAAATGCGGGATTTAACAGAGTTTTCAAGTACATCACGTGATTTATGTCTGATTTTTTAAAATAATGTTTTAGATACTTCTTGAAGCTTTTGTCCCATTTTTCAGTCTTTTTCACTTTTGTTAATTATTTTGTTCGTTTTCTCTACATATTTTGATATATTTTTGTACATTTTGGAGGTTTTCTTCCTTCCAAGAAGTACTTACTTCTTTATATGAGTTTTTTCACTTTCAAAAGATTATTGTTCTGCCATTTCATGTTTTTAAAGTAACATTTTAAGTATTCAAAAATAGTCGAATTTATTGCAAATAAACACTTTTTGGAGAAAAACATAGAACAATCAATAAAATTCACGCAGACTAAAAAGGCAATCAAGATTAAAAATAATCTTCGAAAAGTTGAAATGAGTAAACAAATAAAAGGTTGAAAATAAACCGAATTGAAAACTATGAAACTGGAAAATTTTTCAAAATAAAGCGAACAAGCAAAACAAAAATTTGAAAAGATTAACCAGAAAAGTTTAATATTAGGATTTTTTTTAAACCAGAGGAAAAACCGAGTAACGGAAGATGTGCCCACATTGTGACAAATCCTTGTCAATTTCGGAACCAACACAACCATGAAAATGTAAAAAAAACTGAAAATTAAAGTGAAAAAAAAGTAGTTGAAAAGCAAAAAAGTTATAGAATAAACGTAATGAAACAAAGAAAAATGAAAAACATTAGTGTCCTAAAAAACTAAAAAACTAAGCAGCTATAATAAAATAATGAAAATTTAGGAAGTAACTCGGAATTAAGCAAACCAACATTTTCTGAAGTGGAAGACTTTTCCAAAATGTGGGAAAAACTCGAAAATAAACATGAAATCCTTGAAGAGTTAAAGCAGCGGATCAAAAATAAAACTAAGAAATTTGTCCAAAAAATCAAAAAATATTCAGATTAATAATACCCAGTTTTGGAATTTGAAAAATTTTTGGAAATAGGAAAAGAAGTGAAACAAATCAGCTGACTAATAATGTAGAGAAAAGTTAAGGTAGAAAAAAAAGTTGGAAAGTAGTAGAATTGACTTGATAAGAAACTATTAAAGAAAGGAATTGACCTAAAACTGTACCAACAAGAAGAATAACTAAAAAATAGGCATAATAGAATGATAAATGATAAAAGTTAAAACAATTGTGCACAATTCTAAATATGAAGGAATAAAGGTCACGGTAAAACATTGGGGATGGAATGACCGCATCAATACCTCCAATGCCAAAATGAGAAGTCACCAAACTTGAATCACCAACAGACGTGCAGTTTGTTTATCAAATATGTCCATGTTTCAAAATATTATAAATACGCGCATCGTGTGATTACGCATCAATCATTTATTCGTCTAATAATGGTGTTGTTGCAATGTGTGCTTGTGATACTGACTAGTGTTTTTGAGGTGAGTTCAAACTTTTTAGAAACTTAGAAAAACTTTGGTGTCTTTTTATTAGTTGCTCTAGTCCAACATCCAATACGATCTTTGTTTTTTTTTTGTTACCATTGTTATGAAGATATCTCAAAAATGGTACTCCCTCTCTGTAGACAATTAACCAAGGAACAACTTTTATCCAAAGAGTTTCTCCATTGGATTTACGAATTTGTATGTAGACGCTGTAAAATTTTGTCTGACGTCTTTATTTTTCACAACCAACAAGCGCAGACTTTTAATCATAACTCAAAGCTAGTACCTCTGAGAGAAAAATTGTTCAGCTAGATTTCATAGACAATCAATGAAGGAACAATTTTTATTTCAAGAGTTTTTTCATTGGAGTCACGGTTTCTGATATAATCACTGTCAAATTTTGTCTGACCTCTTTATTTTTTACAACCAACGAGCGTAGACTTTTTATCATAACTCAAAGATAGTACCTCTGAGAAAAAAATTGTTTTTTCAAATTTCACAGACAATCAATGGAGGAACAATTTTTATTCAAAGAGTTTTTTCATTGTTGTCACGGTTTCTGATATAATCACTGTCAAATTTTGTCTGACGTCTTTATTTTTTACAACCAACGAGCGCAGACTTTTGAGCATAACTCAAAGATGGTACCTCTGAGAAAAAAATTGTTGAAATAAACCTTGTAGACAATCAACAAGAGAACAACTTTTATCTAAAGAGTTTTTTTATTGGAGTAACGAATTCGGATATAATCGCTGTCAAATTTTGTCTGACCTCTTTATTTTTTACAACCAATGAGCACAGACTTTTAACTATATTTCGAAGATATCACATCTGAGAAAAAAATTGTTCAAATAAATTTTATAGACAATCAATAAAGAAACAACTTTTAGTTGAAGAATTTTTTCATTGGGGTTACGGTTTCTGATTAAGAGGATCGGGAAGCTCTTCTTTGAATTACCTTCTGATCTGCAACAGTAACACTCATTTTTCCAGTGAAAATCAATCTAGCGGAGTATTTTGACCAGCATACTTTAATACTATTTTTCTTCTAGATAAGTCACATCTCAGCAGCAGAATGCGACCTCGAAAAAATATACCGCACCCCCAAAACCATGTCCAACATCAATTTCGACCATTTCGAACTTCTTGAAAGAGGTGGACTGGATGTGGATACTACAACCACTCCTCAACCACCAGAGACAAAAAGTCCCAGGAAGAAGAAGGACCGTAATGTTGCCAACGCTCAAGTGCTGGTCAGATTTGGTGGTGATGACGTCAAGGGCAGCAACAATATCATGAAAATACCTCCGCAGTGCAGAAACATTGGAGGTATGTTTGCAAAACAAAGGGTTCTGTAATTTATTTCAACGTTGTAGGTTGTCCACACCATCCAGATGTGTACACCAACCCATACAGGCAGTTTCCTGGTTGTATAAGCCACTACTACCACCCATATCCTCCACCAGTGCCATTCGTTTTTCCAAACTACTACTTCAGTCCTCACGCTGACCCTCTTTTCATGCCACCTCAAATAAGAGAGTACTTTGTACGACATCCGGAATTCTTCAATTCACCTGCAGCACCGCAGGTTTTTATCCAAGGCCGCCCAATGAAACGAGGAGATGTTGCTGCGGATGGTAAGTCCTAAAAATTTGATATCAAATCTAATTCTTCATTAGTCCTAGCAATAGACCGGGATCTTCCGGAAGACCTGGAAAGTCTCAGAACGTCAAGGCTAAAACGACAAAAGTCAAGTGCAGATGTTCTGGATGTGAGCAACGCAGACATCGAAAAGAAGATCGCCGGCAAGCCCAAGAAAACTTACAAAAAAAAAGAACAAGAAATCGTAAAAATAAAAGAGGAGGAAGCAAGAAGAAACGTCATAAGTGAGGAGTCTTCTGAAGAATCAAAAATCGAGGAACTTGAGAGGGAAATGGAGCTGATCAAGTCTCTTGAGTCTGAGGAAAATTTGACAAAGCAGTCATTGAATGAAAACAGCACAGACTCTATGGACAACAAAAACAGCTCAGACATAATAATCTTCCCAGACGAAACTAACAGCACAGCAGCCAAGCCTGATGAATTCAAAAAAGACTTGGATGACCTCTTCTCGGTAGCCTTCACAGAAATTATATCAACTGATGATGAGCCCATCATGCCAAAGCTCAAAAACATCAACGTGGACTTCACAGGGCTCACCACTCCTGTCAAATCAACATTCAACGTGGACTTTGGAGACTATGCTCCAATTGTCGAAGCCCTTGGTGCTGCTAGATCAATGCAACAAGCTCCGTGCTCCTACTGTGGAAGACCCACCAGGCCTTTGGTACCACAATATGATGTAAGTCCCATGGTTGTGGTGCCTCAACCACCAGTGTCCAACAGCTACAGACCCACTTTCATGGATGTGGTGTACAATAATCCACCAATATACCCAGCTGAGGTGATAGTACCCAAGAAGATTGTCCATCCTGTTTGGTCATCACCTCTTGTGAATGTACCAAAGGTTCCTTCTTATAAAATGGCCTGCCCCAACTACTACTTCTATTCGCAACCCAAGAATGTTGGGTTGACAGTACCAGCGAGGCCGAATGTTTGCAGACAGTGTGGACAGCAGCACTCTGGAGGAAACTACTGTGACCATTGTGGATGTGCCAATATAGAGCCAAGGTGTTGGTGCTCTGGCTGCTCGCAGGAGCACCAGTTGAGTGAGTTCCAGTGATTCTGCTCTTTGTGTATTAGTATGAACTTTAAGTTAAGGTTAGTTTGTAGTATCATGTGTAAATACCATTAGATAAAGCTGAAACCGCTACTCTACATCACCCACAATAATACATAGTCCAAGGTTTTGGATAAATTATTGAACCTCTTATATTTATATTTTATTTGTATTTAAGTTTATTGTTTTAATTGAATAAATGATAGCAAGATGATGAGTTTTTTTTGTCTTCGTAACGTAAGACAAATGATTGCAAAAACTAAATAATGCAACAATAAAATGACCAAACAAATAAGTTTAATAATTATTAAAAAGAAATGGCTTTTGTTATGAGAATAATTGAAAATGTAGGTGATTATTTTGAACTTAATAATATTATTAATTACACTGAATGTCAATGTATTGATTTTTTAAATAATTTTTTATTTTTTCACTGTTTCAAAGAGACTTTTGAGAGTATTTGTTAGTTGTTTATTGAAAGTTTAAGAATATTTTTGTAGCTTTCTTTTTTTCGATGCTCACGCTTGAAAAAGATTCATTCTTTTTTCTTGAAAAATTATTTTGGTTTTTAGAATTTCTTAACTATTTTCTTTTATTTTATTCTTCTACCGAGAAATTTCATTCATTTTCCACTTTCAAGAAATATTTAATTACTGGAACCATTCTCTATTTTTAATTGATTTAAGGGGTGGGGGATGGGGTTTATCTTTTTTCACTGAATGTGTTCTTTAAATTATTTGTTGTCTTTTTATATCGACAGTTGTTCGAGTTTATTTTGGTTTATTTAGATATTTTCTGGTTTCTTTGGGTTAGGGAGATCTTATTTTCTTTTAATTCTGGGTTTATTCCATTCATTTTGTTGGTTTTTGAAATTAATTCGTTTTCATATCATATTTCACTTGAGTTCAAAATATTGGTATTGAGAAAGTCCAACAACCAGATAAAACCAAAGAAACACAAAAAAAAGAAAAAAAAACGGAAACAAACTTCAATAAACCCAAACAAAACTTTTTACTCTACAAAAAAAATCAAAACTAAAAAAATCTCAAAAAATACTAAAATTATCAAATCAAACCAAATTAAAACACCCATAAGCTCAAAATAACTGCAATTAATTCAAAGAAACCTAAACAAATTCAAAACTCAAAGAAAATGAGATATATTGAAAAAAACAGAATAATCACCCAAAGAACCCCTAACAAAGCCAGATCTAACCAAATAAAAAGTAAAATAAATGAAAAATTATTTAAAAAAAAAACTTATTCAGACCTTATTAAACCTTGTAAACTGACTGAAACAAGCCCAAATAAAACCGGATAAAAAATGAACAAATAAGCTGAAGAAACCCATGTAAAATCAGAAAAACTAAAAACCAACCTGAACAAACCAAGAAAAAGCTAAGTGAACCAAAACAAACACAATTCAAAATTAAAATCAAATTGAAATAAACAGAACAAGATTTTTTTTTTATTTTCAATTCAGTTTGGGTTAGAATGATTTCCAGCATGATTGGGTGAGCGGCATCCTTTAATAAAACAACATATTTTCTTTTCTCTGTCAGTAAACTTGCAAATCATCACAACCCACCTAATTTATTACCAAAAATTATTCTAGGAAATAAACTAAAAAAAAATGAACAAACTCAAAAATGCAAACAAATCCAATTAGATCAACAAGATATAATTAAAATCTAAATAAAACAAAAAAAAAACTAAATGAGCTCTAGTGAATAGTAAATAAACTCAAACAGTTGAAACCAGAATAAAGAAATAAAAATTAACAAAGAGAAAACAAGAATAATATGTATTATGAAAAATTCCAGAGTTTTGGCGAAAAATAATAAATCAGAGAAAAAAGTGGAATATTTTTTTTTAATCAAAGAAGAATCAGTTATGAAGAAAACCAAAATAAAAGAAAGGCATCATTGAACAAAGAACTAATTTAAAAAAAAAACATGTGGAAAAAGTTGATGTTATAGTGGAAAAAACTCAAGAAAAGAATGAAAACATAAAGAAGAATACATTCATGTATGTATATAAATTAATTAAAAAAAAAAAATCTATGACGACAAATACCCAAGCAGTATTGAAAAAGTGTAAAAAACAACCATAAAAAAAATTCATCAATGTAGTTGATATTGGCAATGATTTGAAAAATGTTCTTTAAAGTAATTTGAAATTGAAAAAAAACATCTTAAAATGAAATAATTAGTATTTAAACAAGAAAAATATTTCCCTTAATACAGCATATTCCCTTTGTTGACAAATGGAAGACTTTTCATTATCGATCTTAGCGAAAATATTCTTCATAAAAAAAAACATGACTCCAGAAATTAGGTGATTTGTATACAAGGATAACAAGGGGTAGGCAAAACTTGCATAAACATTAATTTTACCCACAAGTAAAAACTACTCATTTCAATTTTTAAGAAACATTTTATTTGAAAAAGTTGTTTTGCAAAATTTTCAGTTTAAAATATGTATGTTTGATTTTTTTTTCAGAATCATATTTTATATGTGGTATGTGATTCTTAACAACTTTTTAAAATAAAATATCTCTTAAAAATTGAGATTAGAGAAAGTTCACCTACTCCTAGGTGAAATTATTGTTTTTGCAATTTTTGGCTAAAAGGGGGTAGCACTACAAATCACTCAACTGAATGAATCATGTTTTTTTTCAAAGCAAAACTATTTATGAAAAAACTTTTTTCGCCAAAATTGATAATAAAAAAAACAGGACAGTTAAACCTTCCTCCGATTTAATCAGTAGTTTTTCATGTTAAATATTTTACTCGATACGATTTTCAAAAAAAAATTCAAAGATACCTACTTAAACTGGAAATTTTGCAAAACAATTGGATATTCGCCTAAATAAAGCTGATCAAGTTTGACGGGATAAATTGTACATTGATTTTCACGTCCAGCGTTTCCATTTGTGTCCATTGATGTCCGATTAGTCCTCGATGATTAATCGAATCATTTATTCCTCTGCGAGAATCGAATCCAATTCAGTTAACTTTGGCAATTTAGTTGATCGATTTCAATTTCCAAAGGGATGGAATTTATTCGCAAATGACATCAAAGATGACGATAAAGCAGGATTCGTTTTTTCATTTTGTTGATTTAAGGGTGTTTTAGCTCAGCAGGTTTGTTTCTAATGAAAAAATGCAAAGGTCCGTGAAGCTAGCAAGACGAGTTTCAAATTTGTGGTCTTTCAAATGACAAATAATTAGTAAGTGATTAGTAAGTATTAGTAAGTCATAAATCGGAATTTGTAAGTCAATAGGTGATTTGTTATTGACGAAACAATATTTCCTGCCAGCTTCCCGGAAGCAGCGCGATTTTCGAAAATGTCAGATTTTTTCTTTTCAGCAATTAGTAAGTGATTAGTAAGTATTTGTAAGCCATGAATTGGAATTTGTAAGTCAATAGGTAATTTGTTATTAACGAAACAATATTCCCTGCCAGCTTCCCGGAAGCAGCGCGATTTTCGAAAATGTCAGTTTTTTTTTTTCAGCAATTAGTAAGTGATTAGTAAGTATTTGTAAGCCATGAATCAGAATTTGTAAGTCATGAGGTAATTTGTTATTAACGAAACAATATTCTCTGCCAACTTCCCAGAAGCCGAGCGGTGTTTGAAAAACTTATTTTCTTTATTGTGAACATTAGTTGGTGATTAGTATGTATTTGTCAGTCATAAATCAGAATTTGTAAGTCAATGGTTGATTGACATTCAAAACTTGAGCTCATATTCTCAGAATCGTAAAAGTAATGCCACCAAGTGTTTAAGGAAAGTAACAGCTTTATTTAAAGTCAAAAATAACAATAAAAATGAAAAAAATTTGAAACAAGAACATAAGTGGACCTCTATGCAACAAGAAATTAAAAAACACTAAACTTTCGACTGATGCAATAAACTTAAAAATAACATTTCATAAATGGAGTTTTACCTTCAACTAGAAAATTAAAAACAGCCTTTATATGTAATAAAAAACCAACAAAAGCGCTATCGAGAACGCTTAAGTACACAAACATATTATCTCAAAAAATAGAATCATAAAATACTTGATTCCAAACCAAAAGAAAAAATACATGTACTAAATTGTGAATATCAAAGCATGCACGTTGTAAATGCATCCTTTGTCACTGAGAATTTTTTTGGAACAATCGTCATATATTTCCCAAACTCCATCGATTCGCCTGCATAAACAAATATAATGACCAACACTGTTATAATTTACATTGGAACCTTTATAGCCAATAGCAAATCGTAAGAAGAAATTCTTGTTGGCAATGTTCAAAACCAAAGGAGCTTGTCTAAGTGTAACATTCAAATTCAATTCTTCACAATCAATGAACAGAAGACTATTGGCATCTGAACAAATGTTAAGAACTTTGGAACAACCCCGACATTTAGCCAATTCATTGTATGATTGTTTGATGGTTTGTTCTAGCAAACTCAATGTTTCCAGTCGACTTATGAATAATGATTTCTTTTTATTCATAAAAGAAAACCCACAGCTAGCGCAATTATAATATTCAATCATACTTTCAACGCCTTTGCAAATCTTATCAAATGCCGCACAAATATTAATCTCACAAGATATGGACAGAACCCCATTTTTCAATTGATCGCTCACAAGAATATCATTCAAAAGTTCAAATCGAAGTTTTCGAAATTTTTGAGTGAAACCTTTGGAAGTTATCTCTTTGATGCAATCATATACAAGAATATCATTTGAATGATCATTATTCATTTGTATACTTTTGAAATTCCACACTGTCACAGTAAGCCGCACATAGACCTTGCAGAATGGCATCAAATGCACAAGTATTTCTCAATATATAATTTGAATCTCCAAGTTTTGTTGGTCTGGTTTTATTAACTAAATTTCCATTCTGTATGACCGCGATTTCAATTTTTCTCCTTTCGTCAAGGATTAGAATTTCTGGATTTGGCGAAGCATAGTAAGAAGTTCTCAACCTTTTCTTCGGAACTGGTGAGCCCAAGCCCCTCCAATTTTCAACAATTTTTACTGGATTTTCATGAGCATCATCAGTTGTGTTGCTGATACTGTCATCAATTCTGACTTCCTTTTTACTAATTTGTACGCTCTTGGCGTTGTTTCCTGCCTTTTGACTGCCGTCATTATGTTCGCCAGTTTGTAGGTCCTCATTTTCAATTGATATATTTTCATTATCTTCAGAATTTGCCAATTTCGTTTCAAATTTTGTTCGAGATTGCAGTAGTTTCGTCATGCCATCAATCTCTTTTATATGCTTACAAATAAATTTATCCGCTCTGATTGGTAATGTATCATCACGAAACGATCTATTCTTCAAGTCATTAAAATAGCTCTCCACAGAAGCAGTTGAAGCGGTGAGCTCAGTTGTGCCAAAGAATTTTATCATCACTGCAGACCATCGAGGATATGTTCTAAGCAGCTTACAAAAAGATTTGGAAAAGTCTGGCAAATAATGAAAGTTTTCCCTGGCAGTAATGATACTTTCTTCAGTATCAGTGACATATTTAGATGTTGCAGCTTTGATCATCTTAGCTATCCACAAATTAATACTGTTGTTTTCAATTCGAGAATTGACATTTTCAAATTCATCATCATCGTCATGGTCGCCGACTGATTCGGTAATAATCGTAGAATTTTCTTCGAATTCATTTCCAAGGTCTACTATGGAAAGACCAGATATAACTTGCTTCAAATAAACTTTTGATTTCTCGCTCTCAAAAGGAATCCCATTTATATTATGTCCTTCGTATACACTGTTAGCGGTGATTAAAATATTTTCTATCAAGTATTCTGCTTCGGACAGTGATGTTATTCGAACTAACCTAGCTATCAATTTCATATAAAATCGCTTCACAACTTTGTTTGTATTAAAACATTTCCATCGGCTTACTAACTTAAGAAGGTGGGGATAATCGACTCGAATGAATACCTTCAAGTCACAAGCTTGGCCACTTTGTAAAATTTTGAAGCATTTGTCTAAGTAAGATGACAAACTAGACTCTCTCGCAATAGATTTTGAAATAGCTCCCAATAGGGCTAATGAGTGATCAGATACTGTAGTATGAGGTGGTCTGACAGATATCATTCCCATCCATTCAGAAAGCCAATACGATATTTGGTTCATATTGTGACATTCAGACAGCATCTGCGTAACTGGGATTTGTCCGTGTAATGTCCCCACATTAATAACACCAATGTACAAAAATATATTGGATGATGTGTTGCCATGAGGTCTGTGTACTTTATTGCATAAAGTACCAGTTGCATCGATAAAAAGCTTCCCTTTTCCTGTCTTTATGTAGTCATTATATATTACGGTTTGTGATGGACTCCAATACATTACAAAAAAAGGATCAAGTCCAAGTTTATGTAAAATTGTGCTAAATATTTCCGTATATTTCATCTCTAACAGCGAATTTATAGGATCAAGTGTATTTGTGGTCTCTGAGAATTGTTGTTTTTGTTTATGTTCTTGCCTACATTTTCTCAGTACTTCTAGTGGGTACAATAGCCTTCCGTTAGTATTCTCCCTGGCTTTTTCCCTAAGCCAACTCACAGCCTTTTTTCCATCAGATAGCCTCTGTCCTAGTTCGGTTCGCCTGGTTCCAGTCAATGGCCTCCGTTTGTTATATGAGTGATAGTGTTCGTTTACATTGGAAATATTCACAAATACTTTCATTGTTTCGTTCTTTTTTTGGGTATGCGAAATCCAACACTTCAGGGATGCATTGCATTCTACGCAATAACCGTTACAAGAAAAATAATATTTTCCTGTGTTGAATGGATTGAATGAGTGATTCCGAAACATCCAAATACAAGATGACATCAGTTGAGCAGAGATATAAATAGTATAAATAAATAGTATGAGTCCAATCCATTTTCAGCACATTACCGGAAGTAAGACTAAGCCAAACAGAGCTGTCAATTGTGAAGAATTTCTCCGACTCAAAACATGAATTTTCAAAGAGATCGATCTCTGAATCCGGGCCATCTTCAATAGAACTGGATGAAATGCTAGACGTTTGTTTTGATTCAATATCAAGTAACGCATGACAGTTAAATCTATTGCCTTTAACAAATATATAGACTGCTGCTGGTGTCATTCTATTTTCAACATTGTTGGCAATCGTTGACCAAATGGAGGCACTGCTATGTCCCAAATTCTCCACAATATCCTTCTTAAACGAGCTGATCACCTTCAGAAGTTCTTCAGGGTCCACAACAGGTTTTCGTCCAGCCATCTTCACTAGCAAAGAAATAATTATTATAGATAAATACAGTGTTTTTCAAAAGAAAAGAAGGGAGTATGTTCGATTACATTGTTCACGTATAACTCATGAAATGAAAATAACCATAAGAATCATAATAGTTTTTTCATATTACACATGTTAAAATTTACCTGGAAATTCACCATGATAGAAAAAAACAGAGATGAGATATAGCGCAAAATGAGCGGAGTTGAGTCGCACCGTAATTATTTGATTTTTTTGAAAAACATTGTTTCATTACCAAAAATATGCTTTGTTCTATCTTTTGTTCGGCCGAGCTGCTATAGGAAAAACATAAATCCAATCCTCATAATTTGCGGAACAATAAACAAATGGCCCATTACATAGGTTTGAAAAGATAGGCTACATTTCGGTATTTTGATCGTTTCAAGGTACCTTCACACTCACGATCTTTCCTGAACGATTGGAACGCCCCGTTCTAGTCACACGCGAAAGCGTGCTTGTGTAAATACAATTTTGACACGCGCGAAAACACCCGCGTTGAAAAGTGTCATTTATTTTTCGTCAAGTTCTCTCGCGTGTGTTTTGAGTGTCCTAAATTCTAAAGCCAAAAATAATATTATCAGATAAATGATAAAATATAATAATATTATTATCAGGATGGAAATAACGGGAGTTCATTGCTTGGAAAATGCTGTCGTAGTTCATTTAATAATTGCATGTGACCGTTTGTTACCATCATCCATCAATTTCTTCACCCATATCCTCTCTATCCTTTCTTTTTTTTATCCTTCAAATGTATACAGGGTGTAACAGAGTAAGTGTTACAACGTGAAACTATTATTGATTCATCAAGAAAAGAGAAACAGATTTTTCCTTAACGAAAATTTTCCGCGAGCTTTCGTTTTCGTTATAGAGGGTGTCAAAGTAATGAGAAAAAAATGTTTTTTCTTTGATTACTCACTTCTAAACCACTTGTAATATTTGTATTGGTACGGTGTCAAAATTCAGTATGTAGTTAGTTTTATTTTATTGAAAAATCGATAAAAACAATAACCAGTGGCGTATAGCTATAATACACCCTGTATATCGAAAACGAAAGCCCGCGGAAAATTTGTGTTGAAATCATTTTCTTTTCACTTTTCTACTATAATATCTTGTCCATTTTGCATACACACACTCAAAACATTTTAGAAATTCCAAAATGCCAAGAGCCACGCAAAGAACGCACTAATACCTAGGTTTTCTATTGACGTTGACATGCTTTGCCTCTCCCGTTCCAAACGTACGAACAAGCCTTTGGGAATGGAGCGTTGCAGTGTTTCACATTTTTATTGACACGCTCTAGAATGCCACGTTCTTGGAACGTCGCTCACGCGCAAATCGCGCGAAACGAGTGTAAGTGTAAAGGTACCTAATATTAGGTGAGTTCGAGTTTACACTCTAAACACTTCGAGCTCGAAAAATTGCAAACGTAAATTCACAATTTTCGTGCTCGGAGTGTTTAGAGCGTAAAATCGAACGCACCTCATCCTGATCTAACCTCACTCCCCGAAATAAACTAAAGGATTCAATTAACAGGCCACTTGAGTTTCGATCATGATCGAGCTTCCGAAATAAACCTAATAATACACAGGTATAGGACCTGCTACAAGAAAATATACCTTGAATTTCAACTAGAAATGTGATTTTATAAAGAGTGTTCTACAACAAGCGAATTGACACCGACTTCCGGTATAACCGGAAAAGTCGCGCAACTTCGCTAATATTTCATTTGGAGAGAAGAGAGCATATCTTTGGAAATGTCACCATACAAATTATCAGAATCAAAATCGCTTAGGTGTTTCCCGATACCCATACCTACTAACTCTAATAGACCACTTACCTTCTCGTTGAAATCGGACTTTCAGATTAGAGATATGGGAGTGAGCCCTTCTGGAATATTTATCAACAATGCGGTTTGATATTTAACTGAAAAATACGGTATTTAATACAGAAATTCTGATTTTAACGCGGCCATTTTTCAGTTACTCAAGTTCAAATGCACTGTTCCACTTCCACTGTTCACTGTTTCTCAAATAGATGTCATTAATGTCGTATATATCTAAGGCGTTTTCTAGGGTGCTTTGGTTCGATCCGGTTGACGTAAAATAATTGATTTTTTGACGACGGTTTTAGATGTTTAATTTAGACGTTTTTAGTGACGTCATAAATGTTCCCAAAACGTAGTATGGAGTTCAATTTTCCATACGAAAAAATGAATTGGTGTACCGACTGGTATTGTTGTTATTGTCTCCTGTAGATTTAAATTTTGTTTTGAAATATCAGGAATTTTTATTTTTAGTGATGAGTCTACCAAAAAAGATCAAATTATGTGTAGGCATCATTATTTGTGATCTTGTATTGTATTATGAAAACCACTTTTCCCGATAATTGTTTTATACCAGTTATATTCCCGTCGATCTAAACCATCACTGCATCCAGTTGCCAATAATAGTATAAATAATTCAGGAGGACATGGAAATATTTTAAGAATACCTAGGTCTAAGCGGTCAAAATAATCACCTCGATAACTACTTAATAATTAGGAACTAGGAATACCTACCCTATTTAATGATTCACAGGATAAAAAGCTCAGTGAATGTTGCGTATGCTAGCTTTTAATGAGGTAATAAGTATGTAACGATTGACAATATTGACATGCAAATGTAATTCATAGTTAACAAACATTTACTTATCGCTCACTTATTATCGGAATTATTGAAAAATCCACAAAATCGAAACATCATGCTGTTCCCGGGATGTTGGCGCAAAATATTGTGTTTTTTTTTTAACAAATCAACCATTGACTTTAAAATTCTAATTCATGGTTTACAAATACTCTAACCATTTGCTAATTGTTAAAATTCAAATATCGTGCTTCCGGGAAGATGGCAGAAAATAGTGTAATGTTAATAACAAATTAATTACCCACTGACTTACAAATTCTAATTCATGGCTTACAAATACTCAGGTACTAATCACTTACTCATTATCAAAATTAAAAAAATCTGAAATTTTCAAATACCGCGCTGCTTCCGGAAAGTTGGCATAAAATATTGTTTTGTTGTTAAGTTACCTATAGACTTACAAATACTTACTTATGGCTAAAATAAAAAAATGTGACATTTTCGAACATCGCGCTGCGTCCGGGAAGTTGGCGGAGAATATTGTTTTGTTAATAACAAATTACCTATTGACTTACAGATTCTGATTCATGACTTACAAATATTTACTAATCACTTACTAATTATTGGAATAAAAAAAAATGACATTTTCGAACATCGCGCTGCTTCCAGGAAGTTGGCAGAGAATATTGTTTCGTTAATAACAAATTACCTATTGACTTACAAATTCCGATTCATGACTTACAAATACTTACTAATCACTTACTAATTGCTGAAAAGAAAAAATCTGACATTTTCGAAAATCGCGCTGCTTCCGGGAAGCTGGCAGGGAATATTGTTTCGTTAATAACAAATTACCTATTGACTTACAAATTCCGATTCATGACTTACAAATACTTACTAATCACTTACTAATTGCTGAAAAGAAAAAATCTGACATTTTCGAAAATCGCGCTGCTTCCGGGAAGCTGGCAGGGAATATTGTTCCGTTAATAACAAATTACCTATTGACTTACAAATTCCGATTCATGACTTACAAATACTTACTAATCACTTACTAATTGCTGAAAAGAAAAAATCTGACATTTTCGAAAATCGCGCTGCTTCCGGGAAGCTGGCAGGGAATATTGTTTCGTTAATAACAAATTACCTATTGACTTACAAATTCCGATTCATGACTTACAAATACTTACTAATCACTTACTAATTGCTGAAAAGAAAAAATCTGACATTTTCGAAAATCGCGCTGCTTCCGGGAAGCTGGCAGGGAATATTGTTTCGTTAATAACAAACTACCTATTGACTTACAAATTCCGATTTATGACTTACTAATACTTACTAATCACTTACTAATTATTTGTCATTTGAAAGACCACAAATTTGAAACTTGTTTTGCTAATTTCGCGGAGCTAAAATAGCTAACATCAGAATCCTATCTCTCACAGCTTGCCCATTAGTAAGAAGTGAAACACTCATTATATTGTCGAAATTTTCTTAAATTAATATACCTCCATTAATTCATTATTCAATAAAATGTAAAAAATTTTTCATTGATAAATTCGGGAGTCGAAAAATTCGTTTCGAATAAATCAATGAAACTTTTAAACTTGTCCATTGATACATTCATTGTTACAGTGACAAAGTTTCACTTTGATCGGAAAATTCATTTTGGAGACGTGGCATTCTGAGTGTTATTTTGGAATTGACGCTGATGTCTTTATTAATTCATTGACCAAAAACCGCTTTGAATAAATCAATGAAACTCACACAATTTTTCATTGATATATTCATCATTGCACTGACAAAGTTTCACTTGAATCGGAAAATTTATTCTGGAGACGTGGCATTCTGAGTGTTATTTTGGAATTGACGCTGATGTCTTTATTAATTCGTTGACCAGAAACCGCTTTGCATAAAACAATGAAACCTCCACACTTTTTCATCAATACATTATTTGTTATAGTGACAAAGTTTCACTTGAATCGGATAACTTATTTTGGAGACGTGGCATTCTGAGTGTTATTTTGGAATTGACGCTGATGTCTTTATTAATTCATTGACCAGAAACCACTTTGAATAAATTAATGAAACTCTCACACTTTTTCATTGATACACTCATTGTTATAATGACAAAGTTTCACTTGATTCGGAGAATTTAGTTTGGAGACGTGGCATTCTGAGTGTTTTTTTGGAATTTACGCTGATGTCTTTATTGAATCATTGACCAAGTAACCGCTTCAAATAAATCAATTAAACTTTCACACTTTCTCATTGATACATTCACTGATTAAGTGACAAAGTTTCACTTGAATCAAAAAATTCATTTTGTAGACGTGGCATTCTAAGTGTTATTTTGGAATTGACGCTGATGTCTTTATTAATTCATTTACCAGAAACCACTTTGAATAAATTAATGAAACTCTCACACTTTTTCATTGATACACTCATTGTTATAATGACAAAGTTTCACTTGATTCGGAGAATTTAGTTTGGAGACGTGGCATTCTGAGTGTTTTTTTGGAATTTACGCTGATGTCTTTATTGAATCATTGACCAAGTAACCGCTTCAAATAAATCAATTAAACTTTCACACTTTCTCATTGATACATTCACTGATTAAGTGACAAAGTTTCACTTGAATCAAAAAATTCATTTTGTAGACGTGGCATTCTAAGTGTTATTTTGGAATTGACGCTGATGTCTTTATTAATTCATTCACCAGAAACCACTTTAAATAAATCAATGAAACCACAAAACTTTTTCATTGATACAAACATTGTTATGGTGACAAAGTTTCACTTGAATCGAAAAATTTATTTTGGAGACGTGGCATTCTAAGTGTTATTTTGGAATTGACGCTGATGTCTTTATTAAATCATTGACCAGAAACCCCTATAAATAAATTAATGAAACTCCCACAATTTTTTATTGATACATTCATTGTCATAGTGACAAAGTTTCACTTGAATCGGAAAATTTATTCTGGAGACGTGGCATTCTAAGTGTTATTTTGGAATTGACGCTGATGTGTTTATTAATTCATTGACCAGAAATAATTTTGAATAAATCAATGAAGCCTCCACACTTTTTATCAATACACTCATTGTTATAATGACAAAGTTTCACTTGATTCGGAGAATTTAGTTTGGAGACGTGGCATTCTAAGTTTTATTTTGGAATTGACGCTGATGTCTTTATTAATTCATTGACCAGAAACCACTTTGAATAAATCGATGAAACCTACACACTTTTTCATTAATACATTCATTGTTATAGTGACAAAGTTTCACTTGATTCGGAGAATTTATTCTGGAGACGTGGCATTCTAAGTGTTTTTTTTGGAATTGACGCTGATGTCTTTATCAAATCATTGACCAGAAACCCCTATAAATAAATCAATGGAACTCCCACACTTTTCCATTGATACATTCATTGTCATAGTGACAAAGTTTCACTTGAATCGGAAAATTTATTTTGGCGACGTGGCATTCCAAGTGTTATTTTGGAATTGACGCTGATGTCTTTATTAATTCATTGACCAGAAAACGCTTTGAATAAATCAATGAAACTTACACACTTTTTCATTAAAACAATAATTGTTATAGTGATAAAGTTTCACTTGAGTCGGAAAATTTATTTTTGACACGTGGCATTCTAAAATGTAATCATGGATTTGACACTGATGTCTTTATTTATCATTGACCAGAAACCGCTTTGGATAAATCAATGCAACCTCCACACTCTTTCATTAATACATTCATTGCTATAGTGACAAAGTTTCACTTGAATCGGAAAATTCATTTTCGAGACTTGGCATTTTCTGTGGAGCTTTGTGATTGATGGGTGATGACTTTGATGCATCAACTAGAAATCACTTGAAATAAATCAATGAAACTCTCCCTTTTTTTCACAGAAATAATCATCATTACAGTGGCAGAGTTTCACTTGAATCGGAAAATACGTTTTGCAGATTTGGTATTTTGAGTGGAGTTTTGATATTAACAGTAGTTCCTTCATTGATTTATCAAACTTCCACACTTTTTCATTGATACATTCATTGCTTCAGTGACAAAGTTTTACTTGGATCGAAGAGTTCATTTTGGCATTCTGAGTGGAATTTTTTAAATTTACTTGAAATAAATCAATGAAGGCTCCACACTTTTTCATTGATACAACCATTGCTACAGGGACAAAGTTTCACTTGAATCGTTAAATTCATTCAGATAATATCCTGGCATTCTGAGCGGAGTTTTGGAATTGACGGTGATATCTTCATTAATTGATTAACTAGAAATAACTTTAAATAAATCAATGAAACTTTCACACTTTTTCATTGATACATTCATTGCTTTAGTGACAAAGTTTTACTCGAATCGGAAAATTCATTTTGGAGACGCATTCTGAGTGAGATGATTAATTAATCAACTAGAATCCTTTCATTAGATCAAATTTTAAAGTTTTGTTGGATACGAAGTTTTTTAATTAACTGCAGACGCCAAAATCAGTAAAAAATCATTTATTCACTTCATGATCTAGAGATCTAGCATAACATTACAGCAACTTGAATTTTACACCAAATATAAAACCACCAACAAACTGTAAAATAATATAAGTTCATATTATCTTATTAACAATTCACGTACCAAAAACCTATCGACATTAAATAATACTTTATTAGGGAAAGCTTATGTAGACTGATTAACATTGATCACATATCAACAAATCATTTGAATATTTTTGTGATATTTTTGGTATTCAACTCGGTAAAACAATCATTTTTCTAGTCAATAGAAAGTTGCCTAAAGCTGCCATCAATGCCAAACAAATCATCATAGTTGGTTGGTGTTCCTGGACGTTTGGACTCATCCGCCTTGATGTTTTCTTGAGCTTGAAACCATGGAGTGTATTCTTCTAGTTTCTTCATCCAAGCATCTTCAAAAAATTTTCATTTACAACCAATCAAACCTACAGATTACTCACCATGAAAGTCCTGGAGCTTCCCAGCAGTACCGCCGTACTCCTCAGGCAGAATTTCTTTTGGAACCACTTTGTGCAGGGAGTCAAATGTGGAATGTAGGTGGATACGGTTGCGGATCTTCTCCTTGAGCAGAGGCTTGACAAATTGCACTATAGTATCCACAAGTGGGGACACATTCACTACGTGTACCTCCTTCAGTTTAACAGGATAGGCTTCCTTTAATCACATCAGCTAGACTCAATCATTAAAAGTTACCAAACTTACTTGAACACAAACTAAAAACTTCTTGGCAAGAGAAGGGGACACTTTGGAAAAATGACTAGCACTGGCAACACTGGCATCTAAAATGTACACATCTCCAGCAACTCCTGTTTCTTCAGCAGCCAATCTGACATCTCCGATCATCAACACAAGCTTGGCAACATCGCCAAGTGGAGGAGTCTCGATGTCCTTGTCCTTACCACGCATAATAACAATTCTCTTACCATCAGGAGTAAGACCTGGCAGTGGTGGTAAGTGCCCAATGCTGGCAATACGTTGTAGTTCTGGCAGCTTGATGTCGCGGTTTGAGAAGAATTCTGGACAAGCTGTACGCATGGTGAAGTACATGTCCAGTTTTCTTTTGGTTTTCTCCAGGGAGAACTTGCAACCTCTCAGGAAGGTCATGATACGTTCCTCGTCTGAAGTAGATCATGGAAAATCTGGAGGTAGTGGAGAAAACACTTACCCCAAGTGTCAGGCAAATGTGGTTGCTTTTGCAGCCATTCTTTGATGTGTTCCAGGTCGGATTGTCTGGTGTTGACATCTTCATTCAGGGCTTTCCTGATGTGGATTTGCATTTCTGGTCCTGGTTGTACGAGAGTCATGATTCTGTAATGAAAAACATAAATATAAAACTGAAATGTGAAATGTTACTGAACCATAGAAATCAGAGATGTTTTCCCCTTGAGCTGGCTTCCATGATATCCACCTCATGGTCACTGGAAGTTATCATCTGCCGCTTAACAGCTGATAACTTAAGTTCTGATAAATGGTCTTGGTTTGGTGGTAATGAATGAGTCTAAATCCAGCATCACCTCCGCTGTTGTTTCTTCTCCTAATAGCTGACCAAGAGTAAGGAATTGATCCTTACCCTTCTGTGTCCTGGACGAATCTGTCCTGCGACTGTCCATAGTTGTCGTGATGGGAAGATACAAAATTTACTCGATCTTGTCTCAGAGATGAAACTATTCTGCGACTTGCCCATCAAGAGTGATCTCCTTGGGTGTACATTAGATCTTTGATGCTGCTTAGATCACGCTGACCAAAGATCAAAGGGTTCTCAGGATCCAAGTTGATCTTGGCTCTGAGAGACTGGATCATGTCCAAAGACACCATTTCTACATCGAATCGATCAAAACAGGGTTCATCGATTTGTCATTAATAAATGAAATTGAAGTATTTGGCTGTTGGAGTGGTGGCACAGATTGAAAAGATCTCACACACATATATATTTTATTGAGTGGGTTGTCTTTGCTGACGTAAGTTCGCTATTTTTTTAATACCCATGGTTAGTGAGGACTTATGGTTAATTAATATTGGATTTATTGAGTTCCATAATCACCATGGGCTTGGTATATATATTATATGTATATATATATATATATTTGTATAAATAAAGCTCATCAATATTTCAGTGGATAGTTTATTTCCAATTTATACCTCAAATTTTCAGAGTTCAATGCTTCATTTATTTTTGTTTTTGTCTTATTTTTTGATAATTATTTGATTTTTTTTTATTTGAGCATGTTAGTGTTAATTCTATTCGTGATTTTTTTTTTGTATACTGGCTTTTATCCATATTTGCCTTCAATCGAACATTCCAATGACTTTGTTGGTTTTTCTGAGCGCCTTGTTTCTCATTCTTCATCTTATTAAAAACTGTTTGCATATTGTCCTCTTTAATTGACGTTTATTTGACTTTATTTAAACATTTTAGATTGTTTTAGTTTTTCTCAGTGTATTTTTCTCATTCTTTATCTTGTTAATAATTTTTTGCATATTATCGACTTTAATCAACGTTTATTTCACTTTAATCGAGCATTTTAACAATTTTGTTAGTTTTTCCAAGCGTCTTGTTCCTAATTTTTTATCTTATTCATAATTGTTTGCGAATTGTTGACTTTTATTAACGTTCATTTGCCTTCAATAGAACATTTTCGTGATTTTGTTAATTTTTTTTCAGCGTCTTGTTTCTTACTTCGTAACTTATCTAAATGCAAATTGTTTCTCATTCTTAATCTTTTTCAATTTTTTAATATTGGCTTTTATCAACGTTTATTCGCCTTCAAATGAACATTTTAGTGATTTTTGTGACTTGTTTCTTATTCTTCATCTCATTCAAGATTTTTATCGCAAATTCACTTTATCAGCGTTTATTTGCCCTCAATCGAATATTCAGGTACATGTGTTAGTTTTTCCTAGTGCCTTGTTTCTCATTCATTTTTTTTATGATTTTTCGCGTAACGTCGACCTTTATGAACGTTTATTTGCCTTTAATCGAACATTTTAGTGACTTTCCTTGTTTTTCTCGGCGTCTTGTTTTTATTTTATTCATGATTTTTTCGTATTTTTGACTTTTATCATTCTTAATCTTATTTTCATTTATTTGAATATTGACTCATCTTTTATTTGCCTTCAAGTAAACATTTTAGTGATTTCTGTGTCTTGTTTCTCATTTTTCATCTCATTTATAACTTTAATCAACGTTTATTTGTCTTTATTAAAACATTTTAGTGATTTTGTTAGTTTTTTCTCAGCGTCTTGTTCCTCATTCTTCATCTCATTTAATATTTTTATAGTATATTCACTTTTGTCAACGTTTGTTTGCCCTTAATCGAATATTAGGGTAAATTTGTCAGTTTTTCTTAGCGTCTTGATTCTCATTCTTTATTTTATTGATGATTTCTCGCGACCTTTATCAACGTTTATTTGCCTTTAGTCAAACATTTTAGTGACTTTGTTAGTTTTTCTCAGCGTCTTGTTCCTCATTCTTCATCTTATTCATATTTTTTTTGTATATTGTCGACTTCAATCAACGTTTATTTGCATTTAATCGTCAACTTAGGTAATTTATTTCCTTAGCGTCTTGTTTTTTCATTTTTCATCTTATTTATGATTTTTTGCTTTTTATCAACTCTTATGAACATTTATTTGCTCCAAAGGTTTTTATTCTGTAACTTGTTTGTTGACTATTTTAATCATTGTCTTTTGAATCATTACATTTTTGAATTAATTTATTGATGCAATTTTATTTATTTTATTTTTATGCTAATGTATTAATTTATGTTTGATTTTTCAAATTTGTTTCATCCTAATTCACTTTTACGTCTTCTAAATACCTTAGATTTTGTAGTGAAGATTATTGAAATTGTTTCCACCTCTATTTTATTTTGCTTTATCATTGACTACATCTCCATCCTCACTCCTGTATTCAGGATGAAACGCAAGAAATGGACCAACAAAATGTTGGTGATGAGAAAAGCACAATGGTTTATTATCTTGGGCCTTGAGCTTTTAAAGCTCATCATCTTCATATTAGGTACATAATATGATGATAAAAATAAGGAACGAATTAAAATTTGGATAAGAAAAATATAAAATTTAAAGAAAAAAATACTTACGATCAACCGAAATCTTTTCCAGAAAAAATAATTGAAGTATCAACAATATCAAACCACACGCATTAAAAAAAGTAGACGTAGAATTCTGACAAAAAATTCATTAGAAGAAATATTTAGTACTCTCCAGCAATTATTACGTAAAAATTCACATTTTTTATAATTTGAGAAATAGTTTTCCAGAAAAAGTCCAATGGTGTCAAATCTGGCCTTCTTGGAGGCTATTCGATAAAAGCCCTTTCACCAATTCATTCTTCTAACTTCCAAATTGAATGTTCTTCATTGCACCATAACAGTTTCAGGCCTATTTCTTGTGAAACACCATTATACGAATCTCGTCAATCATAACCATGATTCATGCAAGAAATTTCGAAATGTACCAAATTTCATAATACCAAAAAACGGTAATTATTTAGTAATTAAGTATATTATCTTTTAATTCTCCTGTCAAAAATAATCATGTGTTATAATGAATTTCGTCAATTTGAACCTTCAACATGTATAGAAAAAGATGATCTGAAAAGCCAATTAATCATGACATAATTGTTGATATTGAAAGAAATGTTGTATAACCGTTAACAATAATATACAAGTGAATTATTTTTCATGCAATCACGTACCGCATTCAGATTAGGTATTAGTCACTGGGTGCATGAACTTTTACTTTTCTGTTACAGTAAGTTAAGTCATTGATCCATGAACATATTTTTGCACCTTGAGTATTGATAATCGAACATTTTTCACTCCCCTAACTTGTATCCATTTAGTCATCACTGATCTATATTAACTGGATAATCACAAGCAATGGAGCCGGCCCAAAAAAGTCGCCAAAAATCGTGAACAAAACACTCCTGAACTGTAATGATTTCCTTGTTTTCCTGTTGATAAAGTCTCTGTACAAATTGATTGTGGAAACGAGTTTTTTTGAAAATGACAAAGATTGGCGCCCGAGCCAAACTTCAATTGCTCGTAATTTCTTCATATATTGATAAATTTCTGTGATTCTTGCGCCCAATCATGGAGAAATTAATCAAGAATGGGTGACTCTTCAACAAAAGCGAGTTTTGTTGAAGATTACAGAAATTGGCGCTCGAGTCAAATCTCAATTACTTGTATTTTCTTTGTTTATTGTTGGATTGCAGTGATTTCTGTGGTGATTTATGGAGATGATGGAGATTGACTGGTCCCTGTCAAAAGGCGCCCGAGGCAAGCTTCAATTGCTCGTATTTTTTTTTATAAATTGTTGGATTGCAGTGATTTCTGTGGTAATTTATAGAGATATTGATGAAGATTGAGTGGTCCTTGACTAAGGGCACCCGAGGCAGACTTCAATTGCTCGAATTTTCTTTATTTATTGTTGGATTGCAGTGATTTCTGTGGTGATTTATAGAGATGTTGATGAAAATTGAGTGGTCCCTGACAAAAGGCGCCCGAGGCAAACTTCCATTGCTCGCATTTTCTTTATTTATTGTTGGATTGCAGTGATTTCTGTGGTAATTTATAGAGATACTGATGAAGATTGAGTGGTCCTTGACAGAAGGCGCCCGAGGCAAACTTCAATTGCTGGTAATTTATTTATCAATAGATTTCAGTGAATTTCGCGTTATAGCAGTGAAAAATTGTTGACCATTAAATAGTCGTTGTTGGAGTTTTTCAACAATGGTTTGTTTGGCGCCCGAGCAAAACTTGAAAAATGATGACAGATGAAATGGCCGTTGATACACATGATTTTTTCAAGATGATTTTGCAATATTGTATAGACAAATAGACAATGTTTAAACTGTGCGTGACGGAACCAAATTCTGTTTACACTGCGAACATTTAGCACCTGAACCAAATTTCAATCTCTCGTAACTGTTTTAATTTTTGCCACAGTTTCTGAAAAACTACATGAATTGAAAAACAAATAGTGAAGTTTTTGCAGAAAACGTAACTATTCACCATTTTCCAAAAAAAGGACAATTTTCTAGAACTTTGACTTGAAGAATTAAAAAAAACTTTTGTTTCAAAATATGAAGGAAAATCAGTTATTTGGTGAAGTAAATGATTTAAATGAAAAAAATGATAAAATCTCCTCTTATAATGTGGAAAGTTAAAAGAAATATAGAAATAAGCGAATAAAAGTATGGATAAAAAAAAATTAAAAAAGACAAAAATAATAAAAAAGTTTGTCGAGTAAGTATTCCACTTTCTGTTGTTGCTACAAACTAAAATCAGCAGTGGCAAAATAGCCTGAACCAGACAAATTCATGATAAAATATTAAAAAAAAACATACAAACAATATAATAAAAGTATTCCGAATTTTGCAAGGCTTTTAAGATGTGAAAAAGTGAGAAAAAAAACTAAAATAATAAAAATTTTAACAGTGGAAAAATGGTATTATCTTGATAATTTAGCAACAAAAGAATAAGAAATATCCTTGTCATTATTTATAAATATTTACAAAGCTTTTTAGAAATAAAAGAACAATAAAAATAGAAAATAGTTAAAAAGTTGTTGTTATGAACAAGAATTTTAATCTCAGCAGTGGAATTATCAATTTGACTAATGGACAATAAAATGTTCTTTGCAGAGCTTTTTAGAAGTAAAAAAGTAACAAAAAAACGGAAATAAAAAAAATGGAAATATTCAATTTGAATTAACAAACATTAAAAGTATAAAAAATGGAGAATTACATTTTGCTGTTATGGTAAGAAACATAAGTATAAATTGAAAAATAACTGTAGAGACAAATTGAGTTGAAAAGATGCCCTCCCTGTAGAAACAAAAAATAGAAAAAATTTAAAACACCCAATAGAGCAATGTAAACATCAGAAAAAAATATCAGGACAGTGATGATAATCTCTATTAAAAAAATAAACAATAAGAAAAAAGACGAAAACAATAAAAAAAAGTGTCGTTGAATAAAAAAACCAAAAGAGACAACCACAAAATGAAACGAGAAAACATTCCATTGAGTTAAACAACCTGAATTTATCAAAAAAACATCAATACTTCATAAAATGCAAAACAAGGCATCAATATTTAAAAAAAAATCAAACAAATTGGTTGGAATAATAATTGACCATGAACCAATATTATCGACGCCAAAACTGAATTTTGAATGTTTGTTTTTGAACAAGTTTGAATCTCTTGATCACGGTTTCGATTAATTTTATCCAAAGATGTTATGAGTTTAGACCATAGAGTCACGTTGGGTGATTTTGAAATAGACCCCAGTAATGAGGAATATAATTCAGACAAAAAATAAAAAATCCTATGAAGTTAAATAAATTTGCTAAACAAAATACAATGTCTGTCTTTGTATCTTGACGCAAACAAGAAAATATACAAATAAAAATAACAAAAACTTTCCTAAGGAAAACAAGAAAAATAAAAAAATCCATTGCACTTTATGCATAACTCCAAAAACCACTCTCACTTTCCTTTCTGTCTAAAGGACAAAATCTTTGTCAACAACTCAAGTTGATGTAAAATGACCTTGAATTTGGAATACAAGCAGTACTAAAATTCACTTTTCGTTTGGCACGCAATCATACGAAATACCATTGGCTCTGAACAGCTGATTATATAACCCATACCATGGTTTGGTAACATTGGAAGGTACTTTCGGTGACCCAGTTTGTGCTAGACTGCGCACTGTGAATCAGATGGGCAAAGAAAAATGCGGATAGTTTTATTAAAATATGTTTGTATAATGTATCATGGTAGATTGAATTTATGTGATTCTTTACATACATCGGTTGTGCGTCGTGCGTTGTCATGCCATTAAAGACAAGATCTGGCAACACTGACTAAAGTAAAACAAGAAACTTTGGTGATCTCTTGTTTGTCATTAATGCGCAATAAAATACTGTAGTGATTGTATCGTGATTTTTATGAATAATTAATTGTTTCTGAATTGTCAAAATTATAAGTTGGACATGTCTCTCTTGACAGAATAATAGTCAATTATTTTGATCACGACATGTATAAAAATTATTTCAAGTTTGAAAAACAGTTTTTGATATAGGACAAATGTTTATGAATCATGACAAAAACAAGTGATTTTTGGACATGAAATATTTGAAGAAATAAAATAAAATCAAGGAAGTCAATTTTGGACAAAAAAAATCCCTTTTTGCTCAAAAACTATCGGATTTACGACAAAATTGCGTGAAGCTTCATTGAAATCTATTAGATAACACAATAAAAGAAATTAAAAATTGATGGTTCATCAGATGTCATGAAAAAAATTAAAAATCAAAAATAGTCAAATTTCTCCAAAACCACTTGAAATATAGATTTCAAAATTTATCGAAACATGCATCATATAAAGACAAAACTTCAATATGGTTGAATTTTTTGATAAAATAAATAGTTTCCGAATAAAACGTCAAAATTCAAAATTACTGGAAAACTAAAATGTTAATAAAAAAAAATGTCCAAATCTACAGAGTGTTACAAATTCGAGTGTACGCATGGGGATCTCGTAAACCGTAAGAGATACAAGGTCGGTTAAACTGAGGAAAATTTGCGTATTTTCATGCTTAACAAAATGTCGTTTTGAAAGCATGAAAAAAACCAAAATTTTCCAAAATCGTTTTCATTGTTTTCTGACCACATTTGAAGAGAAATTTCAAAATGAATGGAGCTTTTTCATTGCCACTTTTTGCCCTTTACAAGATAGCGTTATCAAATTGAAAAACCGACGTTTCGTCTATGAGCAGTCATCATCAACTTTGTTTTTTTAAATACGGTCTTCCATCTTTTATTACGGATTTTAAGAGCCTCTTATGTTCCTAAACCAACGATGTATCGCAATTATACGAAAAAATTTATATTAATGGATTTTTCCATAAGAACTCATGTGTTAGAGAGAGACAAAAAATACATTTTCAATAGGAATAAAAACAAACACATTTTTTCAATAAGTGCGATACATTGTTGGTTTAGGAACATAAGAGGCTTTAAAAATCCGTAATAAAAATCCAGGACCGTATTTGAAAAAACAAAGTTGATGATGACTGCTCATAGACGAAACGTCGGGTCTTCAATTTAATAACGCTATCTTGTAAAGGGCAAAAAGTGGCAATGAAAAAGTTCCATTCATTTTATAATATCTTTTCAAATGTGGTCAGAAAAAAATGAAAACAATTTTTAAAAATTTCGGTTTTTTTCGGAAAGTTTCGGATGTAGTCGGAATTTCTTGGCTTTCAAAACGACATTTTACGCAAAATACGCAACTTTGCCTCAATTTAACCGACCTTGTATCCCTTACGGTTCACGAGATTCCCATGCATACACTCGAATTTGTAACACTCTGTACATCACGTAAAGGCGAAACATTTATTTATGATGAAGCTTTTTTTTGGTGAAACAAACGGTTCCGAATAAAGTGCCAAAAATTAATTAAATAATGCCACCCCATTAAAAGTCACACGGAGAAAAGTCTGGAAATCGGGGAGGTCATTCTATATCCTCATCTATTGCAAAACAAAGTTCTTGTAGTCCTCATTGAAGTCTTTTGCCCGAAACAATTGAAAATCTACAAAATAACAACCTACTCAAATCTCACTAAAAAAAAATCTCGAAAACCACTCAAAATAGAGAATTCGAAATATTTAAGCATATACATCACGTAAAAACAAAACTTTTAAGCGTAATAAAGTTGTTTTTCCAAATAAGACACGTAAAACTAATTAGATAAAAAAGTCACTCGGAGAAAAGTCTGGAGATCGGGGAGGCCACTCCACAACAACACACCACTGAAGAGTTTTGTGGGTACCAGGTGGTTCCATCCATAGCATCACAAAAACCGCAGAGCTTGATGGGATGATGATGATGCTGGATGAAAGTGGAAAGAGTGGACAGCTTTTTCAGCTGAATATAGTGTTGACTGGAAGTGGGCTTCAACCAAAACCCTTTTTGACCTAGTCCTCGATGTTCCAGCCCATAATGTACTAGCTGCCTGGCTTCTGGATGTCATCTCTTTCGAGTGTAACCCAAACCAAAAAGCGGAAACCGTTGCTTCTATTCTGATCAAAGAATGGATAAGCCGTTTGCGAGTTTGGATGTCCACCTGGTACAAATAACTCTGGGGCCAAGCGACCTTGATAGAAAAATGAACGAGTTCTTTTGAACATTCAAAGCGCCAGCGACAGAATCAAGGAAGCCTAAGACGTGAATGCTTTGGAAGGCGAATTCCACATCAAAACTGCTTGGGAGGGATTTCAACCGTTTTGCCGTGTATGCTGGAAATCATGACCATGAGCCAGGTCCCCGAAAAGGACATGTCAATGGAATCCTTGATGGCTCCAATGGAAAAAAGGTCAGAATGGCGCTGAGGCAGCTGGATTTGTTCATAGTAGCGTGAAGAGTGGACAAAAAATTTGGACAATGGGACCATCTGTGCCCCAAACAACGTAGGGGACACGACAAGACCTTCCACAGCACCTGACTGATATGGAGAATCCCCACCAGCTGGACCTGACGCATTGTACCAGAGGATAGTAGACTGCTATTTTCAATGAACATCACACTGTCGATCAGTTGCTGATACCGTCATGGAGACATTCCGGGAAGAAATGCTCTAAGAAGAGAGCAATGTGACGGAACATCTGTACTGCTGTCCAACCAGTCGTGGCAATACAGCACTGTTTATCAGGAGCTCGTTATAGAGTGGATGTCTTTGAGACCTTCACCAGCAATCGATCGGTAATATTGTTGACGTTTCGATGATGGCCAGGAATTGGTGATTTGAGGATATAAGAAGTGTCAAAATGTGAATTATTATTGATTTTACGAATTAGTTACATACATAAATTGATTAGCGCAGATATAAATCAAGTATGCACATAAATAGTGTGTGTGAATAAATTAGTGTAAATCGTGAGAGTGCTTTCTATAGCAAAACGACAATACACAATTTTGTAGATAACTGTACAAGGAGCACTACAAAAATGTCTAACATGATATTGGATAACAGCCTCAATCACGAGCAGACAGCTTCTCGTGCTGGATATAGTGTTGACTCGAAATGGGCGAGAGAGAACCAAAGGTGTGGTAGCCTCTAGGAGAGTGGGTTTGAGTGCAAAGATTCGGCCTGCATCTTGAGCAAAGTTTTCAGAGCCCACCAAAATAGAGTCGCGAAGGAACCTTGGGATGAGCAAAATTGACAGAGTTCTAAAGAATTAAGGGAAATGGGCAGAGAAACAGTTGCCATTGACAGGATTGCTCAAAGTGGTCCTGGCCAGAACAGTGGACTATGAATGAAGAAAACAGCCAGATGTCCTCAACCATATCTCCATATTATGCCCAGGACAAAAAAAAAACTCGACGAAAGATTCAAAAGTCGTGAATGACCTCCCAAAAGATTCTGCTACAGCTATAAATACACTGGGATCGTTCAAAAACAAATTTTGGGTGGGTCTTGGATACAGTAGAGTACGATTCATCTAAGAACTGTACACCCCCGATGTCTTCCTCTCTCTCAGGCTGCGTGAGGGCCTCATATAGCGTGAGAGAGACGAATACGTGGTCGGTGTACAGTTCTTAGTTGAATCGTAGTCTACCTAGAGCTATCCTTGATGCCATTAATAAGACAAATAATTATCTCAAAAAATCCTTGAAAATATTTATTGATTATCGAGCACAAAAACGCCCTTCAATCCAAACTGGTTTTACCAAAATTCGTAAATTCAGTCCCACGTCATTGTCGATTCAGCGAAGGTACCTTGACCCAACAACTGGCGTTGACGCGCGAGAAAAATATTTTTGATGAAAAAATGTAATGACTACCTAGAAATTCAATTAATTATTAATCAAAATGGAAAAATTGTCGACCATCATTCAATATGCTGTTGGCTATTAGCTTGTTATTTATCGGGGTTATAATGATTTTTCTATGCGGAAATGTTTTGTTACATTGATCTACATACACCGATGAAGCTCAACATGTGTTTCTGTGGTAATTTGTCTTTTTATTATGTTCTAGTACACATGCGACTATGTCACTCGCAACAAATTACACCGAACCGAACGAGCAAAACATTGTCGGTAAACTAAAAATGCTCAAAGAATTTTCAAAATTTTTTCCAAGGAAACCGATGGAAAAATATACAGAGTGATTTGAGGAAAAAATCAATAAACGCTCTTCAAAATCAATATTTCATTTTTTTCGACTTGCGTTACAGAAAAAAACTACACGAGATATCGACATAGAAAACAATGGGAAAATAAATAAATTGCAACACACCTACATAAAAATGCAAAAACTTAAAAACTACAAGAGATAACAACTTGAAATTTTCATCAATTTTTCCATGGGAACCGCAGAAAAAATATATAGAGTGATCTGAGTAATTGATCAACAATTACCGCTCTCTAAAATCAATATATTTTTTTTTTGACCAGCGACACAACTACATAAAAAAATCAATATCTCGAGAACTACAATAGGTATGGATTTGAAATTGAATTCAGTGAATTTTCAAGACATCCTTCCATAGAAATTGATGAAAAAATATACAGAGTGATTTGGGAAAAAAATCAATAAATGCTCTTAAAAATTAATACTGTTTGTGTGTGTTTTCCTCTACATAAAAAGATGAATGACTCGACTAAAAGAGATTTTGATTTGGAATTTTCACCAGCGAAAACCTTGAAAAATATTTGATATACAGGGTGATTTGGGAAAAAGTCCAGTAAAAGCTTTTCGTAATTGCTGCCACATTTTTCCGAACCTACGACACCCCTTCATTTAAAAATCGATAACTTACTCAAAATCTGGAAAAGTTATCAACTTGGAATTGATGATTTTTTCGAATATTTTTTCCGTAGAAATCGTGAAAAACTATACAGGGTGATTCAAGAAGTCTTCTAGAGTGAAGGGATGTCATCGATGACATTTAAACACTTTTTTGAAATAATCTGTTTATTTAAGTCTGACATTCAACTTTTTTTTTGTCCATGATTCCTTTTCCGATTTCTTTTATTGAATTTATTTCGTACAAAATAACAACAATTTAGGTTTCCAAAATTTTATGAAAAAAAAAATATATAAAAAGTATTGAAGAGTCCAAACTACTTTGAATATTCATAGACCAAATGAAGGCAGATCTTTCAACAGCAACACTTGATTTTATTTGATCAAAACAATGAAATAGTAATAATAATAGTGAAAAAATACAACAAACTTTTTTTTTAAGAAAATCAAAATAAAAAAAAATTGCATTCTGGTAGACGTAACTTGCCATTAAAATTCCTCAATTCTAAAGTTTTTAGCTTTTATTTTATATAAAAATGTCAATTACTAAAGGGTTTTGGGAGATTTTTTTTTAAATTTAAAAACAAAAAGATTTTTTCATCTTTTTAATCTGTTTAATGTTTAAAATGTTTGTTCCAAAAAATAATTTGCACATCATATAGAGAGAGAAGTAAAAACACAAAAATCATAAAAATATTTTTTTTCCAATTTTGACAATTTCACTACGATTTTGCAGTTTTTTCTTTTAAACGTGAAAACATTTAAAACTCAATTTAACCGTCTTGTGACTACGGTGGACAAAAGTAAAGTGGAGACTCGATCAAAGAATTTCAAAAATCAAATCAAAAATATTCAAAGGAATGTTGGAATAAATTTTGAACCAGCTTCACTTCCCGATAAGTTCCTTTGAACTGGATGTTGAAAAACAAAAGAACTTAAGAAAACTTGATTAAAAAATAAATAAAACATCTTCAGGACGAATTGAAAAGTATAAAATAATATATTATATCCTAGCCCCTATTTTATCTGTTTTTCTTGTTTTAAGTTGATATTTTTTTATTAAGTGAATCCATCAATATTGAAAATCAAGAGGACACCTACCCGTGTTTATGACTGTTTTTTTAAATAAAAATAAATTGACCTAATGTCTTCATAAAAAAAAATAAAAAATTCATTGCCAAATCTCACCTTGTTAGATAAATTCCAAAAAATCACCAAAATCAGCAAACGTGTCCGAACCAAGAACCAAACTAGTTCCACTGACCGACTGTGAAAGCACGGTCACTTAACTTGTCTTATACTGAAAGCACGTTCAGGTGGCTGAGTCCACTTGAACCAATCAAAACCCTTCTCCTCTTGACTGAACAAATAGCGTGTCGTCTTATGAGTCAGCTGATGGGCTTTCACCCGCGTTCTTTCATTGTTCAAATTAATTATTTTTGTAATTTACGCATGCAGAATGATTTTTGGAAAATTGAATTGTTGCATGGTCATCTTGCGAGCATTATTGGTTTAATTAGTTTCTAATGATGTATGAATGGCATAATATTGGTCTAATGAACTTAAATAATAATCGGCCCTGGCCAACCTAGCGTACCTACTAGCTAGTCCGTCTCTGGCGCACAAAAGAGACCAAATGTGTCATTGATCGACTCTGGACAGACACTCTATTCTCTCATTTGAGGATAGTGGTGGGGGAATTCTTTTCTGGATAGTGGTAGAGGAGATATTGATATATTTTGAGGAGGGTTGTGGGGGATCTTTCTGATGATAGTGGCGGGAGAATCTCTTTTGGGAATAGTGGTGGAAATATCTTTATAGGCATATTATTGGGGGTATCTCTTTTGAGGAAAATGGTGGAGGGTTTTTTTTTTATTAGTGGTAAGGGAATCTCTCTTATGAAAGTGCTGGATACTCTTTTTTCGCAATAGTGATGGAGGGGTCTCTTTTGGGAATAGTGTTGTACGGGTCTAATTGGGAAATAGTTGTGAGGATAGTGATGGGAGGATTTCTTTTGCGGACAGTGGGAAGGGGATCTTTTTGGGGATAGTGGTAGAAGGGATAGTGATGAACAAATATCTTTTGGGAGTAGTGAGAGAATCTCCTTTGGGAATAGTGATGGGGAATCTCTTTCTAGAAATAGTGTTGGTAGTATATCTCTTGAGGAAAGTGGTGGAATGATCTCTTGTGAGGATAATGGTAAAAAGATCTTTTTTGGGGATGTTGGTGACGGAATCTCCCTTATTAAAGTGCTGGGAGGTATCTCTTTTGAAAATAGTCTTGAGAGTATCTCTCTCGAGAATAGAGTTTATGTAATTTTCTTGAGGGATAATGGTAGAGCGGAAGGTGATGATGAGATATCTCACGAGGATAGTTGTTGAGAGAACTCTTTTGAAAATAGTTATGGGTGCATATATCTTTTTTGAGAATAGTGATGGGGAGATCTCGTTTGGGAATAGTGGCGTAGAGATCTGATTTGGAAATAGTGGTGGAGGGATCTCTTTGGAGGATAGTGATGGGGGGATTTCCCTTAAGAAAGTGGCAGGAGAATCTCTTTTGTGGCTGGTCCTGGATAAAACTTTTTTGGGATTAATGTTGTGTGTATCTTTTTTTGAGAAAGTGGTTGGGAGATCTTGTTTTAAATAGTGTTGTATGGATCTAAGATCTAATTTGGAAATAGTTGTGGAGAAATCTCCTCTGAGGATAGTGATGGGAGGATTTCTTTTGCGGATAGTGGAAAGGGAATCTCTTTGGGGATATTGGTGGAAGGGATAGTGATGAGGATATATCTTTTGAGAATAGTGTTGGAGCGGGAGAATCTCCTTTGGGAATAATGGTGGAGGAATCTCCTGAGGATAGTGGTGGAGAGATCTTTTTTAGGGATAGCGGTGACGGGATCTTCCTTATAAAAGTGCTGGAGATTCCCTTTTGGGAATAGTGCTGGAGGTATCTCATTTGAAAAAAGTCTTCAGACTATCTCTTGCGAGGATAAAGGTGAAGGGATTTTTTTGGGGGATAGTGGTGGAGCGGAAGGTGGTAAGGATATATCTTACGGGGATAGTAATGAGAGAATCTCTTTGATGAGAGTGACAGGTGAATCTTTTTTGAGAATAGTGGTGTAGATCTGATTTGGGAAAAGTGGTATAGGGATCTTTTTGGAGGATATTGATGGGAGGATCTCCCTCAAGAAAGTGACGGGAGAATCTCTTTTGTGGACAGTGCTAGATGAGACTATTTTGGGATTAGTGTTGTGTGTATCTTTTTTGAGGATAGTGGTTGAAAGATCTCGTTTGGGAATAGTGGTGTGTGGATCTAAATTGGGAATAGTTGTGGAGGGATCACTTCTGAGGATGGTGATGGAAGGATTTCTTTTGCGAATAGTAGGAGGGAAATTTTTGGAGATAGTCGTGGAAGGGAAAATGATGATGAATATCTTTTGGGAATAGTGTTGGAGCGGGAGAATCTCTTTTGAGATTAGTGGTGGAGGAATCTCTTTTGGAAAATAGTGTTGGTAGTATCTCTCTTGAGGATAGTGATGGAATGATCTCTTTTGAGGATAATGGTGGAAAAATCTTTTTTGGGGATAGTGGTGACGAGATTTCCATCTCCTTTATAAAAGAAATGGGGATTCCTTTTTGAAAATAGTGCTGGAAGAATCTCTCTTAAAAATAGTCTTGAGAGTACCTCTTCCGAAGATAGAGATGAGAGTGGCGGGAGAATCTTTTTTGTGAGTGGTTGTGAAGGAAACTTTTTTGAGAATAGTGATAAGGAGATCTTGTTAGGAAATAGATCTGATTTGGGAAAAGTGGTGGAGGCATCTCTTTGGAGGATAGTGATGTGAGGATCTATTTTGCGGATGATGGGGAGAGGGTTTCTTTGGTGATAGTGGTGGAGGGAATAGTAATGGGGAAATATTTTTGAGAATAGTTTTGGAGAGATCTTCGTTACGAGAACCTGTTGTGGAAATAGTGGTGGAGGGATCTCTTTTGAGAATAGTGTTGGAGGTATCTCTGTGGGGATAGTGGTGGGAGCAGGATCTGTTTTGGGGATCGTGATGAGGGCATCTCTTTTGGGGTTGGTGGTGGGGGGGATTACCAAGGAGATATCTTTTGAGGATAGTTGTGGGAGGATATCTCTCATGAAAGTGGTGGAAAACTCTTTTGTGAATAGTGGTGGAGGGATCTATTTCGAGGATAGTGATGAGGAGATCTCTTTGAAGTTAGGGGGTTTCTCTATCAACGAAAATGATGAGGGGATCTTTTTTGGGAATAGTGGTGAAGGGATCTCATTTGGAAAAAGTAATGGGGGGATATCTTTCGAAGATTATGGTGAGAAGATCTGTTTTGGAGATTGTGGTGATGGGATTACTCTCGGCGAGATTCCAAGGTTATGCGCTAGAACTCACTTAAATCACCTACCCAGCGATTATCTAAGCCCTTAACTAATGATGAGAATCAAGACGCGCAAGAAAAAATAACAAATCACCAAAAACTCGAAACAATGTCAAATAAACGTCGATTGAAGATTCTTAACGCAACAATTTAAACGGTTAACAAACAATAAGAAACAAGACGCACAAGAAAAATCAATAGTCAATAAATTTTTTATCAAAGCCATGAAACGATGATAAAATTCACCAAAAGCGACAATCCAGACAATTGACAACTGATGAGGAACAAAACGCACAAGAAGATCTAACAAACTCACCAAAAACATAAAACAAAGCCAAATAAACGTTGAGGAAAGTCTCCTAAAACGACAATTCGAACTGTCAGCAAGCAAGAATAAACAAAAAGCACAAGAAAAACTACCAGAGTTAATCAAAACACAAATAAAGCCAGATAAACGTTGATTGAATTTTTCTTAAGAAGAAATCCAAACAACAAGAAACAATACACATAAGAAAAAACAATAGAGTCGATAAAAAACCCAAAACAAAGCCAAATAAACGTTGAAAAGCTTCCTCAAAGCAACAATTCAAACAATTGATAAACAAGAAGACACAAGAAGGACTAACAAAGTTGATAAAAATCCAAAACAAAGTCAAATAAACGTTGATAAAAGCTTTTTACAAAGGATAAGAAACAATACGCTTAATAAAAACAAAATCAATAAAAACCCAAACATAGCCAAATAAACGTTAATAAAAGATTTCCAAACCAACAACAATTAACAAACAAGCCACACAAAAATAATCAACAAAGTCAGTAAAAACCCAAATTAAAGCCAAATAAACGTTGATGAAAGTCCCCTAGAGCGACAATTCACCCAGTCAAGAAAAAATAGAAGACAAAACGTACAAGAAAAATCAACAAAGTTTATAAAATTCTAAAATAAAGCCAAATAAACTTTGATAATGTCTCATCCTATACAGATGAGACCATGCGTGGATAATCCAATATTGGTGTTCAACATGGCCATCGATGCGATTACAAGTAGTTAATTAATTTGGTCTCATGAACACATAACGAGATTGGCAGTGCACAATCATATTTTGGTAATTGGTAAAAGTTAAATTGAACAGTGTAGTCGTGAAAATACACTCTTTGTTGAATAAAATCCAGTATGCTCCAATCAACTCTACCTATAATGATGTCCAGCAAAAAGCAAAACTACACTTCAAATTAAGGTTTTTGTCCCAAATGAGCCCATGCGCAGGTAACAAATTTGGTTTGGAAAAATCCACAACAGAGAGTCAAAGTAGTTTTTTGATTCGGGGAGGAGTTTCAAAGGTTTATTTTTCAAGGTCATGGGTTCCTGATAAGCTCAATAAGGCCACTTAAAAACATATATTAGAACCAAACCTGTCATCTGGAACTGAATATTGAAAATCCGAGATGTAACACGCGATAAAACCTCCTTTTGAGGAAGGTTTAAAGTTTATTGATCTTCCTGGTCAAGGGTATCGCGCAGAGGTCTTACTTATCCTGCATGTGTAGCTTCTGAATCTGAATCTATCTTGTCTTGTCAAGATCTGAGTCAGGAAATACTCCATCCTTCCACATGCCCCTCGCTCCATTTCTGCTCCCATTGGTGGTACGTGGACGGTGGACTGCTTGGGTCCTGAGTCTTTTCTTAACAAGCAGACTTGATGGAATAGCTTAGCTGCTGAGTCACAAAGACACAGTGGCTCAGGGGATCCATTGGTTTGCCCGGATTGTTAGCAGGATGAGCTCAGATATTTTACGCTTATCAGAACGCACCAGACACGCTATGGTCCGAGATCATAGGATGGTGTGGGGTTATGCCCACCAGAACTCTCCTCCGCATTAGGACGTCAGGGATAAGCCCATTAGTGTCCCAGTCTTCCCACTTAATTTGACCTCTTTGGTACCGGGTAACCTTACAAAAGGTCCCTGGAAGTACAGGAAGGAACGCCAACAACCGGTCCTACCTGCGCAGTCTGATCTCTAAAGGCTACGAAAATGAAAAGAGAAAGAAATAAAAATACGAACAAGCTGGAGCCTCTACCAGCGGCGAGACGGATTTTGTCCGGTCTTATAAACTAGCGCTTGGTGCATTTTGTCTCCTAATTCCGGATGACCTAGCTTTGTACATCTCCCAGTTTAAGACATACGTGGGATCAAAGTCCATCAACAATTTTCTTGTCCCCACAAGGATTTCATCTGGACTTGTCGATTTACTCTCCAGACTGGAATTCCATTTTTTTTCGATGGAGAAATTCATTTACGAACACCCTAAGGAACTGGGTGGAACCCATAGGTAGTGTGAGACTTCCACTTCGCCAATATATACCCACTGAAACTTCCCCTTGATATTGCTTGGAGGCTTGCACTGCGGTTCGCTTACGCAATCCTATCGTACCCTTCTTTCAGTTTTTCTGTGGAGGAGGACTAAAATAAGTCGTCGCTTTCAAGAAGCTTTGAAGCTGTACCAGTGAAAGTGATTTTACTTGCTTTGGTCGGAGTTTACACTCTCCCAGGTGTCTTTTTCTTGTGGCCTTGAACGCTTCACAGTAACATATTATTTGGGGAGGTGTTTCATACTCTTCTCCACATACTCTGCAGAATGGGTCGTCTGACATCTCCATCACGCTAAGGTGTTTTTTGAAGGAAGCATGGTCTGTTATGAGACCAGTTGCATTCCTTAGATGGGTCCTGGTGTAGCTCTTCCATGCTATCTGGTTTTCTTAATTCCATAAATCTACATCCATCTTTCTGCTCATCCCATTTCTCTCAAACCTTCCGGCAGCGCAAGATCTAGTACTTGATCATATGTCATATGTCACCGCTGCTGTGATCTTATGCATTAGTAGAAGGTAGCTCGACAGGCCTCTTTTCTCCAGTTGCCTCATGCTTATCACCCCTGGGACTGAGTTGATGGGCTTTTTTTGTTGTTTCATATTTTTGCTCTAAACCGACTTTTCTCAACTATTTTTGAAATTTAAATCTCTTTATAGGTTTTAATGATTTTCATTACTCATTTTTTCAAATATTTTTTAAATTTAAAATGTTGTGATATGACTTTTATTATGATTTTTTCCGCTTTAAACTCTTTAATACTAATCTTCTCAACGTTTTCTATGATTAAGTTTGTTTTAATTTTTTTAATTATGTACAAATTTTCAATGCCGACATTTTCAATTCTAAATTTTTTGTGTCTTATAGTTCGATGATTTTGCTTTAAACGATCTAACATTCTTTTTCTCAACCATATTTGAAATTTTAAATCTTTTTATGGTTTATAAATATCTAATACCTACCCACTTTGTCAAAATCGGAATTTTTTATAGGACTTTTATTTTTCAATGTTTTTGATGTAGAATCTTTCAAATGGATTTTGATGGTTTGAACGGTTTTATACTCACTTTTTCAAGCATTTTGATGTTCTAAATATCTTGGTTAGCTTTTTATTTTTCAATGTTTCTCTTTTAACTGTCTGAAATTAGTTTTCCGTGACAATTTCTCTTTAGGGGTTGAATTAAAAAAAAAACGTAACACGTGTTTTATCAAGTCTATTAATATGAAGTTTTGAGTTGATTTGGTAAAAACTACATGATTTTCCATTAATAATTCATGATTTTTAGTGACCCCACTCCTTTCACCCCCATAGGGGTTGAATTTTGAAAAACGATGAAAGATGTGTTTCATTAATTTCATTCAAGATCATCATAACGGAGTTTCAAGCTGATGTGACGAAAAATTTAATTTGTTTTATTCATATATGATTTTTCACGCCCTCCCTCTTTAGGGTTTGAATTTTGGAAATCGACAGAACACGTGTTTTATTAATTTCATCCAAGATCATCATAATGAAATTTCAAATTGATGTGATCAAAAATACATGTTTTTTAGGTACCTATTGATTCATGATTCTTCGCACTTCCACCCCTTTCGAGGGTTGAATTTTGGAAAACAACGAGACATGTGTTCCATTGATTTCATTTAAGATTATGGATATGAAGTTTCAAGTCGATGTGATCAAAAATACGGGAGAAGACTTACTTTTAACCATCTCCATAACAATATTTCATGTTCAAAAATTGAAGTTCTTGGAGAACTCCAATTTTCAAACAACTTTTTATTTTCATTTGATTCATTCATCTTATATTTACCTTCTACATGAATGGAAATACCATTTTGAACATTGAGATTCATTTTTCATTTTGCGAATGTTCTACATAATCAGAAACTCGCAATGGAATTTTTTTATTTTATTGGATTCAGATTAAAACAAGCCTTTTTCAAAAATATCGAATAAATATTTTGTTCACGGACTATATTTTTTATCATGAAGTCTGATATAACAAGAGAAACGATATGCCCATTGGGTTGGAACAATAAAATTGCTGTATGCACCATGTGCAATGGTCTTAATTATATTGCGATTTGTAGATACAGTGAAAAATATTACCAATATTTTCATTTTGTGGTCATGAATCATCCTAATTACAGAACATTTTCTTAATCACTTGATTTAAAATTGTGTTAGGACTACAAATAATGTATTTAACAATTTCCAAATCTATGGGATAAAATGTAGATACCAGTCCATCATGGTAAATTTGGAATTCTCAGTATTCATTATCCAGAACATCAAGTTTAATCAACATTCATAAAGTCCCTATGAAAATATCGAAAACACATTAAAGAAGTGAAACGACTATAGAATTATGAAAGTTAATATTCCAAGACATTGAATAATTAATCTGGCTAAAATTACATAGCTCATCCTCGGCTAGTGAGGGGGTCGATAGGGGCATTTATGCTATTTCAGTGCCGTAGAAAGTGATGATTTATAGGAATTACTAATTTAAAAAAAAAATTGTATCAGGTACCACTCCATGATGATATAGAAGAAGATGATAAATGCGCATTCACCAATTCAGCAACAGTTTTTTTTCCAATATAAATTATCAGAAGATCTCACTATTTATCTGTTCACAATCTTGCTTGCTATGATACACCATGTGAGAAAATTGTAACAATCCTCAAAAAGAATCCCAATATTTTTTGTGGACTCACTCGAACTACTATGCTTGACTTTTTGAGAACCTTCATCATCGATAGACTTCGGTTATTCGGTCAAAATCCATCACCAATCAACACTAGACATAATAAAATATTCATACATGACCTAGTCCATGCCAACAATATCATTTTCTTCCAAATCCCCGCCACTGGCTCTTACCCTACCTCTGCAGTTATTGGTTCAATAGGCCCCACCTTGGAAAAAACTAAGACAACTTTTGATTGGTCCACGATATCCATTGATGTGACTTTGTCATCTAGCATTTATGATATCGATGTCAAGTTTAGTGAAGGTCGATCCAAGAGTGGAGGAACATCCGGTGTTAGGTTAATCAATAGATTAAAAAAATTGGTGCTTTTTGTGAGTGAGTTTGGAAATACAAGACTTCAAGGTAAATTTCTATCGCAGTGTTCTTGATATTAATTTAGACACTAGATTAGATAATGTATGTGTATAAAAAAAAGCAGATCAAATTTTTGGAAATTTAGCTCCTTTCATCAAAACCTTTCATTAGAATTTCAACAAATTCCTATCATCTGGAAAGTTCTTTTGGGTATTGGAACTTCACTAATCACATTATGGGTTCAATGATGTCTTATTTGGAGAGCACAGTTTGTCAAATATCAATTTTTTGTTTGCCAAGTAGTACCAGAAGTACCACTGTGGTCGCTTACAATTCACTTCGGTAGTCATGGACTGTTCAAAAAGAGAAAATGTGACAGGAAGCTACACTAGAGATGTGAGGCTGCTGCTTTTGGCAAAAAAAACATTGTCGTAACATACCTAAAGTCTCAGATACCCTGATATTGATGCCTGAATTCCCCAGTCAAGATCCCTGAGTATCGATATTTAAAATTAGAGAATCCCAGCATCCTGTACCGATGATAACAAATGATGATCCTCATACATCCATGTCAAACGTCTCTGATACTCTGAAATGGATGCCTGGATTCCTCAATCAGCGATCTTCAATTGCCTGAATACCTAATTATCGATAATTGAAGTCAGAGACTCCCAAACGTCAATACCAGAATCCTCAGAACATCTAAATCAAAAGGTTTGGATACGGTGCTAAAGGTTGTGAATCCTCAAAAATGGATTATGAAAGTCACGGATCACCAAAAACCGCTGCTGACAGCCTCAAGTCCACAAAAAATATCGATTGCAGAAGATTCGGATTTCCAAAATTTGATACTTAAGCTTCCGGATACCAAATCTTTTTGACCAACAAACATCGATACTTCTTGATGTCCACCAAATATTTTGGATCCCTATAAATCGATTTATGGGAACTTAAAACATCCATGGGGGAAAAGTGGTCTGTTGGGAAAATTTGGAAGAGGATGAACAAGGATGATGATAAGATAGAGGACATGATCTTGGAAATGCGACACTTGATACAATAATGAAAGGAGGATGATAGGAATAGCAGTGCTGAAGATATGAATCCTCAAAAATGGATTATAAAAGTCACGGATCACCAAAAATCGCTGCGGACAGCCTTAAGTCCACAAAAAATATCGATTGCAAGAGATTCGGATTACCAAAATTCGATACTGAAGCTTCCGGATACCAAATCTTTTCGACCAACAAACATCGATACTTCTTGATGTCCATCAAATATTTTGGATCCCTATAAATCGATTTATGGGAACTTAAAACATCCAGGGGGAAAAAGTGGTCTGTTGGGAAAATTTAGAAAAGGATGAACAAGGATGATGATAAGATAGAGGACATGATCTTAGAAATGCGACACTTGATACAATAATGAAAGGAGGATGATAGGAATAGCAGTGCTGAAGATGTGAATCCTCAAAAATGGATTATGAAAGCCACGGATCACCAAAAATCGCTGCTGACAGTGTTAAGTCCACAAAAAATATCGATTGCAAGAGATTCGGATTACCAAAATTCGTTACTGAAGCTTCCGGATACCAAATCTTTTCGACCAACAAACATCGATACTTCTTGATGTCCATCAAATATTTTGGATCCCTATAAATCGATATATGGGAACTTAAAACATCCATGGGGAAAAAGTGGTCTGTTAGGAAAATTTAGAAAAGGATGAACAAGGATGATGATAAGATAGAGGACATGATCTTAGAAATGCGACACTTGATAAAATAATGAGAGGAGGATGATAGGAATAGCAGTGCTGAAGGTTGGGAATCCTCAAAAATGGATTATAAAAGTCACGGATCACCAAAAATCTCTGCTGACAGCCTCAAGTCCACAAAAAATATCGATTGTAAAAGATTCGGATTTCCTAAGTTCGATACTGAAGCTTCCGGATACCAAATCTTTTAGACCAAAAAACATCGGTAGTTCAAGCTGTCAAAAAATCCAATAATATCGGCATCCATGGGGGAAAAGTGGTCTGTTAGGAAAATTTTGAAGAGGATGAGGAAGGATGATGATAAGATAGAGGACATGATCTTAGAAATGCGACACTTGATACAATAATGAAAGGAGGATGATAGGAATAGCAGTGCTGAAGATGTGAATCCTCAAAAATGGATTATAAAAGTCACGGATCACCAAAAATCGCTGCTGACAGTGTTAAGTCCACAAAAAATATCGATTGCAAGAGATTCGGATTACCAAAATTCGATACTGAAGCTTTCGGATACCAAATCTTTTCGACCAACAAACATCGATACTTCTTGATGTCCATAAAATATTTTGGATCCCTATAAATCAATCAATGGGAACTTAAAACATCCATGGGAGAAAAGTGGTCTGTTAGGAAAATTTGAAAGAGGATGAGGAAGGATGATGATAAGATAGAGGACATGATCTTAGAAATGCGACACTTGATACAATAACGAGAGGAGGATGATAGGAATAGCGGTGCTGAAGGTTGTGAATCCTCAAAAATGGATTATAAAAGTCAAGGATCACCAAAAATCGCTGCTGACAGCCTTAAGTCCACCAAAAATATCGATTGCAAAAGATTCGGATTTCCAAAATTCGATACGGAAGCTTCCGGATACCAAATCTTTTCGACCAACAAACATCGATACTTCTTGATGTTCATCAAATATTTTGGATCCCTATAAATCGATCTATGGGAACTTAAAACATCCATGGGGAAAAAGTGGTCTGTTAGGAAAATTTGGAAGAGGATGAGGAAAGATGATGATAAGATAGAGGATCATGGTCTAAGCAATGCGACACTTGATACAATAACGAGAGGAGGATGATAGGAATAGCATTGCTGAAGGTTGGGAATCCTCAAAAATGGATTATGAAAGTCAAGGATCACCAAAAATCGCTGCGGACAGCCTTAAGTTCACAAAAAATATCGATTGCAAGATATTCGGATTACCAAAATTCGATACTGAAGCTTTCGGATACCAAATCTTTTCGACCAACAAACATCGAAACTTCTTGATGTCCATCAAATATTTTGGATTCCTATAAATCAATCAATGGGAACTTAAAACATCCATGGGGGAAAAGTGGTCTGTTAGAAAAATTTGAAAGAGGATGGGGAAGGATGATGATAAGATAGAGGACATGATCTTAGAAATGCGACACTTGATACAATAACGAGAGGAGGATGATAGGAATAGCGGTGCTGAAGGTTGTGAATCCTCAAAAATGGATTATAAAAGTCACGGATCACCAAAAATCGCTGCGGACAGCCTTAAGTCCACAAAAAATATCGATTGCAAAAGATTCGGATTTCCAAAATTCGATACTGAAGCTTCCGGATACCAAATCTTTTCGACCAACAAACATCGATACTTCTTGATGTCCATCAAATATTTTGGATCCCTATAAATCGATTTATGGGAACTTAAAACATTAATGGGGGAAAAGTGGTCTGTTAGGAAAATTTGGAAGAGGATGAGGAAAGATGATGATAAGATAGAGGATCATGATCTAAGAAATGCGACACTTAATACATTGACGAGAGGGGGATGATAGGAAAAGATACCTAAAAATTTCAAAGAATAAAGTGAGAAAGTCAAACCAGTTCAAGGGGTGCTGAAACAGAACAAAGTTTGGTCTTACCGGAATCTCTCTGCTCTTGAATCTAAGCAGAGAAGACCTCCGCACATTGGCTTGGCAGAATCTCTGTTGGAAAAAAAGAAGACTACATCATCACAGCAGGTCTGACTCATGGAATACTTCGAAGTTCACAACAGTTCAGGATATAAAGGACCTGCTGAAGATCTACAAGATAACTTCATCCCAGTTTGAGGTGATTAGGTGGAGGTTGTCACACTCAATATTCGTAGCCACATTTTCAATTTTAACTCTTTTGTGTATCATGTCCTATTAGAAATTGCTAATTTATTTTCCTCAGATGATGAACAAATTCAGAGTGACCGGCCTGGTGGCGGACTTGATGCCAAATATCCGTCTGATACAAGCATCAGGACACTTCATGCTGAACTACTACGCAGAAGATAATGCATCTTTGCACTTTCTGAGACTGGGGTACTGTTGTATGCACCTATTTCTTATGTTGATGCAATATGGGTAAGTGGGTGGTATCTTCAAATTTATTTATTTCTTGCCAAGAACTCATTGAAGAGTTATTTATCAACCTCTATTCAGATGGAAACGTGCATGTTTCGTAATAGGAGGGTCAATTCTCTGAGGATTTACAGGAACAAATTGGGCACTTAACTGGCGAACGACAGGGACACGTGCTTTGGATGTGTATTAAGATCATGTTAGGTCGCAGGTGCTTTGCTGCATAATTGATGTGAAGCAACAAACTTGTCGTCGATGTATGATATTTTTATTGATATTCATCTCACTTGTGAACCCATTTGTTTTTTTATGATCAAAGTCTTTTGACGATTTAGTTCCCAATAAAGTGACCATCCTCATTACAGAGGTTCAAACTATTTTTATTTCCCAACCCAACAGAGTGTTTCCAGAAACTCCTCTTGAAAATTCCGTTGTGGGGTGAAAATAATCGCGTTTTATTAGTTATCTTTGATCTAATAAGTCTTGGAAAAGTCCGGAAAATGCTCTCAAATGATACTTCTGAAATAACAACCGCTCTGCAAAACCCTACACTCACTGTCGCACGCTTTATTATACAGCTTTATTGTGAAAATTTACATTTTTATCTGAATTGTCCGTAATCTATCGCTGCACAGACCCAATCAATTCCTGTCCTGTGGTTGAATGCTATTAATTCAAAGATAACCATAGGGGTCTTGACCTCTCTATGCAGCTGCCCCCAGAAATACCCCTCTCTTAATCCAGAGGGTGGCGCCCGAGATTTGGAAGATTTCATGTTTCAACTCTATTGAAGAAATGTTATGCTTGCTACACTCTCTCCTCGTATTCACAAAGTCGTCAAAACCTTTATGTCTTATGCCTGATTCTATACAGGGTGTCCCACAATATTTTGCTCACTGTAAAAGCTAAAAAATTGTGGGCCTACTATGTTGCGTCCAGACAGTCAAGTCTTTTTTCTTGTAAGAGCCATATATTGTATAAGCAGGTTTTGAAAATGAGGAAAACAAAAGTTTACTTCAAAACGAATCCGGATTTAAAATCGTCGTATCCTTTAACCTATATCCTACATGTTTAAATATGTTAGCTTTCATAATAGCAAGATATTATGGTTTTTCAGAAAAAGACATTTTCCTTTTTCCCCTTTATCTACATAACGGCATCGATTCAAAATAAAACAAGGATAGTTGTTGGGCATACAAATAGGCGACTTTTTTCCATTTAAGCGATGTCGCATCTCTTAGCGTTTCCGAAATCCCCATGTAGTAACTTTGATCTGGTGCACCCTGTATAGATATTTGCAAAGATCTTGAAAAATTTCGTCAACAGATTTACCAGAATTTTTTTTTATAACGACGTTGATACAGGAAAAAAAGACATTTTAACAGTGACATCTCTGGATAATTCATGACTATCAAATTTAATTTTGAAATTCTAAAAATGATTTTTATTTTTATCAAATTCTTCGTGGACGGTTTAAAATCGTGTAAACACTGTTTGGAAGCTTAAGCGATGGTTTCTTTTCCTTTAATGTTTGTACTTCAATTTTCTATTTTTTTTTTAATATTATTATTCATAAAATTTTAAGACGCCTAAGCGACGTTTACTTGTTTTTTTCTTTGATTTCTGAGCGTTTAGCTTTCTCTCATTTACTCAATTTTAATACAAATTATGGTGAAACTTTTAGAAGCCTTGACGACGTTTACTTCTTCGCAAAACTCAAGTTTAATAACAAATGAAAAAGAAACTACATTTTTGGAAGCATTAAGACCGTTCAAGAATGATTTTCTATTTTTTTTAATTTTTTTTTTATGGATGCTTGAGATATTTTGAAACTCATGCGCAAACAATTTCTTGTGAGCATATTTTGGGAAACGATAACCATCATCAATGTTTCATGGTTGTTGATATATTCTGAAATTAGAGTACCATGAATACCATATGCTGGGTGCCACCTTAATTTTTTCTGACAATTTTTTCGGCTTTTTGGGTGATTTTTGAATAATAATGATATTTTCCAAAAAACTCGGGCGCCACCCCCTGGATCTATGTTACCCAAACTAGCCCACAGCGTGATGGTAAAAAATTGCATTCTGAAAAGGATTTCACGACAATTAAACACTGGCGAACAAAATAGAGAATACAATCTTTTTTCCATAAGCTAGATAATAAACGCGACTGACGCGGTGTTTTAAAGTTGAAAAAATGATAAACTTGAACGGTTTAACGGTGAATAGAAACGGAAAATGGTAAAAATGTACAGTAATCTTGTAAAACGGTGATAGAAGACGGATTTCAAGAAAAATCATTAAATAGGCGGAAAATGACGACTCAAAATTTTAACGGGTAACGGACGGAAACGGCGCGGGTCTCTCGGGGACAAATCGGACATTTTGGTTGTTGATCAACAAAGTAGCAAAATTGAATAATAACATGGCAAAATATGGAAATTCTGGAACAATGTCAATATTATATTTGCAGGTGTATATTTGGAAACCTGATTGTCGAGAAGGACAATGTCAACGACTTGGCCGCAAACACCATAACGATACTATTTTTCACTCATTGCATCATAAAGTTCATCTACTTTGGTGCCCGTTCCAAGCTATTTTACAGGTGAGTGCCCAACATGTAGAAAATCTGGCATTTGCACAAAATAAGATTTAAAAAAAAATGGCTACGGGCCAAAGCATGAAAATTAGAGTGATTGAAAAAAAAATTCCAGGACTCTCGGAATATGGAACCAATCAAACAGTCATCCGATATTTGTCGAATCAAATAATCGCTTTCACGGCATTGCTCTCAAAAAAATGAGAAGCTTACTGTACATAATAGTTATTGGGAGTATCATTTCGGTCGCAGGTAGGTCCCAGCTAATTATGCTGTCCATGATAATTCTGTATATTCAAGCATGGACCGGTATAACGTTCGTCGGGGACAGTGTCCATTACATCAAGGATCCAGATAATGAAAACGAAACTATTCCCGAGGAAATTCCTAGACTTTTGATCAAGTCCTGGTATCCCTTTAATGCCATGTCAGGAATGATGTATTATGTTGCACTGGTATTTCAAGTCTACTACCTCCTATTCTCATTACTCCATTCAAACTTGCTGGACAGTCTATTCTGCTCATGGTTGATTTTTGCTTGTGAGCAGCTGCAACATTTGAAAGAAATCCTGAAGCCATTGATGGTAAGTGAACACCAACCAAGTTCCTACTTTCTCATCCATAAAATTCCAGGAACTATCAGCCACTCTGGACACATATCACCCCAAAAGCGCCGATCTGTTCAAGGCTCCTCTTTCAGCTGGATCCCAAGATAATCTTATAGAGAATGGTAAGTGTCCTATAAAACGTAACAGCTATGTTTTTCTCTTACCAATGTAGAATACAATGCCAAAAACGATGAGCTCAACCTCAAGGGAGTCTATAGTACAAGACAAGAGTTGGGAAGTTTGAACTTCCGGAGTGGAGCTCTACAGACGTTTGGACAAGGTGGTGGGGGTGTTGGACCTAATGGTCTTACCAAGAAGCAGGAGCTGATGGTGAGGTCGGCGATTAAGTATTGGGTCGAGAGGCATAAGCATGTAGTTAGGTGAGTATGAACAGGAGTGATGGTTTGATGATGTGAGTTTATGTCCAGGTTGGTGACAGCTATTGGGGATGCCTATGGTGTTGCGCTTCTTTTGCACATGTTGACCGCCACCATTATGCTGACCCTTTTGGCGTATGAGGCAACAAAGGTGAATAATATGGGTATTGATTGAACCCTCACACTACTTTCCTAACTAACTCTTTCAAAGCACATCTTGCGGAATCAGTACTGCCTGGATTCAAGTTGCCCGACGGTCATGTGACCGAAAAATTATTTTACCCAAAAATGCTGATCTTCAGCTAATATTTTTTGAATTAGTTTATTTGAGAGAGTCATGGAGAGGAATGCCTCTTCTCAACAACCTCTTTTGAGATTTAATAATATTCGCAAAGAATTATCATACTTCTTAAATTATGGTTTATTTTTTTGGAATTGACGTACTTAAAGCTAAAATGAGGAAAACATCATAATTTCTGTAATTTTTGCCTCAATCAATTGAAATTGAAAACATAAAAAGGAGCAAGTTAATATATCTCATCATTTACTAGAATTTGGGAAGTTTGGCAACACTGAATTTTTTTTTTAACCATTCAAATGGAATGATAGTAATGGGATGAACGTACTTGTCCCAGGAAAAATCTCACAATTCCTGTGACCTTTTTCCAAATCACTAGAAATTTGGAACATATAGAGAAAACAATATATTTTATCGCATACAAGAATTTGGGAAGTATGGCAACACTGGACCTTTTTTTTTTCCATGCAAATGTGCTTATTTTTTTGGGATGAACCAACTTGAAATTTGGAATCAACAAAGAAAAAAATATATTTCATCGTATCCTAGAATTTGGGAAGTATGGCAACAGTGGAACCATTTTTTTGATCATGCAAATGGGCTTAAGGTGGAATGGACGTATTTGTCCCAGGAAAAACTTCATAATTCCTTTGATTTTTGTCCAAATCACTTGAAATTTTGAACATACAAAAAAAAACAATATATTTCATCGTATACAAGAATCTGAAAAGTATGACAACACAGGAACTATTCTTTTATCATACAAATGGGCTAACAGTAATTTGTTCGGATGGACGTACTTGTCCCAAGAAAAACCTCATAATTCCCGTAATTTTTGTCCAAATCACTTGAAATCTGAAATATACAAAGAAAATTATGTATTTCATCATATACTAGAATTTGGAAAGTATGGCAACACTGGAACTATCTTTTTTCACCATGCAAATCGACGTATGGTCATTTTCTGGGAAGGACGTACGTTCCTGTAATTTTTGACCAAATCACTTGAAATTTGGAACATATAAAGAAACAAATATATTTTACTATGTACTAGAATTTGAGAGGTATGGCAACATTGGGACTATTTCTTTTTAACCATACAAATGGGCCTATAGTAAATTTTTGGGATGGACGTACTTGTCCAAGGAAAAACCTCAACATTCCTGAAATCTTGGTCCAAATCATTGAGACTTTGAAATAAAAATATATATTTTAACGTATTTCAGAATTTAAGAAGTATGGCAACTCTGGGACCATTATGAACTAACTTGTCCGAGGAAAAACCTCATAATTCCTGTAATTTTTGTCTTAATCACATGACATTTTGACTGTACAAAGACAAACAATATTTCATCATATATAACGGAATTTTGGGCAGTATGGCAACACTGGATTTTTTTTTTCAAATATGCAAAAACCTTATAATTATTTTTTGGTATGTACCGACGTACTTGCCACAGGTAAACTTCATAATTCCTGTAATGTTTGTCCAAATCACTTGAAATTTGGAAAATTTAAAAAAAAGATATATTTTAATTTATGCTAGAATTTGGGAAGTATGGCAACGCTGGAACTTTTACCATGCAAATATATTCCTGTAATCTTTGTCCAAATTAGTTGAATTCTGAGAAAAATATATTTTATCATATTCCAGACTTTGGAAAGTATGGCAACACTGGAACTATTTTTTTTACTATGCAAATGTACTCATGGTGATTTTTCGGGACGGACGTAGTTGTCTCAGAAAAACTTCATAATTCTTGTAATTTTTGTCCAAATCACTTGAAATCTGGAATATACAAAGAAAATTATGTATTTCATCATATACTAGAATTTGGAAAGTATGGCAACACTGGAACTATCTTTTTTTACCATGCAAATCGACGTATGGTCATTTTCTGGGAAGGACGTACGTTCCTGTAATTTTTGACCAAATCACTTGAAATTTGGAACATATGAAGAAACAAATATATTTTACTATGTACTAGAATTTGAGAGGTATGGCAACATTGGGACTATTTCTTTTCAACCATACAAATGGGCCTATAGTAAATTTTTGGGATGGACGTACTTGTCCAAGGAAAAACCTCAAAATTCCTGAAATCTTGGTCCAAATCATTGAGACTTTGAAATAAAAATATATATTTTATCGTATTTCAGAATTTAGGAAGTATGGCAACTCTGGGACCATTATGAACTAACTTGTCCGAGAAAAAACCTCATAATTCCTGTAATTTTTGTCTTAATATCATGAAATTTTGAGCGTACAAAGACAAAGAATATTTTATCATATATACCGGAATTTGGGAAGTATGGCAACATTGGAACTATTTTTTCAAATATGAAAATACCTTATAATTATTTTTTGGTATGTACCGACGTACTTGCCTCAGGTAAACTTCATAATTCCTGTAATATTTGTGCAAATCACTTGAAATTTGGAAAATTTAAAAAAAAAGATATATTTTAACTTATGCTAGAATTTGGGAAGTATGGCAACGCTGGAACTTTCACCATGCAAATATATTCCTGTAATCTTTGTCCAAATTAGTTGAGAAAAAAAAACTGAGAAAAATATATTTTATCATATTCCAGAATTTGGAAAGTATGGCAACACTGGAACTATCTTTTTTCAACTATGCAAATGAGCTTAGAGTAATTTTTTGGGATGGACGTACCTGTCCCAAGAAAAACCTCATAACCCGTTTAATTTATGTCCAAATCATTCAAAGTTTGGAAGATACAGAGAAAAAAATATATTTCATCATATACCAGAATTTGGGAAGTATGACAACACTGGAACTATTTTTTAAACCATGCAAATGGATTAATTTTGTAGGATGGACGTACTTGTCCCAGGAAAAATCTCATAAATACTGTTATTTTTTTCTAAATCACTTAAAATACAAAAAAAAAATCATCGCATATATACAAGAATTTGGGAAGTATGGCAACACTGGAATTATTGCGTTAAAAATAGTAAATTCTTGGGATGAACGTACTGGCCCATGAACAACCTGTGATTTTTGTCCAAATCACCATTTTGTAGATTTTTCAAAAGATGTTATTTTTGTCGACATAACTCATGCCCTCACAACTTATTTTCAACCAATGCTAAAATTTATCTATTCATATTTTAGAAAAAAAACGTTCTGGTTGGTCGAAATAGAACTTTGTTCATCACAATTCCTTAATTGTGATGTGTCCTCACCAGTTCCAATATTTTATCGTTATTATGCACAATCTCAAAAAATTTATGGGGACCAAAAGTGCTTAATGTAACATGGTTGATCTCGCTATAGAGTCGAAATTTTGGATATTTGATTTTTAGGGTCAAGTTACTGAAAAAAGACAAAAATCCTAACCAATAATCTAGTGACCAATTGAAACCTATCTTGGAATTTATTTCTGTAAATTGCTTCCAGTTTCCAATTCTGTACACTCCTTTAAGCGAATCTGTAACTTTCTATAAGCTCATAGACAATTTGCAAAGAATCTCAGATAATCCTGTCTATTTTGGCAATCGTGGTCCCAGAATCGCCCCATGAGCTTACAGAAAGTTATAGATTCGCTTACAGGATTGGCACCTTAATCTGATGTTATCCCCAGATCGACGGAGTAAATACATACGCCGCTACCACACTTGGTTACCTCGTCTACTCCCTTGCTCAAGTATTCCATTTTTGCATTTTTGGCAATAGACTCATTGAAGAGGTGAGCAAAATTATATAAAAACAATCACCAAACACTCCAATTCACAGAGCTCTTCTGTCATGGAGGCAGCCTACAGTTGCCATTGGTACGATGGTTCTGAAGAAGCCAAAACATTTGTTCAGATAGTATGTCAACAATGTCAAAAAGCTCTGTCAATTTCTGGAGCTAAGTTCTTTACTATTTCCCTGGACTTGTTTGCTTCGGTGAGTACATTGTGCAACACCGCTGGCTCCCTTCTATGTTCTTTTATGTTAAAGGTACTGGGAGCTACGGTTACCTACTTCATGGTCTTGGTACAGCTCAAGTAATCCACCTCACTGCGCATGTACATACACTTTTATTGATGATTTATCAATTATTGATATGTATCTAGAGTTGATGGCTCTGTTTGATGCACAAGCATTGTAGTAACTAGTCATTGGTTTCAGTTTAATGAAAAAATAGTGGTTCTCATGAGTGCCAATAGAATAGTTTGGTCAATAATTATTGACAAATTACATTAAACGCAAATTGTCAGCATAAGATCACAAATGTATATAGCTAAGTACTCAACTAAGTCACAATGGTCACTACCGGTTAATTAATATTAAGTAGGCATTCAAAGTGACTTGTAGTACCAGTTGATAATTTTGCATTCTCCAATATTGTTGTGACAATTTATCTCTAGTTGACTTGACAAATATAACATAAAATAGTAAAAGATCTGTACAAGGATGCTGAAAGATATCTATCACTCAATAGACCATCATTTTTATGGTTTTTTCCTGTTCACCACTCTGCCAAGTCAAGAACAAGGTACGTATTTCCTGATCAAAGAGCGGATTTACCGTACCAAGTGATCACCTCATGCTCCAACAAGAGGCCTTCAATAGTCGCTCTTGAGCACAGTGTCCAGAATACAAGTGAAGCTAAAAAACGCTTAATCCAGCCAGTAATCTTCCTATAACTCAGCCCTTTGAGTATTATAAATAGATAAGCCAGAAAAAAAAAGAAGGTAACCGGTGCACTAGATAAAAGATAAAATTGTGTGCAAAACTATGAAGCCATCATCTTTCAAAAATAAGAGGTAAATGTTTCTGTCAATGAGCTATCGAGTCGTTTGAATCTTCTTGGACTCACTGCTTCTCTTGAAAGTATCTTTCTTATCCTTGAAAACTCATTTGTGTCCACCGACTAAAGGCCTACCATGAGTCTTTTTTGGCCTTCCTGATCGCACCTTTGTATCTGTCCTCATTCCAGTTCTTCCCTTCTCCATTTCTCTTTGCTTGGTTGAAAAGCCTTGTTTTGTCCCAGCAAAAGCACCAGGGAGACAAGGTGCACTTGCGTGGTCAGCTTGAGGGACATGATTTGTGGAAGGAAAGCCTTCCACAGCATCCTTTCTTTATCCTTCATTTTTTCTTTGGTTGGAGACTGTCATAGCTTAGATAGATAGAAGTCAATATTTTCGAGTCCCTTTACTGTGCTGTGAGGATAGACTAAGATTTAGTGTCTTCTTTGAAATAAATATACAAATTCTCAATTCACTTACTGACGGAGGATGATGAAGGTATCTATCGCCTTGTAACCTTGAATACTGGTTCTTGGATGGGTACGATGTATCATACATACTTGAAACCTCAGATTTTGAGATGCCATCTTTATTGTCATTGGGAAGCCTCACTTTCTTGGTTCCCAACCCGAATTTGATGCCTCCGTTGGTGCTCTGCAGCTTCTTTTCTTTTCTGGTAGAAACTGTGTGTTTGGACTTCTATCAAGTTGATCCTATCACTCGACGCAGACTGCGTCTGACGACTCAAGAATTTTTCTCTTTAACTCTCGTTTTAGCTTTTGTCCTTGCGGTATCTTCTGGTCTTTTTATCGGGTTCATGTTGCTCGCGCTTTTGCATCATCTTCATGTTCTTGTTAATGAGTTCCTTATGTTTCTTGAAGACTTCTTCCATCTTCCTAAGGTAGCTCTGGGCACTCTCATAGCTACTCTTAGCCTTTTGCGTCACGGATTTAGCCTTGGGCTCCAGTTTTTTCAGGGTTACCACCCAGTGGCCAGAGTCGTATCCTCCTCGCCTAATAATGACGCTGCTACTTTCAGGCGACAAGTCATCTTTGGCAGCTGTGTTCATTCGGGGCCTCCTCGATTAGGTTCTGATGCCAACTTGTTGGTTGACTTTTCCTTGATCTCCAGGTTCACTGTCAGTTCATCAGTCGCTTCTACTGATACCCCAGTCTGGTTGTCTGAACGGTCGTTGGCTGTCCACATCAGAGAACTTCTCTGCCGTCATTGCCAGACTCTCTCTCTTTTGACTTGTTCGGCATAGGTAAACCTACCAGAAGCTTAGTAACTGAGCGTCTAGCGGCATACCTTCAAGGATTGTTGAGACATGAAAGCTCCACCACTCGTCAGAAAAGGTGACCCTGAGTTCGATAAGGCAAAGACAACCTCCGCATAAACCAGAGATGAAGACATCTGGCATTAAACAGCAGGTCCAGATGCTTCCTTCATAGCTACACTTCACCTATTCCATTTATCCAATCTGGCCTATCAAATCAACCGACACTCAGGTTGATTCTGGTTGGTTTGATCTTTGGTGCGTATCGATAACTGATGTTTTTATGGGCTTATTGCTAAAAAGTGAATATAATCAATAGGAGCTGAGGTAAGTTGAATCCAAGAAAAGGAATAGAGTTCAAAATAAGCTCATAAACTGATCAATGTTGGGTTGATCGGACTCAAAAGAAGTCCATTTTCCAAAAGTTTATGGTTTATTAAAAATAATGGCTATTGCAGCCTACTCTAATGTACCCTCTATATTTGGTAATCGGAACCGTCAACAAACAACTGAGCCATCGTGAAGCACAAAAAAAATTCCCATCGATAGTGAAGAACAAAAGGCTCTACATGCAGTGCAGAAAATAAGGGTTCAATATTCCTGTTCATGTTTGAGAAGTTTATATCGGCTCATTTTAGTTTAATTATCGAGTTTCACCTACGACAACTCTACTGTGAGCGCGAGTAGCATGTAAACTAAAGACAAACTGTTAAAATTGTGTAACCAGATGCCTATATTGACAGACGCAACATCCTTTCCTATAAAAATCATCACCTCTTCCCAAAGACTTTCAATAAACCCCCGTATAAAACAAAGTGGTCATAAGCGATGTGAAACAGCGCATCAATATTGAATGGAGGGATGTGAAGAAATACGAGATAGATTAGCAGAATTTCCCAGGCAGTCGGGCTTTCCAATCAGACCTCCCCGGTGTTTGCAACGACCAATCGATATTCTACACTGCTCGATGTAAAGAAATGTAGACGCTCTGGATTGAGGAACTTCTGAATAAATAATTGTTGTTTTAGCTTGCCAGGAAGATTTTAATGGATAATTTCCATTAAGTAAAGAGTATGACTTTGAGATTCTTAGCAACTTCTTCAACAGGCTGCTGGAATAGATTTATGGAAGCGATATAGCCCGTTGGGAGGCAGTATTCGTTTATTATTCAAGGAATCCTCATTTTTGAAACTTGTTGATTTACAAATTTGGTTTCCACTTTGTCTGAGAGAATTAGAATGGTTGAGGTTATCTCAAAAACTTGCCAGTTCTGATCCAGCTACTTTGTACCCTGGTTGCCTGCAAGTCAGCAAAGTTTTTCACTTTATAAATTTTCAAATATACACCATAGTATCTATCTATTCCATCCAATTGGTTCCAAGAGTCCAACCAACAAAACACAAAATGCCCAATAAACCCAACATGAACCGATTAGATGTTTTACAAGAACGTGACAATCATATCCTTTCAAGTTGTGAACGATTTCGTAAATATATTCCTGATTTTGTTGGAAAATCTCAATCTGTATAGAGTGAACTATATTTTTGGCTCGAGCAGTATATAAACCCATAAACCTGTGGCTCCATCTGCTCCAAAACAGCACAAACGCGCACACTTTAGCCCTTATACAATCACAAGCAATATTTTCTAACCTAATTCTAAATAAACTAATAAAAAGTCGTTTTTGCACTTGTTAAATCACTCTATTATCGTTGCGAGACTGTGTGTTGATAATACTTAGTTGTAGTTTCAGTGATAAGATACGCGGAGCCGCGTTCTCAGCAACTGTGATCCGAAATAATTGTTATTTATATTGTTGACTTAAAATTGCTCAAATTTCTACGTGAAGAAGCTCAACGTGTTGTGTATTGTAGCCTTAAATTCGTGACAAATAAAAATAGAAACGTTGTTCCTTAAATAAAAGTGATTACGTTGCTTTCTTTGCTATTTGCATAACGTGTTTGCGGAGTGTCAGTTCCAGTTATAATTCACTTGTTGATTTTTTGGAGGAGCTACATCAATTGGGGGAGGCTGAAGTATTTTCCACTTGTGTTTTAAAAGGTGAGTTTATTTGAATTTTGTAGAAGCGGATATTATAGAAAAGTCATGTGTATTCAGAGTATCGCACTTGAGTGTTTTGTTACGTGACTGGTAGAATAACAAATTCTATTGTTTGATATTGAACATGGACTGCATTTATGCCAACAAAACTACGAAATGTTTTGGCATCTCCGATTTAAAAATTTGCAAATTTCCTCTCAAATGTACAAGCGATTTACTCTCGAGTTCAGTATTGAAGGCTCTTGAGAAAAGTGAAGTGGATAAAATAGGGTAGTTTAAGTACCCAGTTGTTGGCTTGGCTCGAGCGTGTCAAGCTCTATCCAGTACTACCTCTCTCTATGTAAACCTTTCGAGAAGCTTTTGTAGTTTTTTCAACTCAACAATCTCTTGCAAAATATGCTCCTTCTCACTTATTATCATTCAATAAGGACAATATCTGATGGAACAAGTGGAATGGACTCTATTTCTAAGTATCAACAAAATGTATATCATCACCAACCAGGTTATGGAAATATTGGAAATAGCAAAAAATAGATGATGAGGATATTTCCATGTACCTATTCATAAATTGAATGGCTTAGGTTCATCAACTAGCAAAGCGGCCTATATTCTATCGTGATACCAAGCAATGCCTATGTATCCACTTATATCGAGAGCATTTTTTATAATTGACACAGTCTTGAAAGTAAATCATCCAAGATTTTAGAGAGCGAAAAATACTCGAGAGATTTATTTTTAGCTGAGAGGATTGAGTCAACACTGAATCATCGATTCCCATTTGTTGTTTATTGGTATTGGTCCAGTCTATTATTGGCCGCACAGTTTCAATGATTTCAGTTCAACCACACCCACAGGAAACCTGAAAGGTGCAACACTTCTATCATTAATACCGACCATGTTTGGGCAAATCAAATATTATGGTCGGAGGCGTGTTCTGCACATTACTTCGGGTGAATTGTGTAGAATGGAAGTATTTTGAGGTTGAAAATCAAAAAAATGTGAATTCAGGCAAAAAATATATCCTTTCAACTTTTCTTCCAGCAGATATCAGGATCTATTTTTTTCAATTATTCATCTTTATCCTTCTATTCACTAACTATGACTGAAAAGAATAAAGAAACGTTATATCACGGTTAACCGGTTAAGGTTAGTCCAAACATGAATGCCAATGCAAATGCAATTTCCGACACCAATCAGGAAAAATGAACAATAGACGTTTTCAGCATCTGCCACCATCTATCGGCCCGCAAGTCTGCCAAAGCAACCATCGTGACGTTTTTTTCGCCGATGGAATAGTTAAGTCCATGCCAGTCGTTGGTCTTCGCACCTCCTGCTGAGTTCTCATTGTCTGCAGATTTTTTATCACGGTATAGAGAGGCTTCCATTATCACATATACAATATCTAGTAGGTCTTTTGCCATCCATTGCTCCCTTCTACAGCTCCAAGTCGAGACCTGTGAATGAACCCAGTTTGTCGTCCATTAGCTTTGATATAGCAGGATGACAGCATCCTCATTAAAGTTAGAACTCAGGAAAAATTAGGATAGAGTCCAGCAGTGCCATTTGTATTTCCACCACAGTTAATCTCTTATCTGGAAGGTTTCATGGAGCAATCGCGAACTCAGTGGCTTTGAGGGCATCATTAAAAGTCATCCATTCAACGTTATTTCTTCTTGGCCTCTTTGATTCTTGGTGACTATTATAGGTCATATCGGTTGTGCAACCATCAAACCTTACTCGCCTAGGAGGGGTGATGATGACGTGAAAGCCACAAGTCGCTTTGAGGTAAGCTTGAGCTCAGGTTCTTTGCCCTCGGATTGCTCTGCATTCTTCACCTCCTCACCTGAGGTACCAAATCCTTGATTTCGTCACAGATATTTTGTCGTGCTTGTTTGATCCAAATAAACCTTCAATTATTATCAAATAATCACAGCACACAGCTTTGTCAAGAAAAATTACCTTGGCAGTAATTTTCAAGTTTAACCAACTACTTCCTCTTGATTTCATTATTTATGTTTACTCTCTTAAATAGCAACTATGAAAGAGAATAAAAAAAAGTTATCTGCAAATACCATTATTATCCCGAACAAGAGTCATCAAGCTGCATGGCACCATTCTCGCAAATGGATTTCTCGCCACCAATAATCACCCTAATATGGGAATATGAGCAATGGATGTTTTTAGCATCTGTCGCCATCTATTCGTTCGCAAGTCTGCGCCTGGTTTCAAAAGTTGAATTTGTATGGAGAGATATTTTATGAAAGCATAAAAATGATAATATGAACATTAACTGCTAAATACAGTTTATCAAGAAAATGACAATCATATATTCATAAATTATGAAAAAACAAATAAATTTATAGTGAGTAAGGTAGACCACGTATGCTTCTAATTTGTCAAAATCATACGTTTATACTTCAAACACATATTACTAAGAGCCTAATATGGCACAAAACTTTCTCACATCCCCAAGAGGTATTGAATATCATCTCATTCTGGAAAGTATCAGAAGTTAGTTTACTTGAATCGATCTAGTTTGCTTACTATGATAGTTATAATGATGCCTAAAATCATAATCCGGTATAACGAGAAGTCAGAACATGATCCAGACTCCGTGAAACTTTCAAAAAGTAATTTAAACTTAGCGATCACATTAAAGGGTAGTTATGCTGCTCTTTTCCGTAGATATAGCGAAGGCGAGTTTGCTAATAAGCTAAATTGCGATTGGAATTGAAGTTTTGGATGCGGAGCTAGAAACTGATAATGTATTCGAAAAAAATCAGGACACGGATCACATACATACAAGGAACTTGAGACAAGATTGATGATCCTCATCGTAGAAAGAGAAAATGGGAGAGGTCCCACGAGTATTTTTGGACATGTGACAAATATCATCAATTACGTTAGAAGAAATGGTAGGGATTTGAAAAAAGCTGATCCATTGGATCAGTGTGTGATAAACTTCACACAATTTACTGATGATGCTTTTGTCAATTATTGATATGAAAAGTGGCACAATTTAAATGTCAAAATCCTGTTCAATTTAAGGCTTTACTTTCTCAAGGCAGTTCATTTAACAAACAATAACCACGTGCCCAAACTTCCACTTTGAAAACAACAAAAACTCTCACGGGAACAGCGCGTTGTTGATACGAAAGCGCCGAGATAAACTCCATGGGGTGTTTAATTGATGAGAGAGAAATTTTGTTTGAGTTTAACACAATTACTTTATGACACCATGGTGTACTGCAGCAAATTTAGACAATTTTTGTCTGTGATTCACTCAACTTTGATCAGATTTGAGCAGGTATAATGAGAAAAGAAGTAGCTGCTTTTGAGGCGTTTACATTGTTTTTTTGCATCATGTTGTCTCAACCATTTCCTTATGGTAGTAATGATTATCCTCATTCATCAGAAACTTCTTGAAAATTCGGAGCGCAACAGACAAATCATCGAAGGCCTGGAATACCGTCTCCACTGTTCAAAGGTTACCTGATAGGTACTGTGGGCCCTCATCGCATAAATCCAGGAGATGGAAAAAGAAATAAAAAATTGTATAGTCTTTCCATGCCCGTTAACACCCTTGATAATCCGAAGCGTTTCATGAATTTGGCAGTAAAATCTGCTTACTTTTTTATATCTGATTTTATTTGAGAAGGCATGACACAATATATTTGGATATGATTCACACATTTTCATTATTCATTTTTAATCAAAATCCTAGTCTCTAAATCGACATTTATTGTTAGATAGTGTCCAGAGAATATTGATAGTTTTTTATAATTGTTTAGTTCTTTGTTGTAATTGAGCCATACTGGTCTCAAAACTATCAATCCTGTATGCCCCAGGATTTTTGTAAATTTCCCAAGTTCACAGGACATCAAGTGAAGATAGGCGTAATCATTGAAATTGTTATTTCAACCAAGGGATTTATTCATTATTTTTCAAAAATTGAGCTCCCTTGTTCACTGCCCAACAAAAAAAAGTTTTTGACAAACTAGAATTTTCGGAAAAACCACACTATACTAACACCGACGGCTATTCGAATAGGCCATATCCTGATGTCCAAATTCCCAAAAACACAATGGATTTTGAGCTTTCTGAATGCAGGATCGATACGAACCGACCAAGACAAATTTGATTTGACCAAGGACTTCAGATATTTCAATTCTACTCAAAACCAACATTTCCTTCTCCCTTGTAAGGAGAAACTGGGTGATAAGATAAGTTCCAGGATCAGGAACAATTTCATGTTCAGCTTGAAACAGTCAAAACCAGAATCCAACAAAGAGGATTTTCCCTCCACAAGATCATCCAAAAATTTATTTTCAACTGAAGAAAGATCAACAAGATTTTGGACCGGTAAAATGGACAGGGATCAAAGAAGCTCGAAAAATGCTGAACATTCCAGATATTCCAATACTGTGTTTAAATACATTTGGGTTAAAGACACCCCAACCACAGATAGATCCTGGTATACCATTTTTGCTACTCGAGACGCACAGTTGGATCTCTACCATATAGATCTATAAGGTGGCGCCCGAGATTTAAAAGAAATACCCTTTCATTTCCGTTTGAAAACCAAGAAGCGTTATAAATTTGGCCAATTTGTAACGTTTTCTGTAAATCGGGCGCCATCCCGTATCTTATAGAGTTTGAAGATGGTACCCCAATCGTTCAATGAAGAGATTCTGCATGGTTGAACAGAGGTAGTTTTATGCGGTATGAACCATGTTGAAGGTACAATACAAAGCCTTTTACCATACTTTTCACCAAACACTCTGGAATGGAGAGAAATGCTTGCTAACTCTAATCTCTCCCATCAAATTTAATTGGCAATATCTTAGTTTCCTGTTCAATCCTATAATTCGTACTAAAAATCCAATAGCGCAAAGCTGCCGGACCAATCCAGCTCAATTTCTGCAATATAATAGAGTCTTGAGAAGTCCATTTTGGCGGTAATATACAGAGTAATAACTAGGGCATGATTTTACTACGTAGTGCTGTAATTCAACTCAATTTGCTTGAAGTTTGGTGGGAGAAGCTCCATACTAATCCTTAATATCAAGCAATTTGTCTGTATAGTCCTTAGCCAACAATCTATGTAATAGCTTTATTATAATACGCTCCAACGTAGCCAGTTATCTCTGATGGCCTCATTTCGATGAACCAGATAAGCTCCAATATTATGTTATATCCCTGTGTAGCAAACATTCTAGCATGTTGTTATATCAATGATTGTGCTTAAGTCTCCTTATCCTAGTTGGCAGTGGCACATTGCCATCGGGCTTTGGCATTTTGTGTCATGGTAATGTTATATATATATGAGCACTTAAGATGATCAATATATTATCAAGACCAGTCATAGCTGCATTCATGAGGTCACAAGCTCTAATACCCAAGACACTTCAAATAAGCTTTTTTCACATGAGCTTCAATAGAGAAGAAAAAGTCCGTCATATCTGCAAAGATTATGAAACTTTCTGACCTTGGTCCTTAATCCCTTTTGAAGGGCTTGCCGGGTTATTGATCCAGCGTCCATGAATTTACAAGAGAAGTCCTCTTTTTTTTCTGTGAATATTTCAGGTGAACTTTTTTAATTGAGTCTTTCCATATGGTTATCTCATCCGATCAAATTTATCCTTGGCAGAAACATGGAGCAGGGTCAAGTTTTGTATTGAGAATTATCATCTCACTGTGTCACTTATCCCGATAGTTATTTCTTCCCATTTCAAAAAACTCTAGATCTGTGAATACGGGGATGTGGATAGTTTTAAAGTGATGTGATCTCCTGATTTTGGTGCAGTTACGATGAAGGTTTCTGGTTTAAGCATGACTTTGTCAATACAATAAGCCTGTTTCATATCATAAGTCACCCGGTATACTATTTCCAATACATTTATGACGAACTTCTGCTATACAGGTTATTCAAAAAATCATCAATTATTTTGTGAATTTGTATCATAAATCACCCTGTATACTATTTAGAGTGGATTTTCGACAAAATGCTATTCAACAGAGTGATTGGGAAAGGTTTTATATATATATTATTATCATGATGTCTTGGTGCATAATAACGTCACAACTCAAAGCACGTTGGTTATTGTTTTTGATATCTTTGATGATATGACGCTTATATCCAATTTTGATTTCACTGGCGTAAGATCTTGAGCTTACCCTGTATAGATCAGTCATAAGGCTGGCCTGTATGGTGCAGTATGTCAAACTCCCAGTTTACGCTCAACTAAATGCAACTGAATCTGTATCTAAGGACTGCTCTCAACTTACCAAGAAGGACTCCTATTACCGAGTCACACGACCCGCTGATACCGAAAATCCGGGATTAGGTTAAACGAATGTCCGATCGATTTTTGGGGTTTTTCCAGTTTCTATCGACCTCGGTCTGATTCTTAGCCATCCTTAAGGAACCTTGTTATCAAAACTCAATAAATTGATCCCAGAATCTGGTCTACTATTCCAACAACGAGGTAGAAATTCCAATATTTGGATTGGAGAACCTCAAAATATAGTGGATCACTGGTACGTTTACATAAACTAATTACAGGCCTTCGGTAAATCCAATGGTAAGCAACGCGTAAGGACAACAAAAGCCGCCGCTAAGCGGAATAAGAAGTGATAACAAGGGTTGTATCAAGCTCAGAGAGTTGGATTGGTGTTTATTTTTGATGGATTATGAAAGCAGCCCTCAGTTAAAATATAATGATTTCGCTCATCTCCCTTTAATGTTCTGAAATTGGGAGCTTCCATACAAAATTTCTGCAGAGCTCAGATTCACAGGATTGATAATTTTGTGACAAGGAAGAAGTAGAGAGAATCGATATTCTTTGAAATATGTGAATGATTCAATTTAACACAAAAAATATAGTTCAAAGATGAGGATTTTGATTTTACATTAACAATGGAAATGTGTAAATCATATCCAAATAGATTGTGTCAAATTCACTTCTTGGTAAATATTTTTTTTAATCAAAGGCTAATGTGGTTGTAGCGCGATCGTGAGTGAATGATATGTTTATCATTTAACATTTTTTCTCAGTCCCCCTCTGTACCAGAACCCAAAACCAATCACAATAATCACCTCCCATCATCGCTATTTACCGAAAGCCGTGAAAAATGGCCAAATCTCGTTAGAAGCGTCAATGAAAAATTGCGCACACGCATTTTCCACAAGACTCCTAGCAGTGGGAAAGCGGAAACTCCTGCTGTTGTGTTTAGTAAACCGGTTGCAACGCTTGAGGAAGCTTGGCTAACTGATTTTCCGGATACGATAGCACGTGGTTGTCGTGAAGTTTTGCCGCTTAGTGGTTTTGGTGGGAGTTGATTTCATGAAAGCGTTGTGTATGTGTGGTTTCACTGTGTTGAGATCGTAAATGGTGTTTTGAGGTATTTTTACTGCTGTGACCAAAAACAGTTTTTGTTGGTCTTTCGCCATTTTTCATCAGCAAAAGAACGCAAGATGTAGCATAAAACTATTTTCAAGCGCTTTTTGTTTTTTCATAATATGGACTCTTCTTCATGAAACTATCTCAGGAATACGCCCTTGAATCTGATGTATGCAATCATAGAACACCCTGTATGAAAATCCGAAAACGTGTGTATCATATCCAAATAGATTGTGTTTGAATTTTTCTATCCAATTAATATACGTAAGTGTTTTTTGAAAAACGCGTCAAAAAGGATTGAAAGACTCAAATATAATCTCTTCTCAAGCAAAGATAAGAATGTTAGCGTGATCATGACATATTTTATACAGGGTGCCCTGAAATTACAAGGACAAATCTAAACGGCAAATTCTATGACCATATTTTCCATAATTCAGGTACCACTTAATTTGTGAGGTAGCCTATCAGGTAGACATTAATATCGATTCAATATGCCAAAAATTAAACGGAGAAAGACGAAAATGGTGCGGTGTTCTGAACTGGAACCGGTGCAATCAATAAAATAAACTTCAAGCTAGACTGCGAAGTTCTAAGCATTCAATTTGATAAAAAAAATATTCATTCCAGTGAAAAAATATCTATTCCACTCAACTATGAAAACATGTGTATCATATCCAAAAAGATTGTGTTTATAACTAATTTTTTGGCAAATATACAGACTCTAATAGAAAGAGAGGTGCCAGTACTGCGGAAGTGTTTTCATTATCTAAAGTGGGCTTAACGTTGCTGTTTTTATCGATAATATCCCATAAAATATCCACGTAGCATGATTTACAAACAATCCACGAGTAACAGCAGTCATTAAATTGATTCACAGCTGACAATTTTCTCATAGCAGCAAAATTATTGCTCCTTACTCACTTCAAGCAGCCTTGAATAGTTGAAGGCCCCATTTTCTGATACATAAACCTTACAACTACAACAGTAATGCTTATATGTATTTCTCAACTGCTTGGAGAAATTGGAAAACATTAATCTTAAGGGAAGTTTCGAGGCTAGCTCACATTTTTATTGCTGGGAAACTTTCAGATTACTTTCACCTGGAAGTTTCCTTTATGCCTTGAAACTCGGTACATTAGCAGCACGGATCTGAACATGCAAAAGAAGTTTTCTGGAGTTTCTGGAGTTATACTTTTCTTAATTGTCTAGCTGATTTACATATTTTTGTACAGGTTAATTAGTCAGGTGGAGTTTTTCAGATTTTTTCCCATTGACGTGATCACGATTTCGTGTAATGGTTCAGATTCTGTTTTATTTATGATTAAAATTTGTTGACGCCATTTTAGGGATTTTACATTTTTCAATTAGCTATTGGGACCAGAAAATTCCAGGATTATTTACTTGATCCCAGCTCTGGCTTCTGTATCTTGGTCCTTACTGAGCAGACTCAGGCTTCAAGCAGTGAGATTTCAAGATAATGTGGGGCTTAGAGGATCAGCTTATGCTAATGCCAAGAAAATCGAAAAAAGTATAATATAAAGGATGACTTTGAAAAAAGTCTGGCACAATAGGCTCAAAGTTGTGTTGAGGATTTTCGTAGGCAGACATTATAGATCCACTCGTAACTTGAAAACTACAAAACATAGAAATTTGTGATTTCCACCAGTGGAACTTCCAGACATTTTTTGATAGAACTTGATATAAAAATATACAGGGCGATTTAGGAAAGGGTTAAGAAAAATAGCCTTGACGATTGCGTTGAATATGTTTGCTTACTTGAACTTTCGAAGCTATAGAACAAAAATCTTTGATCAAAATTGACCAGATTTGTCCCAGTAAAAAATTCTGTACAGCTCAAACCATAGTCAGTTTCTGGATCAGCTTCCAGCCTCCCAGATCACCAGATTTGATCAGTTGGCATGTTAGGAATTTTTTGGCAAAATTCTTTGAAATGTCCAGATTTGAACATCATTCACTTTCATTGTACACTTTGTCTTCAAATTCTTCGAAGATTGCTTCACATATTTCCCGATTTGAGCTCCCTGGACTGACATTGTCCAGCGTGTCACCCTTACTGAAGATTTGAACATCTTGGACTGGGATATTAAGATATAGATTTGAGCCTCTTGGACTATTGTCCAGGTTGTCTTTGAATCTATTCCCCCTTAGTGAGGATTTTGCTTTACAGATATCCAAAAAAATTTTGGATGGTCTCTGCAATGATATCGTTTTGGATCCCCTTATTTCCAGATTTAATCCTTCTGGACTAGACATTTATCACCACACATAATATAATAATATGAACAACCTGGATAGTCAGTACATCGAATTTTAAAGATGGTCTTGTTCTCGGCCCCTTGTATTTCCAGATTTGAACCTATTGGAATAACAATATCTTCAAATTTCTTAACATTTCGTTGTTATTGAAGATTTTGTCTGGCAAGATGTATTGCAAAGAACAATGGAGTTTGAAGAAGAGATGATCCTTTACCAGTCCAATATAAAAAAACCGACAATACATAGAAACTTGAAATTTCCAAATGTGGCTATTTTTTAGAAATCGTTGTGAGAATATTATGACGCTACCGTCCATGCTCGGGCGCCAATTTCTGATGCTATTCGGGATTTTCCGGCAATTTTCAACGAAGCGGAAAAATCTCAATCTTCTTATTTCGAGTCCAGCCTCTGGTAAAAATAGTGCAGTCGTTCGTGATATTCCAAATGCCGCCATGCAAAGTACCACTGAACACACTGAACTTTCTACCAAAACACGGGCTGCAGAAAAAATCTTTCGTTCGTCAACTTACAAGGGTTGATTCCCAACCAGTCTATAAAATCAAACAGTTATAATCGATTGGTCCTGCAGGCGAAGATGCAGAGAAAACTGATAGGAGACAGCTCGAAGACATTTTAAGGATCTCAGAATCACCTGAAAGACACTTCGGAGACACCCCAAACACATGAGAAACACCTAAAAACACCTAGACAAATCCTAAGCAACCTGAAACACGTGAAAGACACCTGAGAAGTCCTCGAAAACACCTCAAACAACCCGAAGACATCCAAAATACAACTTATCTTTCCTGAAAAACAACAAAAAAACACCATGCAAATTAGCAGGAATGTGAAAATGAGGATATGTACAAATTTTGAGCCAAAACTACCTTTGATTATCGCTTCCAGCATCAAAGTCAATTTGCTCGATACCATCATCGACGCAACTTTTCTTTATGATCTTTTCTATTTTACTTTGAGAAGCTACTTTGGTTTTGAGGGCTTCGACAATGACGACTTTCAGATCTCGAGCGCCACCCTCTGGATTAACGTGGTAGATGGCCTAATGCCTTTCAGGTAGCCTCAATACAGCGTTTAGCGTATCTAAGCGATGATAACTCCAAAATCTCCATATGGAAGCAGTTTTGCATTTTCCCAAGCATATAAAGGACAAATTAGCCTCACTACTCTACAAAGATGGCTTGAGCAGAGCAACCATTGTGTGGAACTGGTGTAGTTCGTGTAACAATTACCCCGTTTTTTGTTCTCTCTGTGACTTCTTAAGCAAAAAAAGTGAACCACCCCAAACCAAACGCTCAATCCAGACCGGAAATACTCCAGGGTCGGCAACGACAAGGAACATTTTGTTTTTGAATTGACATAGTTTAACCCTCCCCATTAATTGTAGAGAACTAAAACCCGATGTACTTGGGAAAATTCAAAGTTAAAATCAAAGAGAATGAACACATACTCCACCTGTATGAGGTGAGCGGATTCGGTTAATTGCTGGGTCGGGTGCTGATTCATGGCTCAACTGCTCTTGGAAGTAGGTCACGGTCGGCTTGTAAAAACATTCCTCCGTCGCAGGAAACCTCAATTTTTTGAAGTTCAGTAACCGAAGTCATCTGTATGTGAAGTTTTAGATTCTCGCAATGCCTTGACTTTTACGAACTCCATCTTTTTGGCTCAATAAAGCAAGATCTATGTATTAATATATAAAACCATATATTATCATTTCTACAACAGCACTCAAACGTGTCTGACATTGATCAGAAAATTGTTTAACCTCGATAAAAGGTTGGAAATGGATTTCTACAAAGTGTTTTTAGTCCATTGTGACATGCCGCCAACTAGTTAACATGAAAGGCTTTAGCGTTCTCATTAAAAGTTCTCAACTTGAATTCAGTTGATTATCCAACCTCTTTGCAAATCAACTTTGATATTTGATTTGATGAATTATGCAGACGTTGTTATTTCATCCAGAAAGGCGTATTGTTCTTTTCTGGACTGGACTATTTCTGCCTAACTAAAGATGTGTTATGAATTCATAAAATGTAGTCTACACTGTCTCGTAGCATATCGAAATATGGTACGCCACGGAATAGATAACCAATATTTCATTGTATTTTCCAATTTCCGCCACATGCATTCGTGTTCACCAAATAGGGATCTCGTATTGGAGAAATGGTCGTAAATTGAAGCTGTTTTGGATTCAATTTTGTTGAAGGGGACGCAACTTTCCACTGCTGAATAACTTTTGCAAAACAAATACAGGAAGTGAATTGTGTTCCCTCTTATACAAGGAGAAGTATTGATTGTGTTATATTCTGGAAATAAAACATCTACCCGTTATGTATTATGATTTGAAATACCTCATGATTTCCCTATGGAAATTAAAATAATGCACCAATATATAAACCCATACATAATCAGTGGCAATGGTGGAACTTTGCAATTTCATTGTTTGAATTGAAAAGTTGTTTTGGAGTTTGGAAAATAATAATAAACAGCGATGATAATCATCATTCTTTGTGAATCCTCAGAGACAATAAATTCGAGTTTGTCACAAGTAAACCATCTCCTGGTTCTCCACTAACACAAATCAATTTAATCCAATCATTGTCCATGACTCCGAACAATGTTGGATAATTATTATATGCTGTTCATTGCCAGTCGTAATTGGATTAGGATGATTAATGGTGGCTTGGGTTTGGTTGATTGGAAAACTCTGTTGCGACAATGGGATCAGGAAATGGTTTGATGAATGAGCAGGGGTTGCCATCTGTCAGGCTTATCACATATTATTCTGACGTTTATGTACATTAATGTATTGTTTATAATCTGATGGAATAATGTTGTCATTATTTTGATTAATTTTCCAGTTGTTCGTAGATTGTGTATGTTTTCAAGCCTTAAATTGTTTATCAAAGTTATTGATGGGATGTAATTCTTTTTATTTATTTATAGAGATTATCAAATTCTTATTTCAAGACACAAAAGTGTTTTTTATTGATAATTCTTGATAAGTCATTAATCAAATGACGATGCTATGAAAACAATGGTCATTGTGAAAGCGTTTTCATCATATTGTTCAGTAGTTTGAAAAGTATTATCGTAACTTTTTTCCTTTTCTTTTTTTAATTGTTTTTGTATAATATGTTGTAATAATGAATTTTGCTTTTCATAACTTGAAAAAATATGATTGACACTCTCTTGTTTTTTTCTACTTTGATGCTTCTCAAAATCTTTCTAACACATGTATATTCTTTTGATAATCTTGACATACTCAATTGATTGGTAAAACAACCAAAGCTTTATCCTCCTTCTTCTGTTTTTGAATTATACATTTTTTTGAGTCATATTTTCTAATTTTTAGATTCAAGTCGATTTGTTTCGGGATATTTTTGGTGCCTCAGAAATATTTCGAGATTGTATAGTTTTTTGGTGATTTCTGCTGCAAATTTGATATCTGATCGACTGGTGAAAAAATCACAGCTTTATCTTTGTAATTTTTGAATTATAATACATTTTATTGAGTGTCATTTTCCTCATTTTTTGTTGATTTTTTTCGGAAACTTTCAGGGTATATATGTGAAATTTGTATCAATTTTTTTTCATAATTGGATGGAGTATGATTGTCACTTTTCTGTTTTTTTTTTATTTTGAAACAGAAATTTGCTTGGAAAAAGATATGATTCAAATGATAATTTTTTGAGATCTCTTGTTGAGACCTCTTAGTATTGATGATTATGTTTTTCATGATTTGATAAGGAATGATTGTTAGTCATTTGTTTCCTTCATCCTTGTATTTCAGCCTTCAAAAAATGTTCAAAAAATTAACTTCTCAATAATTGAAATGATCCACTCCGCAAAAATGGTTTAAAAATCGTTTGGAGTTTTTAAATGAACATTTAGGAAAAAATAAATGGTAGTAACATAGTTTTGATAAAAAGTCAGTGTTTATTCTCAAAATAAAAGAAGTTTATTCACGTAATTAAAAAAAAATCAAAAACGAACGAAACATGATTCACGAATAATTTTAATCAACAACCTTTAAAACGAATCAATATTTGGTAGGTCCTCCTCGTTTACGAATAACCTTCCGACACCTGTTTGGCATGCTGTTTATCAGGATAGATATGAAATAATGATCGACCTGATTCCATTACTCTACAACAGCATTCCTGAGTTGATGAAAGTTCTCTATGAGATCATTTCGGAAAACAGGTCGCCTTTTTAACTCCGACCAAACATGTTCTATCGGATTGAGATCAGGGGAGTTTGCTGGCCACTCCAAGTAGCATTTTTTAGAGTGGATCATTTCAATTGTTAAGCAGTTTAGTTTGCAAATCAATATTTCATGAAAAATTTGATCTAGTTCAATTAAGGCTTATAATGCTTTGTGTTGCCAAATTATGATAATATTGATTTGATTGTTTTTATTTTGAAAGATGAAATCCAACAATCAAGTTGAATGAGTTACGAAGTCAAGAAAACTATATCAAGAAGCAATTCAATCACATTTGTGAAAGTCTGTTTCTCTTACGTTTTATATTCTTCATAATTTGAATAAGTATGATTCTCACTTTTTTCAAAAAAACAGTTGCAAATTGTCACTCTATGTAGTTCCAAGTTGAATAATGCATATTTTTCAACGTTCTCTTATCTTTGTATATAGATTTATTGTGATATGAATTCATATGATCTTTTTGAATTGTTGTATTCTCCATAATTTGTTCAAGTATGATTGTCACTTTCTCGCGAGCTTTTTTCACACAAAAATACAATTAAAGTATAAGCTTAAAAAAAATATTGATTTCATAAAAATAGGTACCATGAATTGGAAGACATCAGAGAGACGGTATGAACTCAAAAAAAAAATAAAAATAGAACTATTCTCCCAATCTATAGTGGGAGAATTCAGAAAGAAGGTATAGCATCTAAGAAAAAAATCATTCACATGGTGTAGTGGGAGTTGGGGTTTTCCTTTTAACATAATACAGGTCTTGAAAAAAGAAGCAAATTTTTTAATCTAGATTTCCTCTAAAATTAAAAAATAAAAAAAAAATTACACGCCATGCATACCAGATTTTGCAATGCATCAAAATGGCTTCTATTACTTTCGAAAACCGTTCGTCGTACGAAAGAATATCAGTAGACCAAATCAACTCCAAAGTGAATGCGTATCTCCAAAATAATATAGATTTGGAAAAAAACAGTTGCGTACTATTTTTTTTTTCTAAATTCAATGCAAATCTTGTTCGAACACCAATGGTCAAAACTTTTCAAAAACTCACATCTTGTATCTTGAAAAAAAAGCATTTTCAGACATTAATCCATTTGGAGAATTTTCTAATTTTTTAGTATTCTATACAGTGTCCAAAGAAAAACTCCAACCCCAAATACACCCTGTAGATCTTTTTAAGATTAAATGTTGAAAAAAATAGAATAAAGGCTGGAAAAAATAAGAATCTTGTAAAAAACAGTCCGCATGAATGTGAAGAATACAGGGGACGATATGAGATAAAAAGATTAACCTTCACGAAAAAAACAAGAACACGTGAGTAAGTGTCTAGAGCTCATCTTTGAAAAAAAAAAACACAGAGGTTTTGAATTTTTTTTTAAACAACAGCACACCATAATATCTCGAAGTAGCTCAAAAATAAAAAAAATCAAAAAGACGTTGAAAATTTAAAAAAGATTGAAAGTAAACCCACCAGAAAAAAAAATTGTTTAAAAAGGAAATCAAAAGAACCCAAATTGCGATGAGAATCACGGTTTCAAAAATGTCTATTCTGTTCTTTAACGACCCTACACCTTTATTTTTCCTAGTTTATCGAGGTATGATGTCACAATTCATTCTTTTTTTGTTTTTCTTGACAAAAATTCTCAAGAAAAAAATCAAAGTTGAGCCTTTACGGAAGAATTGACGTGTGTGAGTCCAGTTATGGATAAAATGATGAACATCTTCCATTGTTTGTGTCATTCAATATTTGATTTTCAATTTTCATAACTTGACAAAGTATGATTCGCACTTTTTAGTTTTAAGTGTAATTTTGTAAGAGTTGAGATTTAAGCATAACGGCCCTGCACCAACCTTCTGTTTGTCACAGTCATTGAATACTGTTGGCTCATGTGAAGTTTAATGAGTTGTGGAGTTCACATATAAACATTTTGGGCCGATTTAAACGGCAAAACTTAAAAAAACTATTGTTTCCAGTTATGCCTAGATATGTCTTCATAATTTGACCATATATGATTGTAACTTTTCTCCTCTTCTCAATCCGTTTTTTGAAAACATTTAGATGAATATTCATCATCCTTTCAACTTTTTAACAGTCAAATCTGGAACGGAAACTTTCAAGTGCAATTCCATTTCTCGAATAAAAATCAAATCACTTAGGATTTGACTTGGATGAAAATGAATAACGAGTTCAAATCTGAATTTCAAGAGTGGAGACCCCATTCCTGATCCCAGTTTCTGCTCTTGGCATTCAATAATAAAGTTAACTGATTTTTCAAATGTTTTAATCAGACATACGGAAGTTTTAATGTGTTTTTCAAAGTGCCCGAGTGCTTTCAAATATGCAAAATTAAATCAAGTGTTGGTACTTCCACTTCAGAAAAAGCAAAATATGTTCAGCTTTAATATAGTTTTATGCTACTCTTGTGTGCTTGAGCATCCACATCAACAATTACCTTTCCGGCTCAACATGGACAATTATGCACAATTTATATTAACCTATTGACTGTCCCGTGTATATAACAATAATCTGTGTACGGTGAAAAGTGTACGGAAACCTCGATATATTATTTTTCTGTCTAAACTGTTATCAAACTGGATCTCAAAGTGGCCGAAGCACCAGACCCACCCCAGCCGGTGATCACACCGAACTCAAAACGGCATTTAGGTGAGTGTAGGTTGTATGATCCATAATAATTTCCCCTTTTGCCAGAAAATATTATTTTTTGCCCTAAAGCGGATGACAATAGGTCCATAGAGAAATACGAAAGTGGAGTTTTACTCGCGATTCCATAAGCCTTTGTACATATTGAAGCGTGTTTGCTGGAAAATCTCTTGAATTTAAACATCCATTTTGTGTGAAATTTTTAGAAACTACCCACTTTTGGTCTTTATTTATTGATACATTTCTGGATCAAACAAAAATAATTGAGAACGGTATGCTTTCCTTTACAACTTCAATTCCCTAAAAGTTTCAACTTATTTCACATTGTAATAACTTCAAGCAAGAGAACTTTAATAAACAGTGCTATGAAGTTTTTTCCAGAAAGAGTTTTTTGTAGGGTCAGACGATATTGTAAAGAAGTTTTGATTAACTTCGGATTCTTCAACGTAACTTCTTAACAAGCATAATCCTGATTTGAGTGAACAACTATAACGTGACTTCTTTATTGTTACACTACGATTCACTTCAATTATCTCAAAATGGCTAAACAATGCCTTTCAAAGACATTACCATAACCGTCAAAAGACCAGACCTCCAGAAATGTATGCAAATCTTTCAGCTTCAGGCTTTGAACAGCGCCTTCCATTATTTTCTCAGATTTGCATTTTTCAATAAGAACGTTCCTATTGGAGTGAATTATTTGATCGTTTTGAATGCTTCCTGCATAATTAGATCAGCCAGCTCGAATTGAGTCGTTACGACTGGATAAAATTCACTTTCCAAAGACATTACAGGAACGTGATAATCAAATAGGAGCGAGTCTCTATTTTTTTCTCCCACAACTTGAGCATTTTATTTAATGTGGTGGAAAATAAAAAAATGTAAATCATGTACTCTGCAGTTATGAAAAAATTGTCTTTGGTAAAATATCAAAAGAATGTGTATCATATACTCAACAGTTATGAAAAATTCAAAAGAACAACATGAGAATGCACTTTGCAAACAATGTCGAATGCTTTCCATCAACTCCAAGAATACTTGTCCGTAATGCACACGTATTTCATGAGACTTCATATCGTCGTTGGAATTTGACTTGTTAACATGATACGGAATGCCTTTATTTCGTCTAGTCTTTGCTTGAAGTAACAAGAGATATCTTGACAGTGAAGTGACTCTGCTACTTACGAAATATGCAGGATATAATGTCCATGAATGATGAGGTGATGAGGAAGAGTGGGCCACGATGAGACAAAATAATCTGATGCCATTTATTGGCTGATGGTGGATCATATCTTGTTTGATGGGGAAAAATCCTCAGAGGTATAGGTCTAAAGTTTTGTATGGAGACTATGTGGTGTGGATACCGTAAAATTCAGTAAAACTCAAATAGACACCCAACCAAACGGACCTCGTGTCTGTTTTTGATCCACCGACTTGATGTAGCCTTGCTCCACGTCACTTGTCAAAGGGAAAATGTGTTCCATTAGCGACATTGTCTAGTCTTGCACTCCCTCCGCGATCTTGAACCCGTCTTGAGGAGGGACCAGTTTTTGTGGTTCCTTCCTACCTCATATCATGGTCTCGCTCAGAGTAGAACATGGACGTAACTCCTTTGTCTGAGCCACTTAGGGCATGTACTGTAGTCCAAACTGTATCACCCACTTTTGCCACTTCTTGCTCTTGTGAATAGAGCTAGAAATTGAGTTAAACCTCAAAACAAGCAATGTTGTCGATCTCACCGGATCCACAGAGGTTTCACTATGATGGCACCGTAGGTGGACCATTAAATCCAAACACACCGACAGCCATCCACAAGGATCTCATGACATGAAACTTTGGGGCGATCTTACCAGATCCAACGATGTTTCATATCGGAAGCAAGAGCATTGACACTCTTGCTTGGGTTTTCAAGGACTGTATAGGATGAAGCGATGGATCTCATCGGGTCCAATGATATTCCATATTATGGTTGAATTTTCAAAGATCTTCTGGAATGGAGCTTTGGTTGCAACTAGATATCTATATCCATTCCCAAAAATTCTCCAACATCCAAGGATGAATTTGTTAGATATACATAATAACCAAACTCAGATCAGGTCTTATCCCTTCATGCGATCTTTGTCAAGTTGATTCATATGTCAAAAAAATTCCACTTTGGAACAGACCATCTGGATTTTGTGGAACGTTTTCAGACAAGATGAGAATTGAACTATTTGTTGCCAAGAATGTAATTTTTCATAATGATTCGCATTCCTTTGTCGAGCTGGTACAGAATGTTCGCGTTGTTTTGTGGAATGACGCTTTTGATATTTTCAATTCAGAGTTTTCCAATAAAGTCTGGAAACTCGGAAAACTCATAAATACTACGGCGCCGTCGAACTTCCAAATAATACCTCAGGGTATTACCTTGCCACTATGCGGTGTTCCATTAAAAATCTATTACCTGCGGGCTTAGGGGGATCAGAGACAATTTATTGAAACGTGTTGCGGTTTATTAACATTTATTGTTTTTCATGAAGCTGGAGTGATCAGAAGCAGTTTTCATAAGGTCCATAAGTAGGAGAAGTTCCATAAATAAGTGAGGTAGCAAATATCTACTGACAGCTTGACATTTTGCATGAATTTCCCCTTAGACAAAGTCGGCTGTCTATCAATTTAGAGTAAATCAATGGGTTAGCTGGCCCTGGGTCAACTCAGTCCCTGTCAAACGTACAAATGTCAAAAGTGTTGGGGTTATTGCGTTAATTCAATTGATACAAAACAGCTCCTTAGTGGACCTAAATTCTAGTTTGGAAGAAGTTTCACTCTGTCACGTCTACGATACTGTACATGATTTTTTTCAAAACAAGGAATCCATCTATTTCTAGTTTTATACAACACGACCAAGTTTCCAGCAACTTTTCCGTCCTAGCGGGCGAGTGCATACTCTAGGGGTGCTTTTCAAATAATAAATTGCCAGCAATGGATTGCTGTTATTGAAGTGCAGCAATGTCAACAGGAAATTGGTTGCTGTCTCGTTGTATGTGGTTTATTGTGAACGGGAGTTTCTGCAGGATTTGGAGTTGAGGTTGCAACTGTTTTTTTTTATAAACACATTGAGGAATCCAAGGAAACTTTTGACAGCCGTCCATGCAGGTGTGGTTCACATGTTTGTGCCCATTTTGGAGCAAAAAGATTGCAGTGCATAGAATTCAACCTGAATATTAGCCTACCACGACGCCATCTGAACGTCACCTTTTATCTTTGACTCCGTTTTAAATATTTGATGTGTTGTCTTTTGTGCTTTGATTCCCTCCAAGTGGCAAAATGCCCTGGTCATCCTCATCAGAAAACCTCTAAGGAGGCAGGGTGCAGACCGGAATACTGGGGCACCTTAGCCATCCAGCCGCCTTCCGGAAAAGTTGCGGAGAAATGTTCCCTCCACATGGCAAAAAAACTTTCTGTAACAAATGAGATTTTGCCCAGAGTACTCTACAACACATCAAACAGGTTAAGTGATACCATCCTCAAAAGGACTAACAAACGAAGAGAAACAGAAGCAGTATTGCTTGAGGAGGTACGTAATAAGCAAACTTTGAGAATAAAAAAAAAATCCTTGGCTTCTCGACAATTTTCTTAGGCATAGCTGTTGAAATTTTGACAGAGATCGGATGCAAGACACCTTGATATTTCTCTGTAGGTAGTGTAAGATAGATAGAGATATAGAAGGGGAGCATCCTTTTACTCAGGAGGGCACATTGTGATTTACTTCGAGGAACACTCTTCCAGCCAGCCGATATTGTTCAAGACTGTGGCAGACGAGCATCCAATGATTGAGGCCATCTCATCTCCATGGATTCTCTGATATTCACGAGAGCTGGGCAGTGTTAAAGGACATGCTCAGCGCCCTTGTCGTCCTTGTGGGAGTCTCTTCAAATCTGATCCGTTACCTTACACCATGTGTGTAGGTGCTTATCCAGCTTAACATGCCTCGTGAGCATTCCTGTGAGTTTTCTGAGAGGTTGCTTGCTTGAGAGCTCAAGGTACTTCATCCATGCGACACTTAAGTGCCAAAATCGTCGTGTCCTCAATCTCCACTCTAGAACCTCTACTGTTTGTACTGTGAAACGAAGGGCTTCGCTTTTCCATTTCTCCTGATTTCACAATAAGGGACATTGTGGAATCTGATACCAAGTTCTCGTTGAAGACCGATTGAAGAATCTGGGACATTCTAGAATCGATCCAGGTGTTAGTTTATTTCTGTTCGAGGATCGCAAACCTTGTTTGGGATTGGTAGGGAAGATAATGTTTTTGCCCATCCTGCAATATGTCCAGCAGCTCTGCTTGGAAGACAGTTGCCGCTGTGCTTAGGATTTTACTGACTTTGTTATTGAGCTCTGGTATGAAGACACCTGTTGGCTCAATGAGATCATTATATCAGCCGCTCTATCTTGTTCTGTTCAGATTACTATATTCAACTTGTTTCTTTGCTTGCTTGGAACTGTGAAAGTATATGTATGGATGCTCTTGGCTTGCTTTATTTTCCGTTGTAGTAGACACCTAGACCACATTCTTTCCACCACCTAGGGTCGTTCGATATGGAATGATACTGTCCATCGCAATCTATTTTGCGTTCTTGTCTGACAAGCAAAGAATTTATAGTAGCCATGGGGGTTTGTGTCTCCGGACACAAAAAGCTTCTTCTCAATTCCAGATGTATGGCTCCTAGTTTCCATAACAGCCACCTCCACCGTCGTCGAGGAGCGCTCTCTTGAGTCACCTATGGTGCTGATACCGGTTGTGTTTAGTTTATCAGTAAACATGTTCTCTCTGTCATAAACAGTAATACAGATCAGGATTATGGAACCAAGATTTTGTCGAGAGCGAAATTTTTATTAAGTACTTCTAGCGAAATGCGAAAAAAATATGTATTATATATCACCTCAACACATGAACAATTACGTTTAGTTTGACAAAACAGTGTCCACCATTCCGGAAATGCGAAATGTGTTTGTATGTCTGGAGGACACAGTCTGCTACAACAAGAAGACCTGAATTATATACAGGAAGGCCATCCTCTTTGGATTGAGCAAGTTGTCAGACAGTCAAACTTGTGTCAAAAACGTCTTGGTCACTCTCGTTGATGTATTCATCCAATCACATTTATTCCAATCAAATTTATGTTGTTTCCTGATACGAAAACACGGACGGAGTACTCATGTTCCGGCTCCATACTCGACGTGCTGTGCCCCGACGCACCTTGCCTTACATCAAGGACAGGGCCCGATTGAGCAACTTTCTTGAAAATCGGAAGAATATTTTTGAAGTGAGAAAAGACAAGCGCATGGAGGCTCTCCAGAAAAAAGAACTATCGAGAAAAGAATTGGACCGAGTGGTAGACGAGCACAATATCGTAGTGTGCTCAATTCCATGAGCAGCACCTATGATTTTGGTACCAAAGAGAACTGGATGGTCTCGTCTCTGCTTTGAATTTCATCGATGCAACAGCATCACTGAGGTTAGGTTGAATACTCGCAAATCACTCTACAAACAGACTATCAAAATTCGTTGGTGATTTCGAAAATGATCATGAGGAGGAAGAGGTGGTTCGTTTGTCCCCTCATGATCGGGAGGCAATTCATCGATTAATGGATGTAGGTTTTTCTGAAGGGTTGATAGTTCAAGCTCACTTGGCTTGCGATAAGAATGAGAATTCAGCTGCCAATTTGTTGTTGTTCAATGAATTTGAAGGATAGATACGTTTTTGATGGTAATCTATTTCAAGTACAACCCTGAATATATTTTTATCATCAACTAAGGTAAATTTCTACGTCGTAGATTCAATGACGTCGAAGGTTTTTGTAATTTCAATACTCTTCTGATTAGTTACCAAAATAGAAATAGAGATCATACCCCAATGAACCATCCACAATCGCTCTACATGGGGAACAAATAAACATTGACAGACCTTTCACATATCGACATAAAGAATTTCCATTTCAATCAACCTCGAATAGCCAGCCAGGCCAGTAAATTGAATCGTTGTAGCATGGAATTCTATATGATGGCTTCTCTTCTCAGTTATGGACTGTATGAAGTGTAGTCTTCAGATTCCAAACCTAATTTTACTACATGAAGAGTCACTTAGACTATATGCAAACACTCACTATGTCTTTTTTTTCAATGTTTTCATCAAATCCCAAATAGAACCCACGATATTATTATCTAATTTGAACAAAATCAAGCAAACATAACCGCACTTGGTCAATTTTTGTTAAATTTCTTGATCAAACAACAAATTAGAACCTACAAACTTATTTGAACAAAATCCATTGGCAAATAATAAAGCTATGCAAACATAACCTCACTGTGTCAGAAGAAAGAAAAGTTGTGTTTTCAGGTTTTTTCGGGGAATTTTCTAGCTTTTCTCGCCATACAAACCATCTCAAGACTTTAAGGAACAATTCAAAAAAAAAATTAATCAAATTGCCACAGCCGTTCTCAAGTTATGGATCTTCCATGACAAATCGGTACTCATTTTTATATATTAAGATAAGATAAAAGCCTGGATAGAATCAGCATCAGCAACGTTTTAGTTTTATGTTTACGTTCACTGAATGTACCTATTTTAACATCATGGCAACGTTGCTTTATTAGTCCTGACAGTCCTGACCTATGATTCTGTTTTAGTTTAGATTTTTGTATGGACGTAGAATGAACTCTCAAAATAAATTTGGACTTTGTCTGTAACTCGCATTAAGGGGTAGTAATTCCAACAGACGCACACAACATCCTTTTATGGGAGAAAATACAGATACTCTTCTCTCATAATGTCATTTTTGTCTTGATATTGAAAATGGCCGCCACTGCCATGCTGTAGAGTGTAGAGTCTCTTTCATTTCTAAGGTCTATGATTTGAATTGACATTAATGTCATAAGGTGAGTTCGAGTTCACGCTCTTCTTGCTCAGAGTGTTTGGAGCACCTATTGAATCTACCCATTGACATTGACATTAGTTTGTTTTGTCACGGAAATGTGACATGTCCGAATGAAAAGTTGTGTTTTCAGGTTTTTTGGAGGATTTTCCAGCTTTTCTCACCATAAAAACAATCCCAAGACTTTAAGGAACAATAAAAAAAAAATGACTCAAATTGCCCCAGCCGTTCTCAAGTTATGGTTCTTCCAGAAGAAATCGGTACTCATTTTTATATATTAAAATTGTAGGCTATAAGCACAAGGTGGGCAAAGTAAATTAAGTCGACGGACGTGGTAATGGCTCAAGACACGTAAACCTCTTTCGCTTCGTAAAATTAATTTATGGCGCACTAAAAGAGCAATGGTATGTTTCTGAAGGAGTCGCGGTTGTTGATGCACAGATCTGGATAATGGGTTTGTGGATGGCCTAGTGGTATGGTTCACGTGATAAAGGAATGAAATATGTGTGATTTCAACACAGGTAGGGTTATATTGTGTTTCAAAGGTGAATGTACCCATAAGTGTTTCACGATGAGTGTGTAAACCATGGTTAATGAACTTAATCTGGAAGCAGATTCAAAAGGATGAGCCTTCCAAGTGCATCTTCAGTTCACAGTGAATTGATTTTTGCCCACTTGTGCAATTATTCTTCTTTTTTCATTCTGTGTCCTGCCAGATTCACTTATTGATCGCTGGAGCTATTCAGGGATGTCGCTTTCTCCCTTGTCCAGAGTTCCATCCATTGCTTTTCAAGAAGATCGCTTCCTGCTTTGTCCAGTGATGGCTTAAATGCTGTCCAGACCACCATGTACTCATCAATTGGAGGATGTCTGTGCGCAGTGCCCAAAAAATGAGAGAGGAGCAAATTCAAGATGCATGATTATTGAAGCATTTGAAATCCCCGATGATGCAGACAGAGGATTTTCACCATCACAAGGAACTCTTCACCGATACTCGGCTGACAACGATGACGGAGCCCAACTAGTGGTATCTGTTTATGAACAAGGGAGAATCCTCAAAGATCTCTAGAAGGTATCACTTCTCTGGGATGCGACGCTTTATCGTGTACTACTTGAAAAATTGTCCTGACTGTCCTGAGGTGGGTATTTTCTGTCAAGGACACCTCTACGGAGTGAGTAGAGCTTTTTGCTCTGATGCAAGTCACTGCTGATAATTCTAATCAGAAAAGTATCTTCGATATGTATTGATAAGCGACAATAATGCAACAGATCTGCCACATCTTATCAAGCAGGCTCTTATTATACTATGCTTTCATTATCCAGGCAACTTCATGCATTTTGTATGTGAACGAGCTCCACAAAAACCATATCTCAAAAAAAGCATGAAAATACATAATTGAAAAGTCCTGTAGTGGACATTGAGAAGCTATCAATATGCTATCAGTTTTGATCATGTAGTGCATGTATATATCCATTTATGCCGGCTAATGGTAATGAGCAATTCAGTATACAAAGTTGGCTCTCATCTATATGCCTATCAAAAACAAAAATCTCAATTAAGCAATTCATGTTTTGGATTTTAAGTAGAGCTTGGAGCGCTATCTACTGTTTAATGGGAAAACCAGGCACGTTGCTGGAAATATCAATCAGTGTTAAAATGCTGGGTCGTTCGATCAGTTATGTTCACTTAACAATGAATAAAAATCAATTTTTTCTTTTATAACCAAGTTAATCATCTTCTATCATTCAGGTCCCCGACAACAGCCCTCTATCTTGTGAATGTAATTCTTTCTTGACATTGTTATACTTTTTCATGTTGTATACCGACGAGCAAATGGAATTTTTCAAATAAAAACTCACTTCCTTTTCCAGACGCCCTTCCACCTACATTTTTAATGATTCAATTCTATTATCCACAAGATTTATGTTCAGAGGAGAGGAAACACGCAATTTTTCACAATTGTATCTGGTATGATACACCACATGTTTTATTTTTGAAAAACGTTCGTTTTCTTCCACCAGAAATGGATCAACGGTGGTTTTTTAAATTTGAATTGAATTCTCGTAACTTGACCTTAAGATCACTTTCATGAATTCCAAAATTCAAAACTCGTCCGCAATCGTACAAAAATATTTTATACTGCTTTAACAGTTACCATCGCAAATTATCAAGTTAAAACATGCATCTGCATCCACTTAAAAACATTCAGCTTTGCAGTTTTATCCAGAACATAATGAACAAAGCTTTTATATTCAGATAATGTGTTTTAAGCTGGAAATATTGGTGTAATGACTTTCATGTTATGTAGATTCGTATTACTAGATCTCCCTGATCTAGTCATTTACTCTCAGTGCTTTTGAATGGCAGCGTTCTGTAAGCATAACTAATCAAAAAAAGAGAAAAGGATGGTAAATTTTGATCAAAAGGTTCCTCAAAAATTAAAATACATTCCGATAGTAGTTTTAGTGTGTTTTAATTTTTTCATCCACTATAATTGATTTGAGATAACATTTTTGGAAAGACGTGGGCCTCTTGGTCTCCACCACTGCTCTCTTTGCCTCCTTCAGTGGTGATCAGAAGTTGCTTCCTAACTGTCGTCTCATTCCCTGCTGCCCAAGATCTTCGTAGAAGACTGTGGGTACCACTACTCTCTGGTTCACGGTTTTTAGTGTGTTCTTCCTTCTTCTCTTTCTCCTGGCCATGCCCATCAACTTGCTAGCCAATTGGCGTGCTCAATAAAATTAAGGAAAGTAAATAGTTCCACATGGATAAAGGCTCCTATTATTTTGTGTTCACAGTATCATTCCGTAAAAGAAATATTGACTTGTCTTGCAGATGTGAGATTCTCTTTATCATAAAAACTGACTGACCATTGCTCACAGCGGATGAAGTAGCTCATCGCAAGTGCACTGTTTGTTTGTGGCTTTCCGGGACGGAGTAAAAAAACAACTGTGACAGTCTTCAGACTTCAATATCCCCATCCTCCTCACCCTTATCGTCATCGATATCGGAGGACTTATCCACCCCTGAACCTTCATCTCGTTGAGACTTCAGATAGTTCAGCCAACGGCATCATCAGTACCAATGATAGCTCACAGCCAAGACAAGCTGCATCAGGGTCGGAGATATTGAAGGAATCTTACCTCAAGTATCCCCCAATCTTCCGAACCCCGATGATGACGATATAACTTCAAAATTGCGCGGGCAATATCTCATAATACTAAGCTATGCTGTGGATGAAAAGGAGAAAATCAAATAAAAAATCAATAAAGTCGACCAATAAGCAGAGGCTTGACAAGATACGGAACATACTCCGTCAGAAAATCGAAAAAATCACAGTAAGTCATCTGAAAAAAGTTGTAGAAACCAGTCGATATATCTGTTGCGGGTTGGCACACTGATGAGGAAAAACGTGGTGGGGAAAAACGAGAACCGGACAAAAATCTTCCGCGCAAAGAAGATCAAAGTACCCTGACAATACATCCAGTTCAACCAGGAGAGGGGAGGGGCCTGGCAGAACACAGTGAAAAACTGGAGGAATAACACGACTTGTAGGCAAGCCAGAGTAATAATCACACAACCCAACAGACCAAGGACGGCTCAGTTGCCGAACAAGAGTAGAAAGGCACTGATCATTATCCTAGGCAAAGACTTTGGAAGTTAAATGTCGATTATCCCAGTGACCCTCACTGGATATCATTGGAAGTGATACATAAACATCTTGACCAGAAGCAAAAATTGCTTAGATGAGCTGTCAGAGCAAATGAAGGATGGTACCAACAACCTTGCCAGTCTACTACACGCTAATTTGAGACACGTCTTGCAATCTGTCATCAAGCTCTGGTCCCTGCTAGATCAGATCAAAAAAACAAAGACCATCCCTATGACCGTCAGAAGAGGACCTCTCCAGAGGCATTCTATCAGCCCCTTGCTGTTTTTCAATGCACATCCAAGGCAGTCTGTAAGTTAATAAATTCACCAGGGGAACACGGAACACGGAATCAAGTGCATTACCGAGAAGCTCATCTGGACAACTGAAAAAATTGACCAATTTCGCAAAATTTGGCATCCACTCCGGAAGTGCAGCTGTCGAGAATGACCTTGACGACGTAACATTTTGATCTGAAATCCGGGATGACTACAAGTATCTGGAGAGAGACACCGTAGCAGACTTGCAAAGATTCTGGACACAGTGATGAGAATCTTGAAGTCGAGAGTCGCTACCCTGCAAAAGACTTTCCCAAACCAGCAGTCACTTCAAAAAAGTGGAAGGGCGTTGAGAAGCTGCTGATGAAGCACAGTCTAAGGGAAGAAACTTCATCTAGCGCGGGAGTCCACGTTTTCATACGAAAGGGAGGATTAGGTCTCTGGTCAATTGAACACGAAACCAAAGACTCTGTCGTAGCAAAGCCTCATAATGTGAAGTCCTCAAAAAATCTATATGGAAAAACCCGCTAATGGATATGGAATTCGTACTGCAACATTACGAGCTGACCCTTCCGGAGAACAACCCAAGCAATCAGCAAGTGTTCGGAGAACATGCACTACAGTAGAGTGGATCTAGCTTTCCAGCACATGAATCATTTTTTTTTGACATCTGGCGAAGGGGGGTGCTCCTGTTGAACAGCAACGGCGGCTTTACAAAAGGCTGACATGTTCAAATGGTCATTGATTCACTTTGATAATATTTTTTGAAAAAATATTCCATCATAACATCCCGTGATACCCGAGAAAAGTTCCCCACCAACACATCTCAAGCTTCGCACAGATTATTTGGGTCAAAATAAGGCATTGACAAAAAAACGCTTGCAATTTAAACGCTATATCATCACGCATAAGCGGCTGGGGGCACAATGAGAGAGAAAAGTGATTGTCGTAAAATCAGTGTGCTAGAATGAGAAAAAATATGTCATGTTAGGCATTGACCAAGACAACTCCCACATCGGCACGGAGTTAATTTGCGACCTACGTTCCCTTAATGTCAAGTCAGCTGATGCTGATATTTTTCTATTGATTTCATTTTGCGGGTGAATTGTTTACGTAACATTGATAATCGGTCGCGAATATTGTTTCAAAAATGTCGGATCAGACGGATCGTTGTGTTGTGTGTGAAATCCCTGACGGTTGCAATTGACACCGCATTTGAAGAGTCCTGCCCACTCAGGAGAGCGGGGACCAAAAAAGTCCCATGGTGGAGTGACTCTCTGGAGCGCCTTAAAAAGGAAGCCAGAAAATCGCCCCGCCGAGCAATCCAGGGTTAAGGGCAAGCCGACTGGGACAGCTTCATTGAAGCCAGAAGAAAATTCAAGTCAGAGGTGAGAAAGAGCAAAAAAGCTGCATGGCGTGGACTCTGTGAGGAGATAGAATCTCTCTCAGAATCAACTAGACTATTGAGGGAAAAACAAAGATAGGGCTTTTTCAACCGCCCTTTCTTTGACAACACATGGAGTGATAACATGGAGGATACTCTACACCTTCTTCTACGTGCTCATTTTCCAGGAGAAGGCAATAGACCTACCCAGGAGCCCCTCCCTATCCTCAATGCAGACTGGGAAACGGCTGACAAAGTCGTAACCGATAAAGCAATCGAGTGGACCAGAAGTGAGTTCAGTCCATACAAGGCTGCGGGTCCTGATGGTATTTTCCCGGCGATGATGCAAAGGGCTAGGTACCTGATGCAACCTTGGCTAAAGAAAATCTTAGAGCAAGCATCTCCTTGGGACACTTTCCAATCGTGTGGAAAACCGCCAAGGTAGTCTTCATATCCAAAGTTGGGAAGAAGGACTACGGGCTGCCAAAATCCCACAGGCCGATTAGGCCAACATCTTTCGAAGCTTAAGCCTTGGAAAGATTGATTGATAGGTACCTGACAGAGATAATCCTTCCGGCATTTCCTCTTCATAGAAACCAGCATGCCTACTGCAATTGCACGGAGTCAGCTCTTCATGCGGTAGTGCAACTAGCTGAAAAGGCCATAAACGACAAAGAAGTGGCTCCAACTCTATTCTTTGACGTCGAAGGAGCATTTGATAAGGCGAAAACCGGCGCAATTTGCGAGGCGCTCACCAGCAAGGGGGTGAGAGGCTGCGTCTCCTCCAGACTATGGTGTCTGATAATAGACAGCCTCATCACAAGGTTGGATGCAAAAGGATTTTACACTCAGTCGTACGCGGACGATGGACTGGTGCTAGTGGGAGGTAAACACCTAGAGATCGTCTGTGAGCGGATGAGGCTAGCCTCTAAAATAGTATAAACATGGTGTGGAGAGATGGGGCTGTCAGTCAATCCCTCCAAAACAGAGCTCATTCTCTTCATCAACAGAAGGAATATCCGGAACTTCAAGTCACCCAGGATGTACGGAATGACACTGTCACTCAGGCAGCAGTTCAAGGACCCCGGGGTGGTGTTGGACAGCAGGCTAACGTGGAAATCCCAATTTGAATGGACAATAAAAAAAGTAACACGAACCCTGTGGCTACTGCGTCGAGTGGTCGGAAGAGAGTGGGGCCTAAAACCAGGCTGTCATCAGGCCAAGGATTATATACGGATCCGTGGTCTGGTGGCCGACAACCGATAAGACCACTTATGTACTCAAGCTAGACCGACTGCAAAGAATGGCTTGTTTGGGTACAAAGGGCGCAATGAGGTTAACTCCTGGAGCAACACTGAACATCCTCCTCGGACTGCCAAAGCTAGGACTCTGGGTGAAGAGAGACGCAATGGCATCCTATAGTAGGATGGTTGCCCAGAAGACATGGAAAAACATGGGAATGAAAGTTGGCCACACCAGAATATCATCACTGGTGCGGTGCGAGTAACCACTGCTATCGGCCGGGTTGACACCCACGGATGGTCGTCTCAGACTTCGAAGGAGCTTTGAGGTGCACGTACCGACGAGGGACCGAACCGATGGAGGCGCCTGTCAACACTGAAGTCTGGGTCACAAATGGCTCCAAGGCTTCAACTGGAGCCGGAGTTTTCAGGGCTGGCAGAAATATTGGCGAAGCTTTTTCCCTTGGAAGACTTGCAACAGTCTTCCAGGCGGAAATATCCGCTATTCTAGGGGTAGCCTCAAGAGATTAAGTGAAAAAAGGAATGGAGAATAACATTGTTGGCTACTCCGACAGTCAAGCGGTACTCAATGCAATCACCAAACAGAGGATTAGCTGCCCGTTGGTCCAAGAGTGTAGGAATGCGCTGCAGGTGCTGGGTGAGAACAAGAGGGGCAAACTAGTATGGGTTCCGGGGCACGCGGGGATCACGGGCAATGAGCAAGCGGACAAGCTGGCCAAACGGGGATCTGCCACACGACTGTCCGGACCGGAACCATCTCCAGGCCTTGGTGAACAACTAATCTCATGCACTCTTAACGAATGAACATGGGAGAGGACAGTTGTGAACTAGAACAGTTCATTATCCAGGCATGCCAAAGAAACGATATTAGAACCTCACAGGCCATGGACGGCCCAATTGCTGAACAAGAGCAGGAAGGCACTGAGCACCATCGTTGGCATTCTGACAGGTCATTGCAGGCTCAACAGACACCTGAATTTGTTAGGAATAAGTGAATCACCCCCATGCCCCCACTGCAGAAGGGCGGAGTAAACCTCCTACCACCTGCTGGGAGTTTTTGAAAGGTGAAGTTGAATGAGAAGGAAGATTCTAGGAGCAGCCACCATAGAGTTGAGGTTCCTGAGCTGGGATAATCTGCTCCTATTTACGACAAGAACGTGCCGGTTTGAGTTGTTGGGTTGGCCAAGCAGGGATGGCGAAAAGGGCCACTAGACCTACTCGCCGGGCTTTACTTATAATTTAACTTGCTATAAAAAGAACAACAAAAATGAGAATTCGCCAAGAGCGACTTTTGCGAAATGAATTATAGCGGTGGAAAACGGAAAATAATTTACTTCACTTTTTAGTTTAACAAAATACATGATTATACACTTCATATTTTCCAAACCAGCTTTGCATTCAAAACTGATAGCATATTGATTGGTTTTCGATGTGAGCAGCGGGAATATTTTAATTTCATATTTTCATTTACCGGCTTCTGACGAGCTCTTTTCCTGATGTTTTTTAACAAAACATGTTTATCGTGGTTTGCATAGAAGCATATGTGTTTAGATAATCAAAGATTAAAATCCTCAACCAGAAATCTTTTTTATTACCAAAATGTTTTGCAATTACTTCGATAAATTGACACTCGAACGTGGTTAGCTACAATACACCAAAAGACCATTACGTCTTGGAAAAGTTTTTTTCCATTTATTGCGGTGGAGATACAATGATTAGCAGGATGCAGCATTTAATCGATTGAGTAGTTTTTTGGAATTTTTCGTGTTTGTCTGTTTAGAGCAATGATTGTAAGATTTCTGGGCTGGTTTGAGTTAGTAGGTTAGATTGTAAACCTTCCACCTCTAGGTGGAGAAGTGATTTTTTCAAATTATTGTCTAACGCTTGCTATCAGAACACAAAAGCTGGCCCCATTCTTCGCAAATGCCCTTTAGAGAATCAGTTGTTTGTTATCGTTATATGCCCTCAAGGGCGACGTGTACATCTAATCATACTCCAATTCCATATCGTCATCATGTATCCCTTATCAAACTCTGCCCTCAACTCAACCACAATAATTGGAGTCCTTATCTCTTGTTACCTTCTTCAAACTCTTGAACATTATCCTCATATTCAAACTACTCGACGTCAATTATTTATGACAAATTGCCAGGATTAGACGGAAAGTTACAGGAAAAGCACGTGACGTGTTGCAATTTATCGTGTTAGAAGAAGCTAAACGTTTTTTAATGATGACTCAGGGGGGCTGACGGGTTTTTGAAGATAAATTGGCTAGAAGATAATACATCAGGTCACGTTTTCCATTGGTAATGGGTTATTATAGAAGTAAGAGTCTAATAAGTTTGTTGTGGAAAAAAAATTGTGGACTTGATTCTTTATTCTAGTCAAAGACTGCAAAGGCTCTGGAAGACGAAATCGACGGAGTGAGAAGGCAAGTGGCAGTAATCATGCAACAACCGGAAGTTACTTTCGGGAACCACGGTGCGAGTGCCAAGATGGAAGCTGATACCATCAGAATCAACATGAAAGCCCCACAGTTTGATGGCAAACTGTCCTGGAACAATTACCATCGCCAGTTCGAGGCAGCAGCAAGGGCAAATAGATGGACTGGACCGGAAAAAGCCCTGGCATTGACTCTGGCACTTCGTGGGGAAGCTACAGAAATCCTGCAGACGCTCAACACCCAGGCGCAGGAGGACTACGATGTACTAGTCAAGCATCTGGAACTGCGATATGGACAAACTCACTTGGAGCACGTCTACCACTCTCAGTTGAAAAATCGCATTCAGAAGACCAACGAGACCTTGCAGGAGTTTGAAGCGGATGTTGCTCGCCTTGCACGACTGGCTTATCCAACCACGCCAGAGAATGTGATGGAAAGGCTGGCGGTCCAGGCCTTTTTGGATGGTCTTCGGGATCAGGAGATAAGGCAGTCCCTGATACTTCATCGACCCGACAGACTAGTCGACGCTCTGGCCAAAGCCTTGAAACTCGAAGCGGCGAAGCTGTGCTGCAAGCTTTCTACGCGTGTGCGAATGATGGAGGAGAAGGATCATCTGGAAGAAGACACCGTCGAAGCAACTGTGAGGAGAGTCCTCAAGGAAATGGAGGTATCTAAGCGAAAGGAGCTGCGATGCTGGAATTGTGGAGAGCTTGGGCATATGCGTGGCCGCTGTAGGAAAGAGATACGGGCACCTGCGTTGGCATGAGAAAAGAATGATCATCGAGCGAGATCAAGCCTCAAGATCTTGGATGGCTTGTCCAGGAGACCAGAGCTTTCTCACACAGCCGAGGAAAATGAAGCGAGCGTTCGCAGGACAACTGTGGTGGATGATTCCTGGCAGTCTAAGGCGCTTCGCGAGGACCAGGAGAAAGATCCAGATCTGAAGCTTGTCATCGGATGGAAACAGGCAGGCCAACGACCAACCTGGCAAGAAGTCGCGCGGTTCTCGACCACCGTGAAGTCCTACTGGGCTCAATGGGACTCGATGGTTCTTGATGACGGCATCCTGAAGAGGCTGGTGAAGAATCTGGATGGCACGGAAGATCGGAGGCAGTTAGTCGTTCCTGGAAACAGACAGGCAGAGGTGATGAGAGAGGTCCATGATGGCGTCACGGGTGGACATTTGGGTGTAACCAAGACGCTGGGAAAGCTGCGAGAACGGTTTTACTGGGTTAACTGTCAAGCCGATGTGAAGGAATGGTGCAGAAAATGTGCCGTATGTGCGGCAAGTAACGGACCCCAGAAACGGCCAAAAGCTCCTATGCGCCAATACAACGTGGGAAGCCCCTTTGAAAGGATCGCAATCGACGTGGCTGGACCGTTTCCTGAAACGGACAAAGGAAATAAATACATCTTGGTCGCCATGGATTACTTCAGCAAGTGGGCTGAAGCGTATGCCTTGCCAAACCAGGAGGCATCTACCGTTGCCGATGTCTTGATTAAGGAATGGTTTTGCCGTTTCGGTGTCCCGTTGGAGCTGCATTTGGACCAGGGCAGAAACTTCGAATCGACGCTATTCCAGAACGTCTGCGATGTCTTGAAGATCAAGAAGACAAGGACAACGGCGTTACACCCACAATCGGATGGCATGGTGGAGCGAATGAACCGAACCATCAATCGACACTTGGCCAAAGTTGTCTCTGACCATCAAAGAGACTGGGATCAACATCTTTCCCTATTCCTCATGGCGTACAGGTCAGCAGTTGATGAATCGACGGGCGAAACACCTGCCAAGATCATCATGGGTCGTGAACTCCGGCTGCCCTGCGATTTGAAGTTTGGCTGTCCACCTGGTGAGGATGTCGCTGGGGAAGACTACGCAAGTGATCTTCGTAGAAAAATGGACGATATCCATCAACGGGTCCGACTAAACATCCAAAGTGCCAGCGACAGGATGAAAGAAGCGTACGACGTGAAGGCCAAAGAAGGAGGGTTCCAGGTTGGGGATTTGGTTTGGCTTCACAACCCACAGAGGCGACGTGGATTCTCCCCAAAACTGCAAAGTTCTTGGGAGGGCCCGTATGAGATTCTGGAGCGAATCAATGACGTCGTCTACAGGATTCGAAAGCCACCACGAGGAAAACCGAGGGTTGTTCACTTCAATCGTTAAGCTTGGTATGCTGGGAACCACGACGATCAGGACGCTGAAGTGAGGCAGATCAGGTTACCCAAGAAAGACATGTCATTGGAAACTTTCATGTCTCTACACTCCAATGGCCAGAAAGTCCAGAATGGCGTTGTCCAAGAAAGGCAGCTGGATTTGTTCAAAGCACCGGCCGAATATTCGTTGGCTCACTGGGTCACTGAAGACTTGGTATGAGGAGTGGTCTTGCTGCTGCTTTCAAGCGGAAATTTGGACAACTGGAACATCTACGACGACAAAAACCAGAGGTGGGGAGGGTACTGGAAATCATGGAAGGTACACGACATCTGTTCTACCTTGTGACGAAGAAGCTTCCACATCATCTGACCACCTACAGTGATGTCTGGAAAGCCCTCAGTCATCTTCGTGACTTGATGCTGTCACAGGACCTGACCCATCTGGCAATTCCGAAAATGACGAACGACCAACTGGACTGGAGAGTAGTACGGAGCATGCTGGAGATAATCTTCAAAGTGCTGCTATCCTTCCCGGAGGACGAACCAGAGGACAGTGGACTGCTACTTCCATAGGACATCAGGCTGCCGGTTTGGGGACAGTTGCCGATACCGACATGAAGGCAATTCGGGACAAATTGCCTTAAGAAGGGGGCAATGTGACGTTGCATGGTGAATGCGCCGCCGCAAGCCATCACCACATTGTGTAGAATTGTTTGGAATCGATTGGCTTCTGGTACATTCTAGCAAGGCTAGATGGCGTCGAACATTCTTCGCTTTTCTAAAAATATCTGGATTGTTCTCTCAATCCTGGCGAGGGTATATAATGAGATCCGTCATTTCAAGGAGTTAGTTCAGTTCTGAATACGTCGTGAAATATAAATCGTAAAACATAAATAAACTGTGATTTTGTATGTGAATAGTGAGTTCTGTACATAGTGACTTGTAAAATAAATTATTTAAAGCTGAACAGTGTTTTCTATAGCGAAACTCGTTACAATACCAAGATCCCATTTGACGTTATCCGGTGGCGTATGTTGTTGGGGAAATAGAGGCTGTTTCCTGGAAGATCTCTTTCTCCCTCACCTGATGATCCGTGCATTACCTGAGAAATATTTCATTTTCTTGGTGGCGTATGTCGTTGAGAGGACAGGGTAGATTTTTTTGGGAGCTTTGTCCGTCATTGGCAGGATAGGACTTACGTTTGGAAGATTCTTCTCCTCTATACCGGATTTCAGTGGGTTAGTTTGTTTGGTTTTTCCGGTGTCGTATCTCGTTAAGATGGCAGGGCTATTTTTTGGTAGATTTGTTTCGACTCGGACGGAGTTTGGTGATTTTCTTTTACTTGATTTCCATGGGATTTTCGACAGTTGTTTTATTCTCTCGATGGCGTATGTCGTTGAGAAGACAGGGTAGATTTTTTAAAAGATTTGTTGTGATTTCCATGGATGCTACTCCGTTTTTTTGGTGGCGTAGGTCGTTGGAAAGACAAGGCTTATTTTTAAAAGATTCTTTTCCTCTATACCGGATTTCTGTGGGTTTCCAGAAAGCTGTTCTGTTTTTCCGGTGGCGTATGACGTTGTGAGGACAAAGCGGATTTTTGGGAGATCTGTTCCGGCTCTGACCAAGTTCAGTAATTTTCTTTCACTTGATTTCCGTGGGTTTCTAGCGAGTTGTTTCATTTTTTCAGTAGCGAGTGTCGTAGAAAGCACATTTTACCCCATTTCCATGGATATCCTGAGAGGACAAGGCCATTTTTTGAAAGATTCTTTCCTTGTTTGCCTGATTTCTGTAGATTTCCTGAGAGTTCCTACGTTTTTCTGGAGGCGTATGTCATTGGGAGGACAGGACTCATTTTTTGGAAGATTTGTTTCGACTCGGTCGGAGTTGAGTGATTTTCTTTTACTTGATTTCCATGGGATTCTCAACAGTTGTTTTATTCTCTCGATGACGTATGTCGTTGGGAAGACAGGGTAGATTTTTTAAAAAAATTGTTGTGATTTCACCTGATTTCCATGGATATCCAGAGTGCTACTCCGTTTTTTTTGGTGGCGTATGTCGTTGATAAGACAAGGCTTATTTTCGGGAGATTCTTACCCTCTATACCGGATTTTTGTGAGTTTCCAAAAAGCTGTTCTGTTTTTCCGGTGGCGTATGACGTTGAGAGGGCAGAGCGGATTTTTGAGAGATCTGTTCCTACTCTGACCAAGTGCAGTAATTTTTTTTCAGTTGATTTTTTTGGGTTTCTATCGAGTTGTTTCATTTTTCCGGTGGCGTGTGTCGTTGAAAGCACAGGGTTAATTTTTTGGGAGATCTGCTGTTATTTTTCCTGATTTCGATGGATTTCCTAAGAGTGACTCTGTTTTCCCGGATGCGTTCTTCGGTGAGAGAACAAGGCTATTTTTTAAAAGATCAATTCCTTGTTTGCCCGATTTCTGTAAGGTTTCCTGAGAGTTCCTAAGTTTTTCTGGTAGCGCATGTCATTGGGAGGACAGGGCTCATTTTTGGCAGATTCTTTTCCTCTATACCAGATTTCCGTGGGTCTCCTGGGAGCTGTTTTTCCAGTGATATTGAGAGAGCAGAGCAGATTTTGGGAGATTTGTTCCAACTTTTAACGAGTCCAGTGATTTTCCTGAGACCTGTTCTTCTCTCCGGTGGCGAATGTTGCTTATGAGGTAGACTGTTTTTGCTGAGAGTCACTCTGCTCACTTGTGTTTCTGTCATAGGGGTTTTTATGTTCATCTTTGTGAATTCAGGTTTCCGAGCACTTTCAAGGAGAGATAATAATAACAAGATTTCAACTTCCCTCTCTTATTATAGGATTTTGCAATTAATCACCATACTTGCGGAAGTTTTGGAAAAATTATTATAATCCTTCTTCTATCACCTCCTAATAACACTCTTCACAACTTTGCTGAACATTTCACCAATTTTCTGTTTCGAATCCTTCTCACTCCTAACCTTCAGAATGTAATTATTTCGGGATTTTATTCTACAACCACCGGGCGGTGAAGTCCAAGTTAGAGGCCTCTATGAACAATAACGCGCGACAGATGCGTCCGGTGCGGCGCTCACGTGGAACTATTGCGTCAAGGTCAACCAATAGGTGTTGTGGGCCCTGTAACACAATGATCCAGAGGGTGGCGCTCGAGTAATGTGACGCGTCAAAAAGTGGATATCGTGTTACGGTGAATTGTGAAAAAATATTATATCGAATTAGACTACTTGCATACTTTATCGATATGGATAGACAGTTTAGGGACTTGACGTTCTTCAAGGGATCACCCCCAGCTGAATATATTCTACCAGATCAGGACTCAAAATTGTCATTTTTCCACTTAAGTTGATCGTACACCGGAGATGGACGACTGCGAAAGGTTGCATTGTCTCAAATACGACTCTCCAAACCGACCTTTTTTGTGATGACAAAATGAAAAACCCATGACATGATCCTCAAAATCCTGTCAACAAGGTGGTCCAAGTAAACGCGCCTTACACAGTTAGTTACGTTCCAGCACAATATCCTCTTTTTCCATACAGTGACTCGATAAACTACAGTGACGCCAATGCATGTCGTCGTTTCTATTGGTCGTCCGCCATATTCTGGCAAAACATTGCTCGCATTCATAAGACGGAACAGTTGTGGAACAGATACCGCTCCTTCTTATGAATGAAGCGGAAGTCTCATAAGGCTCAACAGTCAACTGTCAGATGCCAAAGAGCGCCCCCGGAGCATAGCGGTAACTGTTCCGTCTCATGAACGCGACCAATGTTGATTGTTGTGTTGCCATTGACAACCATTTGACAATCATTGAGAGTTTGAAATGTTATTAGGTTGCGATTTGTGAAAATTGATCATTTTCTGATCAAAAATATTTTCTATAAAGGTTCCTTTGTGATTTGGTTATTTGTTCATAAGGTACGTACTTATTTATTATATTATTCCTATTTTTTAAAAATTGCGACGTTCCTGAACGCGCCTCATCGTTCGCCTTAACATGGCCTCATTGGCGTCACTGTAGTTTATCGAGCCACTGTATTTTTCCATAGCTGTCAGTGTCACTTTGACGTTGAAATTTAAAATCAGCTGCACCTGTAGATATTGGTGGTTCAGGTACAAGATTTCCATTAGAATGTTCAAAAGTGAGTACAGATTTTTGAAACGGTAGTCACACTAGCTAGAGTTTAACAAAAACAGTGAATATTCAATATTGTCCAGCGATTTGGTTTTTATTCCAGTGACTGGCTGTAATTTTCAAGCCACAATCATTATTTAACCTTCGATCATTATCATATTGTTTTGTTCGATGAATGATGGGCATCGTTATGTTTACTATCATTGCTTATTTTGATGGTTGGTAGGCCAGTGTTTATTTGCTCCTCAGTTTAGACACCAAACTGATAACAATAAAAAGGATCACTCTGTCAAGCGCACGAAACCGAACCGACAATGCGTCCACCCGGTCCGAGGATGCCAGTCTGGTCAACGAACGACGTAGTCAGTTTATCAAAAGAAGCGATGTTGACTCGTGATTTTCAAATATCAGGCACGTATGTTCTGTGCTACAAAAACGATGTGCTCCCAAATGCTTTGGTGCTGCTACACAATAAAGTGAGCCTTCTCATTGTTATTTGTTCGGTGGTTTGGACATTTGAAATGACAGCGTATGATTATTGAAATCTTTTTGTTGACACTGTCAAAAAACTCATGTTGATGTACTTAACAACTAAATCCAAAGATTTTTCGTAATCCATGGGGATATGATAGTCACCATTTCCAAGACAAGAAAAGTTTTGCTATAGTGTTGATTTTCTCACCATCTTTTCCCGCACCCAGTATAACTTTTATAATGAATATAGGGAAAATAATAATTAAATGGATACGAACGAAGTGCATTTATTATCATATAGAGATAGTCGGTAATGAATTATGTACTCATATCATAATTAACATGTTGGGAACGGTCAATGTCACTGATATCATGAATTAGACTGAAAAAATGAACAGCTTAAACCAACACGAGATGTTTTATGGATTTATTTATAGACGAGGTGAGTGCACATGTTAACTGTTGAGGATACTGTTGCACATGGTTTTCTTTTTCTTAGTCTTAATTTTTCCAGGAGATTAGGGTCTGTGAAAACTAGATGATATGATTCATTAGCACTCCAGACAGGTATTTATATTATGCTCCAAGTGTAAGTGTCATCTTTGAGGAAAGAAATGTTCCATACCTTCGTCCTCTTTGTCCATAATATTTCCGATGATCTCAACAACTGACTCCAGATGTTTGATTTTTAGAAACGTCAATATCTGTTGTGTTGCTAGTCTCGGTACTAATGGAAGTCGAGCTTCTTTTCCAGCTTCTGTAATGCTTCCAGTTTGTAGAGGTTGGGTTTCGAGAGGTTTCCACTTTCCTCTTGTACTCGCATAGCTTGATCTCAATTTTGGTTCTGTAGTCAAAGACAGGAAAAGAAAAAGGTTTATTTCCCCTGTAAGCATGGCGTAGTGATTCTTATGCTCCATTCAACGTTCTAACCACACTTTTTGTTCCTTGCAAATAGCTGGCGAAAGGTCAACTCAGCCTTCAATTTTATCCGTTATCGCCAAGAATGTATATTTTTCGCAGATGTTTTTTCATAAATTAACGATTTTTCGTGCGCAATCTGAAGTGAATGTTGATTGTTATTCATGATTGCTAAGCGGTAACGTTGTTTTTTTGATGAAGACTTTTTTTTTTGCGATTCTGCGATTCCCACCCAGCCTTCAAATTATCCGTGATTGCCAAGATTTTGCAGAAAAATCAGATCTATTAAATATAAATGTCGATTTCTTGCTTTTTTTCATAAATCAACGATTTTTCGTGAGCAATCTGGAGTAAATGTTGATTAATATTCGTGATTGCTTAGATTTCGTGAGCGTTAACACTGTTTTTTTAAAGCGATTTCTCGTTTTTACGCAGTTGTCCCACCAACTTCAAAATTCTCGTCTATAATTTCCACCCAGCTTTCAATTTTATTCGAGATTGCCAAGATTTCGCTGAACATATCAGACATTGACGATCATTCGCAAAGGTTTTTCCATAAATTCACGATTTGCGGGCACAATCTGGAGCAAATGTTGATTTTTATTCGTGATTGCTTAGATTTCGCAGGTTTTAACTCTGTATTTGAGGTCAATTTTTGGTTTTCGCAACGTTTTCACACCATATTTAAAAATTCCGTGCGCAATCTCCACGTAGCCTTCAATTGTATCCGTGATTTCGCAAAACAAATCAGACCTATTACATGTTATTGTCGATTTTTTTCAAATTTCAATTTGAAAGAAATATTGATTATTATCCATGATTGCTTGGATTTCGCAAGCACTATCGTTTATTTCAAAGGACGATTTATCGTTTTCACGCAATCATCCTACCAAAATACAAGTTTTTCGTCTGCGATTTCCACTTAGCCTTCAATTTATCCGTGATTGCCAAGATTTCGCAGAACAACATCGGACTCATTAGATGTAAATATCGATTTCTCGCGAATGGTTTTTCGTAAATCAACCATTTTTTGCGCGCAATGTTTATTAAATTTTAATTATTAATCATGACTGCTTGGATATCGCAAGCTTTAGCGCTCTTTTTTGAAGACAATTTCTCGTTTTCGAGCAACTATCCTACCAAAATTCAAGTTTTTCGTCTGCGATTTTCACTTGGCCTTCAATTTATCCGTGATTGCCAAGATTACGCAAAACAAATCAGAACCAATAGATGTAATTGTTGATTTTTCGCAAGTGTTTTTTCATAAATCAACGATTTCTCGTGCGCAATATAGAGTAAATATTGTTTATTATTCGTGATTGCTTAGATTTCGTTTTAACACAGTTTTTGAGGTCAACTTTTGGTTTTCGCAAAGTTATCACATCAAATTCAAGAATTCCCTCTGCTATCTCCACCTAGCTTTCAATAGTATCCGTGATTTCGCAAAATGAATCAGACCTATCAAATGTTATTGTCGATTTTTCGCAAATGTTTTTTCATAAATTAACGATTTCTCGTAAATGTTGATTATTTTTCGTGATTGTTTGGATTTTGTAAGCGTTAAAACTATTTTTTTAAGACGATTTCTTGTTTTCAAGCAGTTAGCCCAACGAGTTCAAGATTCCCTTCCGTAATTTCCACCCAGCTTTTAAATTTATCTGTGATTGCCAAGATTTCGCAGAACATATCAGACTAGATGTAAAAGACGATTTTTCGCAAAGCTTCATAGATTGACGATTTTCGGGTGCAATCTGGAGCAAATGTTGATTATAATTTATGATTGCTTCGATTTTGCAAGTTTTAAAACTGTTTTTTAGGTCCACTTCAGGTTTCAAATTAAAGATTTTTGTCTGCGATTGTCACCTATCCTTCAATTTTGTCCGTGATTGCCAAGATTTCGTATAACAAAATCAGACCTATTTAATTTAAACGTCGATTTTTCGCAAATGTTTTTTTATAAGTTGACGACTTCTCATTGGCAATTTGGAGTAAACGTTCATTATTGATGATTGCTTGGATTTCGAAAGCGATAACACTGTTTTTTGAGAGCGATTTCTCGTTTTCACACAGTTATACCAACGAGTTCAAGATTGCCGTCTGAAATTTTCACCCTGCTTTTGATTTTATCTGTGATTGCCAAGATTTCGCAGAACTTGTCGAAACTATCAGATGTGATTGGTTATTTTTCGGAAAGGTTTTTTTTTATGAATTGGCGATTTCTTAAGTGAATGTCGATAATTATTTATTATTGCTTGGATTTTGCAAGCGGTAATACAGTTTTTGAGAGCGATTTCTCGTTTTTACGCAGTTATCGCAACGAGTTCAAGATTTCCGTCTGAAATTTTCACCCTGCTTTTGATTTTATCTGTGATTGCCAAGATTTCGCAGAACTTGTCGAACCTATTAGATGTGATTGGTTATTTTTCGCTAAGGTTTTTTTATGAATCCACGATTTCTTAAGTAAATGTCAATCATTATTCATTATTGCTTGGATTTTTCAAGCGGTAATACTGTTTTTGAGAGCGATTTCTCGTTTTTACGCAGTTATCGCAACGAGTTCAAGATTTCCATCTGAAATTTTCACCCTGCTTTTGATTTTATCTGTGATTGCCAATATTTCGCAAAAAATGTCCAACATATTAGATGTGATTGGTTATTTTTTGCAAGGTTTTTTTCATAAATTCACGATTTCTGGAGTAAATGTCGATCATTATTCGTTATTGCTTGGATTTCGCAAGCGGTTATACTGTTTTTAAGAGCGATTTCTCGTTTTTATGCAGTTATTCCAATGAATCCAAGATTTCCGTCTGAAATTTTCACCCTGCTTTTGATTTTATCTGTGATTGCCAAGATTTCGCAGAACACGTCGAACCTATAAGATGTGATTGATCATTTTTCGCAAAGGTCTTTTTCATAAATTCACGATTTCTGGAGTAGATGTCAAAAATTATTAGTTATTGCTTGGATTTTGCAAGCGTTGACACTGTTTTTTGAGGTCGATTTCTCGTCTTAGAGCAGTTATTTCATCTTGTTCAAGATCTCCGTCCGTGATTTTCACCTAGCTTTTAATTTTATCTATGATTGCCAAGATTTCACAAAGAATATCAGACCTTGTGGATTTTTCGCAAAGGTTTCTTCATAAATTAAACATTTTTGTGCGCAATCTGGAGCATATCATGTTGATTATTATTCGTGATTGCTTGGATAACGCAAGTTTAAACAAGTTTTAAAAAACACTTTCTGGTAAGTTCCACCAAATTCAAGATTTTCGTCAGCGGTTTCCACCCAGCATCCAATTTCATACGTGATTGCCAAGATTTCGCAGAACAAAGCAGACCTATAAAATGTGATTTCGGAGCAATGTGAAGCGAATGTTGATTATTCTTCCTGATTGCTTGGATTTCGCAAACTTCAACATTGTTTTTGAGGGCAATTACAGGTTGAACCAATTAGAACCAATCCTTTGATTTTATCTGTAATTGTCAAAGAAATCAGATCAATTCAATGTGATTTCAAATTTCCGCACAAATTCGCGATTCTCCCTAATTTTTCGCGCTGTTTTTAATGAGTTATAGGTAGGCACTCCTCAATTACGCAATTTTTGATGTAATTCGCAAATACTGGAAGTTTCATCCGAGTTTCTCATTAACGATTTCTATCCACCATTGTTTCCAGAGATTTCCTTTTTTCCACAAATCCGCTGGATCCGTGATTGCTGGGATTTCGTAGGAGAGTTCTGATTTTTCGCAATACTACCACCGCAGCCCTTATTGAATTTTTAGCCGTGATTGACAAGATTTCGTGAAATGTGATTTCTGATAAAAATTATTTTCATAAACCAATGTCCCAAGATTTAGAGCTTTAGAGCTTCTGAAGCCGTTTCAAAACTTCCTTTAGTTTGGGGAGCTATCCTGAGTATGATTCGACAAGGTCACTAGGGGAATACCTCGCGATCTGATCGGGTTCAAATCCCGAGGTGGGCAAAAATATTTTATGTCCGACATTTAGTGGTACCCTGAGTAGACTGCCGTATCATCAATCACTGACCAATACAAATGATTCATATGTTCATGAGCATAGCTCATGATTATCATCATGATTTTATGCTTTGAACTTTTTTTCAGAACACCAAACCAAAACAGTCTTCATCTGGATAATTCTCATAATCCACATATTGATGATATACACCGTGATATACACAGTGCTGTCCATGTCCCCGCAGAAACAATGTATGGACTACTTACATAGACCCCATCAGCAACACAAAATCAAACTAAGACCAAAGAAATTCCTGTTCAACTACACGGAGCTGCAAGAGGATGACCAATACAAGCTGGTCAATTTAACCAAGTTCGAATTCCTGCACAGCAAAGTGACTTGTCCTGAAGATGAATTATGGTTGCTGGTTCTGGTACCATCAGCCCCTCAAAATGTCAAGAAACGAAGTGTCATACGTAAGACATGGGGGGATAGAGACATTGGCATGAAGTTCTTCTTTCTTCTTGGTCTATCCATGGATAGACGTGTGGATGAGGCAGTCAATCTGGAAATGAGGCGATATGGGGATATAATCAAGGGCAACTTTATTGATTCGTACAAAAATATCACCTACAAGAATGTCATGGGTTTAAAGTTCATAATCTATAACTGCACTCAAGTCAACTATATTGTCAAAGTGGACGATGATGTTTTTGTCAACATGCTCCTGTTGAAAAACTTCCTAAAAAACGACCTATCTGTTTACGGAGCAGAAAACTTACTTTTATGTAACGTGGTCACCTATTCTCCTGTTCTACGGAATCCCAAGTCCAAGTGGTATGTGTCCAGAGACGATTTGCCAGATGAGTATTATCCTAGTTACTGTTCTGGATGGTACGCGATATTCTCTCCAGATGTAGCGTTCAAATTATATCGTGAGTCTCAGAAATTGGACTATATTTCTGTGGACGATGCCTTTGTTTATGGAAAAGCAGCTCGAAGAGCCAATGTGACTCATGTGGACTTCAGCTACTATACTTTTGGGACAAGAAAACCCGTGCTTTTGTTTAATGGGACTTATGATCAGTCTCCTATAATATTTGGATCGATCAATATGAGTCCAAAGATGATTCAGAAATTTTATGAGTACTTTGACGACAAGCCCGTTCCCATGTCTCTGTTCAGGATTTAGTTTTTTATTTGTATTGGTTGATTTATAATGTTATTGCTGACTTTTAATAATATATAACGCGTAAATACAGAGGGTGGCGCCCGAGTTAAGGAAGATTTTGATTTTTCCACCGTTGCTGTAAAGTTTTTGTTTTCGTAATCACTTTAATAAGTGATTTTATGCCATTTTGTTACCTGTAGAAATAAAATCCACTTTATATTTGGCAGTCGCTCAAAAGCTCGTCCAATTTCATGCCTATGTCGGTCGTTTGATGACGTTATTTACATTTCACAATAACCAGCTCCCAAAGCTAATCTGGAAAATAAATTTGTTTTGCATCTGTCAAAGAATTGTGGGTGGGGTTTGATGTTAATGCGGAATTAATGAATACTGGAAGTGAGGAGAATTGATTTTTCTTCTCCCCTTGACTTACTGATGATTTTTTTAAATTTAATCTCACCGAGTCTGTACTGTTTTCCATCCAATTATTTAAACTCAATTTGATGATAAATAAACACTTTAAGCGCCATTTTGACACGTTTTATATGTGTTTCTCAATACAAACAACATCTTCTCCTTTGATGTATCGGAGGTTTATGGTGTCAAATATGAAGTTGAAACAAAAGAGTTCGGAAACTTGATAAATAAAATGAGAAAAGAAACTGATTTAAAATCAAAATTCATCAGAAAAACAAAGTGTTGAATAAACTAAACATCGGGACATAACATTTTGAAACGAGACAAAAGAGAAACAAAATCAAAAGCTGGAAAAAAAATATGAAAAAATAAGATGGTTGTTCCAAATTGATAAAAATAGGACAAATTTACCAAATTTAATAAAATACTGTGGCAATATACTTATTTATATTCAAGATTATTTGGAAAAATATTTTACAAACATTTCTGGTACTTTTCATAGTTTTATAGTTTCATATTATACCTACTTATGTTCATTGTGGATGGATTAAATTTTTATACTGCTCATTCTAAAGCTTTTGGCTCTATAAAGAATTATAATATAATAGTAATACTATCACTATTTCAATAAGTTTAAAAATAAAAAAAAAGGAAACTTCTAAAAAATATATATAATACAAAAATGTAGCAGAAAATATAATTAAAATCGTGTTCAAAATCATTAAAGATTAATTAAGAAGAAAAAAATTAAAATCTAATCTTAATATTCACAAAAACATAAAATTATCTTACAATTTCAAAACATAGTAAAGAATCTTTAAATAAAGCATAAGAAATATTCCCTAAATGAAAAAAATCAATTTTCTCAAAGTGATTTGAACAAAGAAAAATTATTTATCAAAATAAAGAAAATCCTGTAAATGTGAGCAACAACGCATACCTACAAAAAAAATGCAAAAGTTGGAAAAACTGGTTTTAACATAAGAGGGAGTCCTCTCAAAAACCCCGTTTTTTCACCAATAAACAGTCTGATAAAACTCGTTCGAGCAAGGAGGTATCAATTTGTGATTAGAGAGAACATCCATCAAAAAATGGACAACAATGCTTACAAAATATGATCAATGAGGTACAATGATAAGAAAGAAAAGACAAAAACAATTTATCAAAGAAATTAAAATCGACAAAGATAAAATACTATAAACAAAAATTCACGAAACATCTTAAAAAATCTTCCCAAGAAGTGGCAATAAATTTTTCTTGAACCTAAAGATAATTTGATAATAAAATCAAATTCATTTAAACAGAAAGCAAAAAATAAAGACAAAATGGCATAGCCAAATAAATGATATGATGATAATGATAAAAGACAGAAAAAAAAACAGTGGATCAATTAGAATGAATAAAGTATTAGTTCAAGGTCGCTTAGGAGCAAAAAGTGTAAAAACATATTAAATATTTTCCAAACCGATAAACAATTTGATAATAAAACCAAAGTAATCTGAACAACTTGGATAAAGAAAAATTATTCGAAAATATTATTCGATATATTGTTTGTTAACGTGGAGGATGAATGGATGAGAATATTGATAATAAGATGGAAGAACTGGAGGTAACTGAAGAACTGCCTCTACATAACTTCTGGAATAAAAAACCGATCAGAACCCACAAAAAATTGGCAAAGTATAAGAAAACTCTCTCAAACATCACAACAAAAAAATACCAGTCTGGAGACCCTGCAAAGTGGGGCGATTTTTGACGGGGTGAGGAAGATCGTGTTTTCCATATCTCGGGCGCCACCCTCTAAATTTACGTTGTAGAGGGCCAATGCCTTTGTTAGTGAAGTGGAGAGGAGTGTTGTTGGTAGAGAAATAGATGCAATCTATTGACCAAAAATTATGTACAGTTGACTGGTTTCCAACCAGCAAATAAATAAAATAAATCAAAGAAAAAGCGTCAAGCTCTCCCGGCGAGGATTCCAAGTAACAATAAATAAATGAACAATTTCACAACTGATAATAACCAGAAAATAAGTGTGAAAACTGGCTTCTGCACAATTTTTTTAAAAAGCGATTTTCGACAGTAGAAATCAAAAAAACTGCGGCAATTCAAACAATGTCGTAGAGTAAAATGATACGGGAAAACTGACGCGACGGGGTCAGTTCACGAACTGACAAGGTAGAAAGAGAGTAAAGGTTGTAACTCCAGAAGCCTCTCTGTGATGTTTTTTTTCAGAGCTATCTCAAGGAGAATAGATACAAATTATTTTGTTAGAGAGTCACGACTTTGCAGATATTTTTAAATGTTCGTTACCCTGAAATAAAAAAAAACCCACGAAAAGAAGGAATCTGCAATAATTCTGTGAAACAACTCCTGACGTAGAGTAATCATTCTGATTGCCAAAACAAGCCAACCGAAACGGACTGGTTTTGAGTCCGGTAAATAATTCATTACAATACAGTATAAGATAATGAACAGATAAAAGTAGATTAGAACTAGTTCATAATCGTCAAAGTGAACAAATGTAATTTTATTCTAGGTAAGACTCTCACTTAATCCAAACTCAGCAAAAAACCGTAAGTATCCTTTTCATTCAGCAACTTTTCCCAAAATGTATTTGAAGTGCACTGACCATTGAATTTCACGGCCAACAAAGCAGAGTCCCGTTACCTGAATGCTGACCCAGTTTCCGACAGAAACTGTTTTAAAGTTGGAGAGCCCTTGAAGCTGCACAAAATTAGTGTATGTTTCGAAAATGTTTTGAACGTATCGGAAGGAGGATTTCAGAGTTTGTCAACTGTTTTATACCATACATAGAGTTCAAATTTTCCGTTTCTCGACCTATAAAAAGGTCCAGAGACAATGATGTCTAATTATGAATAGGGCAAAAATCCCTATGAGGAAAAAGAGAGTCAAGTAATTTGGGACAAATGAATAGGTCGATAGGTTCTTGCCAACCATTATGAATCCGGCCCTGTGTGATTTAGAAAACCTAAATTTACATGTTCACTTTTCATTTGAGTATATTTGTTATTCATCACTAATTTATTTACACTTATTTATTTACACACTTACTTTTTAAATTTTCGAAAGTGCCCACATTTTCTGCAACTGGTTAAGAGCCGATGTCTCAAGAATTATTGATCTTATTCTGTAGTGAGTGCTGGAGGTGCAAGCAAGTTCGTGATTTTTGTTCTCGGCAGCCACGACTTTTTGGCCCGCTGGACATAAACATGTTTCGTTACATCAAAAGAATAAGTTTTTCAATCATTCTTTCGAGCACTGTACCCAAGCCACCAAACCTTGGCAGAATGACGAGGCTGCTATGTTGACGTTTTCTTCATCCCAACTTTTTTTTTGGAATAAGTATCTTTCCTGGTCTCCCCATTACGGTGTCCAAGCCACCTTTAGGCTTTTGCAGAATAGTGACACTTGTGTTGTGACTTCCTATCAGTGAAATACCTTCTTCTATGTCCAAAATCTCTTTAAGAAGCAGTGTAAGCCATCAATCACATAAATACAGAGGGTGGCGCCCGAGATTTGGAAAACTAAAAATCAGGATGAGATCTCACTCACGTCGTGTCAAAGTACTCTTATCCTAGATCCTCAGGAAAACAAATTCGATAGAGATCAGTGCCTTCTAGTGTTGGAAAAATAAGTCTACCTCTCTGAACCAGGCAAAGCACATGTCTTAAGTCAAGGTAGAATGTCAGAATAGAAGACCGTGACTATTGGTTCTTATCCGGCTCGAAGGACCATGTAAAAGCTGATGGACTGAATATTATATGCTTGTTGCAAGTAATCGAAAGCAGGATCGAAAATGACTTTACACACTGCGAGGCCATAAATACACTTTTGATGTAATACTAGGCGCCAACCCCCGGGAGTCTGCATCGCATACACAAATATGCAAATCCTCTATAAATCCTATTTTACTCCACGTCATGCAGACTTTCCTGTTTAGAACAACTGCTCTATCACAGTTGTCCCAACTCCAATTGCTCGTTTTTCTCCGTAATAAAAATATCGTTGTTTTTCGCTGACTCGACGACGCCTGGAACTTGAATCCAGGCTGACTCTATATCACTTGATTGATTTCCAAGTTTACACCACGCTAGCTTTGTTTGCATGATAAAGGATCCACTTTGGAGAGCCATATTGCACGGAGCTTTGTGGTGGTAATAGTTATGTTTGCTCCTGGGATTTAGAGTACATTAGCATTTGTGAGTTTTCCATTTTCTCTCCAGTAATTCTATCGATACAAGGTGAAAAAGATTGACGGGTTTCTTTCTGACAAGCCACAAAGGGATGGAAACCAACCAACCAAATTTCTGATGATGCTCCCTTTTGAGCCTTGTGGTGGACGTGGATTGTATACTCAAGCCTATGCTGATGATCTGGTGATCTCACCGTCAAGGCGCTACGTCCTGTCCTGCAATGCAAGGACTAACCACATGTTTGCAAGATTTCTTGTGACCAGTCGGCTTTCTACTGAACAAGACTATATTTTGACCACACGGAGAAGAGAGAGGTTTTACCTTCCTCTTTTTGTCTGATCTGTTGCTCTTTCAATTTGCATCTGAAAAATGAAATTATATTATGCTCGATTGGTCAGCTTTTCATCTTCTTGGATTTTCTTCATGTCAGTTATCCTGTTGTTGGGTCAGCTTATTCTGGTAACCGTTACTAGTTGTCCTGTTTGTTCCATTAACCCAAAATCCAACGCTCTGATGGATAGTAACTTCTGATTAACCTTGTATTTTTGATGGTAGCATGGTTGAGATGTTACTCAAGTGAATTCTGTTGCCCTTGTTTTCTTCAAAAGAGTTTTAGGATAGCCTTCAGATGTCATCCAAAACAAGTGTCCAAAATATTTTACAAGACCATCTTTTAACATTTTGAAGTGAACATTCCAGTTGTCAGAGGATTTTCTTCTTGAATCTTCACTTACAAGTGGTTCCCTCACTTTTCAAGTACAGATTCTATATTCTTTCCTGCGGCTAACCATCAGAGTATTGGCATCCCTTGGTACCTATAATCCTGTATATCTGTGAAGAATACCAAAAACGATCAATATCTTTAATCGTTCTCGGGTGAAAACTAAGATCTTATCTAGAAAGTACATGTGCACCAGACTGTGAAGACAACTCGTAGTCACTTGAGCTTATGGATGTCCTGCAGCTACTAAAAAATCACCCCAGCAACTTCCAGGAATGTCCACTCTCTCCAAAGTTGCTTCCTGTGCAGGACTCGTTCATCCGATTATGAAGTGTCCAAACGCTTTCGGCGATTCTTGATCTCGTGGTTTCTCTCATCGGAGTGCTGGTCTTGTGGTTCACTGCATCCTCAGGGGACTGAGTGAGACAGCAGGATCAACAAACTGTAAAATGAGGTTACGTATTTTTGGTTTAGACAAGAGGAAAGGGTACTATATTGATAAATTTACGAATTTCTTCACTCGAGTGGATTCGAAGCCATTAGCAAGGACCCAACAATTCTTTTCACGTCGAGACTCTTGGACAACAGCTGGTCACATTGGAATACTTCAATAAGAAGAAGAAACATCCCTTCACGGACTGCCTAGAATCTACAAAGAAAGTATCCCTATAAGACCGGTGGTTTTTTTTGTCGACCCTCGCTACAACCTTCCTTCTTAGCTCAAAACCATCATTGGAGTCCAAAATCCATCAAGAACTCCATAACTCATTGGGGGATATGGAGATCCTGGAAAATTCTGTGCTGTTGTTCTTGGATAAGAAAAATTCCCAAGGATCTTTCCGGAAGAGTGCCTGGACTTGGTTAGTGGTCTCCTACGATGTCATCTTCTCCATCAGTATGATCCAAACTATTGTCACTACTGTCCACACGTGAGAGAGTAGACACGGGCCTGGACTTTGAAAATTGATCCCGTCTATCGATGGTCTAAGGTAGGACTTCCAGCATATTGTTGTCCGTTTCAAAAGCTATGGCAAGTCAACCGTTGGTAACTGCTTTTTTCCTGATGATTCTCAGCTCCTCTTGAAAGGCATCGTTGGATAATGGCAATTTTAAGAGTCTGGTCAGCAAGGAATGGTTTTGGAATACTCATGGGAAGTTGGAGAGTTGTAGTTACTCTGGATAATGTTGTTAGGGCAGGTAGGCTTTCTATATACTTCAATCTTCATTTTGGTTAAACAGCGAGTCACCAACGAATCCAGAAATGGTAGGCTACCGTTGTTCTCCTTTTTCACGATAAAATATGTTTTATCAAGGATGGACGGATTGCAAAACCATAGACAGTAGCATGAGTGCAACCAAATCCACTTTCTAACCTAACTTTTGTATTGTTGTCGACTGTTTGAGAAGTTTTGTGATTTTGAGCTTCTATGTCTTTTTATAAATCAAAATTAGTTATTTTCAAAACTTAAGAAATGTTTTCTCAGTATTTTTGCTCACAAATCCTCAACTAAATGTACTGAAGAAGGAAATGGGCATGTTCAAAATCTTTTCTTATTAATTTTTAGTTTAAAACAGACACGGGGAGAGGTGAAGGACAAGCCGCATTCGAAATACCGTCCAAAAATTCACAGGCTTCACCGAGATAATACTAGTAGAGTAAATGCTTCTTTGTGCTAATGGACAATTTGCACATTTCTTAAAAATATGAAAAATATAAGGATTTGTGAGTACTGATGACATTGATGTTTAAAAAATCAACCTACGACCTCCATTAATTTAATAATCACTGATTAAAGAACGCCAATCAACATCTACTACGTCACAGAATACATTATTTATCTCCGTCTGGCGTATTGACTGAGATGACTCTCTCTATCCCGGATGGCTCCGCCCCGTGTTCGATCATACAGTGAAATTTGCGTTTTCTTTTTTATCCATTTAGTATATTTTTGGGTATTTTGAATGAAATTTTAAATAAAAAAATAGGAGTGACCTTTTTCAAGTAATCTTGAAGAGATCTATGCAATGTTGTTTTCGAATGGAAAATTTTGAAAAGAAACATGAGGGGCTTCGAAAACGCCGATGTCACGGTTATTTTGACAAGTGTCTCGATGTTCAATGTTTCTTAAAAAAAAAAAAAAATGAAAAAAAAAAAAAAAACATAAAAATGTCAAATTGCCTTGAATTTTCAAATCAAGAAACTTTGAGCATTCAAGCCAATGTCAAAATTGGTTGGTAACGCCTCCCATGTTAATTTTCAAAATTTTCCATTTAAAACCACATTGCATGGATTACTTCAAGTTCAAATATCTTGAAAAAGGTTACTCCCAGCCACTCCTATAAAGTATACCCTTCTTATGTACACATGACAGACAAATCATTTTTTCAATTTTGAAAAAATGTACGGGTGCCTACAAAAAAGTTCTGACTATTTTAATGAGTAAGAAGGTGTATAAGTGGCGCCTCCTACAAGTTAGAGCAATTCCGTACAATATTCATAATATACCGAATTTCATCGATATAACTTTATTATTTCGAAAGTTATTTGAAAAAATCAAAAATTAAAATTCAACTTTGGCAACCAGTACCTCTCTTAATATCAACTTGCGACAAGTTGTGATCGATCGCAATATTTTTGTGTGAGGAATCTACTGTTACCGTATGTCCCATTACTTCTGGTCCACCCTGTATACTTCACATATGAAATGTTATTTTTGTACAAGATTCAAGAATTAATGAATTGATCTGCAAACGCTCCATCATTACAAGCAGTTCTAGTGTCAGTCGACTTAGAACCATTTGCCTTTAAGACTACGTGAGTTAGCATGTAGTACCACTTTTACAGGGTGTTTTATTATTATCGCGAAAAAATTCAAGATAAGTGTACGTGCTTGAAAACACGAAAAAAATTCCAGAAAGTTTTTCACGAAATAGTTCCATATCTCTGTTTGGGCACCATAAGCGGCAGTTTGACAATAACTCATTGGTGAAGTGGAAGTTGTTCTAGGGCATTCAGTAAACATTGGAGTATTCATATTTTTTAGAGGTCAACAATCGCCTAGTTCGGTAATTCATACAACACGGGTACTTCCTCTGTAAATAATACCAACTTAACATTGCTTTATTGCAAGCGAGCTAGTAGGGTTAAAGTCAAGTTCAAACACGACTGTTTATTTCCTGAATAGAAATTGGATATCAACACGTTTTGGTTGAAATAATATAAACCCCAAGTTCCTTGTTTGATATTTAAGTCAGAAATAGGTAGATGCTGCAGGCAGTGCGGAAACAAGATGACTACAGATTTATAAATAAAATTTCGAATTCACCGATTTCGCTCACCCCACCTGATGTTTATTTTTTAAATGGGAAGCGAAAAAAAAAACGTGAAAAATCGTTGGTTCCTTGTTCGATTCTTAACACCGCATTATTATTGTTCTACAATAATTGTTGATTTTGCTATGTTATTGTTTTACTGACTTGTCATCATAACATAACTGGAAGTGTGCCGACGTTTATTGTTGTCCATGAGCAATTTCCAAATAAATTTAAATTTGACAAAATATTGGGTAAATATATTTGTACTAGTTTGTTCTATTGTTCACGTAATTGTTCTCGTAATGTATACTATTATCATGTTTTGTATTGTTTTTATAGTTTAGCATTTTGCATTTGTATTTGCTTTGTCCATAAAATGTATTTAAATTTTTCTGTGGCAATAAAGCATATTTGATTTGATTTGATTTGAAATATGTGTATGTACTATAATACAGGATGGCTAATTATTATGTGGAAGTCCATTTTCCCCTTTGTCAAAAGAGACATGGAAAAAAAATTCAAGACAGAACTTATAGGGTTCTAGCAGACTCACAATTTTAAAATATTACTGTGAATGAAGAGTGTTAAAAATATACACTTTTTTTGAATAGCAACCCCAAGTTTTGATTAGAGATTGGGATTCAGCGTAAGATTGCAAAAATTTGCGGTGCTGTCAAGCTATCGAGGATTTACGAAAATTTGGGGAAAAAACATTATGTTGCTGAATCAGCTACAGACAGAAAGGATTTGGAATTGAATCTTTGAATATGCTTATTTTTCAATGACAGAGGCGAGGTAATTGAGTTTTGAAAAAATACTTGCTATAATTTATACAGGGTGTTTTAAACAGCGGGCCCAATGGCTCTTACTTGTAGAGGGCACCACCTACACTCGTTTATCCTTTCTTGGACGTACCTGTATTACATTTTCGAGCAAAATTATTCAGTGCAGTTTTGATATTTATGTCCATGTCCTGCCGTTTTAGAATGACTGTTTTGGAATTTTGTCTTCAAAGTTTTACTTTATTCTTGTTTAGTTTTCAAAGCGTATTTGGAATTTAAGTGAAAATTACAATTCACTAAAAGCATTCAGACTGGTTTGAAATATATTTGGTCAAAATCTCAAGTCTCCGCAGGAAAGTTGTCTTGTTGTTCCACTCCATTTTTTAAAGATTTTCAAAGCGTATTAGGAATTTGGTGGAAATTGCAATCCACTGATAGCACTGATAGCAAGACAAAGTTTGAGAAAAGCAAAAAATGTGGTGTCATTTTTTTATTCCCAAAAAAAAAATTATAGTATCATAACTGATTTGCATAAAAATGCTAATTTAAGAAGTATAAAAATGAAACGAAATTTCAGATAAATATTCATTAAGGTGCAATTTGATACATGTAAAGGAACGTGATAAGAAGAGTTGTTGAACCGTGAATCTATCAAAAAAATAATATTATCAATGAATTTGATGTATAATACAGGGTGTCCCTGAAATGACTCTACAACGCTCAACTGCAGATAGATTTAGTGGCTGTATGCATTCTGTGCAAAGCCAAAAAAAAAAAAAAAAAAAAAAAGTCTTGGACCATGAAATAGGTAACGTTTTGTAAAGATGACGTCACCTGCTGTTATTTCTTTTGATTTTTTTTTGGAATGGACTTTTCGAAACTTTGACGCCCTCTATAGACTAACCAAAGCAATTTTGGTAAGTCTGCCTGGAGATCGCCTTATTTTTGGTTAAGCTTTGTACAGTCATTTCATGGACACCCTGTATTACTGAAACATTCAACAAAAGAGTAAATAAGATTGAGCCATCACATCCGGCTCAGGCTTTAGCCAAGCGAGAGACAATAAAGAGTACATGACAACGCGTGACAGTCGTGTACATTATCGAGGTGAACACGGCATTCATTGCGATCGTACACTCAATTGGAATTTCCAAAAAAAAAGAGAAAACTCAGATATTACCCGATTGTGGCATTGATCAATTATTAAAAAATATAAATAGCATCACCAAAATGTTATCAATAAAATTTCCATAACGCAATCACTCCGGCGACTATTAATAAACATGAATTCAAACCATATCACTAAATGCATTAACTTGTTCCGTATATAAACCCACTCCAACACACCTCAGTCACACAACACATCCACAATGTTCTCCAAAACCATCACCTCACTCCTGCTAGTTGCACTCTTGGCAGCATTAGCCGAATCAAAAGTCTACTCAAAATGCGAATTTGCCCAACAAATGAAGAAGAACGGCATCTCCGGCCGAAGCAAATTGGGAACATGGACCTGTATCGCCTACAACGAGTCAAGATTCAACACTAAAGCCATCAACAATGATTCAGGTGACTATGGTATTCTACAGATCAGCCACTTGTATTGGTGCTCCGACACCAACAAACCTGGCAAGGGTTGCAATTTGACTTGCAAATCGCTGTTGGGTGATAACATCACGTCGAGCATCGTGTGTGCTAAGAAGATATATGCTGAGTTCCAGCAAACGAAAGGGAATGGGTTCGAGGCTTGGGTTGCTTATGGAAAGTGCCATGGTGATCAAACCCATTGGCTTGATGGATGTAAATTGTGAACGTTCACATTTTGGATCCTACAACAAAGCTACGCAAACCTGCACCGATGAATATTAAATAAATAAAATTTTATGTTGGTTATTACAAAATAAATACAGAGAGTCATTTGGAAGTATTGTCACATTAAGGCCTTGTGGGGTCTTCAACTGTACCCCACCCTTATTGCCCGCTGGGGACGCAGCACTCAGACAGAAGGGAAACTCGTATCACTTTACAACAACTCTACCGGATGACCGGAAGCAGACATTGAATGCCCTATAAAAGAATCAAAAAAACATATATATATACATCAAATGGTCCGATCTCAAAATGATAAAAGCACAAGAAGTTGGTCGTGTCAGTCAAGCTTTCTATTACTTTTTCCCCCGGTGCTGTGGTACTTCTTGGCCCCTTCTGGTACGCCATCCTCAATTGTGGGCTGTAGATCATCCTGTACGTTATACACGCTTGGCGTGCGAGAGATGATCGTTAGGCGCATCCACCAAATGTTATTGTTATTGCGCGCTAGAGACGTAGCACTCAGACAGAAGGGAGCTCACATCTCTATTTTTTTTCACATACCAACAATAACAGCCGGGGGATGAGCAGCTACCAATAAAGGTAGGGTACAGTTGAAGACCCCACAAGCCCTTATTGTGACAGTATGTCCAAAAAATCTTCACATCCCTATGCTTCAGGCACGGGGACGCCGAAGTAACACCCAGTACATCAATTGGGGAAACTTACAACGAAACCCTAGCCGAGCTTAGAATGGCTATCACTTCCGAGAAGTATCCGGAGCGGAGGAAACCCTTACTGAGGAGCAGACTCTACTACGGGAAGTATTTAAATGCGAACCCGGAACTGGTCCTTGGTTCAAGAACAGCAGCTCCAGAGGTGGGGTGATCTATATCACTTGCGCCAATGAAGCTGCCAAGACCTGGCTGTTGCGGGTGGTTCCAGGCTGCAGCGCATGGTACACTGGCTCTACTGTACCGTAGTAAGACCCACTCTTGCTTACAGGTCTGTTGTCTGGTGGCCGAAAATCGAGCAGCCACAGGCAGCCACGGAACTTGCAAAAGTTCAGAGGCTAGCATGTCTCTGTGTAACGGGAGCCATGAAAACTACTCCAACACTTGCCATGGAGGCCATGCTTGACCTCCCTCCTTTTGATATCTATATCAAAATGGGAGGAGAGCATATCTTCTAGATTGCGGTCCTCCTTTTTGGACTAGAGGACTGTTTTGCTACCGCAGTCCATCTGTCTTTGCTGAGTAGCCTTTTGTCAATGATGTTATCAGGCAGGATCGTTCCCATAACGTTTCGAGGTTTCGCTTTTTCTCCTGCCATCTGTTGCAGATAAAAAACGAATGCTCTGCGTTGTCTTTCTCAGAGTTGCAGTATTTGCAGTTTGGCGTCATTGTTTTTCCCATCTTATATAAGTAGGCGCGGAAATAGCCGTGGTTCGACAGGAATTGGGTGATGTGGGAGTCCACCTCCCCGTGCTGTCGCTTAGTCCATGTCTTGACATCTTTTATCAGGCGTGCCGTCCATCTGCCCTTTGTGTGCTCTGTCCATCTCTTCTGACACGGTTCCCATGTGTCCTTTCGAGCTTCGTCTCTGGCTTCGTATTCTTCCAGTTCTCGTTTGGGAGGTGCTTCAGCTTTCTTTCTTTAGCAAGGATATCTATTGGGATTACGCCTGCTATAACCGTGATGGCTACTTCTGAGACTGTGTGGTAGGCACATGCGACCCTTAGTGCTCCCGCTCTTTGGACCTGGTTTATTCTCGTTCTCTTCCTGTCAACTTGCAGTTCGTATAAGATGATGGACTGGGCCGTTGTCATGGGGAGCTTACGTTTTGCCGGTTTCGGGCCTCTCACTTTCGGCATGATTCGACCAAGGGTCATCACCCTTGCTGATGCCTTGTGCGCCGCTTGCCTGAGGTGATCCCAGAACGTCAGTTTTCTGTCCAGCGTTACTCTTAGATACTTTACTGATTCCTTTGTCCAGATTTCATCATCATGTACCTTCATTGGGATGATGTTGTCGATCTTCTTCCTCGTCAGTAATACCATCTCTGTCTTATTGGTCTCCAGTTGTAGCCCGTGGTTTTCCATCCATGAGCCTACTCGGCGCATAATCTGGTCTAGTCGTGTCTGGATTAGCTTTGTCGTACGTTAGGTTATGACCACCGCCACATCGTCGGCGTTTCTGACCAGGAAGGTCCCGTCCGGCATCGTCATGCGAAGTATCCCATCGTATGCCACGTTCGAGAGATCGAGGCCCAGTATGGATCCCTGGAAAGCTCCAGCTGTGATCATCCTTCGCTTTTCTCCTTCCGATGTTTCGTACGTTATGTATCGGTCTTGTCCGGTCAGGACTGTTTTGGAGTCCACTGCTTTTTTCACAACAGCCTTTAATGCTGAAGTGCTATCTGAAAAAGTAATGTTGAAAGTTCTGTGATCTGTGCCGCTCCCAAAAATGTTAAATGCACATTGTGTTATGGCAATGATTTTGGCCTGCAGGATCAAAGCGTGAATACCGAGCGAGAAGGTGATTTTGTTGTCCCTCCCGCCCTTGCGGAATCCTGCTCCTGTGCCTCTTTGATGCTTGGATCCATCAGTGAACCAACAGGACAACGCGGTTGACTTGAGAGAATTATAGCAATGGAAAGACGGGTTTAAAGTCCTACCTCGTGGTGTAACTTAACTCTCCGCGATCGGCACATTTAGGTGCATGAGAGATTTAGTTCTGTAGAATATACGTTCCAACATAAACAACTCGTACAGTGATTGAACAGCGGATTATGAATTGTTACACGGAAAACATCATCCTAGAGAAAATATGGGATCTTTTGAAAGATCATTAAGTGAGTTACGGGCAAAAATGTACCAATCGATTAAAACCAGGAAAATGAACCGGAATATTCTGTTACTTTGATACGATCTGTGTACTGATTTCCAAAATCGGCTCCAAAGCATATTTCAAATTTCCTGACCCGTACAAAAATTGCGTCACTGCGCATGCATTCAATCTATCTCTCCAAATAAATCATCCTGGCCATAACCAATTTGATAATGTATGGAAAAAACATTTGACCTTGACCTGTCAGAGCTCAAAGTCAAACTAGAGTGGACTTTGTTCTGCTGGGAATCCACACAAGGTCCTTAATCTGTTTATCAAGTTCAAGTAGGATTCAAGCTAATCAATGAGTTTTTAACTGGCAGTGATCAATGATACTACAGCCCACTCAGTCTCAACAGTCATTAAAAGTTCCTCTATGGGTTTTCCCTTCACAGCAGAAGAACAAAATCCACATTAGAGCGTCTATATCAAATTCGTCTTCATCTTTGTCTGCTTGAGCTTCGTAACCAGCCTGATACATCCAAACATGGTAGCATCACATGATGCATTGCGTACCGTGTTTACCTCGACATTTAATACAAACTCAATGAAAAATATGTCGGTTAACGTGATAACTTAAAGCGAAATCTCTATAGAATCTTCGTTTCAGATGAAGATTTGACAATTTATCGCTAATCTCGTCTCACAACAAATATTGAACTTCAATCAATCACCGTCCCGACATCTTATCCAAAATTACAAGAATTAATTAAAGTTTTGATTGATTCAATCCTGCAGGAAATTCCAAACGTGGCCTGCTTGTTTCCGGCTCCCCTTATTTTCGATAATAGATCCCGAGCTGAACGAATACGTGATCGATTCAGGACCCTCTGAATAATTCACGCCTGGGATGAATTTGTTTATCTAGGCGTGAATGAGCCTGATCGGCGCTGATGAAATTATTTTCACACTACGTGATATTGATGAAGTTGAGAATATCAGGGAGTGATTGGTGTTTACGTTTATTAGGTTAAGTCGCAAACTAGGGTGATGATGGTTATTGCGTGAACGTGTGATGTTCTATGAATTTTCGTCAAATATTGTTGACGTTTAATTAACGATCCCATCAAAATTACAGGTTTTGAACGCGTTTGAACTCTGTGACCATAGCACTATAATATGTGATTTTATATCTGAATATACATTATAATCTAAAAAATCATAGATGAAAAAAGGTTATATGGCAGGGTACCGGAGAAATCCGGGGTGAACCACAATGTGTGAAGAAGATAATGGAGTAGCACGGATTCTCCGGAATCCCACTCCAGCACCTAGGATTCTGGGAGCATTCGCGACAAGTGAAAGCAACATTCTGCTGGAGCGAAGACAATTGTGGTTAGCGTCCTCAATATTTTGATGTATTGGCAGATTTCTATTTTTATGATTTTTTTGTACTCGCTTGTAAGGGCAACACCAGCGATCATCCTCATGGTGTTATTGAGTTGGGCGTCCACTTTCTTCACGTGCGCAAAGCTTCTGAATTATGTTGTTCCTGGTTTTCAGCTTCTTGGCAGTTTCAGTTAGCTATTCTTTAAATGATAGTGTTCTGTGAAGGGTCACTCCCAGGTATTGGGGTGTTTTAATCTTAGCTGACCTCTGTTTTGGACGCATTCAGTTGGAGTCCTCATTGGCGGAAGTATTCAACCATTGGCCGTTAGGTTGAGTCACATCTTGTTGCAAGCACCCAGTCACCCCAGAACTTTTTGGATCTTGTTTTCGTCATATCCGCTATTTACGAAATGAAGAGGAGTGGAGCGACCACAAATCCCTGTGTAGAGCATTCCCTTCTTTCATATGGTGTTAAAGGCTGCTGGGAGGTCGATGAATGCAGCTGAGGTTTTAAGTTTTTGAGTTGAGCTGGAATTGATAAAGGTTGTGACAGGACTTGATCTGCACAGCATCGTTTTGGTCAGAAGCCCGCCTGCTGATTCTATTGTGGACAAGTCCCTCCAGTAGTTTATAGGATACGGACAGTACCTCGATTGGCCTATAGCTTTTTGGGCTGTTGGCAGGTTTACCTGGTTTTAATAAGGCTATCACCTTAGATCGTTTGAATTCTGGTGAGAAGTTGCCAGTTTGCATGATGTCCGTGAAGAACTTGGCCAGTCAGCATTTGGTGTACTTGCCACAAGTGATCTGGAATTCGGGGGGATGTTGTCGAATCCTGAAGCCTCTCCCGTCGTGACATCATCTAGAGCCCTTGAAACTTCCTCGGTGGAAAAGGGGCGAGAGTATTCCGTTTCCGAGGCTTCGGCTATCAGGGCTTTGAGTTCTATTTTCATCTGTATGGTGTGTGCTCTGTCCTTTGGTGTTCTGGATGTTGCTACTATGTGTGAGGCAACTTTATTTGGCCTTATGCCTATTGTTTGTCGTTGCTTTGGTGCTCCGCCACACAGCTGCATCAGCAGAGTACATGCCTGTCTGCCAGGGCCTGCCCCTCCCTGTCAGTAGAGACGAATCATAAGTCAGGTTTGTATTCCAGTCTCCTGTATGTGAATCGATCCTTAGCATCGAAAACGAGGTGAAGTTGTTCATCTTTGGCCCATTTTATTAGTGCTTCGCCGTTTGCATCGACTTGTATGTATTTCCACTGCTCGTGGTGACCATTGTATACTGCTGGATGGGGGTGCGTTTCAACAACTTGGGCCGGCCATGGTATAGCAGGCGGTTTATATGTGTTGATAACGGTGGTGCTTCCGATTTAAGAAGTGACGTTGTGAATATCGTTTTCAGTAGAGGTGAAGATGGGGAAGGCATTCTCAATATCGTGTTTAACATGGTACGTTGTTCCCAGCAGCTCATAGCCCAGAATTTTACTTTTTTTTTGAAGTTGTTCCCCACTTTCTTAGTGTGTTTCCTGTATGGCAACCAGGTTGATGTTGTCTTTCTTCAAGATTTTGAATAAGTACTGGATTTTAGCATAGCTTATGCTCTCTATATTTATCTGGCAAATTCGGACAGAGGGTTCGAGTTTTAGAAGACCCATCAGCTTATGTATTCTCATTTCCAATTTTCGTAGGAGTGAGAGTGAGGGTGTGCTTTGTGGTCTAGAGATCCCATGATTGTCTGACTGCCAGTATGTGCTAGTTCATTTAGCGTTATCCAGGGCGCACCACGAGGGGGCGAACTAGCTTTGAACCTCTCTGGTGGAAAAGCCAGGCAGTCTACCACTAGAATAGACTTGATAGGAGTGGATAAACAGACTTTAGTAAGAAAGTTCGCAGAGCAGGAATCCATGAAAATAGATTTTTTCAAATGGAAAGGTTTGTACAGAACCGTAATAAATGTCGAGAGTTTCATCCATGTGAGTAGTGCCCTCCTTATACCGGTTTTGTCCCGTATCTGGACTCATCAGTAAGGCAGCATGGCACCACTCAAATCAATGAAGCCCTCGGCCAATACCCTAATCTGAGTATATGTGCAGCGGCGGTTTTGGACAACCACTGCCATCTATTGACTCGCAAATTAGCGAACGCGAAGCTGTACCTCTCGTCTCCGTGGTCTCAAAAGCTAGTATTTCAGCAAGACTATCAGCGACAAGTTGGGAATTATCTGGATGGCTGTTACGAAAATAAGTGGATTGATCGTCGAGGTCCTCCAGAACGACGAACCCGACCACCAGATCCCACGCCTTTGGAATTCTGTCTTTTGACGATACGTTAAATCTGAGGTTTACAAAACAGAATTGGGGATGTTTATTCAAGAATAACGAAGTTGCTCAAAGTGGTTAAATATTTTTGGGTATCTGATCCTAGGCTACGTTTTGAGCTACGCCAAGCTTTCGAGAATATATCTTCTCCCATTTTATGGAGAAGAATCTGGTTACCGAAGTTACAGACAAAGATAAGGTAGGAAGGCCATGACCTTCAGGACCTGAGCCTTTTGTGGGAATTACCTTGACAACAGCCAGAGATATGATCAAGGCTGGGTTAAGACGGTTGGCTGCAATCTATCCAAAGCTATCCAGATAAAGCTGCAGCAAAACAAACACCGTCGCTGACCAGGAGACAGCTGGGTCTAATATATTTTAATTATTCTAGCAAAATGAATATTTTCCAAGGATACGGTATGGACGGTATCCTTCGTGCATTCTCGTCGATACGATGACCCATGCTGGGACAATGTCAATCATCCCTGAGAGAGCAGGGACACTTCCTTCAGTGATGTCTGATGTCTCCAATGCCAACTCATCTATTTATTATTTCATAATCTATGGAGATATGATTGTCAAATAGTCAATAATCATTGGTACAGTGTTGGAAAGCCTTTGGGACCCATCCCCACAGACTGTTCCAGAAAATTTTTGAAATAACTGTTGAATCATAACTTTTAACTGTGTAACTTTATCTATATCAGCATGAATTCCCCTTTTCTTCATCCTAACCCTTTGTGTAAAATATACCTCGTTCATCCTTCCTTTACATTCATCGAGCCAACTTGTTTGATCTCCATGACACTTTCCATAAGCAGCCCAAGCCTCGAACCCATTCCCCTTTGTTCGCTGGAACTCATCATATATCGTCTTAGCACACACGATGCTTGACGTGATGTCATCAACCAACAGCGATTGGCAAGTCACATCGCATCCCATGCCAGGTTGGTCGGAATCGGAGCACCAAAACAAGTGGCTGATCTGTAGAATACCATAGTCACCTGATTCATGGTTGATGGCTGTAGTGTCGAATCCGGACTCGTTGTCGGCGATGCAGGTCCATGTTCCCAATTGACCTCGATCAGTGATGCCGTTATTTTTTATTTGTTGGGCAAATTCGCATTTTGAGTAGACTTTTGAATCGGCCAATGCTGCCAAGAGCGCAAAGAGGAGGAATGAGGTGATGGTCTTGGAGAGCATTGTGGATGTGTGGTGTGACACAGGTGTGTTGGAGTTGTTTTATATACGTGAACAGTTGATGCATTGAGTGATAAGGGTGATGTGGTTCGAAATTATATTAATTTAGTGCCGTCAAAGTGGTTGCCCTATTGATAACCTTGTGGTGATGTTATTTATATTCTATAATTGATTTATGAATGCTAGATATGATGACATTCAAAAACATTTGCTGATTTATAGAAAATAGAACGTATCAAGATTGCTAATAGATTCTTTTTTTTGGGTTAATATTTATAAATGTTTCAGGAAAAACATAGGTTTACATGTTTTTAAATTTTTCTCACAAGACCATCATGGCTTTTCTCGAGGTTTTTTCTAATACAAATATTTTTCTTCTCCATAACAGTTTATTTTATCGATATTTGCTTTCGTCCTATTTTTACCTGTCCCATTTCTTTTAATTTGTTTTATATTGATAATGTTGTCATTTTTTTTATTCAATTTCTTCACATATTTTTGTTCTTCAATCGAATTTTTTTTTTTTATCAAAATAGTTATACATCATCGTTTTTCAAAATAAACCACAGTAAAAGCTAGAAGTTATTGTTTTGTTCAAACTTCTTTGCAAAAAAGTTTTAGTTGGAAAAAAATAAAATACTTTTCTGATTTTGGTAGAAGATTTTGGATCAATTTGTAAGATTATTTGCTATTTAATATTCTCCACTGAGCCTGTACTTTTCATTTATTAAATTTTTTTCATGAGTTTTATTATTTTTTGTTCATTATCTTTGCTTGAGAGTGTTATCCTTTTCATTCACAAAATAATATCTCCTGCTGTGGATGTTTTCATGAAATTTGCAGGGTTCACTCGAAATACTTTACTATAGGTCAATGTGAAATATCACGTTGATATCGCAAAATCTATAAGAGCTGTTTGGCTTCAAAAACAAGACAAATTTTATTTATGGGAATTAACAACCACAAAATAATTTTCAATATTTTTCCTGCTGTGGATGTTTGCATGAAGTGGCTGTACACATCAAAATGCTATCCCATATTGCAAAATTCGTCCTACTATAAATTTTGTCATGAAATAACACTGGAAATACTTTGCTTGGGGAGAGTGTGAAATATCAAGGTTTTTGTCTCAAAGTCAAGCCATTTTTTTTTAAATAAGAATAACATTCATGCACAGAATAATTTGCGATATTTTTTCTAGTGTGCATTTTTGATAAAATTTGCAGGATTCACTATAGAAATACTTTGCACTAATTCAATGTGAAATATCATGTTGATATTGCAGAAACTTTAGAAGTTATTCAACCTCAAAAACTAGTCACAGTTTTTTTTATAAAAACGACATACACCAAAAATGAAATCAAAAATCCAGGTCTGTTATTATCTTCGTCAATATAATCATCATCATCAATATCAATATTATCATCGTGATCCATTCTTCGACGACTAGCTAGTGTCACACGTCCACAATCTTGAAGGCAGTAGGTTTTTTCAGCCCTTCGGCTGATCAGGCCACACAGACCACTCCAGGTCACACAGACCACCAGGCCACACAGACCGCTTCAGGTCACACAGACCACTACTATCGCCCAATAACAGGTGGGCCCCCCTCACAATCACAAAACTACTCATCATCAACCTTTCTCAATAACCCCAAAATCACACTCGTCACACTGACGCTCATTCAGTCGGAAAACTATCAACAATCTATGGCAACACCACAATGTTGCCAAGTGTATATGTTGAGCATATTTGTTCTTATACCCTGGGACCTGTATAATGCTATAACGAGTGCTTTGATAATGGTGAGAAAATAAAGAAATATATTCACTATACAAGGGTCTAATTCAAAGAAATATGGTTACAATGAACATTAAAATCAACCTGCTTTTATGTAAAGTATCATGAAATGTGAAGGAATAAAATCGAAACAATGGTGGAATACCATTTAAAAAGTGTCCTTTTTGGTTAAATTAACTTAAATTAACTTTTTCATGGTTGAGTCAGAAGAGAACTTTGAGATTTGAAGGAACACCATCAAAATGAAAGTAGCTGCCATTTTGCACGTGAAGAACCACCAAAGTCACAAGAGAACTCGAAATTTGAAGAAGTAACATTTAAAAACGTGAAAATACGTGAAACATTTCATTTACTGGACAAATCAAAAACGAGTTGATGATGACATTGCGAAGGAATATCATCAAAATAACAGTGGAATACCATTCAACAACGTGAAAACCCATCAAAAATTCTCTCAATTGGTCAAATCAATAAATATTTCATGGTAAAGTCACCAGATAACTGTGAAATTTGAAGGAATACCATCAAAATAGAAGTAGAATCTCTCAGCCAAAAAAACCGTTCTGAATGGCAACATCAGAGGCAAAAATTCTTTACCGAATTGAACACTGAAATTATAAGAGTCGTCTATTTCAAAAGAATGTGAGAAGATCTAAGTTCACCCCTCTGATGATGCCAAAAGCTCTTCTAAGCTTCACTGCAGGGGTCTGATCATGACAACAGCCAGAGATATGATCTAGGAACGCACAAACATTCTTGTCAGTTGCCAATCCAGCACCTGAGCCTTGATAAAAAACGATCTGATGATGCCATATAATATTCAAACTCATGAGGGGACTTCAATATTTCATCTAATTGATGATACTTGTCACATGTCCAGAATTACTTGAAGGCCTTACCCTATTTTCTCTTAGGATGACATTAAATCGTTGTATGTATGTGATCCGACTTGGATATTTATGCAGATCTCTTGGAAACCAATATCAGTTTCTAGTTACGCATCCAGAACCTCAATTCCAATCGCAATTCAGCATATTATCAAATTTTTCTCCCCTATATCTTTGGATAACAGCAGCATAACTACCCTCTAATGTGATCGCCAAGTTTAAATTACTTTCTAAAAGTTTCAAGTCTGGATCATGTTTGACTTTTCGTTAAAACGGATTATGATTCCAGACATCAAGCAAACTATCGATTTAGACAAACTAACGACTGGCATCAAGATGATGTTCAAGACCCTTTGGGGGATGTGAGAAAGTTCTGTGCAATATGTGGCCCCGCCTGAGGCTGTTGATAAAATATGTTCCAAGTTTAAACGTATGCTGTACAGGTTGTCTTATACATTTTCCAGAGGCAAAGATTTGAAGCGAGAGGGATATACATAACTGAAAAAGATGTAGCCAGCTCATCTCTTGATTATTTCATAATCTGTCAAGATATGATTGTCAATTTATCAATCACTCAAGAAAAGACGGATCTGGTTCTGGATACTCGAAAGCCGATTTAACAACCCTCGCTAAAGAATCTAATGCCAAATTGCTGAATGTCATTCCGACGATGTTGCCATTCGTCCACTGTGGACAATCTTTGGGTTGCCAACTCCATCCCCCACAAACTTTTTCAAAAGATTTTCTGAATAACTGTTGAATCATAAATTATCCCAACCGTGTAACCTTATCTTTTACAGCATAGATTCCTGTTTCTTTGTCCTTATTCCCCTTTCGTGTCAAATTTACCCCGTTCATCCTTCCCGTTCTTTGTAATCAATATCGCAAAGGAACAATGGAATGTCTTATACAAACAAAGGTTTGCGGTTAAGGTATGAAACTGAAATTTCATCCATAACATTTGCAGCTGATCTGTTGTACGTCATGTAGCAAATAACTGGAATTCGATTGTATTTCAAAATTTCCGCCTCCAGTTGAAGTTTGCTAATTACATCGATATAACATAGTCAAGATGTAAGCGCACCGTAGTTGCCGAATTTATTTTCTGCGCTTTGTCTTGAATCGTGGAAATGCTTGGTTTCACTCGAAAATAAATTATATGCAATTAACTTCAATGCACGATCATTAAATTGCGGTGGAATTTCATATGGTCACTGCAGTGGGGAGTTTTGAGTCACATAATAAATAATAGCTGGAATTTTGGCAAAGGAGACCAGAAAAAAATTGTGAAGTGTTCCCCTACGGCGTTATCAACTGTCTCTGAAGTGGAAGAGGGCCTCTCGACTAGCCTTTAGACAATGGAGACAAGCATTCCAGAATGATCTTTAAATTACGACTGTACAAACCTCAAGCATCATCCCCCAATCTGCAAAAATCTCTCCTATGCCCTGTGAATCCAGAAACTCTTGGACTCTGACATCTCTCTCTCTCTTCAGAAATGAAGGAATTGTGAAGGAGTATGTCAACCATCCTGTACAAGATTCTGCTGGCACTGTAACAGGAGAAGGTCAGTGACAAGGCAGTGAGGTTCACGAGTAACGATCTTTTATGGATCTATGGTCGAGAAGACCATCATATGTCAGTTTATGCACAGTAATACCATGTGGAATAACAAAATCCCTCCTGGTTGGAATTCTCCACTACATTCTCTGGAGAAAAATTCAAGGATCACCACCCTGGAGCGGTATTCGGGGTCCTGGTATAGCGCAAACTAGAACTTTGGTCAGAGAAGAAAGCTAATTCCTTGAACAGTCAGAACTTCAACTGTAACTCTACGGGCAAAGAAGGAAGCGAGCGAAATCCCTTAACAAAACGCTGGATCTTTTAGCAAATCTTTGGAATGCCAAAACTGGAACTGTGGACAACAAAGAAAGCGAGATTCTTGAATAGCTCCAGGAAAGCAACATGCTTGATAAGCCAGAACCAAAACTTTGGACAAAAAAGAAAGCGACATCCTTGAAAAGCCTGAATTGGAACTTACTTGAATAGCCACCTCTGAAGGTCTGTAAATAGAAGAAAGTGATCTTTGAAAACAACCTGAAATGGCCTGAATGTGAACTCTGGTCGAAGAAAGAAGGAATCATCATCATCATGCAGAAGAATTGTGTGTAAACAGAGTTTGGAAATATCATTGCTGAGAAGATGCATGAAATCGTCTAGGGTTGGGAATTTGTCTAGAAGTGAAATGCATAGAGTAGCGAAGTTATCATCTACTAGTACAGCCAAGCAGCATCCACTGGTCGAACAGTGCTGATGCCGGGCGAAAACAAAATTATGTCGTTGTGGAATCTACGTCATCAGAAGAAATTTGTGTTGAGTGGTGGACAAAGCAAAATCGGAGATAACTTCAGAAACAAGAGAATTGCAATGAAATATGTTTTCCATCCTTTATAGGATCATGATAGCAGTGTAACAGAAGAATGAATACATGGTTTGTGAGTGAGAAGGTAGTGAGGTTGGGCAGAATCAGAGTTAGGATATTTAACGGATCCATCAGTCAGTCTGTATAGGAGGACCAGCATAGGCATACCCGATGGAATAAGAATCCCTCCTGGAGCAGTTTTGAAGATCCTGGTATAGCACAAGAAATTAAATTTCTTGGATAGCCAGAGCTGCGAACAAAGAAGGAAGCGACATCCTTGGATAGCCAGAAGAACGCGACATCTTTGAATTGCCGGAACTGGAACTTTGAACGGAGAAGAAAGCGACATAGTTGAATAGCCAGAGCAAAAACTTTAAGATTATAAGAAAGAGAAATCCTTGAATAGCCAGAAATGAAACCTGGAAAGAAAGGAAGTGACCCTTGGATGTCCTGAACTGAAACTCTGTGCTAAGAGGAAAACGACATACTCGAATAGCCAGAGCTGGGAGTTAGGAAGAAGAAGGAAGCGACATCGTTGGATAACCAGAGCTCGAACAAAAGAAGAAAGCGACAACTTTGGATAGTCACAGGTGAAACCCCGCACCAAGTTGCAAGAAGATATCCTTGTATAGCGTCATCCCTGGATAGCCACAACCGGAACTCTGAACAACGAAGGAAGCGACATTCTTGAATTTAACTGGATTTTGGACACAGATAGAATCAAAATCCTTGCATAGCCACTGGTGGAACCTGGAGAGAAAAAGAAGCGATAACCTTGAATAGCTAAAACTCTGGATAAAGATTGACGAGAAGTAACCAGAAGTTAAATTTTGAGCATCTTCGTTAAATAGCAAGAGCTGGATTTCTGTTGGACAAATAAGGAAACGGAATCCTTTGATAGCCACAGGCGGAACTCTGGACAAAGAAGAAAGCAGCATTCCTGAATACCCACAGCTGGAACTCTGAATAGAAAGCGACATCTTTGACTTGTCCAAGCTAGAACACTGGTGAGAGATGAAAACGAAGTTATCATTGAATATATACAGCTAAAAGTTCTCACATGAACACCAGATAAATTCTGGTCAAAGAAGAAAGCGACATCCGTAAATAGCCACAGGTGGACCTCTCGACAAAAAGAAAGAGACAACCTTGAATAGCCACAGCAGGAACTCTGCAAAAAGAAGAAAGCGAGATCTCTGAATAAACACAGGTGGAGCTCCTGACAAAGAAAGTAACTAAATGCTTGCATGACCGCTGCTGGAACTCAGGACAATGAAGGAAGCGACATCCTTGAAAACTCTGAAAAAATAAAGAAGGAATATCACTTAATAACCTCTGCCAGAAATCTGCACAGAAAAGAAACTAGAATCCTTGCATGTCCACTGCTGGAACTATGGACAAAGAAGGACGCGATGATCTTGTTTAGCCACGGACGGTACTCTACGCAAAAAAGGAAGCGAAATCTTTGAAAAGTCAGATCTGGCTAGAAGGATGCGACATCCTTGGATGGTCACAGGTGGAATTCTAGACAAAGAAAAAAGCCAGAACTAGAGTTCTGGACATAAATGAAAATGACATCATTGAAAAGCCAGTACTGGAGATTTGAACAAAGAAGTAAGCGAAATCCTTGAACAGCCAGAACTATAAATCTGGATAGTGCATGAATAACCACAATTGTCACTCTGGTCAAAGAGAAGGAAGGAACATCTTTGAATAGCCAGAATTGAAACTGTGGTTACGCAGAAGAATCACGAGAGCACAGAAGTTTGGAATATCATTGATAGGAAGGTGCATGAGCTACAGTACAATCAAGATATAGCCTAGAAGTATTTATGAGCTCATCAGCTGAGATAAAGTGCATAGTGCTATCATCAACCACGCAGCCATGCAGCATCCAGAGTAATTGGGCTGGTCGAACAGTGCAGATGCTGGGCAAAAATCGAATCATGTGATTCTGAAACCATCATCATGAGAAAAAGGTGAGTTAAGAGCTAAGGACACAAAAGGAAAGTAGAGGAATAATGGCACAAGTGGGCAAAAATCAGGTCACGATTACAGAGGAAGAACCATTCTACCACAACATTCTTCACACCTTGGAAATAAAAAGCTAATGAGCAAGTCTTTGGATCTGCTTCCAGATTTAGTTCATTAACCAGGATTCACACAGTCATCATGAACCACTTATAAGAAACTGAACTGAATACGTCAACCTACCTGTGTTGATATATATCATACCTTTATCACGTGAGCTTCAACACTAGCTATCCGCAAACCAATCATCCAGATCTGTGCATCAACGACCGTCATTTCCTTAGAAACATACACAGCATTGCTCTTTTAGTGTGCCATAAATTTATTTTACGATGCGAAAGAGGTTTACGTGTTCTGAGCCATTACCACGTCCGTCGACTCAATTTACTTTGCCCACCTTGTGCTTATAGTCATCAATTCAGGAAGTAAATTACATCTAAGTGACTTGTTATGTAGTGAAATTAAGTTTGGAATTTGAAGACTCCACGTCATACAGTCCATAACTGAGCAGGGAAGCCATCAAATCGAATTTCATGCTACAACGATTCTATTTACTGGCCTGACTGGCTCTTCGAGGTTGATTGAAATGGTAATTCATCAGGTTGATATGTGAAAGGTCTGTCAATATTCATTTGTTCTCCATGTAAAGCGATTATTGGATATTTAAATTTGGGGGCATCAACTGTGATGAATGACGCCTTGTGGATGGTCGATTAGCGTTTGATCTCTGATTCTATTTTGCTAACTATGTAATTGGTGAAATCTGATCAGAACAGTATTGAAATCACAAAAACCTCTGACGTCATTGAATCCAAGACATAGAACTTCACCTTGGTTGATAGTAAAAATAACACTGTCAGGGTACAAATATATTCAGGGTTCCTACAAGACTTGAGATAGATTACCATAAATTACGTGTCTATTCTTCAAGGTCATTGGACAACAGCAAATTAGCAGCTAAATTCTCATTCTTATCGCAAGCCAAGTAAGCTTGAATAGCCAACCCTTCAGAAAACCCCAGATCCATCAATCGATGAATAGCTTCCCGATCATGAGGAAGCAAAGGAACCACTTCTTCCTCCTCATGATCATTTTCCAAATCACCATTGCCGCTTGTATTAAGTCCTTGTACCAGACTCATGAACTGTCTGCCATCATCCGATGTCATAAGATTTTCAAAATCGGGCTGAGCTCCAGACATATTGTGGACAAGAGCATCAAACAGCTCTGGATTTGCTCGCGCCATCTCCCTAACATGCTCGATTAGGGTAAGTCTTCTAGAATCTGATTCTGTAGAAGGTTGTAGCAGCAAACTTTGTAGATGCTCCACAGCTTGGTCCGGGTTATTGGAGCTGGCGTGCATTGCTTCCTCGATGTCTTCCCTCCTATAACCCATTTCCATAATGCTTCTCACTGCTGTTTCATACGCTTCTCCTGATAGCTGAGCAGGCTCTTGGGTTTTTGTTGGTTCTTCAGTAGTTTCTGGTTTATCCCCTGAGGGCGTTTTCAGCTTCGATACCATAAGAATAAGGAATTTGTGCTCATTCAAGTTGAGCTGGGATATGAGACCATCGTCGGTGAGAATCTTACCAGCGTAAATGAGTCGTTGAAGGTCACAAGGGTATGAGCGTTCTGTTTCGATCTGCTCTTTCAGCTGTCTGATTGTGCTTGATGGGTCGATTACCACCTTGAACGTTTCATGTGGCAGGATCCTTATGGTCAACTCCATGATCTGTTGTAGCTGATTCAGCGATTGATATGACACTTGTGTAATCAACAACAACTTCAAATTTTGACAAATTCATTTTGACAGAGCTGTCTTGGTTAGTTTATGGATATAATTGGTGAACGTGACATCTAAGAGCATGGAGTTCCCTTCTTACCAATACGTTTACTGCTCCAAATACCAAAAAATAAAGTTTCACATGCCCTCACCTTTGTTCTGTTCACGTCAGCAACAATGATTATCAATATTTATTTGATGGCATAAATTTCAAGCATCGTATTTATTTTCTGCTCCAGCAGCAAAACTGCCTTTGTTCATTTTCACGAAATAAAACTTCCTGCTGTATCAGCAGCATACTTTATAGACTATAACCATAGATAGAGATCATGTTCATTGGTCCGTCCCACGTAATATTATTACAGTGTGAGCTTATCCCATGTAATTAGGTGAAATCATTGTCCCTTGCCTTTATGAGGTACAGGCTGTTTCCGAAAAAGTTATGTGGATATTTATGAGTCTGCCCTTTGTGCAGGTAGAGGCTTGAGTGGAGGGATATCAAGGGTACAGTTTGCAATTGAATTAATTTGAAAGGGTCAATATTTATCTATTCAGGATCCTGAGCAAGCATCGAGAAGTTTGGAAATTCTGCATAGATCCCCTCCAGCAAATAGGAGTTGAGCTTTGTCTCCTGGGTGTTTTTGAAGAGTTTGAAAGATCGGACAAAGTTACGGTTTTCCAGAAAAGGACATGAATGCACAAGAAACCAGATCGTGTCACCTATTTGGACGAAAAGATATTCACTGTTCACTAACCGGAACAAAAATGTGTACTTATCAGTGGAAAATACAGTTAATTGATGTCAAATACCGCTAAGTGATCACTACGCATTCACAGAAGTTGCTGAAATGTTATCTGACGATGATGAGTTGAGTGTGGCAGATAAAACGTGAGTGGATGAGAGATCAAGTGACACTGTTGATATGTGAGAAGCAAAAATAACGAAAATGGACAGGGAAGTTCGGGGTTTGTGCATTCTTATAAAAAAAAGTGAGGGGGCCTTGGCACACATTTGGGTTGAAACTGGGGGAATTTTTCACGAAAAAATCAACAAATCAGCACTGGGTGCTTGACACGTATCTGTGCTATGGCACCCAAGTGACTCCTCCATCGAACATCAATATTATCATCATGGGCCAAGCAGAGATGAAGTGATATAGAAGGATGGTTGCCAAGAGATATTGAGTAGAAAAGGCACAGAGGCTTGCAAACCAGATGAGCCACGTTACTACGACTACTTGTTTCTGCAGCTCTTTTGCAAACACTCAAATCATCAAGAGGTACCACCTAGGAAGAAATAAGGTATCGATTTCAATGAACCAGTGGACACAGAAATCTGTCTCGAAAGTTTCTGCTGGTACTAGTAAAAGCTAAAGGAGAATATTCGATATACTTCTCTCTAGATCGACTCTCTCAGCAGCTATCCTTTTTCCAATAAGTCCTTGATGCGCTAGATAGTGGGCGTGCGGAGCGTCCTGTTGTGATCTTCTGTGATCTCAAGAAAGCATTTGATTGTGTCAATCAAAAAGAGAAGAGTGGAGATGAAGCCGAAGTCAGATATTTCTACCAAGCTCCCATTCGGACTGTGCATGAATGTTTGGTCTGGTGAACAACTTGACAGACGGTACTGAGTGCTAGGTTTGAGAATAATCGGCTTGGAGGCAATCGACATCCTTCCAAACATTGCATCCAGGAGAGAAATGAGATAATATGGAAAGTTGGCTGCTAAAGAAGCTCCAAGAGTATCAATCTAGAGATAAGTGGGTATAAATTGATTTGAAACCAGTGAAGTTACCAACATCCTGGTGCTGACACCGACGTCTTTTGAATTGAAGGAGATACAGGAAGGGTTCTCCACTCTCTCACTGCAAAATAGAATTATCCTCTTTGAAACCACAGGCGGAGTTGAGCTTGGTCGAGCTCGGCGCTTCTTCACAGGACAGGACAGAGTTAAGATCTTGCGTGCCTCCAGACTTCGGTGACCGACATTGGTCAGCGTCCAGTCCAAGAGCCCTCACCTAGGAAGACGCAGAAACCGATTTTTTCAAAACAACTATTGAATACTCAAATCTGGCTCCAAAGTGATCAACCAAGTGTCCGCTGGTACTGTTACAGGTCTCTTCTGGTTGGAAGGAAGATTTCACTCTTCTAACAGTACTAGAGGAAGGCCATTTTTGACGTTTTCGTTCCATCATTGTTGAGAAAGAGATTGTAGTTCTACAGGGTTGAGTCGTGCCCGGAAACACTCACTGGCATCTACATCCCTTTCAGTCAAAAGACTGCAAAATATACTGAATCAAAAAAAAAGTATCTCAGTCAACTCATTAGAAGTTTTTCGAGACAAAACTTCCACAAGGGTGCAACATAAAGTTCTCTCAAATTGAAATGATAAAAAGTTCAGCCAGATATTTCAAATCTGGCATGTCTTCTGCAGACACATAAATAAGCCAGTTGTCTAGAACTCATGGATAAACCATCCTGTCGTGAAAATGAGTTGAGATGGCGGATGGAACTTTTAAATTAAATTTTTCAGTTTTGAACGTTTAGTTCAGGCATTTTTATTGTCTGGACGCTCTCGAGACCAGATGTGGTTTGCATATGAAATGAGCTGAAGGCACTTTCGGTATTTCACTTTGTGAGAACATTGTTGTTTGACATACGGAATATATTTCTTATATTTATTTTGCCGAATAGAACTTGATTTGTACGGTGAAATAATATTTACAATAGTTCACTGGCTAATCAATAGTTGATTTGACAATAAAATAAATGGTCTCGGCAGTAACTTCAAAAAATGACAGCAACGCAAACTGAAAAGAAAATAGAGAAGTTCTCAATCTATTTCCTTTTTCACGGAAAACCGATACATCTCGTTTTTTTAAATCCCTCAAGATCCAGTCGGGCTATGCAATGGAGGAGTCTATAAGAAATTACGACGCCTTCGTAATAGACTTACCAAAGTAGGTTATAGACCGGAACAGTTGAAAAAGTGTGGGTGACTCACGTGGATATATTTATCGAGGATGTTTTGGAATTCCGGAAAACAATTCAAGGGCAGACAAGAGAATGCCAGTAACCGGAAGAGGTTTAAGAATAGGTTGCATTGATCCATGGAATATTTTGCGGCTTCTAAAATAACGTTGGAAGGAATGTTTGTTGATAGAGAATCCTCACATAGTCGAACTAATTAATTTTTGTTTTTCTTCAAACTTCGTTATCCGAGACCTCTGCGACGCGCTTTTGGAAAATTATATTTGTCGTGACTCGTGCGCCATCCTCTGGATGATTATAATAGAGGTAATGTGTGATCGGGAAGACTTTAGAAAACTCAGTACAAACCCAGAAGACTCGTTTGTATATATCTGTGGAGCTATCTCGCCGCAAAAACGTGATTTTTCCCGAAAGTGTTCGATTTGACTGATTTGACCCTAAAAAGAACAACTCCGGAGACAAGGAAAGGATTCGGGCCTGCCTTGTCAACGACATCCGCTATCAGAACAGACAGCCCAGTTTGATGACGACATCTGTCCTTGATACCCCAACGACTTCTGTCTCCGCGAAACAGAATAGATCTTAGGCAGGCTCACTGGAATAAGGTGATATAGAAAATTGGTGTGTTACTCTTTTTATCCAGACAACTTCAAGCGGTGACTTGAGAGTTATTCGAAAACTAGATTGGCGAGGAGTCCTCTTGATATAAATGCTCTCAATGAAGTGATTGTTGATCTTGACTAAACCAACTGAGTGAAATAAAGTAACCTGGCAAGGGAAAAAACACTGTGGCTACTGTGTCGAGTGGTCGGCAGACAGTGGGACCTAAAACCCCAGGTCATGCATTGGCTCTACCAGACTGTCATCAGGCCGAGGATCTCATACGGATCCGTGGTCTGGTGGCCGGCAACCGATAAGACCACGTATCTACTCAAGCTACACCGACTGCAAAAGATGGCTTGTTTGGGTACACCAGGCGCAATGAGGACAACTCCTGGAGCAGCACTGAACATCCTCCTTGGACTGCCAGAGCTAGGACTCTGGGTGAAGAGGGAAGCGATGGCTTCCTATAGTAGGATGGTTGCCCAGAAGACATGGAGGAACATGGGAATGGAAGTTGGCCACGCCAGGATATCATCACTGGTGCGGTGCGAGTTACCGCTTTTATCGGCCGGGTTGACACCCACGGATGGTCACCTCAGACTCCGAAGGAGCTTTGAGGTGCACGTACCGACGAGGGAAGAGTGGCTGACCAAACCGATGGAGGCACCTGGCAACACTCAAGTCTGGTTCACAGATGGTTCCAAGGCTGAACGCACGGGTTCGACTGGATCCGGAGTTTTCAGGGCTGACAGGAACACTGGCGAAGCTTTTCCCCCTAGAGGACTTGCAACAGTCTTCCAGGCGGAAATATTCGCTATTCTAGAGTCCTAGAGGTTGCCTCTAGAGACGAAGTAAAAAGAGGATTGGAGAATAACATTGTTATCTACTCCGAAAGTAAAGCGGCACTTAAAGCAATCACCCGACCAAGGATAAGCTGCCCGCTGGTCCAAGAGTGTAGGGATGCGCTGCAAGTGCTGGGTGAGAATAAGAGGGTCAAACTTGTATGGGTTCCGGGGCACGCGGGGATCACCGGCAATGAGCAAGCTGACAAGCTGGTCAAAAAGGGATCTGCCACGCGACTGTCCGGACCGGAACCATTTCTAGGCCTTAGTTGACAACTAATCTCACGGACTCTCAACGGATGGGCGTGGGAGAGGACAGTTGACAACTGGAACAGTAACCCATTATACAGGCAGGCCAAAGAGACGATATCAGAACCTCACAGGCCAAGAACGGCCCAATTGCTGAACAAGAGCAGGAAGGAACTGAGCACCATCGTTGGCATTCTGAATAAGCGAATCTCCCCTATGCCTCCACTGCAGATGGGCGGAAGAAACCTCATACCACCTGCTGGGAGTTTGCGACAGGTGGGGTCGCTTGAGAAGGAAGGTCCTAGGACAGCCACCATCTCCAGGGAAGAGTTGGGGTACCTGAGCTGGAAAAGTCTGTTTCTATTCACGACGGAGACGGGCCGGTTTGAGTAGTTGGGTTGGCCAAGCGTGGATGGCGAAAAGGGCTACTTGGCCTACTCGCCGGGCTTTGCCCCCCCACCTTTACCATTACCATCATTTGGACAAGGAATTAGGCCCACCTCAAACAATCACAAGATGCTAATTCATAGCACTTCGCTCTCCCCAAGTGAGGCGCCTCTTCATTACCATATCGAGAGCACTTGACCGTCAGCCAGAACTCCGTTCCGAACCGCCGTTTCCGATTTGTTATCATTCTTTTCTCACTAAGATTCATCCAAGAGTTAACATTCTTCGCCGGTTTTAGGGGGGCAACAGTGAAGGAAAACGTAACGATTTTCTAGTTTTCCTCATCCCAATGGGTTTCCTGGGACTTGTTCTTTCTTTGTGAAGTGCAAAACGTCACCAAAAAGACTGGACTTAATCTTGAGAAATTCTTGCCTACTTTACCACACTTCCGCAGCTCTGGGGTTCATGTTATCACCATAAATAAGGGAAAACTGGACAACTGCTGGGAGGAAAACATTTTAATGAGTTACAAAACCGTTATTGAGATAGTTCCGGAATTCTGATCAAAAAAGTCTTCTGGAGTTGCATCGTTATAACTGCCCCTCTAGGATTTTTCAACTGTTTGAAGGCTACCGGATAAATGAGCTTCCTATCACATAGATCCAGGGAATGACATCGAGATTTTGAAAAATATAATTTTCTACTGAAAATCATCAAAATTTCAAGTCTGTCGCGATACTATCATGAAATAAAGTGGACCATCCAGAAAAAAAGTATTATAAAGTGCGAATCATCAACTATTAAATTATGAAGCAACAGCATTGTCAGAATATCATACAATCAATTATGTACAGTAACCATCATTTTGAACATTAATGATCTCTAATCATCAAATATAGAAAATAAGCAAACATTCTCAAGACAAAGTCATATCTATTTGTAACTATTGCATTGATACTCTCCGGAATTTAAACATCACTACCTGGTCGTCAAGGTCAAAATAGGTCGTTATTATGACTACTAACCCTGACTAGCTGATGATTGAAAATTAAGAGTCTCCCATAAACAATTTTTTTCGGAACATAGGAGAATCCTCGGAAACAATTGCGAGCTTTGAGAGGTAGAACCATTCAGGAATCCTCGTGAGACTTGCGATCATGGGGATCCAAATTTTATTCTGGTATACGGTTCCAAGTAAGGAAAAGAACATCAAAGAATTGATATTGAGATCTGGACCCGTATTCCGTGTACTGTTGAATTTCATAGCAACACGTCGCTCTCTGTGTAAAATGATGGGAAAGCGACTTGTTGCTGGAATCCACAGGTACACGGAATACGGGTCCTGATCCTCAATATATGAGCATGTTCTGTATTTCTGAGCACAGTGGTGACAGCTCAGGTTGTGAAAACTGCAACTGGCCGCCGTCTTAATATTGAAAAATTAAAATGAGACTGTGACTTTGAACTTTCAAGGTGTAATAAGGATGAAAAGACCTCTAAAATGAGGTTTTACAGGACTGTTATTTCGTCATTTTTAGATGTCACTATTTTGAAAAAAAAAATCAGTGGATCCAAATTTGGTTTCAATATATTGAACGATTCAAAAGTAAAGAGGAGAGGACATTAAAGAACTTCACTGTTCAATGTACAAAATTGTGATCTGTGAAGAGAAATTAGCCGCTATTGAGATCGTAAATTGAAATGAAAACATGCAATGTTGCCCACGCGGATTCTAATACAAATCAAGAAACTTTTGTATAGATAACCCACAAACATACTCCCAACCAACTAACAAGCTTCTAGACAACATATTTTCATTATTCCCAACTAAACCAGGCTTTGTTATCAATTTCGAGCAAACTTTTAACTGAGCTGTGCAAATTTACTCAGCACATAGTTTGAACCACAATAGATTCTCTCTCAAATCTAGATTGTCTGTAACCAAAATCTGCTCCTGAATGCTCCATCCAATTTATTGTTATATCAAGCTCTACGGGATTTGATGACATTGGTATCGAACGACGTGCTCAAAATGAATTTGGGCTTCACTATTGAATGTGATCGATGTCGTTTAATGCATTTGAAAATATTAGTTGATGGTGAGTTCTCGGTTTGAGGTGTTGATCCAAAGATACGAACGTGATGTATTTTCGTTTCTCTGGATAAATGAATTGACACGATTCTAAATCATGAAGATTTTTGACATAGACAATATCGGTACTTTGTTGGATGCAATTTATTAGGCCTACAAGGAACTTGAAACTTACCGTCACAAAATACAAAAGTTCAATAAAACAGTATATCGACAAAAGAAGAATCACAATAATAAGCACATCGAGTTTCTCCAGGAAAAGCTAATTTTATTCTCTTGAAACATCATATTTCTCTGCAACTTGAAAAATTGAAAACTGCAAATCATAAACTATAAAATTATGAAAATAAATATTTTGTTTAAAATAACGTAATAGTAAGCAATGGTTCAGTTATAAAAAAAACGCATAATCAATCAACAATGCGTTTTTGTATTCACGACGCTTGCTATTATTTGTATTTATTTCCGGAAATACTGAAAATTGATTAAAAAAAAACAAACTTGTACAATTTGCCAACATTGTGATAGCTTGTTTCCGAAAACACTTTCTTGTTCCCGGCCGCCTCGAATAGCCGCACTCACATGTTCTGACACATTGCCCCCTTCTTAGAGCATTTCGTCTCAAAATGTCCCAATATCAATCGGCAACTTTCCTCAAACCTGCAGCGATTCAGTCTCCAGCATTGATTTTCTTTTTTTTTTTGTGAGATTGGTAAAGTTAGACTGTTTCTATATAAGCGACGATACAACTTTAAAATAAGAAGGCCCATAAGCTCATAGCCTTTTTTATTCAAAAATAAACATGTCATATCAACATTCACCTGCAGAGATGAATCAACACCGTAAAACCGGCTTATACAGCTCAATATCCAATGAACTCCTGCAGCAAACCCCTCTTCCGTGAAATGCTCCATGCTCCAGTCACTATACTGGCAAAAGTGGAGCAGAAAGTAGACTATCGTATTATCTTGACAAAATTCAAAACGATAGCAGCTCCAATTTCCTTTGAAAGACTTCGATAATGGCAAAAATGTCAGGACAGAGCAGGAGCCAATTTTGTGATGTTACTTTGACATTTAATGGAAGAGTCTGGCAAATGGATTGGTTGATTCAAAGAACGACTTTCTCAACTTATTCAAAAAACCATCGTATGGATCTGAGAGGAGATCGTAATGGTCTTTGATTTTATCAATTTCGTTTCTAACTATCAATATTGAACCTGTTCCATTAAAATGTCTGTTCTGGTAAAACATCGATCTTTTTCTTTTAGAATACATAAAAACTTAATTGAGGAAGTTCCCATTGAAACTTTGTGTCTTTTAGATGACATAGACGATATCTTCTCTTATATGAATGGCCTAAAATAGCTGATGAATACTCGAGCGATTTGCCATCAAAAACCAAATCACACCCTCCACACTGACATATAGAAAGTATGTCGTCGTCAAAAAAAGTTCTCAACCCGATACAAATCTTTGTGGCCTGAAAAGCCGCAAAAAGGCCCTCGTTTGACTGTGAAGTGTCACTCACGTTACCAACTTGAAGAGGGTTTGGCCTCAATAACGTGACATAAAAATGGGTCTACGGATTAAGAAATGAATAATCAATAACTTTGAATAGTGATGCGGTTATATCGCTCCATTTATTTTGAGCTTGAAGCAGAACTGAGTGACGCTTACTTTTTGATATCCAGAAATAAGCTTTGAAACTCCTGCGATATTTTCAATTTTCTCACTTTGCCATATTCATCAAAGTTAAATATGACAATATATTAATGAGATCGTTAACATTGTTTCCTTCTGTTTTCCAAATGAAAACCGTTTTCATAATCCATCTGTGTATGATTCACATTTGTTCATCAAAGGAATTTTCACTTGCGCCAGCGTTTTTTTCCATATTTCAAAGCATATCTGTAATGATTCACTTTTCTGTATGGTAATCGTTTTTTTCTTCATCTCCTCAATCGTTTTGAGAATGGACAAATTAGCTGTTTCTTGCCAAAAACTCACAAATCATCACAGATCTGGATGTTTTTTTCGTATCGATTCGACTATCCAAGGCTTCACATTCTTTCCAACTTGACGTGCTTTTGGCTATGCTTATCGCTTCTATTGAAATTTGAACCAAGCGCACTCATAATCTATGACAATACGATTTCCACAGTCCTGTTTTATGATTTATAAAAATGTATCTATCTTATCAAGAGTTTGGTTCGTCCGAATTCACGGTAATGAAAATATTAACCTCAATAACCTCTCAAATAAGAAGAAGGATTCCCGGAAAATCTTCAAAAATCAGTCTTCTTCTCATAGCGTCGTTCAACTATTGTGAATAAATAAATGATTCGTGAAAGATGGTGAAGAAAAAAGGATTATCGCCAAAAGTGGTCCCTTTTTACTGCGTTTCTCAACTAGAATCGCAAGGACCAGTCTCAGGAATAGTCTGTGATAAAACAAACCAATATTCAAATTTTATTCTTTCCTGTTGATAAAAAAAATTACGTGGTGAGCTCGAGAACTAACCCAACCCAACCCCTCGTGGTCGTGAGTGAAAAAAAAAGGGGTAAAAAGTCTGAAATTGAGTTACGGAACGGATCGATTGGAGCGTCGTGGGTCATCACTGACAGTCAAATGCTCTCGACCTTGGAATGAATTTATCTCAAATCAATCGTCTTCATAATCCATGGGTACATGATTCTCATATTTTCATTTGAAGCAATTTTTCATAAAATACGTTCTCATAAGATGTTTTGAAAGAATTCAATGCCTCGATGAAGGAGATATAACTTGTTCTTATTATCCAATTCTTCATTGAGCAAAAGAATCAGGCTGACACAGACTTTAACTTGCGTCATGACTTGAACCCGCATCATTCCTTTATTGCCCAGATACCATTCAGCAAATTGCCCAAATATTATTCAATGCTCATGATGGAATTGCTCAAAAATTCTAATGCTTAAAAAAAAATGCGAAAAACTATCGATATCTTGGAAATTACTATCCGGTTTGGTATAAATACTCTTTGATCGCGTCTTTTTGTTTTGAACTGAGCACACTCATGATTCATAAACGTTTGGGTTAGTTTGAGTAAGCTTTCTGGAAGTTCATTTAGAGAAAAAACATATCTTCAAGCTCAGAATTTAGCAAAGTGGATGATATGGTAAATATCAGATCAGACAAAATTCAATCACGGGGTATGATAATGAATGTTGATGAGATTCTGGATTGGGACTTGAATATTGAGATGCCAGTTTATTGATCATAAATGTGCCAGTTTGGTAGGATTTGAACTTTGTTTGAAGTTGGGAAGAAGTGAAACTCCTTCACTAGTACAAACCAGACAACTCCCAGTCACAATCCTTGGAAATATGATTTGTATACTCGTTCTTCTTATTGATCCATACACAATTGAAAAATGTATTCAAATTAAATCTGAGCAATTTTTGTTTTAAATATTTATTCCAAGACTGATAATTCAGCTTTAGATTTGATTCAATCAAAATAATTGTATTGGCGGCAGCCTCAATAATGCCCTTGGATATTCTTCCACTGAAAATCTCCACCTTCATAATCCATCGGCATATGATTGTCATATTTTCATTTTACCGCTCTTCTCCATACAATAGGTTTTCATTGAATGCTTTCAATAGGATTCAATCCTTACAAGAAATAACTGATTTTAAATAAGACGTTATGAGTTTTTGATCAAATAGTTCATCATAAATCTGAAAAAATATATTGTTTGTTGTTGATGATGAGTTTGTGATAATATTGTGTATTTGAGTATCTGCCCAGCGATGTGCGCGGCTATATCTCAGAAACTGCTCATTGTAGAGACTTGTGGTGAATAATTATATGACTGAAAAGGCCAGAATATGATTTTCAAGTTCATATGTCTGTCACTGTTACTGTCTTATAACTTTACAAAGCTAAAAACTTTTACGTAATTTTAAAAAATTACACAGTGAGTGCAATTAGATTTCGTTTGGACTACAACAAATACAATCCACACAAGGTAAGTTGAATAATGAGGTATTGTGTCTCTGGATTATATTATTTTGTTTTGATTTCTTTTCCAGAAACAGGTATGCTGAACCATTGGAGATTTTTCCAAACATTCCTCTATCGACAAGATGCTACTTCACAGAGAATTCAGGAGGTGGCTTCACATCACATATCCCAACTGAAAAGCATTCTCATAAAAATGAAAGATTTCATGCAAAAAGTACTGAGAAAGCTGAAGATCCCTCAAAAAGCTTCTCTTTAAACAAACGAAGTGAAATTTTCCAATGGAGAAAGATGTCTCATAGTCAAGTAAGCTTTTGGAGGGGATGAAAAAGCTTTGGACATTCACAAGAAAAACTGCTTTTTATTTACGACAGAAACTGTGGCAGTACGAGGAATATCATTGAATCACAAAGAAAAAATCATTGAAGACCTTGTTTCTCAGATTTCCATGGATAAAAGGGTTTTCTGGAGTTCCCTTCCCAAATCACATGTGTCTTTGTATCTAGTGAATATGGAACAAGACTTGAATTTTGAGTGAATTTGTCACCAAAAAATGTATCAATAGATCCAAAGACCACTTCTTTTGATTCAAAAACTGAACATGATCCAGCAGCGTTTGAGTTTAATAATGTTGTATTTTACAGTAATGTTAATTTTATTTTTATTTTTGTATTTGTTGACATATAAATGTTTTTACAGTTATGATAATTTTATTTTTATTTTTGTTTTTTTTTGACATACACAAATGTTCCTTCTTCAACTACACTGTGCTTTTTTCATAAAGATATAAGAACTGTAAGTGGATCGTTTTATCAAAAATATAGAAGTTGAAACACATTGGAAAATACAGTAGACATTAATTAATGGGCATATAATATTCTTTTTAGTCATTTACTGTAGTCAAAAACAAATATAACAGTTTGATTGATTTTTCTGCATATTATTGTGTCTTCTTCTCTCTTTTGACAAGAACTTCTGAACGCGCCAAGTCACCAAGATGCGGTAAAGATGTTTTTCTATGACTGTACGGTAATATCACCATTGTGCAATCGATATCGGTTAGGAAACGTAGCACATTGTACAACTGTACGGAAATGAAACCATTCCCTAACTGTTGCCATGGAAACGAGTGCAAACTGAATGGAAATGGAATTATCTGACACCTCCGCCAAAACAAAAAGTAAAAATCGATATCAATTACACAATAGTGATAATTATCAAGAGTCGTAGAAAAAGTATAGTGTACAACTCGCATGAAATGGGTATCATTCCATGCTTGTTGCACAATATACTATTCTTCACATGATTTTTTCCACGTTCCGTTTCCGTTGAAATATTTGTATCATTCTATTTGAAATCAAGCATTGACGCCCCCTACAGGGAGCTGCGTAAACCAGTCTCCCATGACTATTTTTTTCCCTTGATAAACAAGGAATACTTTGTTAAACGGAAAGGTTGGTACAGAACCGTAATAAATGTCTAGAGTTACATCCATGTGAGTAGTGCCCTCCTTATACCGGTTTCGTCCCGAAATTGGACTCATCAGTAAGGCAGCTGAAACCGGTATAAGGAGGGCACTACTCACATGGATGTAACTCTAGACATTTATTACGGTTCTGTACCAACCTTTCCGTTTAACATCGGATAACCGTAAAACAATGTCTCTTTAAGGAATACTTTATCAGACGAGAACTTATTCGTTCAAATATGTTGAGTTTAACTGAAGTTAAAGCATTTCAATAAGTCAAATTTTCACCCTTCTCCCTCGTCTTTTGTTGATGTCCCACAATCAAAAAGGTGCAAAATATCACGATGATCAGAGTTGTGATATTTTTTTGGCAACTTTCAATTAAACATTTTTGAGTGAAGCCACCCCGTATGTCAGTTACGTTTTTATTCTAATCCAAATGATACGTATTCTGTGAAGCTTTGAGCTCAAAAATAAGCAAAGTGGAAAACGTGGTGAGATATCAAATTAGACAAAATCCATCTGAATATTCATGATAAAGAATTTTAATTAGATTCTGGTTCAAAACTTTTGGATATTCAGACGCCAGACAGTAATCATGAATGTGTTAGTCTGGTAGGATTTGAACTAACTTCGTCTAAAGTTTAAGAAAACTTTCTATAAAACAAACAAACCTGCAACTCTGTCATAATCCTTGGTAATATGATTTATATACTCGTTCTCATTGGCCACTTATTGAAAATAATGATTGTTTGGATGAGTTTCTTGACGCGACAAAGATATGGATATGATAGGAAAAAGATGTACAAATATTCATCATTGCGTCATTGAACATCTTGATAAATTGTGGTACCGCCTGGTATTAGAGAAGAATCGTTATAATAGTGCCTTAATAATCAAAATCTCTACAATTTTCTTCCAATTCTGTATATTGATCCCTAGACTAATAGTTCAGCTTCAAATTTGATTTGATCGTAATGATTGTATTGATGTTGCTATCAATCAATAATAATGGCCTGGGCTATTCTTCCACTTAAACCTTTCGCCTTCATAATCCATCGGTACATGATTGTCATATTTTAATTTCCCCTTCCGCCCTTCTCTATAAAATGGGTTTTCAATAAATGTTCTTAACAAAATTCGATCCTCACAAGAAATAACTAGTTATGGATAAGAAGTTATACTTTTGTGATCAGGGAGAGGATGATCATGCCGATCTGCATTCATTTTCCTTTGTTGCATTAGGACTCATTTTTTTTCTATAATTTTATTGGTCAAACAGTCCATCTTTAAACCGATCCAAGATTTCAAAAGAGAATACGAGAAACTTTTTTAAATCTTCACGAATGGCAATAAATAACAGACTGGAAGTAGCAATTTTTTTTTACTCTAATGAGTTTCAAGCAAGCTGCATGAACATAAAGGAATGACATGAAAATATGTCAAGCATTATTTCAACAAAATATCAGCATCTCTGCTACACCCTGAGTTTCTCAAGATTCCTGTAAGATAATTAATCAAAATTCTCACAATCATTAATCAAACTCCTCCCAGAGACACCGTCGCCAACTTTAACGATATTCAAACAGATATAAATCGCATGTTTTTACTCTACCCAATTAGAAGTTGCCCCGTGCAGAAAGCTTTTCCCAATGGAAATTACTTTACCGTCCACTTTCCCTAATTGCGGTCTCTTTGAGCCGTTTTCTTCTCTCGTAACTTTGACTGTAATTTCATCTAAAAACCCTTTATGTGATTTTTTTTCCATTAAGGGTCGTTTTGGGATGGTAATTTCAGTTTGTTTATGTAGATCCAAATTAGTTTAAATTTTATCGACGATTTTCAACCCTTGAAAATTGACCCGGAAGCTAGTGCAAGTTAATGGGCAAAAATTAATTCACATCCAATTACGGCAATCTTTAGGTTTTTTTCTATATCGTTTGGATCGTGACTGATGGATCCGTTCAGTGAACTTTTCATTACCAAAAACATTCTGTCTGTTTCTGAAATTTCCATTCAATCTTCCACCCCACAACAGCCACACAATAATCCTTCTGATTCTCTACTCTCGACAGCTTTTCGTTAACTTGTGGGGTTCTGGAAAACATATGCGACATTGAGGAAATGAGAGAATGCATTGCAGACGATTTCCTTGGAACGTACTTATGGCGAATTATGTTCTACGTAGCGGAAATACTAGAGACAATAGGGACATGAAGCAACCTCACATAATTCGCCAGTATCGGTATCGCCATCCGTAACGTAACGGTGAGATCAGTGAGAGCAGAATCCCACCTACTTGGGTCCAAATATAGGTTTTGACCCGCCAATTCACGCAAAACATGAACATCATCTTCTGCAGAATTAAACAACCTCTTTTTTTAATAATTGGCGAAGACAATAATGAAGACATCACAACATTCACAACAACTTTCTTGAAATCAAATAGTTAGGTTATGTGAACAACAAGAAACTGACATTTGGACGAGACGATACAGAACCGATCAAGGTCCGTAACGTTACGTTGAACGTTCGCTATCCCAGCTCCGGTATCTCTTCTGCACATGCGCAATACGATACCGTTACGGATACCGGCCAAAAAATGCAGTTGCTTTATGTCTCTAATGTGCTTTGTTGTGGTATGTATGAGAAACAATCAAGAGTTGCCGTTGAGTTTTGAGCAGAATTCAGTACAATCAGGAGTGAAGTGTCAAAAATTTAAAAAAATGGAAGTGCAATTAATTTTTGATTAATTGCGAATTGTCAACATGAATGACGCTGCTACTAAGGCAATTTGACAGCTCATTATATATATATGTAGTGCACGTCTAAGACGGCAGACGGGATCGTAGGGTAGGGAGGGGGAAGCGGTTTTACATTCCTAGCAATGGGACCTACAATTTAACGTGGACTCCGAACCACGATCATCGACCCCATCGGAGCACAGACTGATCTACCAGTGTGTACTGGAGAAACAGCCGCGCTCGCGGTGGAATCTACCGACTGGCGAGTTTGTATCTTTGTTTTTCGTTCCCTACGAGAATATCCGATTCTCTCCGGCCTCGTTACCGGCGTGAATGGGGAGAACAATCATACCTTTTGCACTCTACCGTGTGAGTTCCGCTAAAATACCAGACATTCGACTTTTTACGATTTTAGTCAGGGCAAGTCTCAGTGAGTTTTTAATAGTTCACGATGGTTAGATGGAATTGGTTAGTTCTGGTTAGTTTTGATCAATTTGAGGTAAGCTCTGATAAGTTTTGGTTAGTTTGGGTTAGTCTGGGATTGATTTCGGTTGGTTTGACTTAGCCTTGTTCTGGTTCTGGTTAGTTTTTAGTTAGTTTTGGTTGATTCTGGTCAATTTTTTTCAATTTTGGTTAGTTTCGGCTACTTCGGGTTGTTTGGGGTTGTTTGGATTGTTTCTCGTCAGTTTGGGATTAGATTTTTTTAGTCCGGGTTAGTTTGGGTTATTTTTGGTTAGTTTGAGTCTAGTTCCGGTCAGTTCAAAGATACTTTCAGATAATTCGTAGTTAGTTTTTGTTGATTGGAGCTAGTTTCGGTTAGCTCGGTTTAGTTTGGGGTTATTTCTAGATGGTTCAGGGTTATTTTGGATTGTTTAGGTCAGTTCTGGTAGGTTTTCAGTGTGTTTGGGTGAGTTAGGAATGGTTATATTTGATCAGTTAAGGGTGAATTTTGGTTAGTTTGAGGTTGGTTCCAGTTAATTTAGTTCACTTTGAGGTAAATCACGATGAGTTTTGGTTTGTTCGTGTTGTTTGGGTTGATTCTGGTTAGTTTGGGCTAGTTTGGATGGTGAGTTTTGGTTATTTTCGATCAGTTTGAGGTCAATTTTGGTAAGTTTGAGATAATTTCCAGTATGGTTCTGGTTGATTGATTTTGAGTAAGTTCTTGTTAATTCTGTCTAAGTAAGTTCTGGTTGGTTTCTAGTGAGTTTCGCTTAGTTAGGGTTGATTTTTGATTAGTTTAGGGTAAGTTTTGATCAGTTTGAGGTTTGTTTCAATCAGTTTGGGTTCAGATTGAGGTTAGTTGCGATTAGTTTTGTTTTGTTTGGATTAGTTCTGGTTACTTTGAGGTTAATTCTGATTGGTTCGATTTAGTTCGGGTAATTTTCGATTAGTTGAGGTCAATTTTGTTAAACTTGAGATAATTTTCGGTAAGTTTAGGTGTGTAGGGTGGTCTGGTTCCGGTTAGTTTCAAATGAGTTTTAGTTAATTTAGTTGGCTTTTGTCAATCTTGGTCAGTTGAGAATTAGTTTGAGTTTTATTTCAGTGACTCGGGTAAGTTGGGTTTGTTTGGATGGGGTCTCGTCAGTTTGACGTTATATTATTCTAGTTCGGATCAAATAGTATTATTTTTTATCAGTTTTGGTTAGTTTCAAGCTAGTTTTGATTAGTTCTGAGTCACTTACAGTTGATTGGTGGTGAGTTTCTGTTGATTGAGGCCAATCTTTTTGTTTGAGGTTATTTCTCGATGGTTCGGTGATAGTTTGGGTTGATTTCAAGACTGCTTTTATTCCCCATGAAGTTTGATAGATCAAAAAGTCTCTTGGACGGCGGATTTTGACAAAGCTGCATGTTGGAGATATCGGAGAGTTTTTGCGCTGCATTATTTTGAGAAATGGACAAAATGTTTTTCATTTTTGTCAGTTCAAACATGCTACGGGCATCCAGGATTTTTGTTTTCTCATTTGGTCTATATTATGAAATAGGATTTTTATCAAAAAAAACGCCCATACTTATCCGAACCTGTCCACGGTATGGTCTATCTGCAAATTCTTTCTTGTCCGATAGAGAACTCTTTTTATACAAATTTTGACAGTGCTTTCTTAGTAGTCACTAACCCCATGACAGTTTTTTTCAATCCAGAAACCATCTTATCATCATGTTCAGCTTTTGATGTTTTTCTGGCAACACTGTCTCAAATATTGTACCTACCACGATGATTTTATGTTATCATTTTATCCAATACAATTCCTTTTTATACAATTCCTCAACTTATGCATGGATTTAGAATCACTGAGAAGAAGTTTCCGAAACCCTATGTCATTTATCTCAAACTTGAAGTTTTGTCTTGTCTCCATGAGGTCACTGCAATCTTCGAAGTCTCACAATAATTGTACACAAGAGACTATTCATTCATCATTGAATCATCATCAAGTCTCCCTAACGACCTCTTTCATGCATATTCAAATTTCCACTCAAAAAGAAGCAACCAACATCGCCACGAATAAAAAAATTTGTCTTATCTATGTTTTCTGAACTTCGTTACAAATAAATTACTGCTCTGCTTGTATAACCGTTGGAGAAACAAAGACGCAGCTTTGATGATCCAATCCTAATGAGAACTGGAATTCGAGTTCCCTTTGAAAATTGCAGCACAGAATTTCACTTGACTAAACAACACATCTCTTCATTAATCATTTATAGAGCTGCGAAGTCTCGACTTTCTAGGGCCTCACCATTTGAATAAACGTGACGTAGTTTATTTCGGGAAACGACTCAACTCATAAGTGTGTTTTCATAAATAATGGGCACCCTGTATAATATCCTGCACTCAATCATCAGCGCAATATTGTTTCTCGACTTAACCGTTAAAAGCAGTTTGATGTCGCCTCTTGTTTTATTCTCAGAACGTGTGAATAAAAGACTCAAGAGAATGGCGCTCTCAGTGAAAAGCTTTAAATGCATTTTTTTGCCTCGCTCGAGCTGTAAAATGGTCCGGAAGTAACGGAAACAAGCCGGTAGTGGATGTTGAATAAAAGAATAACTTGACCAGCTGGAACTGATTTTTTTTTTACTTTCAGAGTTAGATCTGGATTTTCTGGAACGGCGGCATCAGCAGCAAAATGCCACGTCAGCAGATGTTAAGAATAATGCTTGTTCTCCAGTCGAAACCAGTCCAGAGTACATGGACCTTATCAAGATTATTCTGTTGGGAGCTCCCGCCGTGGGAAAGACCAGCATAATACAGGTAATTATTCCACTGGTCATATTTTATCATTGTATCTATGCATCAATTATTATCAAATGTTTTCATAAAATTTCCTTGCTTCCTAGTTCTCGGCTATGGGTTTTTCACTAAACTTCTACTTCAAAAAAATATCGTTTGGATAAAGTAAGGAGTTAGGGACAGCAGAGGACTTCAAGTTGAGGGTGCGAACTTCAACGCAAAAGGCCGACATAACAAACTATTTCGAAAGAACATATAAACATTGTTTATATGTTCATAACCCAAACTAACCCAAACTAACCCACTTGGAACTGTTCTCTTCAGTCTGACTTAGACCCATAGCCATACTGATGAGTCCTAGTAGGACGAAACGTATATGGATTGGTCATGGTCAGAGTGAGGAAACAGTTTCAAGATTTTCCTTCATTGTTGAGTTTAACAGAAGTGTGTCCAAGGTCATATACCTTGTCTCTCTTGCAGCATACAAAGTATCATCTATGCGTGGAAGGTGATGATGTGTTACAGTGTTCCCGTTTCTATCCCTGCTCCAGTGTCCTCTGTTCTAGTTAGGTGTATTTTTATTGTACAAGTCCAATCGAATTTAGCGGGAAAGAAGAACTTGACTGTAGCTGTTTCCTTGAATAAACATATAAAACTTTTACATGTCAATCGTCTCGTGCAAAACAGAATCGGCTGATCGTATTTGTCTGGGTTATGAAAGTTCCGGGACTGATCTGTATAGTGTCTTCCACCATTACTTTTTAGAATTGCCTGTTGAATAATTCTTGGTCTCATCTATCAATTCAGATCACGATTTTCTCGTGCATAGCTGGAATCATTTTTTGGTCTTTTCAATAAAAATATGCTTTTTTTTGGGTGATGGACGTCTTTTGTCTTTGCTTCTACAGGAGTGCTGCTTGAAGAATTGTTGATCTCATCTACCAACGGAGATCATGATCGTCTAGTGCAAAGCTCAAGTCACTTCTTGATATTCTTGACCATAATCGGCTGATCGTATTTGTCAAAGTTATGAAAATTCTGGAACGGATCTGTTTAGTGTCTTCTGCCATTCGACTTTATACTGCATTCATTCAATTTGACTCTATTCTTTTGATATCCTCGGTCCATCTTGTTGATGGGCGACCTTTGTTCTGAAAGGCTTCTCTCCAGAATTAGCCTTGTCCATCGTCCGTCCATCATTCTCGCCTCGTGTTCGGCCCAGTTCCACTTTAACGTTGGCGAATTCTGATATTAGAGACTCTGTCCCTCAATGGTATGCACAGCGTCGATCTTTTAATTTTATTTATGTTTTTCTTGGGTATTGTTGAAGTTTCTGCTCCATACACACTAGTTGAAGACCTTTCTTTTAAGACAAGTTGAAATGTCCGACTCAAGAATGTTGTCTAGCTTTTCAAAAGTCAAAGCCGATTCTCTACGCTATCTCGCTGTCTACTAAGATCTCCATCAGTTTCTTGAGTGAAGCTAGAATCATTTTTCAATCTTCTCGATCAAAATCGACTGATCGTATTTGTCGGAGTTATGAAAGTTATGGAGTTGATCGGTTGAGTGTCTTCTGCCTTCACTTCTAAGTAACACTTGAAGAATTCTTGACCTCATCTTCCAACAAAGATCGCGATTGTCATGTGAAAAGCTGAAGTAATTTCCCAATCTTCTTCAGCAGATTTGACAGAGGTTATGAAATTTCTGAAGCTGATCTGTATACTATTTTCTGTTTTTACTGCTACAGGAGTCTTGTAGCCTTCCGTTTTAAATTCTACTTCAATTCAATCAAAGGTACTCACATTTGTGCAAGTCATGGTAGAGCCACTAGGCTGTCATCAGGCCGAGGATCTCATACGGATCCGTGGTCTGGTAGCCGGCAACCAACAAACTACTAACGTACTTAAGCTAGACCACCTGCAAAGGATGACTTGTTTGGGTACAACAGGCGCTATGAGGACAACTCCTGGAGTAGCACTGAACATCCTCCTGGGACTGCCAGAGCTAGGACTCTGGGTGAATAGGAAGGCGATGGCCTCCTATAATAGGATGGTTGCCCAGAAGACATGGCGGAACATGTGAATGGAAGTTGACCACACCAGAATATCATCACTGGTGCGACGCGAGTTACCGCTTCTATCGGCTGGGTTGACACCCTCGGATGGTTGTCTCAGACTCCAAATGAGCTTTGAGGAGCAAGTACCGACGAGGAAAGAGTGGCTGACAAAACCGATGAAGGCGCCTGTCAGCACTCAAGTCTGGTTCACAGATGACTCCAAGAATGAACACACGGGTTTAACTGGAGCCGAAGTGTTCAGGGCTGACAGGAACACTGGCAAAGCCTTTTCCCTTGGAAGACCTGCAACAGTCTTTCAGACGGAAATATTCGCTATGCTGGAGGTTGCCTTCAGAGATGAGGTGAAAAGAGGAATGAAGAATAACGTTGTTATCTACGACAGTCAAGAGGCACTTAAAGCATTTACCAAACCAAAGATAAGCTGCCCGCTGGTATAGGGGTATAGAGTATAGGGACGCGCTGCAGGTGCTGTATGAGAACAAGAGGGTCAAACTAGTATGGGTTCCAAGGCACGCGGGTATCACTGGCAATGAGCATGCTGCGACAAGCTGGCCAAACGGGGATCTGCCACGCGACTGTCCGGACCTGAACCATTCCTAGAACTTAGTAAACAACTAATCTCACGTACTCTTGATGAATGGGCGTGGGAGAGGACAGTTGAGAACTGGAACAGTAACTCATTATACAGGCAAGTCAAATAAATGATTTCAGACCCTCACAGGCCAAGGACGGCCCAATTGCTGAACAAGAGCAGGAAGGTACTGAGCACCATCGTTGGCATTCTGACAGGTCAATGCAGACTCAACAGAAATCTGCATTTGTCAGGAATAGGCGAATCACCCTTATGCCCCCACTGCAGAAGGGCGGAGGAAACCTCCTACCACCTGCTGGGAGTTTGCGACAGGTGGGGTCGCCTGAGAAGGAAGGTCCTAGGAGCAGCCACTATCCCCAGGGAAGAGTTGAGGTACCTGAGTTGAGATGGTCTGAGTAGTTGAGTTGGCCAAGCGGGGATGACGAAAAGGGCCACCAGGCCTACTCGCCGGGCTTTGCCCTCCCACCCTTACCAATACCAACACCAATGCCTGTTTATGACAGTCAATTTGCCGTTAAAACCTTACCTCTCATGAGCTTTAGAGAGTTTTTCAAATACTCAGCAGTATACTTGAGCATATGGTTCAGAAAAACGCTGTAAAAAAAATTAAGGAGTCAGAAAATAACATCTTGTGCCTTAGCGCTCATCCCCCCAAAAAACCTGGATCAAAACTCTCCCAACATAAACTTGATTCATAAACCGATCGTCTGGGGGTTTTCTAGACCAAGCCAATACTTGAAGTTGACATGCTTCCGAACGCACAAGAACAACTGCACTCATCAACAAGGACATTTTCCATGACCATTCCACCAAGATAGATCTCGAATTTCAATATTGGCAACACTATTTCCGCAGACAACAGATGTCATAGTCATCACATCAACATCAACGATCATATCATTCCAATTTTCATCTTGTATTGTATATTCGATAAAATATGATCAAACAAATGCATTCAAAAATACCACCACAAGGTCATGATTTCACCCTATTGTAGATTTTTTGTGATTCGAATAAAAATTGGCAAGGAAAATCGCAGCGAAAGACGTGAGTTAAATTAAGAAAAGAAAATAATATAGCATGGAATGCTAGTCTTAGAAGTGCCTCTTGAAAAATCCCTGGTCCCATCCATCAACCACGATCACCACGATTGTCTCGTGAGAAGCTTGAGCTCCTTAATCTTCTCAATCAAAATCGGCTGATCGTAATCGTCAGAGTTGTGAAAACTCTTAACAAATATCCCCCGTCATGGTATTCATTTATGTCTCCACCTTCTTCACTTCATTCGGTCATGATGATGATGGTAGGAACAGATTATGAGATTACACAGTTACTTGAGTTGCCATCAGCATGTTTCATATTCGGACTGTATACGGAGTACCTTCATCGAGTGGTATTTCCAAAAACTTTCCATCTGCGCTACTGACTCGAGCACATTGATGTTTGATCATGTTCACAAGACGAAGTGCTCGGTTTCCCAAAACCTTGCTCTTGTGAAAAAAGTTCTCTGTATATCTGATTAGGTGGATTCATAAATGTCTTGATGACCTTCAAGCTTCCTCAAAGATTTTATTCTTTGCCACCAGAAGCATGCATGAACATCTCAAAGGTTGCTTATATTAAGAGAATCCTTCAAGACTGTTATTGCATCTATGAAAACTAATGATCAAGTATCAATGATATCAGGCAGCAGGCAGTATCATAATTGAGAAAACACATCATCAACTCGACGTTGAAACTCCAAATGCTTGTGATGAAAATAAATTAAATTCAACTCCAGAAGAAATGTCCGCAATGGACGGTCGTTTTTAAAACGTATTCTATGACTCATAAAAACAAATGGGACCATTTTAAAACTGAAATTGTTCTCCATCTTTCCTTGAATAGTTTAATTTTGAGGTTCTCCATTAATTGCTGCTGCAGACAAAGTATAGAACAGCATCTGCATTGTGTTTTCACTCAGACGGAATCAATATCTAGTAGACTCAGACATAACATACGTGCATAACAAAAGGAACACAATCAATGGTTGAATTACAAATGTGCACAAAAAGCAATCCAGTCTCTATGGCACCGGATTGCGAACAATCCATTATAACTTGTGCATACGGGTTGGATATGCTGGATTACTTCGAAGTTATTGCCAATTTTTTTGTATTTCCACATAAAGGGCAGAAGCTGATGAATTTAAGTTTGTGCATCGCAGATGAAGGATTTCTGAAACGGGAACACAATCGATAAAAAGCTTTTATCATACAAATCCTGCTCATGGGATGATCCCCAAGGTATCAAAGGAGAAAAAGGGGATTGCTGTAAAAGTGGCTTTGGTGTTCTCATCTATATCAGAGGATATCCAGGATTAGAGAGGTATAAGATATGTCACAACTGATGTAGTATTTATCCTGTATGCAGAAGCAGCTTATCGTTATCGTATCGTATCGATTCTGTCAAGTCAAACTTTGTTTGCAACAAACTCTTCATAATCAACTACCTATGACTCGCTTGGAATTCGTCAGTGATTTTAAACGACTATATTTTTCAAAAACTCGTGCGCCACCCCCTGAATTTATGTGGCGGAAGCCACAATGAAAAACATGGTAAACGGTTTTTAAAAAGCGGTCGGTTTGGTATGCGGAGAAGATTGCATAAAATTAAAGGGACGGAAACGGCGCGGTGTTCTGAAAAACGGTGCAACCGCAGACGACTCCCTTGAATATTTTTCCGCCACTGTCTCAAGCCAATCATTGGAAATGATTCACCCCAGAAACTGGAAAGAAAAAAGTCAGAGACAATTCCAGTGAGACAAGCTTTTTAATCCTTCTAATCAAAATCGGCTGATCGTATTTGTCGGAGTTATGAAAATTCTGGATCTGCCCATAAACATTCGTGTATTTTGTCTTAACGCATCCATGGTTCAAACCAACTTCTTCAGAAAATGTTGGGGTTGGACTGGAAAAGGCCAATTTGATAAGAAGCCTTTGCTGCAGTATTATCTTGACCACAATAAGCTTATTAATCTGATAGTCTTTTCATAGATGGAAAGCATGTTTTCTGTTCTGAATGATGATTGAACTTTTTCAATCTTCAGCATCCGGACCACATGAAGGCTTTAAAATTCAGCCTTTTGGACATAGCAACTAGACAGACCGCGTTTGGTTAGAGTGGTCGGGGTCACGAATTCTTCACAGAAAGAAACTGCTGCCATTATTGGATAGAATAACAACAACAGTTGATCAATGATTACAGAAAAGGTCACTTAATATATAGTCTCGAGCAATTAGATGAACAAGATGTCCAAACATTTCGTCAATATCCTATTGGGAATTTTATGCTTACGAACTTATGAGTAGAGGTATGCAAAGAGCAAACAATTTTTTTAATAGAATTTTTTTTCTTAAATTCTTCTTTTGTTTAAATTTCTTGTTTCACAATTTCACTTTTTTTACTCTCTGTTTTTTTTCAAGTTTATTCTATTATTTGTTATTTTTCGATTTTTTTCCCGTTTAAATGAAGGATTTGGTAATCTTTGATCATTTCTGAGCTTTCTACATCTAATTCCCTGTTCTCCAATAATTTCTTGATTCTATGATTGTGGTTTTTGTTCTTAAACCTTCACTTATTTGTTATGTCTTTTCGACTCTTTAGATTGTTTCTCTTTTTGTATCTGTTTTATTCTTTGTCTGTCTGAATTTTTTGAATGTTGATTTTATATCTCTTCTTTTTTTACGCTATTTCTTTGAATCGTAATCTTTTCGATTTTTTCTTGAATTTAATGTTTTTCTTTCGATACAGTTTTTGTGATTTGATTTTTTAACCGTTCAAATGTTTCTCCCTTACTGTGTCTTGATTTGCCTTGTTGATTATTTTGATTCTAATTATTTTGTTGCTCGATGTTATGTTCAATTTTTTTGTCGTTATGGATAAGAAATTAAAAATAAACAGAAACTGATGATCCTAGAACCAAAAAAAAAACCAAAACCAAAAACTTATAATTACAAAAACACAGTGGAGAACAGAGTATTAAATAACTCAACAAAATATTGATAAAATTTACAAGACTTCCTGTGAATGTAATGAAATAGTCATACATAATAAAAGAATATTTAAATAATTTTAAAACTATGAAGAAAACAAAAAGATAAACTTAGATAAAAGAAAACTGGAAATTAAAACAAACAACATAAACATATAATTGACACTACAAAGTAAAAATCATGGTGAAGGTGAAATAAATTGAAGAGGAAATCCATGTTTATAAAAAATTGAATAAAAAGTGTATATCGAGAAACAAACAAGGAACAACGCAGGAAATAGTAGTCAAGGTTGAAATATCAAATATTTATACAAAACAACTGTACAAAAAAATATAGACAAAAAATGTGAAATGCAAAGAAAAGTGTGCTATTATAATAAAGCGGAAAACAAGATCAATAAGCAAAAAACAAACAATTATTATTGAAAAAGAAGAGAATAGTTTTAACATTCTAACATCAAACAGTTAACACAAAAAAAAAGAAAACAAAATAGCAAAGAGGTGATAAGAAATCAAAAATTACAAGATGATGAACTAATCTTGGATAAAGAATATCAGAAATAGAATAATATTAATTCAAACACAAACAAAATAATTAAAATAATTTAAAATAAATTTTAAAATGAATGAGATTTTGATTGACAAGCCTTGTCATGTTAACTTGAAACGATCACATATATATTTTTCCACTTTACAATTACACATAGCATTACCAAACAATTCCTCTACATATTGCAATAAATTTGAAACACTTTGGAGAGGATCTAGTCCAGCAAACACCATAAATCAACGTTTTTGGTCCAAAGGACGTGCTGGTCCATTAGATAATTTCCAGGATAATGGAACTCATGTGTTATGTAATGTCATGTTTTTGTTATTCCAAAAAAGGTTGTATAGCAAAAACATCTGCTTTTAGTGGACATGTAAGGATAAATGGTAAGCAGGTGATCTTATAAGGGACAAAAAATATCACACATGGTTATAGCTTACAGCTGACAGATCTTCGTCTTTAATTGACAAAAACAAACAAAGCAAATGACTGAGAAGTAATCAAAGAACACAACAAACGGTCTCTATTTGATTCAAAAAACAAAACCCTCACAACTCGATTTTCCTGAAAAACTGATAAAATACTCCAAGGAAGATTGATGTTTCGGATGGTCATAAATTATCCGATGAACGACCAAGCGGTATTCACGTTCCGAGGATTAATGTAGAGCTTTCTCCAAGCTGGTTGCGTCTGACGTGTTCTCCACGTCAGACCGTCGATCGAATGAAGTTTTTACATCGATAACAAATCACTGAAACAATGATTCTATTAGCGGGGATTGAGAAATAACAATCCACCTTGACTGTCTCCAACATACATAAGATTCGCTGAGATGACCAATGGATATGTGAACTCAACAATAAATCCTTAATGAAACTTATATTCATAATCTTTGAGGATATGACGATTTTTTTCTACAGTGTTGTTATAGGAGGTGTCGCTAGTAAAACAATACCATAGCAAAATCAACAATTATGAGAAGAACAATAATACGGATGTGTTAAAAATTTCGAACAAGGAACCAGCGATTGCTCACGTTCTAGCAAGCAAAACGCGCTGATATCCACTTCCTATTCAGAAAATAAACATCAGCTGGGGTGAGCGAAATCGGTGAACTCGAAATTTGATTAATGAACTTGGGGATGTTTACGTTATTGCAATTAAAACATGTTGATATGATGAATAACAGTTGAGGTGCGCCACCTCGATGCACTTGGAATTCAATTGATAAACTTGATTCCGCGTTGCTTGCAATAAGCAATGTTAAGTTGATGTTATTCACAGGAGTACACAAGTGTTGAATGAATTACTAAACTATGCGATTGATGAAATATGATGAGAGGAGGTGTGAGACACACTTATGACATCATTTTCTAGAAATAATCGCGCCCTCTATGGGCAAAGTGGGCGGACATTTTTTTCAACTTGAGCTTTCATGTGTGTTATTCAGTGGATGAGGCAATATTTATGCATTGAGGTAAGATGTTCCAGATATAGACGAAATGAAAGATAAAAGTGACATTATTTACAAAATGTGCATCATAGTCCAGTATATTGTGAAAAAGCTAAAGAAGAAACAGTTTCAATTCATTTGAACGATTGATACATTTTTTATCGGCCACAGTGGTAGATGTTCCAACAATTTTCTTCCCTGTTGATGTTGATGTTAAACGGAAAAGTAAGTACAGAACTCAGTACAGAACCGTAATAAATGTCGGGAGCTACATCCATGTGAGTAGCGCCCTCCTCATATCAGTTTCATCATCGGTGATGATGTTTCGCTATGGAGCTTCGGTTCTATATAAACTTGAAGTATCAAATGACCTTGATAGATTCTTGTGCTCACATCGAAGCAAGATCGTTACGTTTTGTCTCTTACATCAAATAAGAACTGATCGGTTCGATATATTGGAAAAAAATATTTTCTGTGATACTTGGGTCGATTTGTGGATGACAGTTTTGGGTCATAAATCGTTGCAATTAAAATAACTTTCATGATAAGATTTGAGTTGTGACTCATAATTTATTCTCATTTTATCAGTCTTAGTAGAGAGTGGAGAGGGTTTCTCCGATTCTGTTCCTTCACAATAGTTTCGACTATGATGCACATTTTGTACAGAATGTCACTTCCTCTTCGCCTATATCAAACAATACAATATTGCCCGATTTAGAGAATTCTCTATCGTTGCTTCACATCCCATGTACTACACAATGGTTTGTAACACACATGAGAGCCCAAGTTAACATAAATCTTCGGGAGACTAAATAATCAATCGATGTTACATTCCGCTACAGCTCGGAGTAATTTAGTGCTAAACCAAAAATGTTCTATTACGAGGTGATTGAATGCTCGGATTTCATCTGCAATTTGATACTTCGAATGAGATATGATATTGTATGATGTGTCACATGACATCATTAAAAAAAATTCACACCATCATTTTATAGTGTGCTTTTCATCATCAGTTCTTGTTGAGAGTTTTGATTCGAATTATTGTGAGTTTCTTCAGACGACTTTTATGAAAAATCCATTTATGAATCGTCCCAGTTGTATTTTGTTATTTTACATTGTAGAAATATCAATTAGTTCTTTGGAAAAGAACATTATTTCCTTTCATCACTATCCTCTCTTTGTTTTAGAAAATCCTCAAAGACGAATACCTTTTTACTGCAATACGTTCAAACATTTAATGGAGAATTGATTCTTTTTTCGTTCTACCAGGTCACCTGTGCACCACTTACCCTGATAAAAGTTTAAATGGAATTGATCCTTCAATGTTCATTGTAAGCGGGTGTTGTTATTGCTGTATAAGCTTCTTTGAAATATCGACACATGCTTTTAGCTCAAAAATGTTGATTTATGATGTTGGTTGAACAGTTCTATAGTGATTTGTTCCACAATTACGTGGGTGGATTAGGTTTAGAGTTGCAATTCTGTGCTAGTATACCAGTTTTGAATGTGTGTTGAAAATAATTGGAATTTTCCGAATTTAGAGTTTCACTTTTTGAGGACTAGCATTTGTTTATTGGATAAATCTTCCCTTTTTAGTTTGTACTATCACCTGCGCTGCTCTATGGCCGATTAGTTATGAGACACTCTGTATAACGGTGTCAAGTGTCGCTGTGAAGTTGGATCTTTACTCGAACATCGCTCGTTACCAGCTTTTCAAAATGAATGTGGATCATTACGGTTCTCCTTTGCAAATCTGTTTTACGGCTTTTGAACATGTTATTTGATCTGTTTCAGTGCTACGAGAACAATAATCATTATTTATGATCAAATTTTCATAATCTCAGTGTATATGACATACATTTTCTTGTTAACTCAATGAAGACTTCATAACTTCAACATTTCATTGACAATCGATCAACTACCGAATGATTAATTATTAATATATCAACGTTTCTTCATTGCTTTTTCTCTATGAGTATTGAATACAGTTATTGCCAAGATACTCATGATCTTTATGGATACGATACACATTATTTCTATATTGAACTGAATTATTTGATCTGTTTCAGTGTTACGAGAGCAATAATCATTATTTATGATCAAATTTTCATAACCTGAGTGTATATGACACACATTTTCTTGTTAACTCAATAGAGGACGACATTTTATTGACAATCGATCAACTCCAGAATGATTGAAGATTAATATATCAACGTTTCTTCATTGCTTTTCCTCTATGAGTATTGAAAACAGTTATTGCCAAGATACTTATGATCTTTTTGAATACGATACACATTATTTCTATATTGAACTGAATTATTTGATCTGTTTCAGTGTTACGAGAGCAATAATCATTATTTATGATCAAATTTTCATAACCTGATTGTATATGACACACATTTTCCTGTTAACTCAATAGAGGACGACATTTTATTGACAATCGATCAACTCCAGAATGATTGAAGATTAATATATCAACGTTTCTTCATTGCTTTTCCTCTATGAGTATTGAAAACAGTTATTGCCAAGATATTTATGATCTTTTTGAATACGATACACATTATTTCTATATTGAACTGAATTATTTGATCTGTTTCAGTGTTACGAGAGCAATAATCATTATTTATGATCAAATTTTCATAACCTTAGTGTATATGACACATTTTCTTGTTAACTCAATAGAGGACGACATTTTATTGACAATCGATCAACTACAGAATGATTAATTATTAATATATCAACGTTTCTTCATTGCTTTTCCTCTATGAGTATTGAAAACAGTTATTGCCAAGATACTCATGATCTTTTTGGATACGATACACATTATTTCTATATTGAACTGAATTATTTGATCTGTTTCAGTGTTACGAGAGCAATTATCATTATTTATGATCAAATTTTCATAACCTGAGTGTATATGACACACATTTTCTTGTTAACTCAATAAAGGACGACATTTTATTGACAATCGATCAACTTCAAAATGATTAATCAATAATATGTCAAGGTTTCTTCATTGTTTTTCCTCTATGAGTATTGAAAACAGTTATTGTCAAGATACTCTTAATCTTTTTGGATACGATACACATTATTTCTATATTGAACTGAATTATTTGATCTGTTTCAGTGTTACGAGAGCAATAATCATTATTTATGATCAAATTTTCATAGCCTGAGTGTATATGACACACATTTTCTTGTTAACTCAATAAAGGACGACATTTTATTGACAATCGATCAACTGCAGAATGATTGAAGATTAATGTATCAACGTTTCTTCATTGCTTTTCCTCTATGAGTATTGAAAACAGTTATTGCCTAGATACTCATAATCTTTTTGGCTACGATACACATTATTCCTATATTGAACTGAATTATTTGATCTGTTTCAGTGTTACGAGAGCAATAATCATTATTTATGATCAAATTTTCATAACTTGAGTGTATATGACACACATTTTCTTGTTAACTCAATAAAGGACGACATTTTATTGACAATCGATCAACTGCAGAATGATTGAAGATCAATGCATCAACGTTTCTTCATTGCTTTTCCTCTATGAGTATTGAAAACAGTTATTGCCAAGATACTCTTAATCTTTTTAAATACGACACACATTATTTCTATATTGAACTGAATTATTTGATCTGTTTCAGTGTTACGAGAGCAATAATCAGTATTTATGATCAAATTTTCATAACCTGATTGTATATGACACACATTTTCTTGTTAACTCAATAGAGGACGACATTTTATTGACAATCGATCAACTCCAGAATGATTAAAGATTAATATATCAACGTTTCTTCATTGCTTTTCCTCTATGAGTATTGAAAACAGTTATTGCCAAGATACTCATAATCTTTTTGGATACGATACACATTATTTCTTTATTGAACTGACTTATTACCAATTTGTAACGATACGTTGTCATATCATATACAGGGTTCGATATAAAAATGTCGGAATGTGGTGCATAAGCGAAAAGTTTTTTTTATTGTATGGCATATATCTATTGATAACTATATGGCAAACAATTTCACCTGCTTGATACAAGAATGAGAAAGAAGATCCCGCTGTACTGTATATTTTTTGCATAAGTCTATCCTTTTCTATCGCCTGAGGACCAACTGGTAATGCGCTTGCGTTTGAATTACTATTTTTCTATTGGCCGCCTACATGTTTGTTGTAACTTTGTAACCATAAAGACCAAGAATATGAGAATGATACTGTTTTCGTCGATTTGCTCGGCAGTTTTCCAAGATAGAGATATTGGTCCGGGTATATTCACATTATCAGGGAAAAATTACTTTTCAAAATAGAATATGGTATCAAATAAAAAATAATACCTGTGGAGTGATATTCCCTCTTCTCTTTCTCCAGCACACAAGAAACAATGATCGTTGCACCCATCATCATATAATTACGCAAAAAGTGAAAAAGTCACCAGTCAATAGAGATCAATTTAATCAAAATACCACCGCTTAATGACAAAAAGTCATAATAATTGAAGCACAAACACAAACACAAATCAAAACTATCAAAAACTACGTCAAAATTAAATATTCAAATGGCAAAACAATCAATTAAAACTGCAATACGCTATTGTAAACAAAAACAATGGACGCCATGTTTGGATCGTGTCAACATCTCACGATCAGCCAATGAGAACTGCACGTTCTGGGCAGGCGCAAAAGACGGCTTGCCCCCTCAAGATGAGACTTATGGGGAAAAAATGGGGGTTTCTATTTGAGAAAATGAAGTCGATGGACGTTACTTAGTCTTGGCCCACCCTTTATAAAAAAAATTAACCGCAGTCAAAATTAAAATCGGCGAGTCCGAGCTGTTTCCCATACAAGAAACCCTTGAATTTTAAATGAATTTGCTTGAAACCTAATTTTGGAGAAATCATATTTGAACAAAGTAAAAAGACGCATCATATAGATCATAACGGTTTTTTTTTTGTAACCGTGTCTTAGGGATTTTAAGGACTTTCTTTGATCTGTGTTAGAGTTGAGTGAACAAAATTAATATCAATGAGCTTTCCATAATCTAAGTGTACATGACACTCATTTGCCTCTAGACTCATTGAGGGAATTTCATAACTTTGACAATTATGATTGTCATTTTATACCTAGTTAATCGATCAACTCCAAAATCAACGTTCTCTTATTGCTTTTCCTCTGAGTGTTGAAAGCAGTGATTTTCAAGATCCGCATAATCTTTCTGGATACAATACGCATTATTTCTATATTGATTATGTTTGACTTCTCTCTTGAACTTGATTTCGATTGTTTTTTTTCAATTAGAGCTTGTTTTATGAGGAAGGCGATGTGTACTGTTGCTAATGATTCTTCTTATGAAAGCATAGGGGAGGCAAGCAATCCCATAAAAGTTAAAGACAGGGTTAGTCTTACTAAGATGTAGATTTGGTTCCGGCGCGGCATCGATTATTGGAAAGGGTAAGGCATTGTGCCTGATATGCCCAAAGGAAAATGGTATTTTTCCAAAGACTCCATGATTTGTCAGGTATATCTCTGAAAGATGATCTGAGAAAGCATGAATATTTTGGTTTCATTTTATTTTGACAAGATTCGAACTTCCAAGGTATAAAGGATGAAAAGACCTATAAAATGAGGTATCACTGGACCTCCCTTTCCATTTGATGTTCTCGTTCAAAGTAGCGCAGCTGTTATTTTGACATTTTCAGCACTACTTTGTCAAAAAATTGATAAATTGGGGTGTTCTGAAGGTTCAAAATTCGCTGTTATGTAATCACTACAGTTTGCTGTGGTTGGACAATTTGGAGAATCCTCAAGGAATACTAGGAAGATGACCTCTACGACTTCAACTGTTTCTTTCAAGAGTAATGAGGTCAACATTCCCAATTTTGATCGGTGGTATAATAGGATGAAGCTGCAAATTGAAAGATCCGGTTGATTGTTGGAAGTTAGTCGTTCTAAAGGATTCACGACGTCCGGTTTATCATTCTTGCCATGGTTCTCATGTGGACATTTTGAAATTTATTATGAAATTGTTGTATTTCTGTTCAGTCATGCAGTCCTCATTGATGAGGATGGTAATTTCTTGTAATGTTTGCCAGTGAACGAAACCCCTGGTCACCTACTGGTGGATTGGAGGGTGATTTGCTTCCTGATCGTTTATGGATCAATATAATCTCAGAAGTCGAGATGTGTGTTTTTCTGTTCCGTCCATTGGTTCATTGAACCCATGACTTTTGACTTTGTAACAATGTAGCCAAGTAAGATTGGTGAACAAGCAAAAAGAAGTTAGCCGCACCAGAGAACACTTTTATCTCAATACAAGCTACTTCTGGAGCACTGTTTGAACTGTCAGAACTGTTTCTCTGGACAAAGAAAAAGACGATGGTAACATGAACAATGATGATGAACCTCTTCATAATAGGTGCTTTCGTGACGCACTCCCGATTTTTCAACGATTCTCGACTCGGGCGCCACCTTCTGGATTAACGTGATAGAGACCCCAGAGTGCTTTCGAGCAGCTTCAAGACAGTGAAGAGACATATTCAGGCATCCGATGTGCTCCTTGTCGACTGAACTTTTTTGACTTGAACACGGATTGTAGAAAAATCAATGTATAGTCCGTCAATTACAGCAGTAGATAACCAGGAAAAATAATAACAGAAAAGATTCTTTGAGCTGAGATAAAGAGAAAACAAATATAATGAAATCAGTTAGTTACAAGTAACCCAGAAGTATTGGGAGATATTTCAAGGACGGTTATTTTGAACAAAAACAAACATAATTCCGAAAGGAAGGCTCCTAGGAAAATAATTTTAAGAACATTTTAGTCTTATTTTTGTTCCAACTAACCGTCCTTGAAATATCTTCCAATACTTCTGAGATACCTTGTATATTTTAGTCAGACAACTACGTATGGAAGGTGTATGTGTATGGAGTTTTGAGCGGGAAAATCAGTTGATGTAGTAATCAGTAGCTGGGTCAAGAATGCAAATTTTGGCTGATTCACAAAACAGGAACCTCATTCTGAACTCATTTATCCTACCAAAGAAAATCTCCATAAATGCATAATGCAAGCTTATCAAAAATGGCGCAAATTTTACTCAAAAGCGTTGCAGCAGCCGCCCAGAAAGCCAAAACTGTCACCACAGCGTCATAATACAAAGTCAGCTTATAATAATATGATCATTAAAATGCAGTGTTTCACTTTAAAATTAGTTTCACGGCTCCACATTGAAATTCATGCAAGCTGTCGCTTTGCTTATTATAAATTTGCTGCTGAAAAGAGGAATTACGTTGCTACGTAGTTCAGAATATGGAATTTGATTTTCAGTTGAATTTGAGTTTAAAAACCGATTTGTTGTTGCCCATAAAGGCTCTGGTTTTTACAATTTCCTGGTCACTTGTCGAAAGGAAACTTATACTTCAGGTACGTATTCGGGGCTCAAAAATAAACATGAATGTCTTTAAAAATATGGGTTTGTACCAGAGGGGAAAGATACATGTAGGTGGCGCCCCCTACAAGGTTCCAACCACCTTTATTTTAAAACTTTTCTCAAACATTACTCTCCATTACGGCTAAACTACGGCCATCGGAATCACAGCACGTTATATGCATCCATCCGCTGCAAACCAGAGAATTCATAAGATGCGGTTTTGCCAGACGTAAATCATCATTAGCGTTGCGGTTACGTGAGGCCAATTTTTATAAAGACCGCTTTGTTTCTCTAAAAGTTTAAATTAGACTCGAAAACAAGACATACATAAAACTCTGAAAGTTTGTCAAGAAATCCATGTGGAGTTGGATTAACTGTGAAACATTGTTTGCTCTGGGGGTTTGTGTCGGTTTTTATTCAACCGATGCTTTCAGGAGCAAAGAAAATTAGGTTATGGATGATTAAGGTAGTGTGGTTTGGGTCATTATTGTCCAATTTTTTCAAAAAACATTATTCTCACTCATCCTTGTCTATCTATTGAGAAAGGGTTTCCCTTTGTACCTGAATCAGTTAATCAGGATCAGTTAAAACAACCACTGCACATACCGGGTGGCCAACTAAGAATGCGAGGTACCGTTTCTCGGAAACTATTTATCGTAGAGGCTTGCGGCAAAAAATTTTATGACTAAAACGGCCAAGAGAAAAACCTGGACAATATTCTCAAGTTTCTGAAATGGTCGCTAGGGGGCGTAACAACCAACACCAAGTAGAAAAATATGATTTTTATGGAATTTTGTCCAATGAGCTCATTTTCGGATTATCTGACTATTTACCTACACTTTTTGTCAAAAACGTTTTTTTCTATCTATCATAATAAAGTGGTGGGGGAAGTTCAATTATTTTATTAAACAAACGGAGATTTCTCCCGTTTCGCTTGACCGATTTTAACGAGCTTGGGCTCATATGAAAAAGCATGATCCGCACTTCAAAAAACTTTTTTGGTTTTGAATTTTTGACCTTCGCCGTCGCCGCTAGATGGCGTTAACTGAAATGGTAGCATGTTTTTGAGTTTTTTCCAAAAAAATCAAATGTAATGGTATATTCATTTTTGTATATTTTAAAAGGGGATACATTTTTCTTCAAAAAAGAACAAAAAAATAATGTTTTTTTTGTTTTTTTTGTATTTTTTTTTTGTTTTTTTTTTTGTTTTTTTTTATCTTTTTTATAGGAAAATGTGTCCCCTTTTAAAATATATGAAAATGGATATACCATTACGTTTGATTTTTTCGGAAAAAACTCAAAAGTATGCTACCATTTCAGTTAACGCCATCTAGCGGCGACGGCGGATGATACAAATTAAAAAGCAAATGAGGATTTTATAGCGCAGACTATTCTCTTTCATATGAGCCCAAGTTCGTTAAAATCGGTCAAGCGAAACGGGAGAAATCTCCGTTTGTTTAATAAAATAATTGAACTTCCCCCACCACTTTATTATGATAGATAAAAAAAAAGTTTTTGACAAAAAGTGTGGGTAAATAGTCAGTAAATCCGAAAATGAGCTCATCGATACATTTTCATTGGACAAAATTCCTTAAAAATCATATTTTTCTACTTGGTGTTGGTTGTTACGCCCCCTAGCGACCATTTCAGAAACTTGAAAATATTTTCCAGGTTTTTCTCTTGGCCGTTTTAGTAATAATTTTTTTTGCCGCAAGCCTCTACGATGTATAGTTTCCGAGATACAGTACCTCGCATTCTTAGTTGGCCACCCTGTACATATCCATACTAGGATATCCGTTGAGAGGAGTAGATTCTATTCGGATTTGATCAGAACATTTTGAAAAAAAATGACATAGTGAGGTTATGTTTGCATAGTTTTGTTATTTTCCAAATAATTTTGTTCAAATTAAGTATGTATGGAGGTTCTATTTGGGATTTGATTGAGGAAATTAAAAAATGTGACAAAGTGAGGTTATGTTTGCATTGTTTTGTCATTTTCCAAAGGATTTTGTTCAAATTAGGTGAGAACATAGGTTACATTTCGAATTTAATACAAAAAAAATGATATAATGATGTTATGTTTGAGTTAGTATGAATATGTTTTGCACGTTCTAATTTGGGGTTTGATCCAGAAATTTAACAATTGACTTGATGAGGTTATTTGTATAATTCTGTTATTCTCCTAAGGATTTTGTTCAAATAAGGTATGTAGGTTCTATTTGGGATTTGATCAGAAGATTTTAAAAAAGTGACACTGTGCGGTTATGTTTGCATGGGTTTGTTATTTTCCAGAGAATTTTGTTGAGATTATGTATGTACGTTCTTATTTGGGGTTTGAACAAGAAGATATTTGTCAAAAATTGATAAAGTGAGATTATGTTTGCATGATTTTGTTATTTTTCAAAGGATGTTGTTCAAATAAGGCATGTATAGATTCTATTTGGGATTTGATCAAAAAAAAAATATCAAAAAAATTACATAGTGAGGTTATGTTTGCATAATTCTATTATTTTCCAGAGAATTTTGTTCAAATTATGTATGTAGGTTCTAATTTCGGGTTTGATCAAAAAGACAATTGACCAAAATTGATCAAATGAGGTAATGTTTGGATAGTTTTGTTCAAATAAGGTATGTAGGTTCTATTTAGGATTTGATCTGAAACTTGAAAAAAATTACATAATAGGTTATCTATGCAATATGCATAGTGTTATTTTCCAAAGGATTTTGTTCAAATAAGATACAAATGTGGGCGGGTTCTAATTTGGGGTTTGATCAAGAAATTTAACAAAAATGGACCAGGTGAGGTTATGTTTGCATGATTTTGTTTTTTAAAAGGATTTTGTTCAAAGTAGATATGTAGGTTCAATTTGGGATTTGATGAAGAAATCAAAAATGCACGAGAGATACGTTTTAGGTTTATACAAAGTAGACCAAACATTTTGTCAGATATTCAACTTATTATAACTGACTGCAGAACCGCTGGGATCATTTTCATGATTTTTGATATGTCTGATATGTCAGAATAATTATTTGAACAACAGACAAAATTAAAAAAGATAAATTGTGCAGGAAATGCATTCAACACAATATTTATTGATAATGAGGCCAGTATGAAATTTGCCGGGGTCAGCTAGTCTGGAATATTTCTTGGTAAAATGGTTCCAATGAATGTCCAATGTACAACGGTGGCGCTTTTTTCAATGAATTTTGAATAAAATGAACGTACCCGGCAACGTTGCCATATGTCAACAACGTCAGGATTTAGACTTCATAAATCCACGCTTGCATGTGATTTGTAACGAACTAACGCCACGACCTCTCTTAATTGATGATTTCTTAACTAAGATACAACGTTCAGGCCTTTTCCGAATGAATTTTGCTTATAATCACCAGACTTAGCAACGTTGCCAACTGTCAATAATGTCAGCATAAAGGCTACATAATTTCACGTTTGTAAGTTATAACAGTTATAAGTTATAACAAACTTACGTCACAACAGAGATTGATGATTATTCAATTGAAATACAACGTTGACGCCTTCTTTGAAAAAACTTTGCACAATATAACTAAACTTGGCAAAAATGTCATCTGTCAATAGCGTTATGATTCAGGCTTCATTCAAGTAGCCTAATCTCTGTTGATTGATGATTTTTTAACTAAATTCCAACGTTCGGGCCTTATTTGAATGAGTTTCGCACATAATAATCGAATTTGGCAACGTTGCCATCTATCAATAACGTCAGGATTTAGGCTACACCATTTCATGCTTGTGATTTGTGACAAACTTACTTCACGTTCTCTGTTGATTGATGATTTTTCAATGGAAATACAACGTTGACGCCTTTTTTAAATAAACTTTGCGCAAAATAACCAAACTTTACAGCCTTGCCATCTGTCAATTACGTCAGGATTTGGGCTTAAGAGGAAATTAACATGAATTGGAATTTGTTCTTTTATTGCTCTTGGCAATAATCATCAGATGAAGAAACGTCAACTTTTTTCTCTGGAAACCATGCTCATGATAGACAACAAAGAAATTCACTCAACTTATTTCCATCATGACAGAATTCCAGACTAGGTTTGTTGATTTTTCATTCTCTCCCAATCGAAAGCGCGCTTTTTGTAGCTAGACAATTGAATTGAACGATTGCCACCAGACCGTAAAATTTTATTTTTGGAGAACTGCTACTCCAGACGCTTTCCCTAATCAAAACCCTGCGATTCTTGACTGTTTTTTACAAGGAAAATGCTTTTTTTTTGTTTTCGAATTTGACCCACGTAATTCCTTGGCAGCCGAGGCGAATTTCTTTATAAGCTCATAAAGCAATTTGGATTCTGTTTTCGTCTTTACATCATTGTAACTTGTAACGTGATAACTGAGTGAAATCATTTTATTTTGCAGATCCAATGGCCCATTAGAAGGGCTTTTATGTTCGCTTTATTGAAATAACTATTTTAATGGCGATCGGTTGATTGTTAAAATAATATCTATTGGAAAATTATAACAATTTTCCTGGATATCGGTTCCCATTTATCGCTTATCTAAAGGATCATTTTGATTTACCAATAAGGAATTTGGAGCCAACGTGATTCTATACCCAAGAATTTTAGTCGATGGTGGCCTCCCTCTTATTTTATTTATCAAATAAAAATCCATGCTTGTTATGCGAACTGAAAACAAACTCATGCGACGCGACGTCAACAGGGTATCAAATAAGGCGATTAAGTTTTTTTAATATTATATCACTTGTTCAGTTATTGAATGCTGTTACACCTAGCATTTACAGAAAAACACGAAAATTTTTTGAGCCTTACAAGATTGTTAGAAGGTTACCAAATTTTTGGATCCGTTTTCCCGGTTTCTATCATTCAATACCGTATTTTTCTAAAATATCGTATGTATTGGTTCAATGACGTAATGTTTCGACGAAATAGTCGGTCAATTATCGAATTGTACTTTTCGAAAATCAATTTGATCGAATATTTCAAAATTTGTTTGACTTTCGAGGCACAGATATTCAAACAACATCAACTTTGTCTGCAAACATATGAATTTGATAACATCCTTTATGGTCTTTCCAAGAACGTTTCGACCTTATGAAGTATCATCGTCAGAAATTGTTATGCTCGACATCCATGTGGCTCATGGTCCCCGAATTTTTGGATTGATTTCTCAGTCTATGGGACATCCTCAGCTTTGACGTTGTTTGGGAAAAGTCCTACATGACAAGCATTTTGGGAACGATGCGTTAATCCTGTCGGACGAGCGAGCGGTACAGGCCATATCTTCATTATTGCGCATGCGTTCCTCAAATGATCTGGACGCAAAAGACATGCGCGTGACATTACTGGGGGTCGGGGAGAAGAAGAATGTGATGATTGTAATGGATCGGTAAGATACACATCAGCAGCAGCGTGATTTTCTCTGCGGTTTTTCTGGTGAACTGTTCACTTCTTTTGTTTCTACAGTGAGATAGATAGATGGAGATATGGGGGTAGAATGCGCCATCATTTTACCAAGGCCACTCAGGCAGGCCCATTGTAACCTCCTTCGGGGTTTACCCGTCGAGCCAGCCGACAGCGTTGATTTATTTCAAGACTGTGGCAACCAAGCATCCCTCGATCGAGGACAAGTCTGGCCATTTTTTTCCCATAATGAATTCTCTGATATTCACGAGAAACGTCCCTAATCTGTCTGTCGCAGAGCCTTTCCAGAGTCTTCCTCAAAAATGAAGTTAAAATACTAGCTCTGTAGGCTTTTGGGTGAGTGTAGTCATCCTTACCTGGTTTGGGGATAAACGCAACTCTTACCTCTCTCCATCTCGACGGAATATAGCTTAGGGCTTGACATACCTTGAACAAAATTTGAAGGTTGCTCTGCAGTTTTTCTGGTGAACTGTTGACTTCTGTCTTTTATAGAGACCGTTTAAAATAATCATCTGCTGATTTTCTGATGAACAGTTGACTCCTGTTTTTTCTAAAGTGTGTTGCAACGTCTACTCTGCAGTTATTCTGATGTACTGTTGACTTCTGTCATGTTATATATCGCAACTTCTAGTATAAGAATTCAAATATTTTCCATGATAATAACCCCACGTCAAGTATTCCGATACCTTGTTCCCACTACAAACATATCCATCAATCATAAAATCCACAATGTCATCTCTCAAAGAAAAACAAAATTTATGTTCGCCATACTACGAAAATTCCCGACCCTCAATTTAGCCATGCACTCAATTCGGCACAAAAGAAAAGGCAAACTTAATACGTTCCTTGGGACTCATCCGCAAATACCTCCTCAGCCAACTGAGATTCAAATCGGGCCCTCTGTCACGTAACCGCCCTTTAGCTATTTACGAATTATCCGGGGAATTTGCGAGAAGCTGAAATAAAGAGAAACCGCCAAGGTATGTGTGAGGCGTGACTGAGGGACGTGATGTTACTACCAAAGTGCCTGATGATGTTTTATTTAATACGAAATCCAGACGTGTGTTGCAGGTATATTGAGTCATGATGCAGCAAAAACTTTGCATAAAACCAATTTTGAATATCTTGGTAGAGGATATGTTACTACCATCAGCCCAACACTCCCCCTAGCGTTGAATTTCATCACTTTGTTGTAAGGCCCAGCGAAAACTGACCTTGTAAACCCACGCGTCGTGCATACCGTGCCGCATGTTGAACCCAGCACACGTCGAACCCATTCGTTCGTTAGGGTTAGACGTGGACCAGTTTATGCATGCCGCACAGTTTTCGTGGAACGTGGTCGTGGGTCGGATTCCATCTTCTATTTATGGTGGAGGTCAAGTAGTCCAAGCATCATTTGTAATGGATATTGGGAACTAATTTTTTTTTGACGTATCGACCATGATCTGTCTGAGATTACATCAGTTTATAGGATCAAACTATATTATACAGGGTTCGACAAAACAGGCAGCGCTGATGAGGATGGGAACCTGCTATGATGAGCACTCATTGCGTTCGGTCACTCAACCCTTTTTTAGTCATAGTGACGCACAGGCGTGGCCATGGGTCCAGCGTGGAGTGGGCGTGGGTTCTGAACACACGCGGGTTTAAGTCTGGCATAGGGCTATTTCCATGTTGAACTTTCACGAAAATTTTCAGAATTATTTTTAGTCCCTTCCAGGTGAGGAACCCCGTTTGGTTGAATTTCGCGCAGCTTCCTGGTTGTCGGGCGGCTTAGTGAAATTAGATATTTGTTTGATTGGTGGTAAACCAAGAAAGACTGTTTCGGGCAGTAATTAATCAGTTAATTATTAAGTGTTACACGGTTAACATTATTTCAGAAAAAATACAGAGACTCTCGACGGATAATTAAGTTACGGGAAAAAGAGAATTACTTGATTGAAGACGGGAAAATGAATCAGAAAATTACGAAATACAACAAAATGAATTTGAAAAATTTGGATTCAGGACACTTTTCTCTAAACATTTCTTTCATACAAACATTCTTTCGATGACAAATTTAATCAGGACATTGACGTTTGAAGTTTTAGAATTTATTTTGTGTTCCACTAAAGTGAAGATATCTCTGAAACTAATAAAGATAGATAGTCGATTTTTGACAATTTGGATTCAGGATACATTTTTCTATATATTTCTTTCATACAAACATCCTTCCCAAAGACTAATTTGATCAGGAAATTTACCTTCAAAGTTTAAAAATGTATTTTGTGTTCCACTCAAATGAAGATTTCTAGCAAACAAATGCAGATAAAAAGTCGATTTTTGAAAATTTGGATTCAGGACACATTTTTTATACATTTCTTTCATACAAACATTTTTCTCCAGAGTTGTCTGTACATGAAATTGAGGACACTTTTTTTTATAAATTTCTTTGATTTATACATGAAATTGGCCTTTAAACTTTTAAAATTTATTTTGTGTTCTACTCAAGTGAAGATATCTCGAAAAGTAATGAAGATAAAAAGTCGTTTTTTGAACATTTGGATTCAACACACTTTTTTCTATATAATTATTTTTTACAAACCTTCTCCCCTAATAACATTAAAGATATTTCGAAAAGTGATGAATATAGAGAGACGATATTTGAAAATTTTGATTCACAACACTTTTTTCTATATACAGGGTGGTGCAACCAAGATGGGGTGGACGATTGTGGGAAAATGGTGAGAGATTTGGATAATTTTATTTTGTTAATCATAGTTAGTCGAAAAGGCTATGTTTTAAAAATAACAGGGTGTCCCAAAAAGTCTATGGAAAACCAAACTTGTATTTTTTTAAACACCCTGTATATTAATTGATATTCCAATTCTTCCTTCGATTTTGAACAAAAATTGTGATACAACTAATGTCATTAAATTCAACCGTTATCGAGATATCGCGTTTTAAAAATGCCATTTTTGCAACTTTGAGATGCTATAAAACTCAAACCATTCAAGTTAGAGGAAAATGGTTTGCACTTTCCTATCTTAACTTTTCAAGAGCTCTTTTGTCATTTGGATAGAAGGTAACGTCAACTGTCAACTTTTTTCGGCACATTTTGACATTTTTTCACAAGAATGAATTTAATCTCCTTGAATAGCTCTTGAAAAGTTAAGATAGGAAAGTGCAAACCATTTTCCTCTAACCTGAATAGTTTGAGTTTTATAGCATGTCAAAGTTGCAAAAATGCCATTTTTAAAACGCGATACCTCGATAACGGTTGAATTTAGGAGCATTAGTTGTATTACAATTTTTGTTCCAAATTGAAGAAAGAATTGAAATATCAATTAATATACAGGGGGTTCCATTTGAAAAAATACAAGTTTGGTTTGCCATAAACTTTTTGGGACACCCTGTACTATGACTATATTTTTAAAACATAGCCTTTTTGGCTAACTATAATATACAAAAAAAAATTATCCAAATTTCTCACCATTTTCCCACAATCGTCCACTCCATCTTGGTTGCACCACCCTGTATTCCTTTTATACAAACATCCCTTGAGTTACCTATGTATTCATGAAATTGGCTTGGAAATTTTTAATTTTCTATTGTATCTCACATTAGTGAAGATATCTCGAGAACTGACGAAGATAGAAAGTCGATGCTTGAAAAGTTGGCTCCGAGACACTCGTCCACAAATTTCTCCAGTTTTCAGAAACCGATACCAGAATGTTGAGCGGTGCTGAAATCCAGGTCGGAATATTAGCCTGCATTTTGCGCGCCAACGAATCCCTTCATGGTTCATTTACAGGTATACTTTTCAAGTATTTCTAGATTTAATATGTAGGTACCTTCATACCTATTGCAAGTATCTTTATCGTATCTCAGGAGTGAATGCCGCAAGGTTCTATCTTTTCTAGCAGTTCAGTTACTACCAAAAAAAAACTAATTACACCCCTCAATCTGACCAGTCACCAAGTATTCTATCTTTTCTATCTTTTCTAGCAGTTCAGTTACTACCAAAAAAAAACTAATTACACCCCTCAATCTGACCAGTCACCAAGTATTTATGCACACCATGCATCAACTTCCGACCTGGATTTCAGCACCGCTCAACATTCTGGTTTCGGTTTCGGCACTTCGAGAGATTAGTCGAGAGTTTGCAATCGACCAATAGAATTTGAGCGGATGCCCATATCCCTCTAGGGAAAAGAATTATGGGAACTCATCATCATCTTTTCTGATGTTCTACCTGTACCCGAGAAATGGCGCACATTTTCTGGGACACTGTATTTTTTTTTCTCATTGTCACTACGTTCTTTTTTCTCTCTCGTGTAACGAAATCTCGTTTTATCCAATTCACTCCACATTGTCCTCTGGAAAGCTAATTAATATTGACAATCTTTACAGCAATTTGTCCTGAACCAGTTCCAAGAGGACTACCTATCAACAGACAGGAAATACACATACTATCCAACAGTAGTCACCAACGAGAGATGGTACAAAGTGAAAATTTCCGATCTACCAGTGATCCCATATTTTCCAGTAAACTCCTTCTATGAATGGGCCAACTATAGGTGAGTTACCCCAAGCTATAGTCCAATAACTATCTACACCCTTTTCAGATACTACGGCCTACGTAGCGCAACAGCCTACATCCTAGTATTCGACCTTAGCAATATAGACACCTTCCAATACGTAAAAACACTTAGGGAACAAATCTGTGAAAGTCGAAACATGCAAAACGTACCTGTCTTAGTAGTGGGCAACAAAGAAGATCTCATTGTGACTGAAGATGCCGCCAACACAAGCTCAAAAACTGCCATTCTTGGGTCGAGTGATGAAAAGCGCCGAGACATCATTAACCTAGTGAAGAAGCACTGGAAGTGTGGGTATATTGAATGCAGTGCCAAGTACAACTGGAGGGTTATGCACTTATTCAAAGAGCTGATGAATATGATTGAGAATATTTCCAATAGGGATCAAAGTCCTATGCTGGATAACATCCAGGAGGCTTTGGATAGGAATAAATGTGTGGTTATTTAGGGTTTGGCCACTGGTAAGTTCAGTGGTAGGGATTACTTGAAGGTAGTTTGGCAACGTTGGAAGGAGCGAGCGCTTGGGAGACGTAGCTTGAAGCAGTGCCTAGCAATATTTGGCAAAGGATTTAGTTTTAAGAAGGCATGAGTTTATGATTTCTTTATTACGTAATGAATCATCAGAAACAGAGTTACCAAAAGTTGTGCAACTGAAACTGGATGGTTATGAAAATGAAAATGTTTAGCACTTGCTCGCTGACGAAGGTTCGCGTTAGTTCATCTTCAATCTGGACACGTTTCATGATCTTTTACAGCCCTTTTCTCTGTTTCAAACCACGAGGTAGTAATAAAGTACGTAAACGGGTGGGAAAACATGACTTTCCAAGTATTATTTGCTGGATCAGGGAAAATTATTTTCTGCTTAAAGTTGGTCAGATATCTGGGACTTTTCAGTCTGATTTCCGGTGTGTCAGAACTCGCTTACGAATTTCCCGGGCCTCTCTCGTCTTATTTCGTCAGGACGCAAACTGACCCCGTCGCGTCGATTTGCGGAATTTTGGAAACAACGAACACTTGGACTTTCTCTGTTTCGAAGCTACCCGATAGGGGTTGTGGGCCCTCTACCACGTGAAATACAGGGGGTGGCGCCCGAGTTTTGTGAAAATCAACCCGTCGAAGATAGATTCCGGAAAATCTCGGGGTGCGTCTCATTGACTAGATGTCTTTCATATTTTCCACTTGACAGTTTTGTTCCTTATTTCAATAAATATTCGTTCTGTGGTCACTCGGAAGGGGTTTTCAACGCCGTGTCTTGAAGAAATTTCATACAGAAGCAAAATTGGAACAGATCCGGGAAAAACAACATAAAAAATAAATTTGGGGTTGACTAGTTTAACGGAGAGGATGTACATTTTGGACATTTGGGCGTAATTTTGTCATAGACGTTTGAAAAATTTACCTGCGGCCTTGTCCGCCCAACAGAAAACGTCGGGATACTGATGACGTCACAGTATAGTTGTCCAATATTTTACACTTCGGTCGTCCTTGTTAATGATATTATATTGCTTTCTGAAACACATTTATAATGGACTGGCTGGAAAACAGAAAACTCGACTCACCTTGTGAGTTAATACAAGATAACAATCTTCCGATTCAATATTTTTTATGAAACAATAGGTTATGTTACAAATAATATGTTCCCAAACATTAATCACTATTCTATTCAACGTTCCTCATTAAGATTCACCACACAACGCAAAGATCTATTCAATAATGTGAACGCGGCTTTATGTTTTGTACGTTCCAATAGAACATGGCTCAACATCGAATGAACATATAACTATTGTAACTGTCATTGTCAATATATGAATGCAAATGAAATGTCATTTTTAATCAAAAAATTGAATATAAATCCTAATTTATCAAAATCAGCTATGAGTTGGGCAGTAGAACCTTGCCCTTGGACTATTCCCTGATTAAACTAATAACTCTGCAAATTTTCATTCAACTTCCTTTTGCGGTACTTGAGTTATGAGAGGACAAACATACAGATTTCTTTTTCTATATAGAAGATAAAGGAATACCATTAGGTTTAATTTTTCATTTTATACTAAACTGTGATGTATCTCGATTTTTGGGGCGTAGTTTGAGAATCAGCTGTTTCGCTTGGCTTTTATAATATGGTATCAGGACCGTGTTGGTTCTTTAACGGACGTTGAAAATTGATCCTCTGGGATGGTCAATATAGGATTTTATGAAGAATATTTAGTTTCATTCACATAAAGGAGCCGTTTTGGTTTTGGTTTCTGACTAGTTTTTGGTCAAAATACTCCGATATCTAATTGTCAGGAGGTAGGTAGTTTGTTGAGAAAAACATTTTGGGCATGAGGTTATGTTTCCATAGTTTCAATATTTTTCAATGGATCTTTTTTAATGAAGTGAGGTTATGTCGACAAGATTTCGTTATTTCTCAATAAATTTCGTTCAAATTCGGTAAACACGTTCTATTTGGGTCCGGTTTTGGATCAAGTGAGGCTATGTTTTGAAGGATTTTGTTCAAATTCGTTATGAGATCAAATTCGGGAAGGCATTTAGTTGAGAATTTAAAAAAAAATAGATTTAGAGAGGTTATGCTTGAGTTATTTTGTATCTTTCTAAGTATGAATTTCCTTCACATTCGCTATATGAATACTTTCTATTTGGGTTAGGTTTGGATGTTGTGAGGTTAGGTATGCATAATGTCATCATGTTTTAAAAAATTGTGTTTTTAGGTATCTGAATTTTATTCTATTTGGGATTTGATCAAGAAATTTAAAAAAGAATCGATTTAGTGAGGTCGACAGATGTTAGTGCCATCACATATAGAGAAACAAAAAATAATGTATCAGCAACGTGAGACTTCTCAAGATAGCTCTTTGGTTCAGAGCCACGCGAGCTTTTGATTGACCTGACAGAGATTCTGAAATACACGTTTTTTCGCAAAACCGGTAAACATTACCGAACACTTTTATTTTTAGTTATAGACAAAGCCTTGATACTAGTCTTATACTATATGGGAAGTTTTGGATTGGATCAGAAATATAAAAGAAAGTTTTGCTCAGTTGGTCATCTTCAACTATCATTTTCTCAACTCAATTTCGAAATATAGTATGGGACGTGTATTGAAAATTCAGTGAGGTTATGTTTCCATAATTTCATATTCTTTCACAGTTTCTATATTTTTCAAGGTTCTGTTAAAATTGGGTAGATATGTGAAAGTTATACACATAGTTTTTTTTATTTCCCAAAAACATCCCAACTAGAACGTATATATACCAGATTTATACAAAAACCGTTGGACAATGATAAAGCTATGCAAATATAACCTCACTAAATCGACTTTTTGAAAAATTTGTAGATCAAATTCCAAACAGAGCCTATATACTTGAACAATTTGAACAAAATCCTTCAAAAGATAACGAAATTATGCAAACACAACCTCAACTAATCATTTTTGTATATAGCTAATTATATTTCTTGATTCATTATCATTGATAAAATTTCAAACAGCTGTATCTTATTTTGTTATATTGAAAATATGTATTTTCACTTAATTAAAAATATATCAACTATCCCCCTCCTTCGTAGATCCTACATACCTAGGTACTTAGTTTTTACAAGATCCATGAAAAAATAACAAAACTATGAAAACATCACCTCATAAAATTATTTTGTTTCTACTTTCCAAAATACAATATCCCAAATAGAGCCCGAAGCTATAAAACCCGTTGGAAAATAATGAAATTATGCAATCATAACCCCACTAAATCACTATGGAAACATAACCTCATAAACATCTTTTTCTTACATTCAAAACAAAGTTACAGTGACAGATCAAAATTGTAGGTTAAAGGTTGGAAAACATGTTCTATTACGGTAGTCATAAATTGAACTGTGATTCCTTTTATTTTGACAGTGATGATAATTTTGGAATTGATGAGCAAAACCCTTCTTTCATCGAGGAAAATGAAGTCTATAATCAAATATTTTATCTTTTCATTTCAATTAGCGAGCACTTAATGGCATTTATTTTTTTTCAACCTCCAAATTTGATCTGTCACTGTAACTTTAAATGAAAAATGAACTGTACTACATCTCAAGCACAGTCTACATAATGATTGTTTGAAGAAAATCCGTTGGAAAATGATCAAATCATGCAAACATAACCTCACTAGATTCTAGAGCAGCCATTTTGAACACAATCCAAAAAAAATGCTCAAATTTGGGACACCCTGTATGAAATGTTCGAAGTTGAAAACAACATGTTCCATAAGGATGAATCCGTGAGGAAACTGGAAAACTTTTCTTTTTTTGCAAATTTTTCATTTAGCTGGAAGGAATTTGATATTCCTCACAATAAAACCTGTCTTATTTCAAATCCGAAATTTTTAATATGAGTAAATTGTAACACAAACACAAATTATTGGACACCACTGGAAAAATAAACGAGAAAAAACTTGGCATAAAAACCCTTCAAAATCACTAATGAAATCACCGAACCACAATAAGAGAAACACTAGCCTAGTTTATACCGATAACTCGTTTAGTTCGGTTCGATAGGACCAAGTGGGTGGGGATAGTACGGTGGGACCAATGCTTGCTTCTCGCTCGTTTACACCGTCTCGCAACGCGTGAACTAAATCAGTACGCGCGCAATTCGTCAAATGTCAAAAACAAGTCGAAATTATTTATCAACACAATTCGTAACCAAAAAAAAACATAAGTGAGTACGCTCAGATTGCCTTAGAAACTCAAAACCAACACAATTCACTATAATAACAATCAACATAACCTCATAATTTTGATCCAGATCGAACCAAATTTAGTTCGGTACACCTGCTGGCGAATACCAAACCAAGAGCGGACCAGCTTAGTCCGCAACTATTTACACCATTCGTACCAAATGTTTGGTTCTGATAAAGTTCGAATTCAGTACTTGGTCCGCGGACCAAGTTTTCGGTGTAAACTAGGCTACTGTCCAATCCAGCAAGAATAACGCAGGTCAGGCCCTGGAATTCATGCTGTCTCAATACGATCGATCCAAATCCCACGATCACACCTAATGAAAGAGAAAAATCACTCTTATGTCACCGAAAGTACCAAAAACAATAAGCTGTTTGTTGCTGTTATATTATTTGTACAACTTTTGGTATACTCTGTGATAGCTTTCATTCGATGATAATTTAACGAGACAGACTGAAAAGGTTTGGCCTGGTTCCATCATGTTCATGTGCAGTACCTTAGATAAAAGTGATGCCTATAGGATTATCATGGTTTCACCAATAAAATTCAACACAAAGTTTTGTCTCCATTTGAGGGGTTTTTGCCAGTCCCTTTTTTAGCCTGTACCATTCAATTTCTGATGGATTTACAAATACTCAACAATCTACAGAAAATGAAGCAATAGCTAGTATAAAATAAAAGCCTAGCTACAATGACAATCGGATCAATTTATTACAAATTTGCAATATTTTAGCAAAGCTTGAACATGTTTTGCTCGTATCGTCGTTATTAGTTGCTGAAGTTGTAAAAATGTATATGTATACTTTGTATATCGATAATCTTATTGTAAATGATTGATAATGTTGTTGCACTCGTTGGTAACTTCATAGTATAATAAGTACAGCAATACTAGAGACTATGGAGGTTGTATTAATATGAAAATAACGAATCATAGTGATGTTTTGATGGTAGACATTGATTATAAAAAAAATAGACCGAGCATAAGCAGCCGGTTCATTCATAAATTTCTATGTTTTGCGATTCAAAACACATTTAAAAGAGCTCACGGGTGGGACAAGGACCTTACTCCCTCGCTTTTTACATACATGGTCAAAGCAACAGCGCGAGGATAGAATGGGCGGAACGAGGCACATCGATAAATGATGGTCATGGGCGGAGCTCGGGGAGTTTGGAATGTTTCAAATTATTTGATTTTTTTTTAATCATTGTTTTTATCTTTAATGAGAGTTACAGGGTTGATTTTGATTGAAAAAAATGTAAGACATCCCACACAAGTTTTTGGTTATGAGTAAATATGAAGCAATTGGTTATTGCGATATTTGTTAGAGAAAGCATATGACAAGTGAGTATGTGAGTAAATAGGTAACTACATACCTATAATATTGTATACATTGACAAAAAACATTAAATATCTTTGAGAAAGATGGTTTGTTCAATATCAAATTGGAGGAATTTGGGCACCAATGGGCTTGTTTCACATTTTTTTCTTATTCCATAAATCGAAAGTACGACTGGAAAATAGCCGATCTACAAAAAATCAGAATTTTCCTAGCACGTTTAGTCCCTTAAAAACAGGTACAAACATCAGATTCTCGAAAACGGGGCGTGGCCACAATGCTACGTCACACCACTCTCTCTTCTCTGGCGCCATATGGTATTTGCATTACACATAATGGTTTGTTCGCTTATAAAGTGTTTATGCTGTAAACAAACAGGGTTTGTGTGTGTTTTTGTGTTGCTTGGTTGACTATGGGTGGAGAAAAGACCAAGAATAGTATATTTCATTACCAGTACAGAAATGAGGATTTTTTCGTGCGCGTGTGGGAGTCATGCAAGAACGGAAAATCCATTTCTGGACGAGTAATGGACGATATTTTTTATTATACTTAGGTACCTGAAATCAACATAAACAAAAAATATCGCAAAAAATTATTAAGAAAATCGGGAATATTGAGAGAAAATAAAATTTGTCATTAATAAATAAATCGTTGCTATAGACACATTACTCGTTACTTTTTTTTCTTCGGGTTGCCATAGGATATCTAGTATCATGGATATCTATGTTTATTATTAAGCGCACGGAAAGAGGGATCGGGAAAAAAATTCCGTGCGCTGTTCTGAAAATGTCATATTTACTGTATTTTATAAACAGTTGAAAATGTGGTATTTTCTGCTAAGTATAATAAAAAAAATATTGTATAAGTCCTGATTGCAAGAATACTGGAAAAAATGCTCCCGATAAACTGTTTATTTCCTTACCATCCGATCAAAAGTTGAGAATATTGTGGCAACGCGTAATGCGGAGAACCGATGACAAAGGCAGTAAGTTTTGCTGTGAAGATCACTTTAATGTAAGTTGAGTAGAATGGGTCCTTCATATACAGGGTGGGCATAAGTAACCTGGCAAATGCACACATTTAGTAAATTTGAAAAACGAAAACACAACTTTAAGAAACGTTGGTTTCGTTTTCTTACACCGCAAAAATATTTACTAGTTGTTGAAAATGTTCACCGTTCATCGTCAGAATGCACTGTTTTCTATGCTCCCGGCTGACTCATGCCCTCCCCGATATTTTTCCACCCCACTGAAACGAGCAGTTAATTTTAAAAGATTCTAAAATATGGTTAATACAAAAGTTTCATGATTTTTCATGAACTTTAGGGATCTTAACGCTTAAATGTCAACACATTTGAGTGAATTTTGACAGGTTAATGATTTTTTCAAAGGGATCACCTTGTATCACTATACAAGGTGATCCCTTTCGAATTTTTATAGTACATCACTTCAACCAGGAGAACTTCTTCAAAATCTTTTATAGTACTTTTTTTCTGATTTGAAATAAACATGAAGTCCCCCCTAACTTTTGAGCCACTTGGTATAATTGAACAAAATTTGGACTGATAATATTGGTTGTGGTTAAAAATTTTTTTTTTTAATAATTATGTATTTCCAAATTAATTTTTAAACCGGTATTTTCCAACAATAAACATATTTCAATATTGCCGTTGGCTTGGTTTCTGGTGGTTCTTGGTGGAAAGAAAAATTGACTTTTCCAAATTTGACCTGACTATTTGAGCATCCTGCATAATTTAAATTTCAAAATTATCGTTGTAGGGGTTTTCAAATATGCCCGCTATCCATTTTTTGAATAAAAAATGCCTAATAACTTTTCACGTTTTTGGTGCCCTTTTATAAGATAGAGCTTTTTGAGTACTACGAACTAAAAAAAAAGTTTTTTCAAATCGGCCAATTTTTGATAAAATAACGAATTGTCGCCAATCAAAATGAAACACACTCTATAAATTACTGCAGAATGATACCTAGAATAAATGGTAAATTATAGAAAGTTCCCTTAACTTTGAAGCTTTATTCCCTTCAATTCAGAACCAAAGTACTCCATATTTCTATTGAAATAGTCCATAATCATAAACATGTCCGCCTCTGGGAGATTACTGGAGTCAACCTTATTGTATCCCGCTTCCAATGAAGTCACGAAAAAACACAAAGACGGCTCTGACACAACCCAAATAACTATAAAGAAACTTACGAAACCATAACCAAACGCAATGTTGATTCAATTTCAAACTTCTCTTTTCGACAAAATGAGTGCTTATATGGGGATTTCGCGTGGGGCCGGCTTCCCAGGGAGTGGTGTGACGTCACAACCCGTATGGATTTCGCGCTAACTTCAATCACTTATATTTCGAAAATGCAAAAAGCTTTCGTGGTGAAGCTTTAGGGTTATGGTTTTTATGACAAGTACTATTGGAAAACGTTTAAAAAACTTACAAATGAAAAATCACGAAACAAGCCTATTGTAGATTATAATACCATATTGCAATTTATAAGAAATAAAATAATTATAGGAGTTGTCATGGAGGATTAAAATGATAAATCTGAAAATACAAATGTATACTTACTTGTGGGGTATCATAGAAGGGAATCACTTGACAGTTTACAAACAATAAAAAAGTTTTTCGTGGAGTTGAATTCTACAAGGCAGGGCAAGCAATTCCAAATAAAGGGTGACAGGCTCCCCCCAAAAATAGATTGATAATAAAAAATTATAATTTATAGTAGCAACTTGAAACTTCGGGGATAATCTTGACAAAAATACCTATCTAACGACCCCATCCATTTAAAATTTCTGAGGGTACCTGTCAACCCCTGAACGAAAGTGAAAATGAAAAAAGAAGTGCCAAAAAAAAAATACAGGGTGTTTATTAATTGAATGCCGATACTTGAGGCTTAGAATCCTTGGATGATTATAAGACAAAAAGTTCATATGAACATAGGTCCGCAAGAGCTTAATTTTCAAGATACAGGGTGTTGAATTATTAGAAAATAAATGATTTTTTTTAAATTACTTTGATACTATTCCAGATATCTTTATGAAATTTGGTACACGTCTTCTGGGCTTCAATATGCATTTTGTGATGTACAAACAATTTCATTATTTTTACCAGTGGCTTCCGTACGGGCTTTGCACTCAATATTTTTGGAGAAAAAACTTGTACGCCACTGCTTTCTTCAAAAATAGAAATCATTTTTAAAATCTCTTTTTATTTCTGAGCCAATTTGTTCTCTTGATTTTTTTCCGTACGGCGCATGGTTTTCGCTTAAAAAAATAAAATCTACTTGATTGCATTGACACCCTGCTGTGTCATCCAATATTTTTAAATCAGTGGCGCCCTCTCTAACATTCCCATGCATTTTGATGCATAGAAGACGTGCACCAAATTTCAAAAAGATATCTGGAATAGTATCAAAGTGATGATAATTTTTTTTTTTTTTTTTTAAATTTCAACACCCTGTATCTTAAAATCTATGCTCTTGCGGACCTATGTTCATATGAACTTTTTGTTTTAAAATCATCCAAGGATTATCCCCCTTAAGTATCGGCATTCAATTAATAAACATCCTGTATATTGACTTGCCGAAGCGATTTTTTGATTGATCACCGAACACCTAAGAAATCCTGGGTGGAAAGTTTTTCGTGCCCCATCGTGTATTTGATGGCTTCATTCTTCACTCTAACTTTTCAAAATTCAATAGTTTCAAAAATTTTAGAAAAACGAGAAAATGAAAAATTAACTCAGTATTTTTTCAAAAACTATTGAAATATTGAGATGTCTAAATTACTTCAAGTATACATGATATTTCAAATGAAGTCAGGGTTTTGTTTTGGTACAAACGCTCGGACTCGTTGATTCTTATTTTTGACTGCGGTTTTTTATATCTACAGGGTGGACCAAAAATAGGTTACGACCATCAACTTCATTTTTTCAAATGGAAACCCCTATTTATATTTTATTTTTGGATCCTACATCAAATTTTTAGCAATATGATTTTTACTGAGGTAGGGCTAAAATTGGCTTTTATTAGGTTCTTGAAATTAAATCTGCCAAATTTAAAAAAAAAACGGTTCAAGGATATTTGTTACATTTGTAAAGAACCGATTTGAAAAAAATGAGCTTAACATCCTGTATCTTGAAAACAATGCACTTCCGGACTCATATGTTTATTCCTATGAACTTTTTTTTCATGAAATTAGCTCAGGAATACGCCTTGAATTTATTGTACGCAATAAGGAGACACCCTGTAAAATGTATAGTTACTAATGTTATGAAAGCATGTCTTATTAACAAAGTGTTTTCTCGAAAACTATTGGTTCCCTCACATTTTTTTTCGAAAATTACTAATAAAAAAGGAAAGGTACCCACTTTAATCCAGTGAGATCTGGAAATTTTTAAAATTTGTAGTACCATAGTGTTATGGAATCAGGAATGTCCTTTATGTATATGAGCAAAGTTGTTATTCCTTTAATTTTTGTGATAATTTTCATTTAAAATATATTTTTCTCTGTATGGAATGCAAACATTTCCAAAAACACATGATACGCCACTGAAGTAAGAAGGTAGGAGGTCCTAGAGTCTATTTTAAAATCAAGATGGCAGTATATTCATTGATAAAACGAAAAGTCCTAGTTTTCATGGTCAAATTTACCACAAACTTGACACTTTCGCACCATATTCATGTACAAATAATATCGTCAAATCACAAATAGTGTAAAAATCACACAAAAACAAGGCAAATCGAGCACTTAACACAGACAATGTGAAAGCAACATCGCATTATCTCGACATAACCACTACCAACATGAATGAATATTTTTACGCTTGAAGGTAAAATCGGTACGTAGTATAAGCGAGTGGTAGATCGCAGGTACAAGAAACCTGATCTTGTTGCCACATTTTCGAGGCATTTTTGAAGTTATTGTTAAATAAATCGTGTCTGAATGAAAAATACATATTTGGATGCCAATAATGTCGTTCTTGTTGTATCTTTAACTGATGAGATTAGATGAGAGTTGATTTTATCATGTTTCAACTGTTGATAAATATGAGAGTAAAATGGAGTGCCTTGTTAAAATCGGACACTTGGCAATGATGCTGGTGCAAAATATCGAGAGGCAGAGCTTTGTTGAATAAACTGTGGAAGGGGTATAGAAAGAAATAGGTATATTTGTTTTCTTGAAGCTAATGTATGATCGCTCTCAGAAAAGACAAGCTAGGTCTATTTTTTTTATAGTCAATGATGTCTACTATGTTAGATAGTATTTTTGGAGAATAAAAACTGATCATTTTAATTGTAACATCTATGTAAGAAAATATTCTGGAAAAAGAAAGTTTTAGTACCTATTTCAATGTATTCAAGTATTCGTTGAAAAGGAATATCAAAATGTACGCACACGACTTGCATCTACTTAGACTAGTAATTGAATTTCTGACTATTAACTTACCCTTTATTACTGGATGTTTGATGATCATGTTTAATGCTGGCTGAACGAACACTTTGGTCAAAAGATTTTTTCAAAGTGTTAAATGGTTAGTGAGTCAACTAGGTACCTGTGATACCCATTTTGAGTTTACCTGGATAATAGATCTCGTTTGATGTTAAGGTTCTATAATATAGCGAGATAATTCAACTTTCATTTTGTTAAAATGTTTGCAACAAAGCAGATTAAGAATGATTAACTATGCAGGCGAAAAAGAGACAAAATACATTAAGCTACTATTTATATGTTGTTTAATATTTCTGCTCAACAAATAAGTTTGTATTATACAGGGTTTTTCACTTAAAACTCCCCACGTCAATATCTCGGAAACGAATAGGAATATTTGATTTCTGTAAAAAGTAGTCAATGTATGGGGTCGAGTACTTATTTTTCACAGTTAAAAAAATTCGACGCCTACCAAGAGTAAAGCGTCGCGACGCATCGAAAATATTAATCGATTGCAGGAACTTTGAAATTACGCGCATGCAAAAGTACAAGTTATTCATAAACTTTTTTGTTATTCAGTCGAACTCATTTATTCTACTCAGTTTTGAGATATACAGTGTGTCCAAGATAAGAATGTCTATCATGGGGATCTTGAAAACCGTGAGAGATACAAGGTCGGTTAAATGGAGGCAAAGTTGCGTATTTTGATGCTTAACAAAATGCCGTTTTGAAAGCCAAGAAATTCCGACTAAGTCCGAAATTATCCGAAAAAAACCGAAATTTTTCAAAATTGTTTTCATTTTTTTCTGACCACATTTGAAGAGATATTTTGAAATGAATGGAACTTCTTCATTGCCACTTTTTGCCCTTTACAAGATAGCGTTATTAAATTGAAGAACCGACGTTTCGTCTATGAGCAGCCATCATCAACTTTGTTTTTTTAAATACGGTCCTGGATTTTTTATGACGGATTTTGAGGGCCTCTTATGTTCCTAAGCCAACAATGTATCGGAATTATTCAAAAAAATTATGTTGATGGATTTTTCCATGAGAACTCATGTGTTAGAGAGAGACAAAAAATACATTTAGGATCAAAAACGCACACCTCTTTTTTAATGAGTGCGATACATCGTCGGTTGAGGAACATGAGAGGCTCTTAAAATCCGTAATAAAAAATCCAGGACCGTATTTAAAAAAACAAAGTTGATGATGGCTGCTCATAGACGAAACGTCGGTTCTTCAATTTAATAACGCTATCTTGAAAGGGCAAAAAGTGGCAATGAAGAAGTTCCATTCATTTCAAAATATCTCTTCAAATGTGGTCAGAAAAAAATGAAAACAATTTTGAAAAATTTCGGTTTTTTTCGGATAATTTCGGACTTAGTCGGGATTTCTTGGCTTTCAAAACGGCATTTTGTTAAGCATCAAAATACGCAACTTTGTCATCGCAAATTGTATCTCTCACGGTTTTCAAGATCCCCATGATAGACATTCTTATCTTGGACACACTGTATATCTCAAAACTGAGTAGAATAAATGAGTTCGACTGAATAACAAAAAAGTTTATGAATAACTTTTGCATGCGCGTAATTTCAAAGTTCCTGCAATCGATTAATATTTTCGATGCGTCGCGACGCTTTACTCTTGGTAGGCGTCGAATTTTTTTTACTGTGAAAAATAAGTACTCGACCCCATACATTGACTACTTTTTACAGAAATCAAATAATATTCCTATTCGTTTCCGAGATATTGACGTGGGGAGTTTTAAGTGAAAAACCCTGTATATGACAAATCCTGTTAAATATTTAATCTTGTATTGTAGTTTTTGTGCCTGATTACGGAAAGTGGTCGCTAGTTTCTGTTAAATAAATGATTTGAGATGGTAAAGATTTTTCATTTATCCTGTTTTTGAAGCGTACCACCAATACCGAGCTGGATAAAGGTTCAAAATCAAACTCAAATGATAAAAACATTGGTATAAAGTATAATAATTTATACGAATAATACTAATAAAGCTTACACTCTAAATAATCTCTGCCACTTGAACGGTTTCCAAGCCTTCCAAATCGTTTTTGATCTGGATCGTTGCTGCTTCCAACCCATGGACTTCCATTATATGACTGTTGAAGGCTGTATCGTCCTCGAAATTTTGGTTGCATAGTTTACACGAGTATTGCATGAGTGGATCAGCCGGGTCGTCGAAGTCTTCAGCAATGGCAATCTCCTCGATTGTTGCCTCTATGTTGTCTTTGTTTGAGTCGATTTGGTGGTATTTCATGTGTACTTTTAATCCATTGACTGTGAATCTGGAAATGGAGAAAAAGTTGATCATGGGGGAACGTGGCTGTACTTCCAAGACCATATTAAAAAAAAAGGATCATTCAACTTGGCACTTTGTTCCTGTTAGGAAGGTTCGCAGTTGATGTTATATTGAAGATCAACGAAATCTAATAGACTGGCTTAGTCTGACGTCACAAAGTGGGTGGAGCTTAAATTGTTTCCAACAAATTCGTATTTGTTGTTCAAATCACACAAGAAAATGTTTCTTGAGTATTTTGAATTTGTGAGAAGCACTAATTATATAACTTCTGATACTTGGTTAGACCAGAGTGATATTCAGTGAAAATCATATAAGTTTTCGACAAGGTGAGTGGATTTTAGTGAATAATTAATGGTTGGAAACATTTTGAGGTTATTTTTGTCTACTTTTAGCAGCCATTTTTCATTCTGTACTGAAGAAAATGGCGTCGAAGCATATTTTAACCTTTCCAGTATTAATGATTTCTTAAAAAACGACAATAAAACCATCAAAATCTCAGATATGATTCTGGAATTCACACAACAAAAACAAAATAATCTGTATCATATACCAAGATAAGGGAGTAGGTACCTGATAATGTTAAAAAATGTACCAACGTCCTTAGATAATGTATTAACAGGCCATTTTCATGATTTTTTTTATTTGCTTATCAGAAAGAGCAGCCAAAAATGAGCTCAATTTTTTTTTCTCAGATTTTTTACGCACCGGGAAAAGCACTAAAATTCACTTTGACGTTATGCCGATGACGTCATCCGCCTAAATCTGTGATTGGCTAGTCATAGGCAATGTTGCCAAACGAACTTTCCTATCCGGAGACTCGCGGCTGGATGTAGCTCGCGTTCTCACAACAATGTTGCCGTTTCTCTGTTTGTTGGGTTGGGATTGTTAAAGTGAGTTGGGGAGGTTGTAGTGAATTAATGAATGGATGAATGCTTACATAGCTAGTACAAAAAAAATATTCTAAAAATAAAATAGCTTTGTTTCGTGATTTGATTTTGTTATATAAAACATTTTTATCAATTGCATTTTTCTGGTAGTTTCTAAGGCAGAAAATTATATTTTCTATGACTATCCAATGATAGATGTATTATACATCCACTTTCTATTGGTTGATGTAACTCGTTACTCATACCAGTGACTTTTTTTTCATAACTCAATTGTTTTTAACCAATGAAATGATCTAATGTCATTACTCCTGGTTTAAGAGCCAATCAGAACATTCGACAAAATGTCAACCTTCAAATTCATCATTTTGAAACAGCCCATTTGACCGTCCATACTTGTTTTATAGTCATTGTCACATTGTGTTACAAACCTAACCTTTAAGTACAGTCGTTGTCAAAAAGTGCCGTCCAAATAAAATTAAATATTGCAAAGTTCGCTTCGATTATTGAATAATCATAGAAAAAGTATGATATTTCACTCGCGGGAAATGGCTATTACTCACTCAGATGATTACGCTCATAGCGCAAACTTCATCCTCGTGAGTAATATTCACCATTTCCCGCTCGATGAATAATATACTATTTTTTGTGATATATATATGTTTCAAAGTCAAGAGAGTGTCTGTTATTCAAACTGAACGAAATGTTCTCTATTTATGGGAATTGAATGAAGGTTTTTTTTTGCATAGGTTTCCACCACTGTGCGCCGCCGCACTGAACCAAACGAGCAAAACATTTTTTGGCGCTAGTCGGTGAACTAGAGATAATTCTTTGATCTGTTGCGCGTTCGTTTTGTTAACTCTGTTCGTGGGAAACATGGAAAAAATACCGGAAACTTATTCAGTTATTTGAAAGACAATCAGCTTTGGGGAACCCCGCCCAAGATTGAACTTCACCTATTTCAATAAAATTATAAAAAATATACATATAACATAAAAAACTTTCCCATACATAACACTCTATAACAAAATAAATTGAAGGCACACTGAACAGTACTTACTTTTCATTACAGATAATGCAGGAATTCATTTTTTGACCACTATGCATTTTCTTATGTCCAGTTAACTGCCCGGCAGTACTAAACGCTTTGCTGCATACTTTGCAAACGTGCGGTTTGTCACCTGTATGTGATCTGGCAAATAAATCAATAAATAAAAAACAACTATTTTTTAAAATATTTACCTAATATGGATGGTCAAAGTCTCCTGCCTACTGAAACTTTTATTACAAATTTCACAATTATACGGCTTTTCGCCCGTATGAATACGTTGATGCAGCGTCAACGTACTCGAACCGGCAAATCCTTTTCCGCAAATCGTACATACATACGGACGTTCTCTTGTATGTGTACGCATGTGCACAGCAACGTAGCCAGATTGGCTAAAACTAACACACAATTCATGTTTCCGGAATGAAAATCCATCGTACTCACCCTTTATTGCAAATCAAACAAAGAAACGGTTTCTCTCCTGTATGCACTCTCATGTGTTTTTCCAAATTGCACATTTGAGTGAAAGTTTTCTGGCAAACATCGCATTTGAACGGCCTTTCGCCTGTATGAGATCTGACGTGAATTTCCAGACTTCTGGCTTCAACGTATTCTTTGGAGCAATACGTACAACGTAGAAGTTTATGACCGGTGTGGTATTTCATATGTTTATGGAGACTGGAAGCCCATTTGAATGCCCGACCACAGACGGAACATAAATGTGGTTTTCCCTGGAAGAAAATTGAATATACTTTGTCGCGTGGCCAATTCAAAGCGCAACAAGTTTTCCCAGTGCAACGACTTTAATCATTGACTATAAAAAAAAATGAATTCCTATGTTTTGCGATCCAAAAAGAGCTCACGAGTGGGCAAGGACCTCTATTCCATCTCTTTTTACATACATGGCCAAGGCAACAGCGCGAGGATAGAATAGGCGGAACCAGGCGAATCGATAAATGATGTCCATGGGCGGATGTCGGAGGGTTGGGAATGTTTCAAATTATTTGATTTTCTTTTGATTAATTGTTTTCATATGAGAGTTACAGGGTTGATTTTGATTGAAAAAAATGTATGTTATCCCACACAAGTTTTTGGTTATAAGTAAATATGAAGTTATTGGGATATTTGTTAGATAAGTAGTAGTAAGTAGGTAAGTAGGTAAGTAACTACCTATAATATTGTTGACAAATAACATTGAATATCTTTGAGAATGACATGGTTTGTTCAATATCAAAATGGAGGAATTTAGACACCTATTGTAGATTATTATACCATATTGCAATGTATAAAAAATAATAATCATAGGAGTTGTGATGGAGGATTCAAATGATTTATCTGATAATACAAAATGTATACTTACTTGTGGGGTATCATAGAAGCGAATCAGTTCTAGGTTATGAGGGACGAAAAAAAAAAGGATAATAAGACTGGCCGAAAAACGGGTTTGAAACAGGAATTTTGCAATGTTGAAACATAATAAAAAAAATGTGGTTGCTGAAAAGTGGTATAGAAAAATGAATTGAAATTAATATTCTTTAAAATATCAAATGATTAGTGGATTATTATGCGAAGGGGTCAAAAAAGATTTGTTTTGCTGAATATCTAATTTTGGGTTGTTATATTGAAGGAAGTCAGGTGCAGATAATTATTGATGGCAAAATAAAATTTTGAAGAATGACGGAGGAATGAAAAATTGATTATATCTTGAATATGTTTTGCTTGCTTTGCTTTCATATTTCAAATAACATTTGAATGTGATTTTTCAAATTTTCAGTGAATTTGTCACTATTCATATAACATACAATTGAGTGTAACTTGTATATTAATTTGCTAAAAAAAGATATTGATGTTATTCTCACAGTAAATTGGGTACCTACCTGTAGACTCTCCAAGCTCCAAAAAATATAAATATAAGCCCTTGTATGTGTAACGAAGTTACAAAATTTCCGGATTTTTCTACCGTAATTTGCAAGTTTTCAAAGTCATTTCCCGTCTCTTGTTGATTCATTCATATTGTTTACATAGCTCTTCTATTTATCTGTCAAAGGATCCCGTATTTTTTCTATAATAATGTTGATCGTGAGATAATTAATAATCTAACAATTAAATTCTGTCCGTAATATTCCTTCTTAGTTTTTCCCGCGTCAAAACAATTCATTATTTAACCACAAACAAAACGACCGGGACACATTTCGCGCATGATGCAAGCAAGCAGTCCCCAATTTGGGTCTGAATTCGGAACGTCGCAAGCGCCAAAAATTTAGTCAGTACGGGTACCGAGAGTACCGAGAGTAGCGGTACTGCATCGCGACCAGCGGGACCCTATTGACTGACCCGACCCGCGTCGAGAGCTAACCGCGACTTTTTTTTATTTATTTTTTTTTATCTCCACGAGGTAAGACGTTCTGAACCCGTAAAATGTGCAGGATTTTTTTGGTCGAAACTCTCTCAAAGTAAAGCCGCGTTAAAGTAAAATAATCAACCGGGTGGGATATTTCAGACTTTTTCAGGTTGCGTTCAGGTGAGTTTTCTCAAAACCAGACTTTTGATTTCACGGTATTAAATTATACTGTGAGAGCGGGTCTGTTTCTGGGAGAGCTCATGGAATGTTCTTGAATAATGTGCTGGGATTAAGGTAGGTTCCGTTCAGGTGAATTTTCTTTAAACAAACTATTTATTTCACGATATTAAATTATATGGTGGAAGTAGGCCTGCTTGTAGAAAAATTCACGAGGTCTTATTTTATTTGAATATTGTAATTTCAGGGGAGCGAAAGTTGCCGGGTGGGATATTTCAGACAGAAAAGTTCAGTATCGCGTTTGACACAACGTTCTTGAGATAGTTACGAGCGAACCAAACTAAATACAGGGGGGCTTCTGGAGTTACCGCGCAAGCAAGAACCGGTTTTTTTTTACGTTCATGAACTATTTTCTTTCGTCACGAGAAAACAGACAGCCGCCGTCTGAATCATTAATATGCCTCTAGACCCGTTTTCCTCCTTGTGGAAATAACCCGTTCGCGTTAGTTTTCCCGATACATTTTCTCTACGTCGTTGGAAATGACTAAAACCTTCAAAACCGCTGTTATTTTCCGCTTATTATTTCGCCGTGAAAACCCGACCCGTCGCTGTAAATTATCTGCGTTACACACCTCCTTTTCACGTTTTATTTTGCCGGTTTTAGACTGCAAAATTTATGTTTCATTGGGTTGGGATTTTGATTCTCCGCCGGGAGAGATTAGACCGACGTATTAGTATTATTTCTTTGGTGATATGTCTGGTTAATTTTGCTGATTGAAAGTCAGTGCATTGTTAAATAGTTTGTTAGTTATTTTATTGACTGGTTGGGAACCAGTGAAATTATAAAATGGGACAAATAGACTGATTGATTGATTTTCATTAACTTCGTGTTTTTATTTCAAGAAAGTTCAGTTATCCATTTCAAAACGAAAATTTGCGGAGTTTTGAAAATAACGAACGCCTGGACTTTCTTCACTGTATAAAAGCTACCCGATAGGCACTGTGGGCCCTCTACCACATAAATACAGGGGGTACCTGTTAACCCCTAAACAGAAGTGGAAATAACCAAAGAAGCCAAAAAAAAATTATTGACTTGTCTAAGCAATTTTTGATTGACCACCGAACACCTAAGAAATCCTGGGTGGAAAGTTTTTCGTTACCCATCCTGTATTTGATGGCTTCATTCTAACTTTTTAAAATTCGAGTTTCAAAATTTTTAGATAAACGAGAAAAATGAAAAATAAACTTAATTTTTTCAAATAGAAACCCCTTATTATTTTGTTTTCGGATTCTACATCAAATTCTAAGTAATATGATTTTTACTAAAGTAGGGCTGAAATTGGCTTTTATTACTAAAAATAAATCTGCCAAATTTCAAAAAAAATCGGATATTTGTAACATTTGTGAAGAACCGATAAAAAAAACAGTTTAACATTCAGTATCTTAAAAACAATGCACTTCCGGACTCATATGTTTATACGTATGAACTTTTTTTTCATGAAATTAGCTCAGGAATACGCCTTGAATTTATTGTACGCAATAAGGAGACACCCTGTATAATGTATGCCTACTAATGTTATGAAAGCATGTCTTATTTAAAAAGTGTTTTCTCAAAAACTATTGGTTCCCTCACACTTTTTTTTGAAAATTACTGATAAAAAAGGGAAAGTACCTATTTTTCAGTGAGATTTGAAAAATTTGAAAATTTGTAGTTACATAGTGTTATGGAACCAGGAATGTCCTTTATGTATATGAGCAAAGTTGTTATTACTTTATTTTTTGTGTTAATTTTCATTCAAAATATATTTGTCTCTGTATGGATGCAAACATTTCGAAAGTACATAATACGCCACTGAAGTAAGAGGGTAGGAGTTTAAAATCAAGATGGCAGTATATTTACTTAAGGAACGAAAGGTCCTGGTTTTTATGGTCCAATTAACCACAAACTTGACACTTTCGCACCAAATTAATGTACAAATAATATCATCAAATCACAAATAGTGTAAAAATCACGCAAAAACAAGGCAAATTGAGCACTTCACACAGACAATGTGAAAGCAACACCGCATAAACTCGTCATAACCACTAACAACATGAATGAATATTTTTACGCTTGAACGTGAAATCGATACGTAGTATAAGTGACTGGTAGATCGCAAGTACAAGAAACCTGATCTTGTTGCCAGATTTTCGAGGAATTTTGATGATAAGTTATGGTTAAATAAATCGTGCCAGAATAAAAAATACATATTTGGATGTCAAAAATATCGTTCTTGTTGTACCAAATATGAAATATTAGCTGAGAGTTGATTCTATCATGATTCTATCATGTTTTAACTGTTGATAAATATGGAGAGTAAAATGGAGTAGTTCAAATTGAACACTTGGCAATGATGCTGTTGCAAAATATTAGGGGGCAGAGCTTTGTTGGATAAACTGTGGTGGGGGTGTAGAAAGAAATAGGTATATATGTTTTGTTGAAGCTAATGTATGATCGCTCTCAGAAAAGACAAGCCAGGTATATTTTTTTTTCATGGTCAATGACTATAATATTTTAAAAACTCAAAGAATGCGAAAATATTGAGGACAAACCAAAGGAAATAACAAATAATTGCGTGCAAGCTGTGCAAAGTCCAAAATCGTCTGGTAATTCAAGATTATAAAGGGCCCCATAGACAATGAGATCGGTATCGCTAAATATTGCATGGTATGATGCCGCGATACAGAATCTCATCGTGAAGGTCATTGAATCCGTAACTTAGTTTCAGTATCAGCACCGATCAGCTTGTCTGTCGCACCAAAATTCCATTCCGTACCTCCGTTTCCGACTGTTTTTTTCTGATTCCAACTAGATACCGGTTTTCGTTCACAAATTCTCTCAACCGCACCATGTTGTGCTCCTATTTCCAAGTGAGTCCCGAGTCCCGAGTGTGGTTCTGTTTTCCTGGTGACGTATGTCGTTGGGCAGAACAGGGCTGTTTGATGACAGTGACTTTTTCTCGTGGTATTCTTCACCGATGGCGTATGTGGGTCTGATCATTCTTCCTTATTTTCGGGGTTTGTATTAACCTCGTGAAATTCAAACGAACCGAACCCTTTGGAACTTGGTCAACCCTTTTTTCGTTGGTTTTCAAAACCGCGTTTCTTTTATTGTTGAAGTGTGTCATCACCGTCCTTGAGAAAATTCCGGTAATAATTTCCAAAGAGTCTTATGACGTTGTACCACTTTTCATCAGAACACCCCTAGTCGGCGTCATTTTCAACTACCGCGTGAAGCTTTTAACAACTATATGTTTGCTGTAGATTTTTCACCGATTTTCCGTTTCTAAACTTCATTCAACATAAACCGTTTGAAATGTTTTATTCTGTGGACTGTATTTCAAAACGGCCATTATTTATTTTCCTTGTTTTGGACCACTAAAATCCAAAGAGTGGCGCTCGACTTATGGAAAATATAATTTGTCAACATCTAAATCGAAGCGCGTCACAGTTTGTATCAGGGGAGCAAATTGATAACTATTCGATGTGGACTGTGTAGAGTGTAAGTAACATGTAAGTTATTTCCATTTATGTGGGGCAAAAGATTATTAGAATGAGTAAAGGACAGCTTCAGCTACGTCCGATTTTCTTGTAAAGTGCCAAGATTAATACTATGCGTTGCAAATCGTATCTACGTATACACTTGTATACTCTAAAAAAATCGCCGTGACAGCTTCTCGGACTATTCCTAAGAAAATTTCCTACCAGTCAATTCTAACCAATCATAGGCTTGCATTTTATTATGTTGCTATGGCAACTACCTAATTTTATCGAAAATCACCCTGCTCATAATCACGTGACTGAAAGATTAATAAGTGGAAATCACCCTGGCTTTGCATCAGGATGTAGCTCCCATATGATTACAGTGTTGCCGTCCCCACTCTCCCTAACAATCCCAACCCAACCCAACTTTCACAGACAGAGATAAGGCAAACGGCAAGACTGTGGTTGGTGCATGGGAGCTACATCCAGCCGCGAGTGCTTGACAGCTGTTAAAAACAATGACAAATATTTTTGATAAATGATTTATTTTCAACTTCCAATACAAAGTTGCAATGTTATCAATTATGGACAAGATTGGTTATAACTTCCAAATGTTTTATAAAATCCTGATTCCCTTCTTTCTTCCTCAATGGCGCGTAGAGTAAGGAGCCGTTGGTTTCTTCCACTAAATGCGAGGTGAGTCCTGGGTTATGTTTTTTCCAATGATCAGTTTTGGCATGAAATTTTCTTGCCGAATCTCCCTGGAGCTCGAATTAAAAATCCGGAAATTTGTTCTCGTTGCGAATTTTTCTCGACAAAATTTCCAGAAATAATTCGAGCTCCAGGGAGATAATAAGTGAAAATATACTATGTGACCGCGACACTTTTATACCGCCATGATATTTTTTGTCGTGCGTATACAGGGTGTTTCCTAACCTCTGTGACAAAATGAAAGGGGTGATTCTTCGCTAAATTTTAAGACGAAAATGTGGTATAACTTTTTTTCGAATTTCGCTTTGTTTCCAAAATACAGGGTGTTTAATTTTTTTTTTTTTGATTAGTTTTTTATTTTTAATTAATTTATCTTTTACTCGATTTTGTTGAAGTTTGGTAACGGTATTTATAGTGATAACGAGCTCATTTTGCCATGAACAAATACAATTTATCGAATACAGTGGCGTCCCGAGCGGCACTTCAACCAATATTATTGGGAAAAAAATGTACGCCACTGACTTTTTGTGTCATTTTCATTTTTTTCTCAGGTTATTCAACTAAAAACGCAACTTTTTGATCTCTTGAATTGTTATCGTATCTTGCCTAATTTTTCAGATAAAAAATTAAATCTAGTTGAGTGAGTTTTGACGCAAAAAGTAATTTTATCGCTGATGTTGAATTTTCTAACAAATACAGCAATCAATTATAATCATTTTAATGGAGAATTCAAAAACACTAAAAAAATAAAAAAAAATATAAAAATAAATAATAATAATAAAAAAAATTAAACACCCTGTATTTTGGAAACAAAGCGGAATTCGAAAAAAAGTTATACCACATTTTCGTCTTAAAATTAAGCGAAGAATCACCCCTTTCATTTTGTCACAGAGGTTAGGAAACACCCTGTATGTGAAAATTGTTTTAAACTGAAATTATTATTCTATACAACCTGCGTGCTGAACGTAGAACAGGACCTTTATTTCACTAAGCCCCCACTTAAGCCAGAGGAAAGAACTGATTTACCTGAGATAAATTCATTTCCGAATCGAGAGCACTTGCCCGTCAGCGACTACCCGTATGCATTTATCCATTCTTTAAAGTTTGGAATCATTGGAAGCGTTTTGTTTAATTTTTAAAACTGTTAACTCTAAAGGCTGGTTCTGCAATTCATGTATTTCCTTGGAATAATCAATACTGCGATCCTTACTATAATGAAGATATACGTGGTATTGCTTATTCCTGGGAAGTACTTGAATTGTAGAATCGCATCTAAATAATATTTCACCTCAACTTCAGTATAAGAAATATTAAAATTTTCTCATAGATGATCTCAGAAACTAGGAATCCCAGACTTGCGGAAAAAAATTACTGGGTAATATGGAATAGAGAAAATGCTGGAAATATATCAGAAGATGGCGTAACGGTGCTATCAAAACACAAAATTCCGGTTTTTTCGTGATTTTTAAATAGAAACAGATAAAAATGAGTACCGCTATGGATTCCTTGAGAAATCTCCTTCAAATTATTTTTTTTTCTGTTTTTTTTTCGAGCATGTCAAATAAGACAGGTATCAGCTGTCAAACCTTACAACGCAAGAATGCTCATTTGACATGCTGGAAAAAAAAATCAAAAAAAGAAATTTGAAGAAAATTTCTCAAGGAATCCATAGCGGTCTTCATTTATATTTGTTTCTATTCAAAAACCACGAAAAAAAAATAGCAATTTTGAGTTTTGATAGTACCGTTAGGCCATCTTGTGGCTATCTTGGGAACTTCTGATATATTTCCAGCATTTTCTCTATTCCATATCACCCAGTGTTTTTTTTTTGGCAAGTCTCTGGGATGCCTAGTTTTTGAGATCTGCCACCTTGCCATTCTTGAATAGGTACATTGTCTGTGACAATCATGTAACATGGAAGTCAGAAAGTTTACAAGATCCTACAATAACATACAACTCAAATTGCCAGTGAAAAAGAAATCTCAATAAAAAAAAAACCATTTTAGTTCTTTTATGAGAAATGTTCTTGGGGACAGTTTTGAGATACACGTGGAAATTTCGTTATTTGAAGGAACTGCCCAAATTATTTTCATTGAAGTAAAAAAAATTTTGTACCTGGTTTTTGTTTATGCAGAATTAAACAAGGATATCACCACTATTGTCGATTTTTGCTATAACGTGACAATTTTGTTATTTCAAATAAACTGCCCAACTTACCTGGCAAAAGTGAAATAAGTTTTAGTGTTTTATGAATAAAATACTAAATAGCGCAATTTAGAATAGAAAATAATTCACAGAGCTAGGTTTTCTCCTGAAAAATCGAGAAATAAACTCACTAGTAACTTCCTAACCTCACAAAACGGCGGTTTGTAAACAATGGCTCTATACCTCAAGTCTGGAGTTTCGCTACATCTTCAAAAATGTTTCTTGTCAAGTCATTTGTGACGAAAGATAAATGGATTTATGGGTATGTGAGATTGGTGATTTAGAATATTAACAGTTGAATGAATTTATTTTTCCGGTTTTTTTTTTCATAAGGCTTTAGAACATTTTGGACACATGACAACGTCACTAAAAAATTTCCATAAATCTTCAAAACCACGTTTTTATTGTTTTTGTTTCACATCCACCGTCATTGAGAAAATTCCGAAATTCTGTTCAAAAGAGTGAACTGGAAGTTGCACTATTTTTACTTTGGAAAACCGTGCCGTTTCCGTCCGTTTGGTTTTTACAGGCGACCATATTTCACACTAAATACCGTTTTGAAATAACTCTTTTCTACCAAGTACCGCTATTTTCAAATCGGTCGCTGGACATTTTTAACGCCTTTTCGTTTTTTTCTTTAAAACTCCGCACAACTCTTGCACCATCAAACAATTTCAATGCATTATTTTGGGAGTTATATATTTTTTTAAATCACCGTATCTGGTTGGTTTATTCTCCTCATTTTCTGATCTGAACCAAGCAATCGTAATTAATCACAAATAGACTGATTTTTTCCCGTTCGTCAGTATTTAATTGGCCTGTAAGTCCTTTTCAGAGCACACTTTTTTACCATCACTGAACGCCTGGATTATTTTCTCCACTGTGCGCGTAGGTTCCCTACCACATAAATCCAGAAGGTGGCGTCCGAGTTTTTTGGAAAATATTATTTTCCAATCCTGTTTTAAATCACCGGAAAACCTGAAGCGCGATTTATTACTGTTTTTAAGCACGATTTGCAATGCACTACTAATATCCTTCATCTTTCGACATAATAAATACTCTAAACAAGGTAACTGTAGGAAAATGTGAAAAATAACTCCGTTTTGAACTCTCTCAGGTTCCGACATTTTATCTTCAAACAACTCTTTCTGAAGTCTGTTGATGGATGATTCCAGCCATAGTTGGAACTCACTTCTGTTCAACCGAGAAACCTTTATTCTTTTTTCCTGCTGCACTTCCAACCACTATTATTATATCTACATCAGTATGCACAAATGTTTGAGACGCAAAAAAAGGGATAAGGGATATAAGGGATGTGATATAAAAACTACTCTAGAGGTTGAAGAGGATATCAATATCCTCAAATAATATATAAAACTTGGTCAAGATCCACCCATTTCTTACCTTAATATTCCGCAACTCTCCAGTATGTTTCTTTTTATGTTTGTTCAAATTGGAACTTTCTGCAAATGTCATATCACACTGGTCACACTTGTGCGGTTTGTCATCCAAATGAATTTTTTGATGCCGTTTCAGAATGCGCGCCTCTGCAAAGGCCTTATGACAAATATCACAAATATAGTTCAATTCTTTGGGATGTGACATCATATGAAGCTGAAATACGGCATTATTGGCTATCCCATCCAAACCTACATTTTTCATCAACCTACCTTCAATTCCACTTTAAGAGGAAATGCTAATTCACACTTGGAGCATTTGAATTTGTTAACTGGTTCTTTTTTTTCTTTTTTGAATACTACTGGCATTTCAGAGACAGTATCCAAGGTTTCAAATTCGATTTTATAATCCCCTCCAAGGGGGTCTTCATGGTCATTATCCATTTCAGAAACGCCATTTTCTATCGTTTCCACAACTGTATAAATCTCTTCTTCAAACTGAAATTCCTGATATTGCTTGAATCAACCAAGGTTTTAATTTACCTCTGATTTTTGCAGAACATGAGTTGTAACGGTGTTATCTTCTAATCGCTTTTCTTCAATGATAATTTGTACTGGAGACGTATTGAACTTCAACTGTTCTTCCAGTTCTTTTTTCGCCTGTGATCTCGACCTTTCTTGTTCTTCATATTTTTGCAACGTGGACTGAGATAAGTCGTTTATTAAATACAGTAGTTCAAAATGAGACGACAAACCTGGAATTCTTTGCTCAAAAACTTTCTCAGGGTGTTGTCGGACTTTTCACATAACTGTTTAAAAGTATATGCTCTGCTGCATTGCAGAACACACTGTACACACATGAGGTTTGGGAATCCATCGTTTTGGAAAACCTGTGAGAAACAGGATACATAACTAATTTTTTATCTAAGACCCTTTTCGCCAACCCCAGGACCAATGCAGTTCTAACCAAGTTGATGATGGAGAACATCACCTAGTTATATATTGAACTAGCAGGACCATTTAATTTAGGCTAACTATTAAACTTTTCGACTGTCAGCAATTAATAATACTGCAGTCTACTCAGTAGCGTTAGCCAGTGAGAATGCCACTTAATGTCGAACAGACAATAATCTCTGCCCACCTCGGGTCTCGAACCCGATCACCGGCCGGTTTCCCACTTACTGATCCAACGCTTTACACATTGCGCCAGCCCGGCCCCCGGATACCTAACTAAAAATAAAATAAAAAAAAGAGCACCTAACTGAAAAGCACCACATTTTCTTTAACAAGAGTAAGTTTCTCGTCAAAATCAATTCCTAAATCCTCCATTTTAATTAATTTAGGTAAGGTAACAGATCTGAGGGAGTATGAAGTTGACAATCTGGCACTTCTAGAAACTACCTCAAGTGGTTACAAAGATTCAACTCAACCCTCCTCTTGAAAATAAGATCCTTCAAAGTCATGCTAACCACTTGGTTAGTTTTATTATCGATTCGAAAAAATCCAAATCGCTAAAAGTGTAATTTGTATTCTAATTCTATTACTATAACATGATAATATAGTCATGTTTTATTTATGAGCTGTTGGTATCAATCAGTATAAGCAATAACAAAGTGAGCTAGACGAGATAACGGTTGGTTCTGCGAATATTTTTACGTGATCTCCGTATTTTATGAAAACATTTTCGGGGTATCTACACTGTGGGCCGAAATAAAGGAGTACATTTTTTAATTGAAAATATATTTTATATTTTTTGGGCGATTTAATTTCTTTTTGCAGGGCTAATAACCTAACATGTCCTCAACATGACTGTAAATTTGAAAGCAAAAATAATGTACAGGGTGGGACTTATGAAAAAATATATATAACAGTGCATTTGAGCTCGTTGCAAATGAAAACTGTCTTAGCTAAAATTGTACTGATATGCTTTTTTGGTAGATAAACTATCCGGAACACTTCAGTAAAAAGGAAATTTTCCGAAATTATCGGATTCGCGAAATACCATTTTTTTATTAAATAACATTTTAACCAATAACACATTTATGAAAACAGTTTAGTAATTTTAAAACTTAGAGTAAAATATTATGAATGTGGCCACCATTATTGTTTACCACTTCTTTTATGTCAATTTTACTTAGTAGGCCATACTGCTCAGGTTGCCATGGAATTTGTTTGACATTTACAGCTAAATAAGTAAATTAGTCAGTTGATAATGCCACTTTTGAGCAAAGAAGACAGATTATTAATCAAATATTTCCGTGAAAAATATAATTATGGTGCAAGAAAAATTGTATATGAATTTCCTGAGAAAAATTGGCATATTGGAACGATAGGAAAGTTCTTAAGAACTCTAAGGGAAAACGATGGGTCTATTGAGAATAAACGTGGAAGATGAAGGAAGCGAAGCTCGCGAACTGAAGAAAATATTGGTAAAGTAAGGGTTGTTTTAGGAAATTTGCAACCTGGCCAAACTGTTGGAACAAGGAAAATTGCAAAAATAACTAGGATTTCCCGTACGTCAGTTCGAAGAATCATTAAAGAAGACCGCCATCTTAAAATATTTAAAAAAGTTTACTGTCAAAGACTTACGGCCAATGTAAGAGAAAAACGATTGGAAAGATGTAATTTGCTATTACGAAGATTCCGCTCCCGCGAAGACATTAGAAAAATATGGTTTTCAGATGAAAAAATTTTTTATTTACGGCCAACTAAAAATACCCAGAATAATAGGGTATATTCTGACGTACAATTTAAGAGAGGAATACCTTCAGAGCATCTTTTGATTGAAAGAAGTCATTTCTCAAAAGGTGTAATGGTCTCTGTTGCAGTATCCATGTTGGGAAAATCTCGTCTAATTTTTGTTGATGCTGGGGTAAAACTCAATTCAGAAACGTATCAAGAACAAATCTTGCAGCACCTATTACCAGAAATTGAAGATGTTTGTTACGATTAAACTTTCCAACAGGATGGTGCTCCCTCGCACACTTCCCACAGTACAAGGATGTTCTTGAGTGAAAATTTCCCGGATTATATTGAGCCAGAAATGTGGCCACCTAACAGCCCAGAATTAAATCCAGTTGATTATTCAATTTGGGGAATTTTCGAACAAAATTTGTATGACGGACAACAATTTGAAACAATCCAGCAGCTCAAAGAAAAAATGCAGTTTGTTTGGAACAATTTTGAACAGGGTGCAATAAATGGGGCTATCAATTTATGGCGCAGACGACTTCAAGAAGTGGTAAACAATAATGGTGGCCACATCCATAATATTTTACTCCAAGTTTGAAAATTACTAAACTGTTTTCATAAATGTGTTATTTGGTAAAGCGTGATTTAATAAAAAAATGGTATTTCGCGAATCCGGTAATTTTGGAAAATTTTCTTTTTACTGAAGTGTTCTGGATAGTTTATCTACCGAAAAAGCATATTAGTACAATTTTAGCTAAGACAGTTTTCATTTGCAACGACTTCAAATTCACTGTTATATAATTTTTTTTATAAGTCCGACCCTGTGCATTATTTTTGCTTTCTAATTTACAGTCATGTTGACGACATGTTAGGTTATTAGTCCTGCAAAAAGAAATTAAATCGTCCAAAAAACAAAAAATATATTTTTAATTAAAAAATGTACTCCTTTATTTCGGCCCACAGTGTATATGTAGAAACCATTCCATACCATAATTGTATGGATGATTGGATTTGGCATAGTAAATCTTGTGACAACAAAAAACATCTAATTTCACGTCCATTTCTTTGAACCTAATTCTACAATGGATGTATATTAGCATTTATTATACAAGAGCTTATTTTCCTGATTCCACAAATATACAGGGTGTTTCAGAATAACATGCTAATAATAAAGGGGGTGATTCTTGGGCTCATTTTAAGAAAAAAAATTCATATGAACCTATGTCCTAAACGCCTTAACTTTTTTCCCAAAAAATATGCAAACCAAAACCCGCATGGACGGCACTGGTCAGAATAATTAAATTGTTGGTGCATCAAAGAATTAGTATTAATGCCTAAAATACATGACTCAAATTTCATAAAGATATCTACAGTAATGACAAAGTTATTGTAAAAAAAGTATCAATTTTTAAAACTTTGACACCCTGTATCTCAAAAGTTAAGGCGTTTAGGACATACGTTCATATGAATTTTTTTTCTTAAAATGAGCCCAAGAATCATCCCCTTTATTATTAGCATGTTATTCTGAAACACCCTGTATACACTGTGGGCCAAATTAAATTAGAACATGATTTGACGCTTGATAACTTGTTTGTTTGTTGATGGATTTTGATGAATTTTGGATATGATATAAGTCAATATGTTCTGAATGTCACCCTGAAATTGAGCTTTCGAATTTTAGCCAGGACCGGACTTACGACGTTTTTATGAAATTGGTGCATTCAAGCTCGTTGCAAAAACGAACTGTGCTACTTACAGACCAACTGATATATTTTTTGAGAAGGACATTAGTGGGAAAAGGTATCCTGAGAATATCAATATTCTAGTACCATAACCTAAGAAACTATTTCACTTCATTTTGGTCAAAGATTCTTGAAATTTAATAGCAATGCGAATTGTTTGCTAGAGATTTGTCAATTTTTTGACATTTTATATTGGAAAAAAAATTAATTGATTATCATTTTTTTGATAAACTTCGTTAAATTTTACTCGATAATTTGAAGGGGCCGTGACATTTTCGTGCACCCATATTTTTTTCCATTTATCACGTTTAATCGAGATTTTATCTTTTAAAGATAGAACCATGTCTATTTATTTAAAATCAAACAGGCAAACTCTAGAATCTTAAAAATTTAAAACAATTTCAACAAACAATCCACGTTGCCATGGAATTTCAAGAAACTTTGATCAAAATGAAATAGTTTTATAGCCGACAATCACCATTATACAGAAAATTTTCTAGCAGTCAATTCTAACCAATCATAGGCTTGCATTTTAACATGTTGCTATGGCAACGACCTAATTTTATCGGAAATCACCCTACTCATAATCACGTGACTGAAAGATTAATAAGTGGAAATCTCCCTGGCTTTGCATCTGAATTTAGCTTCCATATGATTACAGTGTTGCCGTCCCCACTCTCCCTAACAATCCCACACTGTGGTTGGTGCATGGGAGCTACATCCAGCCGCTACTATCAAATCTTCTCAAATAGTGTTGGCATGAAATTTTCTTGCCGAATCTCCCGCGAGCTCGAATTAAAAATCCGGAAATTTGTTCTCGTTGCGAATTTTTCACTAATAATCTCCCTGGAGCTCGAATTATTTCCAAAATTTTGTCGAGTTGCGAATTTTCTTGGAAAACTCGCAATGAGAACAAATTTCCGGATTTTTAATTCGACATCGCGGCAGATTCGGCAAGAAAATTTCATGCCAAAACTGATCATTGGAAAAAACATAACCCAGGACTCACCTCGCATTTAGTGGAAGAAACCAGCGGCTCCTTACTCTACTCGCCATTGAGGAAGAAAGAAGGGAATCACGATTTAATAAAACATTTGGAAGTTATAACCAATCTTGTCCATAATTGAAAACATTGCAACTTTGTATTGGCAGTTGAAAATAAATCATTTATCAAAAATATTTGTCATTGTTTTTAACAGCTGTCAAGCACTCGCGGCTGGATGTAGCTCCCATTCACCAACCACGGTGGTGCCGTTTGCCTTATCTCTGTCTGTGAAATTGGGTTGAGTTGGGATTGTTAGGGAGGGGGACGGCAACACTGTAATCATATGGGAGCTACATGCAAAGATGCAAAGCCAGGGAGATTTCCACTTATTAATCTTTCAGTCACGTGATTATGAGCAGGGTGATTTCCGATAAAATTAGGTCGTTGCCATAGCAACATAATAAAATGCAAGCCTATGATTGGTTAGAATTGACTGGTAGGAAATTTTCAAGAAAATTCGCAACTCAACAAAATTTCCGGAAATAATTCGAGCTCTAGGGAGATTATAAGTGAAAAAAAAAATGTTTCTCAGGTTATGGTTCCAAAATATTGATATTATCAGGATACCTTTTCTCACCAACTTCCTTCACAAAAAAAGTATCAGTTGGCTTGCAACGAGCTTAAATGCACCAATTTCATAAAAACGTCGTAAGTCCGGTCCCGTCCCAAATTCGAAAGCTCGGTGTTGAAGGAACATCCAGAATATATTGACCAATATCATATCCAAAATTCATCAAAATCTATAAACAAACAAAAAATTTATCAAGGATCAAACTATGTTCTAACTTAATTTGGCCCACAGTGTACATAGTTTGATACCTTTTTGATGAGCCATTCAGGAAATATTTAAATTTAAATATTTTTTAAATATTTAAATCCACACCTCTGTTGCTATGGAAAAAAAATGATAGAATTGTGATTATATGAATCGAATAGCTCAAAGTTCGACTTTTTGTCCTTACGGGACGCCATGGAACGGTTAAATTAAAGTCGTTAATTCAATTTAACGTTAAATTTCTCTATTAATTGCTACATCTCCATGACTAAAGCACCCACATATTGAATAATACAGGGTGAGTCTCACATAAGGGTGCATTATGGATTCGAAACGCTTCGAGCGCTATTGTCCAAACTTGCATATTGTATATCCAGGGTTCCAGGACCGGGCCTAGAACGACACTATTTTATTTATTTTTCTAAAGTGTACCTACGCCATCAATTTTTCACAAAGTAAAAATAATTTTCCGTTCAATTTTAAGCAAAAAAGGTTTTCGAGATAAAACATAAAAATCACAAAAATTCACTTATGTCAAGTCAAACTCAAAGTGCTGCGAACAAAACGAACAAAACTCAACAAAAACATTATCAAAATACCTTGAGACGTTACGAATTTACAGACAAAAATGGAAATAATTATCATCATTATTATTATTTTCTTGAAACGAAACGTTTGTGGACACAATGCTTCTTTAGAAAAAGTGATTATATCACCATACTCTATTCACTTTGTCACATGCGCACTTATTTCAGCCTCACCCTGTATACCTTGCAGTTTACATACAGGGTGATTGATAGTGGTTTTGCAAACCTAGTGCAAAAATTAAACCTATTCAAAATAATGTATTTATAAGAAAAAATGGAAAATGTATTGGTAATTATCTACAAAACGATGTTCTGCTGTTTTAGCATTAGAGAGTGTCCCATTACTTATCCGCCATATCGGAGCAGGTGATAAAATGAATGAAAATAAGAAGATTTGTCTAATGAATGTGATGGCGAATGCTAGCCGTTGAAAAAATACAAGGTGTCGAAGTTTTAATTTTATTTTTGATTTCTCTTATTGGTATTCAATCTAATGTCGATCTTTTGATGAAAATCGGTGTTTGGAGATTTTTTGTCATACGAAATTCGAATTTGATCTTAGTATGGCTATAACTGGTAGATGGCGCTATCTACACTAATTGTTATCATTATCAACAGTCGTAGTTTTTTTGGACGTTCAGCCGTCTTTGCACTATTCAAGTTCAAAGTCTCCAAAAATCTCATTAAAGGGACATTATCTCGATCTTTGTTGCTAAGATACAGTAGAATCCAGAACAACGTAACGTAATTCTTATGATACTTTGAACTGAATAGCGCAAAAACGACTGAATCAAATACCAACATAATATGGTATATTTGGAATCAAAAGAAAAACTATTAATCTAGTCAAAAATTTACAGGGTTTCCCATTTAGAAAATACAATGTTGTGTAAAATTTTTAGGTTTTCGATCCCTTTTGGCATTTATTAATATTCTGAATGTCCATGAAAATACTGCAAATTTGCTCATTTAAACTTTTTTGTAAATCCAAAAATAACTGAGATACCTACTGAGTCAAATATAAACAATCATCCTGTACAAAGTGTACAGGGCTCGCATTAATAGACATTATTAGTCTGAGGTACATACAGTGTGACCCATTTGTTTTGGGAACACCCTGATAAAAAGTTTATTTCTTAACCGATTTGGTTCGTTTTTTTTTTGGATTGTAGAGCTCGAAAAATTGTATATTCTTGGCAAAAAGTGACCATCGCCATTTTGACTTCAAGGCCTACTATGTTAGTTTTTAAGAGCAAAATTTCAGGAAACCATATTAGCGATTTTTTTAGAAAAAATCTGTGTGCGCCACTGGATTCAGCATCCTTTAAAACGGGTCTATACAAATTTTCAACCGAAAATATCAAGTTGAAAAAAATTAAAAATTCGCACTGTAACAATCTTTGATTCTATCAAAACAAATAAAAATGACATAAAACTAAAAATGTGTAACTTCTACCAAACTACCATCAACTTCAATGCATTTATCATTTCTTTTGATAGAATCAAAGATTGTTAAAGTGCGAATTTTTAATTTTTTTCAACTTGATATTTTTGGTTGAAAATTTGTATAGACCCGTTTCAAAGGATGCTGAATCCAGTGGCGCACACAGATTTTTTCTAAAAAAATCGCTAATATGGTTTCCTGAAATTTTGCTTTTAAAAACTAACATAGTAGGCCTTGAAGTCAAAATGGCGAAGGTCACTTTTTGCCAAGAATATACAATTTTTCGAGCTCTACAATCCAAAAAAAAACAAACCAAATCGGTTAAGAAATAAACTTTTTATCAGGGTGTTCCCAAAACAAATGGGTCACACTGTATGTACAGGGTCTTCCATTTTGGGTGCTTTTGCAGTATATCTCCGTTATTCTTATAGATAGAAAGTTGCGGTTTTTGCGACAGTGTACTAGTTTTTCGTGAAATTAAAGATGCCGTCAACAAAATTTTCATAGCCCTTTTAGCTTTCAAGACACAGGGCTAAACTGAAAATGTTGCATTTTAAGGTACCCCTTGCATCTAAACTATCAGAAAAGATATGGAATGCCTTCGGAATTAGTGTACAAGGTCAGGTCAAAAATTTATCGGACCCTACATTTTTTTTTAAATGGAACACCCTGTATATGTATTTATAATTCATAAGATTTGTCTGATTTTACCTTTTCAAAAAAAAAAAAAGTATGCACTCTGAAAAAATTAAATTTTCCATAACTCATCTGATAGTTTAGATACGGGGGATAACTTGAAATGCAACATTTTCAGCTTAGCCCTGTATCTTAAAAACCTCGTTAAAAACTTAAAGGGCTATGTAAATTCTGTTCTTTAGTTTTACGAAAAAGAAGTACACTGTCGCGGAAACCGCAACTTTCTATCAATTAGAATAATGGAGATACCCCGCAAAAGCACCCAAAATGGGACACCCTGTACATCAGAAAATAAGATTTCTTCTCATTTAAACAATGATCCGGAAACGCATAGTTTTCAAGATAAAGGGCGAGATACAGGGTCTCAAAGTTCAATTTCCATAATTGTTTTATTGAAGTAAATCTCATTACCAAATAATTCTGATAATTTAAGAAAAATTGGTATACAGAGTATACTTGTACTTGACATAGAAAATTGAAAATCGATATTACTCTGACTTTATCTTGTATGTGGTGCCATCTACACTCGCATCTACAAGTTTTTTTACCGTTTCAAATAGCCATTACTTTTTTGCCTAACCCTGTATCTTTGTTTTTGGTGGAGAAAATGATTATAACATTATTTTCATACGGAAATAATGATACTCGTGTTGGATGTTTCTAGGATCAACCGTTTTCGAGATATTTGCGCTTAAATTATCAATTTAAGTGCAAATTTGAATGGCAAATTTTGGAAATAAACATCGGTGGCTTTAAAAACAGCGCGGCGTGATCATGGTGATTTTAACAGTTGTTTAATTGTTCGATGTCTCTAAGAAAAAAAAAAATAAAAAATTTAAAAAAACAAGAAAAAACAAAAATAATAAAAAATCTAAAATTAAATGTGAGTATCTTTTCTTGATAAGAAACATTGAAAACATTATCAAAATAACCACGATAACGTACAGTGTTGTATATAGTCACTGTACGATAACGCCGTTTTCAACGCCACCTATATCTATTTTTCTAAATTTCCATTCAAAACCATATTGCCTGGATTTCTGTAAAACGGTTGCTCCTACCAACTTTCAACAAGAGTATCATTTCTACGCAAATTAATGTTATAATCATTTTTTTTAGTCAAAACAAAGATACAGGGTTGGGCAAAAAAGTAATGGCTATTTGAAACGGTAAAAAAATGTAGATGGCGCCACATACAAGATAGAGTACAAATTTGTATTATGTCAACAACACCCCGAATACGGAATTTTGTTAAATTATCAGAATTATTATGGGATTTATTTAAATAAAACAATAATAGAAATTGAACTCTGACACCCTGTAACTGGAAAACTATGCATTTCTGGACCATATCGTTCATAAGAGAAAAAAATCTTATTTTCTAATGTAAACTCACCCCTTAAATTATTGGAACGTTATTTTCGGACACCCTGTATAGTGTATATTACTTAGGTAAATTGTAGAAACATTATCAAAGATGGACAACCGTGATCAAGAGATGTACAACAATGTGCTTTCTATATAGAAGCAAAGAAGTTGAAAAATCATATAGAAATATTGCAATTTTCATAACAATCAATAACAAATCAAAAACTCACCTGAATTCCTGTGAAATTTGCCAACATTTCATCCAAACAAGCTCCAAAAAGTGGCTTCATGTCACCTTTTTCTTGCAAACAAGCTCGACATATTTTGTTCACTTTCAGAGGGTTGTTCAAGTATATTTTCATGTGATCCATTTTTGTTATTTTGTTTTAAATGTTTTGATTCAGGAGCGAAACGTTGGTCTTGGCCTTAAAATAATAAACGTATGTCGTACATCATACAAAACTCAAACGTAGAGATTGGGAAGGGAACGGATTTTCTATTCTTTACGCCCAGCCCAGCTCGTGATGTAAGGCGCGTGCGTGGGAAATGTCATTGTCATGAAGTCATGACGTATAGCTTTGATCCGTGCGGCGTTGCCGGTCGTTTCACTACATGGTCCGCAGACTTTTAATAGTAGCCTAGTTTGCACCGATAACTCGTTTAGTTCGGTCCGATAGGACCAAGTGGGTGGGGATAGTACGATAGGTTCAATAGCCTAGTTTACACCGATGACTCGTTTAGTCCAGTCCGATAGGACCAAGTGGGTGGGGATAGTACGGTAGGGCCAATGCTTGCTTCTCGCCCGTTTACACCGTCTTGCAACGCGTGAACTAAATGAGTACGCACGCAATTTGTCAAAAGTCAAAAACAAGTCGAAACTATTGATCAACACAACGTAAGTACGCTAAGATCGCCTTAAAATAGGACCAACAAAATCACAACACATCAACAGACAACATAGTCCCATAATATAAAGCAAGTTCGGCATTGTCGTCACAGATCCGAGCAGATTTTGGTCACGTGACATCCGACGGAACAGAGCAAGGTGGAATACAAGAACGATTCGGACTTGTTTACCTAACCTCATCACTTCCATTTTCCACAATCTTCAAATTGATCGTCTGTAACCGTGATAGAATAAGTTTTTTTCAAATCTTCGTCTTGCAAGTGAATAATCTTCATTTTAATATCAAATTCGTCATCAACTGTTGATTTATAACAAACAAAACAGTTGAATTATAACCTCATAAACACAAATCTGACAGATCAATCGCTTTCGTCGGTCCCAATACGTCGAGCAAAAAGATCGTCATCCGATCTGTCAGATGTTTTTATCGAACGATTCCGATTAACCTCTGACACATCTAGATGTCATAGACGAACGATTCAGAGCAATCGGAGAGGTCTGATTGCGATGCCGAACCCGCTTTTTGATTGAGAACGCACCAAATCCGGACCAAATTTAGTTCGGTACACCTGCTGGCGAATACCGAACCAAGAGCGGACCAGCTTAGCGGCTGTTTACACCGTTCGAACCAAATATTTGGTTCTGATTATGGAGGAGTTACAGCATGAACTTATTATTAAAATACGTATATGAGTTACATTCCTCCATAGTTCTGATATAGTTCGAATTTGGTACTTGGTCCGCGCACCAAGTTGTTGGTGTAAACTAGGCTAATGCTTGCTTCTTGCTTTTTGCCCGTTTACACCGTCTTGCAACGAGTGAACTTAATGAGTACGCGCGCAATTCGTCAAATGTCAAAAACAAGTCGAAATTATTCATCAACAGTATTCGTAACAAATTGTCTTTGAACCATTGAGTTAGTATTTAAAGTCAATGCTTTGAACTCAGAACTCAGAACCAACAAAATCACAACACATCAACAGACAACATAACCTCATAATTTTGATTGAGATCGCACCAAATCCTGTCCAAATTTAGTTCGATACACCTGCTGGCGAATACCGAACCAAGAGCGTACCAGCTTCATCCGCAACTGTTTACACCATTCGAATCAAATATTTGCTTCTTATATAGTTTAGATTAAGTACTTGGTCCGCGGACCAAGTGTAGTAGAACCTCTTATAACATTATTTCAAGTTATGAAAAATAGTTAGGAGACAAATATTGTAGGTATCATCAAATAACTTCATACGGCTATATCAGAAAATCAATTGAAGTTCGCGTTCCAAAGATATAAAGCAAACCCACGTTTTTTTTAAGGAACCCCCTGTATATTGTTACATATTGAGAAAGATCTCATTTTTCTGAATTCAAAAATGTATAGTTTGCTGCCTTTCTGATGCGCCGTTTGTTAAATATTGAGCTTTTAAATTTACATAGCAATCAACAGTAAAATCCGTAAAAATTTCATATCGGCCACGTCACGATAGAAGGATGTAAGCGCCAAAATTGATAAAATGAGATTCTTATGCAATCCTATTATAGTACTAATAACTGCCCACAATTTGACCAAACGGCTTAACCGGAAAAAATTCCTTACGCCCTGGACGAAATAAAACATTTTCCTGGCGAAAGGTAAATGATATTATGAATTGAGAAGGTTTTATTGATATTTGGTAGCATAGATGGTTTTTTTACTGTAGAGGCCTTGTTTATATATCAAAAACTAACATTATGTGTTATTGTCGGTTACGCCTTTTTGAATTCTTTTGTTTGGTTTGTCTAAGCGCCATTCGCTCATATGAATATAATGGAGTGATTTTTTGCGTTTCACAAACTTGAGCCTCAGCCGACTCAAAAAAATTACACACTAGCTAAAAGATATAACCTATTTGTTTAAAAAAAAAATACTTCAAGTCAAAGTGCTTATCCTTGTCCGTAATTATTGTTCAAAATTTGGATTTTTCATGTCGCTTATGCCTTTTTTTTCATTGTTTTTAAAATACAATTTATCATCCCGTGGTCAAAAAGTTTGGGATTTAGCCCTGAGATGCTGTGATAATGATAAAGAGGTTGCAAGTGCAAGTAACCTGAACGATAATGATAATATAATCGATAATGATCTCCCGAGTGATCTTCTAACAGAGGCATTGAAGCAAATGGATTCTCAACTGGTTTGGAATCGATTTTTAATATATGATATGCGAACAAAGCTATGGCCACTATTATCTTATTAAAGCTTTGTTCGCGGATGCATCTCCTAATAATTCGCAATGCACAGTTGAAAAAATATCGTGATATTTACCAACTGCGCATGCAAATTAGTTCTGAACTGGTTCGGAATTAATCCGCGAACAAAGCTGTTATCACGTGTGCGTTTGGAGTAGATTCGTCAGATAGTCACACACGAGCTTCAGCATAAACCGTTCATTATAGCTTCAGTAATCAAATTGACTTTCTACAGTCTATGATTTGGTTCTCCGCATTGCTGAACGCCAGGCGATAAATGAACAATAATGCCACAGAAACGAATGATAGGAGATATATGTATTCACCGGAGTAGTGCACTCTGCCACGCATCCCGCTGCGAGACAAAGTGTACAAAAAGATTTGTTTTTTAGCAGGTAGTTGCTTAAGACTAGTTATGCGATTGGTCCGTTCAAGGTCATTATGATTCGAAGATAGATGGAGACCGATTTTGAAAGCACTACATAATATTTCTCGTGACACAGCTGAATAAACAATTTCATTCTTTATTAACCTCCAATAATATGTTCAATATGAAGTGTTCTAGTTCTACACTCTATTCACAACCAAAAGTCATCAAAAGTAAACAAAGTACACGTGATTAGACATAGCGAAACGATCGAGCTGATCACATGTGTTGATATATCTCACACGACCTTCCAATCGTTTATTCCCTTTGTTCGATCACGTTTGGTTGGTTTACGTTACGTTGGTGACTTTTGGTTGTGAATCGAGTGTAGTTCTTTATTGAAATCTTTATTCCCGTATTTCAGTAACTTGATCGACTATGTACAGTGATAATAAACTATCCATTTTCTTTCTTCCAAAGTTTTGGGCACAGGTACGTTGGTACGTACAACCTTTGAATTATTTTATGATTATAATATAAGTTCCTTCGGAAGGATCTTATATTCAATGATTTCAAATAAATTTTCAGCTTATGGAATTATCGACATGGAAGCTTGCGTATGTGATTAAGAGCCTGATCTGAATTTAGAATATGCATGGTTTCACGAGAAACTTCATGCTGGACGAGGAGAGAGAAACCTTGTAATGTATATTCCAATGAAAATGTTTTTTGTCCAACTTATGTTCTTGGTTTTGGACATGTTAATATAGCCTAGTTTACACCGATAACTCGTTTAGTTCGGTCCGATAGGAACAAGTGGGTGGGGATAGTACGGTAGGGTAGGACCAATGCTTGCTTCTCGCCTGTTTACACCGTCTTGCAACGCGTGAACTAAATGAGTACACGCGCAATTCTTCAAATGTCAGAAAAAAGAAGAAACTATTCATCAACACAATTCGTAACTGAAAAAGACATACGTGAGTACGCTCAGATGGCCTTAGAAATAGAACCAACAAAATCACAACACATCAACAGACAACATAACCTCATAATTTTGATTGAGATCGCAACAAATCCGGACCAAATTTATAGTGTTTTCGATTGGGAAAACAAGGGTTGCACTGGGTTTGACCTCGGGCAAAACCAGTTGTGATGAAAATTTGCTCTAGGGCAATCTCAATCGAACATACATTTTTCATCGAGTGCTATAATATTGCACGGTAAAATTCCGATTGAATTGAAATTGGAATCATTGAACGTCTTGAAAATCTAATATTATGTTGTCTCTGCGTAGCGGCTGAAGTGACTCTGAACTAAACTAATTAGAAGTCCATTTCTCATTGCCAAATGACAAAATCTTGAGACCAATCAATAGTTTTGTATTATATAGATCATAGATAGGCACTGGGAACAACTTTTTTGAGAAATTAGGTATATGCACCAAATCTTAGATGAAACTAATTCAATTTTGAGTAGGTACTCGTTTTCCATAACTCGTCAACGCCAGTATTTTCTTTTTTCGGCACCACTAGATTCCAACAATAATAACTCTAACTCGAAATCAGTTGTCCACTCACAGAATCACCTCACGCGACGTTTATATCCACCATTTTTCATGATTTTTTTCAATTTTGCTAATGCACTAAAATTGCACTATACAAGCACGAGCTCAAAGACCTCGTGCCGAAAAATCTGCACTCAGTGCAAAACTCATTGACCCGGTTCCCCAATCGAACATAAAAATCCACTCGATTTCTACCAATCGAACATAAATATTGCCCGAGTGTTGCACCAGTGCTGCCCGATTTTACCAATCGAAAACGCTATTAGTTCGGTACACCTGCTGGCGAATACCGAACCAAGAGCGGACCAGCTTAGTCCGCAACTGTTTACACCATTCGAAACAAATAATATTTGATTCTGATATAGTTCGAATTTAGTACCAAGTTGTCAGTGTAGACTAGGCTAATGCCGCTCACTATTTGGAACTAATCTTTTTTTCCTAGCCACATGTACAAACTGGCAACGTTGACTTGAACCTATCCATGACAGCTATCATCTTATGCTTATGTCAAAGTCAAGCAAGATCAAGTCTAAGTCACGGGCTGTACGCTTACCCGTGAAATTATGGACCCAAATGCATTGTACTCCTCTCCGCAAGGTGTCGCATTTGCTACGTGAATGACAGATGACGTTTCCGTCTTTTGGAATGAAGCTAATTTATTTTTTTACCTACCTTTGGGATTGTTATTGTTTTGTCGTTAGATTGTGGAGTGTTCTTCTGATTTCGTGCTTTTCTTTGTGATTTTTGATTGTGCTTTCGTGTAATAATAAGACATTATTTCATTGGACTTTTGTTGTGATAAATTTGCAGTTGCTATGAAAGTAAGTAATCCAGTTGTTTGAGTGATTTTGGTTATTAGTTATTCTAATTATTCGTGATTTTGGTTGTATTTCACACTATTATTAAAGAAATGTATTGTGCATTATTCCAAATAATTATACCTACATCTACAAAAATGATTTTAAACACGAAAATACTTTATGTAGGTAGTTTCATTTTGGTTGGATTTTTGAATTTCATAAAGCCCCAAAATGATGTGATCAGTGATAGTGGTTACCATGAATTGGAAATGCAACAAAATTACATTTAGAAGTCTTCTTATTGACATGAACAGACGAAATGTTTCTGTGTAACTTTTGATAAAAATGAGCAAAATGGCTAGCACTATTCGAAAGTAGGGCAAAATGTATGCACCGCCTAGCATCTATTTGGAAAAATGACCCATTTTTGGAGAAATCATGAAAAATACAAATCTACATAGAATAAATTTGGGGTAAATCCTTGGTCTTTGAATAAAACACTATAAAAAAGATGTCATCAAAATAATTATGATCATTTTAATTTTAAAATCGAGTATCAATGAGTACATTATTTTCTATAATGAAGAATCGCACTATCGACTCATTGGCCAATATTTCTATAAAACATCCGGTATATTTTTATTTTTATTAAAATTAATCAGATCTCCTAATAACGCATCAAAGGCACCTGTGCTTAAAATATTGGTCTAATTTTGGATTTATTTTAGATTTTTTTTCTTCTCCAAAATGTCGAATAATGATTTATATTATTTTATCACAGCAAAACGAAATAACGAATGAAGAAGAATCAGAAGAATTCACCAGAGTGCCTGACAATCTGCCTGTGAAGCCAACACCGCTACAAAGAAAAATATTAGTGTATGCGGCTTTTTGATGAAAAAGAACAAAAGAAAGAAAATAAAAGGCTGTTACTGCAGCAAAACATTTTTATTGAGGGGAAACGAAGTGGACAAGAAAGACGACGAATTCACCCGTGAAAAGGAGTATGTGAAAACTAGAAATAGTTTATATTATGTAAATAGAGAATTTCTGTTCAAAATACAAAAAGCTCGACAAAAAGCCTTCTCTATAATGAAATATCTTATGAGACCAGACCTTCACAAAAAACGCACTCTATTTAATTTGATGGATGTTTTGAAAAGAAATGTAAAACTTGAGAATTGTAAACATAATACATTAATAAGTGATACCATCTTCAACTACTTGATGAAAATTTATTCTTTTCCTCGTTCTTTTCATATAATAAAACAGGTGAACAATATCATCAAAGGCAAAAACCTGAGGCCTGTCCCTCCAAATGCCTCAAACTATTTTAAAAATGCTAAAAACATGTATGTGAAGCATTCCAATTTCAAAAAACTAAATAAACGTTAAGAAAACTGAATTCCGCCTTTTGAATTCTCTATCCAGATTCTTCCAACTTTTCAGACTTCTAAAATATTTTGAACAAGATAACAATACATTCTTTATTTGCAAATGATCTGGTTATGTTCACTAACATAGGTAATTGTGCAGGGTCATTCGTTATATTTCCCATTCTCATCGCCGTTACTTCATGACTTATAAAAAATTGTTTTATGCAAAATTTATATGTTTTTGGTTAAAATTTATAATCCTGTGTTGAAAAAAAAAAACGAATATTGGGAACGTCATAAATTTGAAAATATTTTTTTCAAAGGGAGAAATATATTCTTGTCTGAAACGAAAGATCAAAAATACGGAAAATACCATATAAGTTCATGTTTGGTTCAGCCATTTCGCGCTATTCCAGTTTGGAGTTTCATTTTCTATCATTCAAAATATCTATTGTTTTAGACAAAAATACTAGACATTCGACTTGATCAAAAAATAAGTTTTCAATATTTTGACATTTCTAATATCCTTTTGTATTTTTTTTGACACCGAATTATGAAAATTTGACTCAAAACATACAATTTTTGTATCAGTCACTGTTTTAAAACTCTTTAAATAACGGCTATAGGGAAGGGAAGTAACCATAACTTATGACCCTATACATGTAGTCAGATCAAATGCAAATATGTAATACCGTATCATGAGAAACAGAAAAATATAACGTTAACGTAAATAAAAATAAAGGAAACGATATATCCCTTGATGCAAAAACTCCTTCTACTTAACCCCTGACCGCATAGAGGGCGCAAATTTGGTTCCAAAAAAACCCGAGAGCTCCCAATCTACTGGGTATATAATATTAGTCTATGGTCTAAGTCCATTGATTAATGACACCAAGGTTTAGATCGGAAAGCTTTGCCGTTTGACAGAACACTCTTTATTGTCATAAGAAGTTCATTTAGCGACAATGGGATGTCACTACAATCGCGGTCTTGCCCGCTTACGATAAATTCTACAGACTCAGCACTTTTCCGCTGAATAATTGATTCCATTTTTGACAAGGGTGGAATTTTGATTAAATTTGGCCCATGAAAAATACAAACAATATTATTCATTTATTTAATACAAAGTTTTCGGAATACAAATATATTTAGCAGTATTTATGGTAACATAAATTTTGAAACATGATCGTAAGATTCGTAAGTCATCTGATACATCAACTTTTGATATTGTTAGATGTAGCTAATTATATAAAACTAGATTTTTCGCTGTCTTTGGATAAAAATATCATTTATTAAAGTTGATTTACCTCGACTTATCATATTTGCTGAATTGAGTGCTTAATCGTAAGCACCTTTGTTTCGACAGAATTGTCAAATGAATTATGACATATGTCATCCGTATTTTGTAACGTTTTTGATTCTGTTGCTTGATTCTTGATTTGAATTTAAAATTTGCTGAAAAATCTGCTTTATTTGAGGTGAACTTTGGCGAACAATTGCGGTTGAAAGAGTTCATCTACATTTGTTCGCAATATCGTTCGATTTTTCGGGTTTTCTTCTCTTTTTTCAGGATTTAGGTTCAAGGGGCCCCACAATGGCTGACCATCGAGAACTTTTCACTTTTCAGCGTACCCACCGTAGAGGACTTAAACGTTCAGCGGTTCAAACCATGAATGTTACTGGTAATTTTAGAATAAGACTGTCACAGTGATAAATAATAATTCTATCAAATTCACCTCACCTGTTTGTAGCCTAGAAGTTATTTTCCTGAAAATTCTTTCAGATTTTAGATCATCTAAGATTATTAGTATTACAGATTGTTAGTAGGTACTCTGAATTCTTGACCTTTTACTAAGTAAGTACTTCTAATAATATTATCTCAGTAGAAACCGAGGTGAAAGCTACTTGCTTCTAGTGGGAATACTTTTTTTGTTCCAGATCCAGAACAATAAATACAAACTTTTAACAAAAATTAGGCTGCATAGATATTTTTTCTTTACTCAAATACACTTTGAATGGTCGTGAAAGCTCATTAACTTAATGTACTTTTTTCACTTTTCCACCTTATTTCGCAGAACCGAACCACATTAAAGAGAACACACGATATAAGTACTTATTGTATTTTTCATTTTTTTTTTTATTCAGGTTAGGCATACAGAAGCTGCTAAACATCTCATCAACTTGGATCATAATTACAGTGCGAGATCATTTTTAACAGGTAACAAATTTACAGTTTCGTCTGCCCGAAGTTGCTTCGTTTCTGAGATATAGGTAGGTACAGGACGTTAAAGTTTTTTTTTAAATAAACACTAATATAGCTTCATAGTCTGTTCTATTTATTTTTAACGAATTTTAAATGAAAATAAACGTGTATTTGAGCTGGTTGCGACTTTATTGTCATTCTACTTTTGTCTCCATGCATGGTTTTTCAGGAAATTTGATACACTGATCATTTTCGTTGCCATAAGTTTTATTTCCATTTAAACATTATGCTTATTCATCATATTATGTAATCATTGATATCAGAAGTGGATAGAATTGTATTTTTTTAAATCTGTGGTTTCACCAGGCTTCTATCGCTAAATTATTTATTTAAACAAAAATATTATTTGATTACAATCTATTTCTGCTGATGTCATTGCTTTCAAAGCACTTATATCAATAATTGGAATAACGATTTGATTGACTAATAAAATGAGACATTATTTGGAGATTTATATTTAACAAAACTTTTCCATCAAAAAACAATACAAACAATTCTGTCTATCATCGGATAACCGTAAAATAATGTCTCTTTTATCACATACTTTGTTATTTTTATCCCTTTAAGTACAGATCAAAGTCAAGTCTGTCTATTAGTATTTTCATTCTATATAGGGATAGGGTTGTTGTTAAGTCTTAAATCCATACATTCCTTTAGACATGTGATAGAGGAGAAGAATGTATCGAATTACCAATAACCCTGTATAGTGTTCAAATCTTTCATTCACTTTATGTATGTAAATTTGTTCAAAGAATCATCATGTAAAGTTGTGTTCATATAAAAGTCACAGCTATTTTTGTTTCTTCTGATATAAATATATTGTTTGATTTTTTTTAAAGAAATAAAATAGAAAATAGGTATGAAAAAGATCCCTCCATCCTCAATGTGCCTATAAAGCAAATATCGTGTATGACTTTTATGAATACAACTGTACATAATGCTAGGTTAAAAAAAATTTGAAACTCAATTTTATCACTAAAGTGCAAAAAATTCAACCCATATTGCCTCAACTTTTATTCTTTTTCTTTTTTAGTTATGTTTTGCGATACCTATCTTTTCTGTACAGTTAGATTTGAGATTTTTTTTCTAAATTTCAAATTCATACCTACAGTATTGGCACAAATTTAGATTTAGTAAGTAGATAGACCGCCTAAAATTTGATAAAACTTAGACCCTACATCATTTATCAAAGAACTGATGGTGCATTTAGGAACTTCAATCCATTTGTCAGTTTGCATGTCCTGGCAATATTTAAAAAAAAATTGTTTAGTGTTTTTTTTTTCACGTTCAAAAAAAGGACAGTTTTCAAAACTTTTTTCTGTGTAGTTTTTGATAAAAATGTCTAGCACCATTTGAAAGAGGGGCAAAAACTATGTACTTCCTGAAAATTTCACAATAATTGGACAAGGAGTTTAGCTATAAAATTTAGAACTTTGCAAAAATTACCCATTTTTGAAGAAATCATGAAAAATGGGTCATTTTTGCTAAGTTTCAAGATTTTATAATAGACTATCCTTTGTTTAATAATTGTGAAATTTTCATGAAGTACATAGTTTTTGCCTCTCTTTCGAATGGTGCTAGCTGTGCTGCTCCTTTTTTTGAACATGGAAAAAGGGCACTAAACAATTTTTTGGAAAAAAATCGCCAGGACACGCAAACTGACAAATCGATTGAAGTTCCGAAATGCCCCATCGGTTCTTTGATAACTGATGTAGGGTCAAAGATTTATCAAATTTTAGGCGCTCTATCTACTTATAGCCAATAATACTGTAGGTATACTTACATTCCTTCCTCTTGTTAATGTCAATCTCTTTCTTACTCATAATTAACAATAATTGAGTTAATATATTTGATTTAAATAATATGCGTCGAATTTTTCGCACCTCACTTTTACTATCAATCCCCCTTAAACATTATTCTATGCTATCAATAACTTATTAATGTTAATGTGAAGTTTAATAATTTGAATAGATGCATGTCATGTTAAAATACAAATGAGTTTCAATACTTTCCTCTATTACCCTGATTACTATCATCAAAATATGTGATATTTTATGGTTTATGGACGAATTTTAAATCTACCATTTTTTGTTCGTTCATAATGCCATAAAATTCACATAATTTTGATGAAACAAAATAAAAACAAACATTCTGACATTATTTTGATAGATATCAGCTGTTTTATGTCAAGTTTGTCAGCATTAGTTCATTTAGCGACGTATAGGTGGATTGAAAAGTGTGTTCTATTGGCTCTTATGAGAGTTTCCGATCTAAACCTTGGTGTCATTAATCAATGTCTAAGTCTACATCATGCTATCATTTCAAAGTTGTTGATGGTTAATTTTTGAAAATTTCCTATTCGGCGTTTCAAGTTTTATATAGAAGATGTATCATTTATATGAGAAGAAAATGGGAACATTGAACGACTTCGATCTACCAAACGACCATGAGGTTGCGCTGTGTGAGATTAACGGAAAAGTACATACAATGATTGCCGAATATGCGAATTTGGGAGCTTTCACACATTCGGTAAGCCTTTTTGTGTGAATTGGTTGATTTTTTATATTGGCAGCAAGTATGACTGTCCTAACTAATCATTTTAGTATAACTATAACCCAACGTTTTTGTTTATGTTTAACAGTCTTTCTGTTATCAGCTGAGATGCCCAGGAAAAATTAACCGTTCATTTTGTGCCTGTGGATCCGTTTTTATTAGTTTTTCCCAAGGTTTTTCCATTACTTGACTTTAAATAATATCGATTTGATTGTTACAACAATTTTTCAAAGCCATAAATCAGACTTTTTGAAAGATCAAAATCAACTTTACCTTTGAATTGAAAACCCAACGCTGATTTTTTAAAAAAATTAACGATAGGTACTTTGGAAGTTGATAAACAACGTTAATTATGAACTCAGAAAAAGCATTATCTTAAGGCTAAAAACTCGGCTAAAAATAAATGAAAAATGAACGATAATTTCAAATTTGAAAATCATTGATGCATTTGACGATGCCTACTTCTAAAACGGCCCATACCCTACGCAACTGGTCGAATGATAAGTTGTTTAACAGATGAATAGACATTTTTTGAATGTAGAAACAAATAGCATTTTTGATTTTGGATTATCCAAAAACAGAATTGCGGCAATTTTGTGGTAAAATTTTACAGGTACTGGATGTTCGTAGTCTTAGATTTTCAAATTTGGAAAAGAATATATTTTCTTCACAACCCTTTATAAATTCTAGCAAAGATTTCGCAACAAGTACGAGTACACATCCAAGTAGTTGTGATACTCTAGCCCATAGAGAAATATCAAATTTTTAAATTTGTCTATGCTCTAGCCCGAGCTCTAGCCTTTACAAGGTCTGTTCAAAAAGAACAAATTTGTTGGCTTTATTTGTGGATAGCCTCTGTATAGGTAGTACGAGAGTGACAAGAATTTACGGATGTGTAATCAGATGTACTGGTATTTGAAAAAATACTTCATGATAGTTTATAACTCGGTTTATAACATGTACGTAATTTATTGGCTCTAATCCTAATAATACATGGTGTTTCCTAACCTCTGTGACAAAATGAAAGGGGTGAATCTTCGCTTAAATTTAAGACGAAAATGTGGTATAACTTTTTTTCGAATTTCGCTTTGTTTCCAAAATACAGTGTGTTTAATTTTTTTTTTGATTAGTTTTTTATTTTTAATCAATTTATCTTTTACTCTATTTTGTTGAAGTTTGGTAACGGTATTTATAGTGATAACGGGCTCATTTTGCCATGAACAAATAAAAATTATCGAATACAGTGGCGTCCCGAGCGGCACTTCATCCAATATTATTGGGAAAAAAATGTACGCCACTGACTTTTTGTGTCATTTTAATTTTCTTCTCAGGTTATTCAACTAAAAACGCAACTTTTTGATCTCTTGAATTTTTATCGTATCTTGCCTAATTTTTGAGATAAAAAATTAAATCTGGTTGAGTGAGTTTTGACGCAAAAAGTAAGTTTATCGCTGATGTTGAATTTTCTAACAAATACAGCAATCAATTATAATCATTTTAATGGAGAATTCAAAAACACTAAATAAATAAAAAAAGTTAAATAAACTGCTGAAAATGTCCTCCACGAGCCAGTAAACATCCATGTACACGACGTGCTAAGTTATCTCTCAATTTCTCTCACCACACGGAAAATTTCGGGACTGGTGGAAATCGTATTGAATCCATTAATAATACGCATTCGTAGGTCTTCTTCGGATTAAATGGGAGTGCTATAAACAAGTTGCTTAAGATGTCCCCAAAAATAAAAATCTAATGGATTCAGATCCGGTGAACGTGGTGGCCATGGGTGAGGTCCTCCTCTGCCGATCCAACGATCAGGATATTGCTGATCTAAATAATTTCGAACACAAATTGCAAAGTGAGGGGGAGCGCCGTCATGCATGAACCACATTAGAGATCGCGTTCTTAATGGCACTGCTTCCATCAATTCGGTTAATTCATCTCTAAGGAAGTTGTAATAGACCTCACCAGTAAGTCGATTTGGGAAAAAATACGGTCCAACTAAGACATCTCCAATAAACCCTGCCCAAATATTAAATGAAAATGTATACTGGTGATGTCCTTCGACGATAGCATGAGGATTCTCTTCTGCCCAAACATGGTTGTTGTGAAAATTCATTGTTCCATCTCTAGAAAAATTGGCTTCATCGGTAAATAGTACTTTTGCCGAAAAATGAGGTACTCGTAAAAAATTTGAAACCAGTTACAAAAATCAACGCGAGCTGGAAAGTCTCTGGGCAACAAAGCTTGTACTCTTTGTATGTGGTAAGGATAGAGTAAATAATCTTTTAAGATACTCCAGACTGTTTTGTGACTCACATTTAATTCACTTCCAATTTTCCTAGTACTCATGTTTGGAGATTCTTCTACCATGATCAAGACTTCTTCCTCAAGTTGGGCGGTCCTAACCGTAAGTGGTCGGCCGCCTATTTGGCTTTTTGCAAAACTACCTGTTTCCTATAACCTTGTAAATGTTGCCGAACATGGTACTTGTCTATTAGGAAAACGTTCTGCATACAAACGTTTCGCCTCTCGGGCATTTCCATCCGCTAAACCGTACATAAAATGCATTTGAGCCATTTCTTCATTGGTAAACTCAGCCATTATGAAGAGAACGTAATTTATTACGAATAAATTGAAAAACAATAGTTACTTGAATACATTATTGGAAACTTTCATACAGTAGGCAAATGTCATGAAGAAAACAAATAATGTGGTTGCCATGGATCGAAGCAAAAAGCCTACTTTGCTTTGCATCATATTGTTATTTTTGTGTAGTCCAGAGACATGCAATAAAGTGGTTTATCTCAAAAATTACGCAAGATACGATAAAAATTTAAGAGATCAAAAAGTTGCGTTTTTAGTTGAATAACCTGAGAAAAAAATGAAAATGACACAAAAAGTCAGTGGCGTACATTTTTTTCCCAATAATATTGGTTGAAGTGCCGCTCGGGACGCCACTGTATTCGATAATTTTTATTTGTTCATGGCAAAATGAGCCCGTTATCACTATAAATACCGTTACCAAAATTCAACAAAATCGAGTAAAAGATAAATTTATTAAAAAAAAAAACTAATAAAAAAAAAAATTTAAAACTCTGTATTTTGGAAACAAAGCGAAATTCGAAAAAAAGTTATACCACATTTTCGTCTTAAAATTAAGCGAAGAATCACCCCTTTCATCTTGTCACAGAGGTTAGGAAACACCCTGTATAACATTAGTTTTTTATAATGACCTTTATTTTTGAACGCTCCATATAAGCTTAAAATAATAAAGCTTTTCGGGTACGATGAACCGGTCCATTTATAAAAGAATATCAAAGTGTCGCAGAACCGAATAAAACACACTGTATATTTGAGATCAGACAAATGAGCTCTACCATCTCGGGTCTCTTTGAAAAACAAAAAGTTCAAGGAGCAAAAAAAACACCTTTTTTTCAAAGTTTGAAGTACGTTGGTATTTTTCACCAGTCCATCCATCCATTCCATTTGTCAGTTGTTCGTGGAGATTTTTCTCAAAAAATTGGTCAGTCACAAGCAAAAAAAGTGAAAAAAAATTGTGTCACTTTTAGGCAAAAAATTACCATTTCTTATGATTTATTTAAAAATGGGCAATTTTTGGCTAGATTGTTCCAAGGTTTTGTTGGCTAATTATTTCGAGATTTTCAGAAAGTACATAATTTTGACGCTCTTTCGAATGGTGCTGGCAATTTTTATCAAATGCTACACAGAAAAAAAAGTTTCTTCAACCATTTTTTTTAAATGGGACAAAAGAGTAGGTACTACAATTCTTGAACATTTATCTGCTAAATGGATTGAAATTTTTAAATGCACCATTACTTCTATGATAACCGATTGAGGATCAAAGTCTTGTCCAATTTTCTAATGGCGCTATTATTAACTGTATTTACTAAGCGTCCAATAAAATCACGTATGAAACAGAGTTTTGTAGCATTTTATTAAAAAAATCAATAACCTGAATCTTTTGAAAATACAATTTTTTTTGTCTCACTATTATGTTGGAAAAAGCATTCTTCAATTTTTTTTTAACAAATTTTCTTCCAAATCATTTTACCTTTAATAATAATTTTAAACGACACGTCATAACATTATTTAGAAACAATAAAATATTCAGGTCAGTTAATTTATCCAATATTTTGTAAACTTAAAGTAGAAAATTATTAAGTGGTATAATCCAGATGTTTGAAGCAACTGTTTTTTTTTATCCAAGGAACTCCCATATTGAAACTCAACCTCAAATTAATAACAGTACGGTGAAAAGAATGAGAGAAGGGAGCGCTCGTCCCCATAAGCTTTGTCTTTTTATCACAGAACACAAAAAAATATCAGTACCTATTATTGCAAAATCATTTTTTTTTAACATTCACAACAAAAATTTTCGAAATATGGCGGCCGGTAGATTCCAAAACTTTCATTCTGATGTCCTGGGAACCTAATAAATAACAATAATGCCATTATTTCGAAAACTATTTAGGTAGGTATAAGAACATCCTATATCATTTGACAGGGAATTTAATTTTCTCCAAGAATATTTTGATAGTACAGTGTTTTTACTTTTTTATATTTAACGGTAAAGTCACATATTTAAAAAAAAAAAAAAAAAAAAAAAACATTCAAGTGAAGGTTTTTTTAATGAAAATTGATTAATTTCTCGAAAACCGCTCAAGACAAGGTGTCTTATTTCAAATAGCAAAGTTGTTGCTACTTTTTGAAAGAAGCGGCAACGTCGCATCGCTGGAAACATTTTAGATCGATAGAGCAACACGTCTTATGTATATGATCAATCAAAAGCTCTGACTCGAACTCCTAGTACGTTTTGCGTTGAACAGGTGGTTTTCTAAATATTTCTTCAGAGCAAAATTTCCTCCATAAAAGTAATAGAGGATCAAAAACTGAGAAACTTTGCCTCATAACATTTTTGATAGTTACTACAGTGCATCAAATGACAAAATTGAGCTGGCAACAGGGGTGGTTTCAAAAACATTTTTTGACAAAAAAACTGCTTTGATGAAAGTTTCAGACAATCAATGGCTGAACAACTTTTCTTTATAATATTTTTCATGGTTACTAAAAAAAAAATGTTTCAAACCACCCCTGATGTCAGCGGAATTTTATCTTTTGATGCTCTGTAACCATAGACTTGATTTCACAAGACAAGAAAAAAAACAATTATTTCTAACCCAAACATCCCTCATATAATATTTTATCATTCTTTCCAGCTATGGTGTCATGTTCTGAATATTCTAAAGTTTGTAAAAAAATACCCGGAAAAATGAATTAATTCAACTGCTAATCTTCTAAATCACCAATCCCAAACAACCATTATTCCATTTATATTCAGTCTTTCGTCACAAATCACCTGTCATCAAAAATCATCTTTGAAGATGAAAATTTGTATTGCGGTTTACGCTTTGTGTTGAAACTTGGCAACATCTCCTCGCAAACTTAAGGCCTGTTTGTCTGACGCTATTGTTTACAAACACCGTTTTGTGAGGTTGGGAAGTTAGTAGTGAGTTTATTGCTCAATTTCTCAGGAGATAATCTAGCTCTGTGAATTTATTTTCTATTCCAAATTGCGCTAGATAGTGTTTTATTGATAAAACAACGAGTAGAAAGTCTGTGCAGAGAGTAAAATCATTTTGTCATTTCACCGGTAAGTAAACAAAAACAAAGCTGGCCTCTTTTATCATTGTTTTTGGGTCAAAACATTCAATGCTAAAGCTAAAGGTATATGGGTCTTGTTATTGTAAGTCTATGCCTGTAACTCATCAAGTGTTGGAGCTGTCAAAAAAATTTATAAGGCAAAGATGTTAAGTTCTTGATCCGTTATAACTTTTATAGAGGTGATTTTGCTGTTAAAAATTGTTCAGGAAACCACCTCTTCAGCGCACAACGTTCCAGGAGGTGGAGTCAGAAAGATGTGTAGTCGTAGCGATTATTGTCGTATAGAATGTTAAACATGTCTGCCACTCCATAAAATCTGGATCTTCGCGCCACGCCACGTGGACCTTGCTCGATAAGTTTACATAGAGAAAGTCAAAAAACGAGGGGGCCTCTGCCATTTCCGTGTACATTGGACCTAAGAAAGCTTCAGGAGGATTTCGCTGAAAAGGGAACTTGAAAATGAGCGATGTTCTTGAGGCAACAAGCTAATACTTTTAATCTGCTAACACTTTCCAAAAGAAAAATAGCATTTTTGCCATATTTACTTTCTTGAAAGTCTTGTCTAAAACCATTTCCCGAGTAAGCCTTTTGTCCGTTTGTGCATTTTCTTCTCGAAAAGTTTAATAATCATCGCCCAGTGGAATAACGCCAGAACCCAAAGAGTGGCAACGCTGGAACGTTGACAGATGCGTGACAGCTGTCTTTTTCCAGTTTTATCGTTCTTTATTGAAATTTTATGTTGCAATTATGTCAAAAACTGCTGTGTTTGTGGAACCTCTTTATCAACGGACGGATTGTATAGATCTTGTAACTAACAAATAAGATGAAATAACATAACATGAAACGTATTTTAACCAATGAGGTTCGGGTGTCAAGAAAACACAAACACTCAATCATGTTTGGGTTAGCCTTGACGATGCATTATCATCGCAGATGTGACAGATTTTTAATCACGTGACAACAGGCAAAACATACGACCAAATCACGTGTCGAACTATTGCGTTCGATCAAAACTAGCTGAATGACTGATCGTGTATTAAATACATGACTAAAAAATCTGTCGCATCTGCGATGATGCCGAACCCAACCATAACCCAACTAATGATACGGTTGTCACTATTTGTCTGATGAAGCTTTTAGTTCAATGACGAAGTCGAACTCATATTCTGTGAACTATTGTGTTAGGAATTTCAAATTACAGGTAGACCACCATCCAAAAATACACATCACAAGAGACCAACTTCACGCCTCTTCCTCCGGAGACGAAGGCAGAGCTCTTTTCTTGCCCGTTAGTGTCTCCTTTCTCAAGCAATTAACTAAAACTTACTACGAACAAGGTCCATACGAAACATTGCAACTAGCAAGTGCACACAGAAGTCTAATAATATCCAAGCCTGCCACTCTTATATCGGCCATTATTAAATCCATTCGCAAAGTCAGATCGATTCTAAACCCCAACAGCAGATACAGCTATTCCGTTCTGATCAGCACATTAGGACAAACCAGAGATTGGCAAAATAGTACCATCAGATTCTTGTCTTGGCATCCATATTGCACCAAACTGGCTGTAGTGACTTGCGATGATGTAGTCAGGATCTACAGCAGTGGTAGCAGTTATAGTCCGGTGTTGAGGAGCAAACAGCAGAGGAATATTTCGTGTGTAGCTTGGAGGCCTATGTCTAATACTGAAATTGCTGTTGCGCATGAAGATGGGATAATTGTTTGGAACATCGATCCCAATTCTGTGGTAGGCTTTTGCTCGATAAGTTTCAATGTGTGAGACCTATTGATTCAAGGTTTCCAAGCCGTCAGTGAGCAATGCCACGATACTTCACAGATCCGACCATAAACCGGTGATAAGTATCGCATGGTCCCCAAAAGGTGATAAACTGATCAGTGTGGCTGCCTGCGATAATACCGTGTATGTTTGGGATCCAGAGCTGGATAGGACCAGTTCGCTTAAGCGACCGGGTGGGTCTGGACAGGTTTTGGTTAAATGGTCGCCATCTGGAGAGAAGATTTTTACTTGTTCTGATGGAATAGTTTTTAGGTGAGTATACAAGTTGTCGTGTAGTATGGAGTTGCAAAAAAATCTTGCGGCTTCATCTCTGTCAAAACTAATCACGGAAAAACAATGAGTCGGGGGTGTGAGTGGCTGAAAAACATCACGTGACCTGTCAATAATGCAGTGCTTTAGTTTGCTTTCAGTCCGCAAAAAGCTCGTTTTGTATCAACTTTTTGGCGGACTACGCGCGAACCATTGACACTGTTGACAGTTTTTTGTATGAAACCAATTTAATAGTTGACAGTTACACTCTGTCACTTTCAGTCAGCTCTCGGTACCTACGCAATGTTGCCAAACTTAACTTGACTTATCACAAACCCTGGCAGTAATGATTTTTCAAATTTATCATTTAATAATAAAAAATACTGACATGTCAATTTTTTTGTGGTTTATCAAATTTATTCCAACTTAGAGCCACACTGAAAAGTTGAATAGGTAGACGGAGTGAGCCTACAATTTTCACTACAGCCCAAAAATGAGATAATGAAAGATGTGTCTTAATTCCATTGGGATTTTTGTAACGGTACGATCAGTGGCGGCTCGTGGTCAATTATATTAGGAGGTCAAAAATCAGGGTTGGTAACAGGGGACAGAAGGAGTGTTTATTTTTTAATACGGGACTGTCCCTTTTTGAATTTTCTCTTTCAAGTCTTTGACACCGGTTCTGCACCATGACGAGTCGGCCCAGTCCTTAGAAGAAAAAATAAAAAAGCTTTGTTTTGATTCCAAATTCTAACCAGTTCCGAACAGTTCTAGCACCATCTACACATGCGCACTTCAATATTACGATGGTAATATTCAAGTGCACATTTGAAGTAGGTTCTAGAACTGTTCGGAACTGGCTATAATTTGGATCCAAAACAGGGCTAAACTACAGTGACTATATTCAAGACAGTGGTGACAATGACAAGATAAATAGGGCCGAAAATGGCCGCCGGAATTTCTCGTCTTGTCAAAGTGAGACTGTCGAAACTTCCAATTCATCTACGTTTTAGGAAAAGGGAGTAATACTGATCCGTTGTCAAACAACACGCACCAATTCACGTGAGGCAATAAACACTGAAAATACACGATTAACGGTGAAAAAAATCTGTAGTGCAAGTACCAAATCTCGTAGGCAAATATAAATAAATCAAAATATATACTGAGCATCACACATCCATGTCACATCTCACGTCAAAAAATAATGAAGGTCAAAAATGGCCGCCGGGTCCACGTTTGTCGCCATTGTGTTGTATATAGTCACAGTAGGCTAAACAAAACAGTATAAGCAGTTTGACACTTCACAACCACAAATCCAGTCGGCTTAATCGTACAAATCTTTGCGAACGTTTTGATGAACTTTTTTATTTTTGTCTTTACTGGTCTGTTGTGTGAGAAGTTCAGGCGCTGGGCGACCACTTTTCTTGAATTCAGTCATTTTTGTTAAAGTCAAGCTCGTTGCCACTTTTGAGTTGTAATTTTCTGAACAACCGACAATTTTGGAACACTGTGATTTTACTTTCTCATACAATTTTTTTATTTGTGGCATCTCATTTTTAAAAAATTCCAGCAACACACCCTGTATATTAGACCCATGTTTAGAAACGCCAAAATGATTTTTTATCAAGCAAATATGTTATCAAGGATGACATTTGGAAAAACTTTCCTATACATATGTACCGAACTTTATAAGGGGCACTGTATACATTTTACAATTCTCCAAAGTTCTGTTAATTTTATACAAATTGTTATTTTGGAGGCGGCAAAGTTGCCACTTTTACCAGGAAGTCGCAGCAATGTACACCTGTGAGAGGGTTGAGTAGAATATCCATTGGCTAGACTTCGCCAACTTATGGGAAGAATTTCTTTTTTGAGTTACTTTTAACATTATTGAAATTCGAAATAACAGTCGTTTATTATATTATTATTATTATTATTTTAGGGTATAATTAATGCTTCAAAACATGTTGACGTTATGCTGCTTACATTTTCATCCACTTTTTTTCAGGCTATTCGAAAGAAGCTGGTGTTTAAACTTCGTAGTCGTAGTATAACTGCTTTCTTTGAAAATAAAAGCATTAGAATCTCAGATTTTATATTTTTTGTATTTTTTTAACAAAAACAAAGCAATCTGTACCATAACCTCAAAATATTTTCAAGCACAAACTGACGTTCTTGAAGAATAGAGAAAACTTAAAAACATGCTTCAAAGTAGTTCTAAGCCATTTTCCTCAGAATAGTAGAAAAAAAAGTCGATCAAAACGAATATTGAACAGAATGAAACCAACATAACCTCAAAATGACTTCAAGCATTATTTGATGTACGAGTAATGTTGCGTAATTTCGTCAAAAAAACGCAGTAAAAATCACAAAAATCCACCAAACTCAACTATAGAGGAAGAAACCCAACTTGAATATAAAACAAATTGATCACACTAATTGTAAAAACGTATGCAACCACTTATACTTATTGCTTAGAGAGGAAGGAATACCGCCTTAGTTATGCAACCCGCCTTGTTGCATCGATCCCAATTTGCCTCACTTTTGTATCGTGTCAGGGTCATTCCAGGTCGTATTCATTTCAATGTTTATACACTCAAATCCACCTACCTTCTCAAAAACTGACATGATTCCAGTAAATATCACTCTCTGCCAATCAAATATCACTGATACGACAATTTTTTTTTTATGGGATTTCACCAAGCAAAACGAATTTGTTTGGAGTCAGAATAAGCTCCACCCATTTTTGTGACGTCACGACTTGGACTGTCCATTGCTTGGTCATGGTACTCAAACAATTTAAGAGCATACTTTTAAATTCAACTTTGAACTAGAAAATATTGCATAATAAGAAACGTTACGGAATAATAAGTTATGCAAAATTTTGTCGATATTTTCATTGTGAGTTGTGTATCTGGTATACCAGTGAAACATTTCTCTATTTAAAACTTTTGAACGAGCTGACCTAGCGGCCCAACCGGGCTGCGTTCCAGTCCGGGCCTGTACAGGGTGTCTATTTAAGAATGACAAGGTGCCAGATCTCAGAAACTAGGCATCCCAGAGACTGGATTATATGGAATGAGAAAATGCTGGAAATATATCAGAAGTTCCCAAGATAGCCAAAAGATGGCGTAACGGTGCTATCAAAACTTCAGTGACTATACAGGGTGTTTACGGTCTTGTGATTTTTTCTTTAATGTTTTTTTCTACACGTTAAAAGAATATGATTAACGCTAAAACGCCTTAGCAAAAGTTGAATAATAAGAGAGATAATGAATTTTTTGTACGATTTTATTTTCAAAAATGATGACACTAAATTGCAAAATTACTGCTTTACAGCAGTTGTTCAAAGTTATCGCCCTGTTGTTGAACGCAAAGTCTCGCTCGACGTATCCATGAATTATTATTATTATTATTATAATTATTATTATAATAATAATAATTATTATTATTATTCGACTTTTGCTAAGGCGTTTTAGCGTTAATCATATTCTTTTAACGTGTAGAAAAGAACATTAAAGAAAAAATCACAAGACCGTAAACACCCTGTATACAAGACAGTGACGACAATTATTGAGCTCATTGAGCTGCAACATGGTGGCTGTACTGAGAATTTTGAATATTTCCGGCCTCGTTGGCTCAGCTGTCTGATGTTTGCTTAACGTGCAGAAGGTCTTGGGTTCGAATCCCAGCTCGGGCATGCTTTTTTCTATAAAGTCACCGTACTTTTTTTAGTTTGTTTGCACCATAGATAAAAAATATATATACGGGAATAGATTGGAAACGGCCATGCTTACTTCTGAACATTGCGATTTGCGCCACCTGGTGTGGTAAGGAAATAACACGGGCCGAAAATAATGTGGCGGGCCATTTAAAATCTGCGATTTTAATACTTTCAGTTCAAATACAGTATACGACAAACATTTAATAAAGCTTTCATCCTGTCTCCGGTATCTAAGAAGTAATAGTGCATTTAAAACGTGTATCGATTTGTCAGTTTACGTATTTTGACCACTTTTTTTCAAAAAATGGTTTGATGCAGTTTTGTCAAGTTTGAAAAAGGATTAAAAATACATTTTTTCAGTGTAATTTTCACTTATAATCTCCCCGGAGCTTGAATTATTTCCGGAAATTTTGTCGAGTTGCGAATTTTCTTGAAAAATTCGCAACGAGAACAAATTTCCGGATTATTAATTCGAGCTCTAGGGAGATTCGGCAAGAAAATTTCATGCCAAACCCATTTGAGAAGATTTAATAGTAGCGGCTGGACTCACCTCGCATTTAGTGGAAGAAACCAACGGCTCCTTACCCTACTCGCCATTGAGGAAGAAAGAAGAGAATCAGGATTTTATAAAACATTTGGAAGTTATAACCAATCTTGTCCATAATTGATAACATTGCAACTTTGTATTGGAAGTTGAAAATAAATCATTTATCAAAAATATTTGTCTTTAACAGCTGTCAAGCACTCGCGGCTGGATGTAGCTCCCATGCACCAACCACAGTGTTGCCGTTTGCCTTATCTCTGTCTGTGAAAGTTAGGTTGGGTTGGGATTGTTAGGGAGAGTGGGGACGGCAACACTGTAATCATATGGGAGCTACATCCAGTACATCCAGATGCGCAAAGCCAAAGCCAAGGAAATTTCCACCTATTAATCTTTCAGTCACATGATTATGAGCAGGGAAATTTCCGATAAAATTAGGTCGTTGCCATAGCAACATAACAAAATGCAAGCCTATGATTGGTTAGAATTGACTGGTAGGAAATTTTCTTGAAAAATTCGCAACGAGAACAAATTTCCGGATTATTAATTCGAGCTCTAGGGATATTCGACAAGAAAATTTCATGCCAAAACTATTTGAGAAGATTTAATAGTAGCGGCTGGACTCACCTCGCATTTAGTGCAAGAAACCAACGGCCCTTACTCTACTCGGCATTTAAGGAAGAAAGAAGGGAATCAGGATTTTATAAAACATTTGGAAGTTATAACCAATCTCGTCCATAATTGATAACATTTTAACTTTGTATTGGAAGTTGAAAATAAATCATTTATCAAAAATATTTGTCTTTAAAAGCTGTCAAGCACTCGCGGCTGGATGTAGCTCCCATGCACCAACCACAGTGTTGCCGTTTGCCTTATCTCTATCTGTGAAAGTTGGGTTGGGTTGGGATTGTTAGGGAGAGTGGGGACGGCAACACTGTAATCATATGCGAGCTACATCCAGATGCGCAAAGCCAGGGAGATTTCCACTTATGAATCTTTCAGTCACGTGATTATGAGCAGGGAAATTTCCGATAAAATTAGGTCGTTGCCATAGCAACCTAACAAAATGCAAGCCTATGATTGGTTAGAATTGACTGGTAGGACACTTTCAATAGAAATAGCTAGAAAGAGGGGCAAACATTGAGTACTTCCTAAAAATTTGATAATTGAACAAAGGATAGTCAAGCTATAAAGTTTTAAACGAAAACTTGGCTGAAATTACTCATCTATGATGATTTCTTCGAAAATAAAAGGCAATGGTCAGTTGAAAATTTCAGTGAGATTTCCAGGAAGTCTAAATTTTTGTCTCTAATAGTACCTTTATCAAAAATTACACCGTGAAAAGATTTATTTTTGACGTGATAAACAATGTTTTGAAAAAAACTGGTAATTTGAGGAATTACCTGATGCCGTATGAAAGCTTTATCAAATGTTGGGCGGTTTCCTAATTTTTTCAGATACTAAGTATAAATGTTGAGGATAATTTTGCGCCTTTTTGAGCTGGCATTTTGGCATTTCAATCAACAACTCAATAATGGCGTCCATTATGACGTTTCTCAATCAGCTGTTGGGATGAATCGATAAACCGCGCTGTCGCGAAGCTTAGTTGTTCTTCCTTAACTCACCAGGGAGAGTTAAGGAAGAACAATTTACAGTGAACCGTCATTCTGATTGAAGTTGCCAGAGCATGGTTTGCACTTTTTTTCATTGTAAGGCATTAAAATCGATGTTTTGATCGGCAAGTTATAAAATTTGATACAAAAACACGAACGACGCACACATGACAAATATAAACAATTAATGCTAGGTGCAACATGGCGGATCCGTCGCTAGCCAATAGAAAATAAGACCTTCATTGTCGTCACTGTCTTGTATATAGTCACTGTCTTGTATACATATAGTCACTGTAATCAAAACACAAAATTGCTGTTTTTGTGATTTTTAAATAGAAGATTCCTTGAGATATTTTCTCCAAATTTGTTTTTCGTTTTTTTTTTGCATGTCAAATAAGACAGGTATCAGCTGTCAAACCTTACAACGCAAGGATGCTCATAACTTTGAAACAACTCAACCGATTGACGCGATCTTGGTCTCATTTTCACGAGGACGTCTTCCTCTTTCATAATTTTGGGATTTCAAATGATTCTGATCAGAAGAGACGATTTTATTCAATACAATTTGCGGACGACGAATATTTTTCAAATTTAATCGAAATTGGGAAAAAAGGTGTCATTTTACAGAGCTGGAAACTACTTTTTCAAATACTCTGACCTTCTCTCAACAAAAAATGTGCTCTTCTTTTTTTCCGATGAAACTAGCCGTTTTAGAGAAAATAGGATAAAAATAGACTTACGAGGCTTCACACTTTAACCACCGACTCAGAGCATAAGTTGAGTAGGTACTCTCTGTTTGTGGTAGCTTTTTAGCAAAAGGAAAATTATCCGTGCCGTTCCTAGCGTTATTTGCAAATGCTCCAATCTGGTGATCTCACCGGTGACCGGAAGGTCCGCTGAGTGATGATGAACGGCAATACCGCGAACCATTGCTACGACCAGGTGTCCACATCTGTTTTGCTGTACCTTGTTTATTTTCGATGCTTTCATTTAGTTAATACTCTGCTGAATTTTTGTTTGTTTTTGTCTTGGTTGGCACGCAAAGTCTGTTCAACTACAGACCATAAAAATGCATTTTTAGAGTATGGGATCATCGAAACTGGGAATGTGAAAGATGGACCGTTTCTAGTGGTAGAGTCCAGTCAGCTTGCTGGTCAAACTGTGGAACTCACTTACTCTTCACTCCCAACAATGAACCTGTTATCTATGGGGTTGTTGTTAAAAATGATCTCGTTTTTGCAAGCTCGAACGGTAATTTTTATCCAAATGATCTTCCATGTGTTACTGAGCGATTGTCTAGATGCATCACCAGCAGAAGCACTGCCAGTTTTTGACGTCAGTAAAACAGATCTGGACGGAGTGTTGATTGGTGGTCTTGTTCAATGCATGGAAGGAGATCCCAAAGGAAAACATTTAGCTGTGATGTTCCAGGAAACCAATGTTGTTGCCGTGTTTGGTGTTTCGAAACATCCAAATTTGAGACTTACACCTGGGTAAGAGTAATGGAAGGTTTACATTCAATTTTACTACGAAGTGGAAGTGGGGGATATGCTAACATCTAAATTGAATTTGTGTTCAAAGTCACGTTCACGCCAAATTCAATGTGGATGATGCAGTTCCACTTCGGAATTGAATTTAATGTAACTCAGGCATAGGATTTAGCTGGGTCTTGTGTCATTTAGCGACCCACGCACTTTTTTTTATGGATTGATAGTAGACACTCTCTAAAACATATTTTAACAAAAAAAAAGTTGCGGTATTTTCACTTTATTTAGAGAAAATAAACAAAATGGCCGTATTTTCTGAACTATTGGAAAGGTGAATTTTCCCAAAATCTAGTGAAGCACTGCCAGAATATTTTTTTATAGGAGTCTACAATCCCTATAACGTGATTTTGTCAGTGAAAAAATAACGTTTTAATTGGGAAAAAAAATCAACGAATTCAAAGCCGCCATAACTCAAAATAGACAATAGCACGGATCAACACTTACAATGGTCGAGCCGGTTGAACGGATGAGCGATGTTGCCAAGTGTTTTGATTATTATTATCATATTAAAATAATGACTGAAAAAAAAACAAAATTAGTAATTTTCTACCATTTGTTTCAAAGAATTACCTGTAGTTTAAAAGTGGTTGCGTTCTGTGATATGTCACTATCATCAAATAAATGTATTTCTCTTCAATATTCAAGGAGAGTGTAGCCTTTTTTTCACCGCTATTACTACTTGTCGTTGCATAATCGAACGATTTTCCTTGATCTCTCACTAAAAAGTTGATAAGAGGAATTTTTCTCACAAACGGCAACGTTGGGCATCAATCGAGCTATTTGAAATGTGTTGCCATGCCGTTAATAGATCTTCAAAGTGACGGTTGTGGTCACTTTCCAGTTGAAAATGATTTATTTGTACTAACCCAAACTAACCCAAACTACTCAAAACTAACCCAAACTAATCAAAACCAACCCAAACTAACCAAACTAAAGTAAACAAAATCTAGCCCAAACAACAAAGCAAAATCAACCAAGCGTAAAATGTACCTTATATACAGGGTTTTTCACTTAAAACTCCGCACGTCAATATCTCGGAAACGAATAGGAATATTTGATTCCTGTAAAATGTAGTCAATGTATGGGGTCGAGTAGTTATTTTTCACAGTTAAAAAAATTCGACGCCTACCAAGAGTAAAGCGTCGCGACGCGTCAAAAATATTAATCGATTGCAGGGACGTTGAAATTACGCGCATGCTAAAGTACATGTTATTTATAAACTGCTTTGTTATTTAGTCGAACTCATTTATTCTACTCAGTTTTGAGATATACAGTGTGTCCAAGATAAGGATGTCTATCATGGGGATCTTGAAAACCGTGAGAGATACAAGGTCGGTTAAATGGAGGCAAAGTTGCGTATTTTGATGCTTAACAAAATGCCGTTTTAAAAGCCAAGAAATTCCGACTAGGTCCGAAATTATCCAAAAAAAAACGAATTTTTTCAAAATTGTTTTCATTTTGTTCTGACCACATTTGAAGAGATATTTTGAAATAAATGGAACTTCTTCATTGCCACTTTTTGCCCTTTACAAGATAGCGTTATTAAATTGAAGAACCGACGTTTCGTCTATGAGCAGCCATCATCAACTTTGTTTTTTAAATACGGTCCTGGATTTTTTATTACGTATTTTAAGAGCCTCTTATGTTCCTAAACCAACGAGGTATCGCACTAATTAAAAAAGGGGTGGTTGTTTTAAATCCTATTAAAAATGTATTGTTTGTCTCTCTCTAACACATGAGTTCTTATTGAAAAATCTATCAACATAATTTTTTTGAATAATTGCGATACATTGTTGGTTTAGGAACTAAAGAGGCCCTCAAAATCCGTCATAAAAAATCCAGGACCGTATTTAAAAAAACAAAGTTGATGATGGCTGCTCATAGACGAAACGTCGGTTCTTCAATTTAATAACGCTATCTTGTAAAGGGCAAAAAGTGGCAATGAAAAGTTCCAATTTTGAAAAATTTTGTTTTTTTTTGGATAATTTCGGACTTAGTCGGAATTTCTTGGCTTTTAAAACGGCATTTTGTTAAGCATCAAAATACGCAACTTTGCCTCCATTTAACCGACCTTGTATCTCTCACGGTTTTCAAGATCCCCATGATAGACATCCTTATCTTGGACACACTGTATATCTCAAAACTGAGTAGAATAAATGAGTTCGACTAAATAACAAAAAAAATTATAAATAACATGTACTTAAGCATGCGCGTAATTTCAACGTTCCTGCAATCGATTAATATTTTCGATGCGTCGCGACGCTTTACTCTTGGTAGGCGTCGAATTTTTTTAACTGTGAAAAATAACTACTCGACCCCATACATTGACTACTTTTTACAGAAATCAAATATTCCTATTCGTTTCCGAGATACTGACGTGCGGAGTTTTAAGTGAAAAGCCCTGCATACGTAAATGATGTCGCTCATTGTTTTCAAACCCAAACTAATCAAAACTAACCAACCCAAAGTAACCAGCTAAAAAGTTTTGCCGTTCATGTTTTCCGCAATGCTCAGATGTCGCTCACGCAACATCTGTTTTCGCTAAAAAGAGCCTATGAATGTATTAAAAATATGTAAAATGATACCATTACAGCATGAAATTTTCATAGCTACATACTGGAAAATACTGAAATAAAACTAAAATAGAATTGGCAACGTCACTTACAAAGAAATCCCACAAACTATCGGTACGTCAACTGTCAATTGATTTCAGCTTTCAGCTGTTATGATCCAGAATCCATACTAAAAAGTGTACTCATAAAAATCAAATAATGTTGTATTTATGCAAATTCCAGACTATTTTCACATTTTTTCCTAAAATAGAATGTATTTAGCGTCAAGAGTGACTTATATAAATGCAGTATTTCGGCAGACTTTGTGATAAGAAACTTTACAAAAAGGTTAGAAAGTAAGTTTTGCTTATTTCTCTGATAGAAGTGAAAATCCCGCTTTTTTTTTGTTAAAATGTGTTTTAGAAGGTCTACTACTATCACTTTGTAAAAAGAATTTCATGAAATGCGTGGGTCGCTATGAGACACAAAAACCAAGTTTATACAAATAATAAATTGTTTCAGATCTCTTATTAGCGGTCTTTCTGAAGAACGACCTAGTCATATAAGTTTCCAACAAAACTTTGAGGAAGGCGCTTGTCTTACTATAGGATGGTCATCAGGCAGAGTCCAATATTACCCGATAGTTTATACCGATTTGGCACAATCTTTGTAATATCAATAAATTTCGAACGTTACTTCCATCTTTGTTCATTTCCTCACTCCCTGTCAAGAAGTGTCACTGTCACTAATTTTTTTTACCGTTTTCTAGGAAAACATAACTTTTAATAACCCTTAACACTTATACATTCTGAATGCAAAAATACTACGGTTCGCATGACAACTACCCGAAAAGTACCAGTTGGCTCATTGAAGATTCCAGCCTCAGACAAAGAACAGTAAGAAAATTCATTAACCCTGCAATTTACGTTGAGAAAGAATTAGTTGGTATGCCGCCCATGAGGAAAACCAGTCAGCTGACTGTATTGGAGGAATGTGATGAAGCTTCTGATAAAAAAATCAAAACTGCGTCAACATGTACTAATTTGATGAATGATGATAAGAGCAGTAGCGAATCTTCAGATCATTCTGCCGTACAAAAAGAACCAATAAACAGCGAGCTGTACCTGTCGTTATCAGGTCTCAGCTCACATAGACTTAACTTGAACGATAACGGACGTAAAGAAGCGGTAAAAGACTGGTTGGCTCGAAAGGAGACAGAGTTGAAACGTAAATCTACCCATGAGATAGAACAAATGAAAAAAAGAGAAAATGAAAAACAATTGATTTTGGAAAAGGAACGGGAAAATTTCAAAAAGTGGCTGCATGAAAAGAAAGAGGAGGAAAAACGTAAGGAGGAGCAAAAATTGCGGCAGCTGGAAGATACAGAGAGAAAGGATATAGAAAAGCAACAACGCAAAATGATCAATGACGAGAATTTCAAATTATGGCTCAGAAATAAAAAGAAGTGTGAATTGGGTAATCGAATTGTTAATTTGGTTGATCCTTGAACATGGTGTTTTCTAGAAAAGAAAATAGCAGACAAAATGGACATTTTGAAAATGTACCAAGAAAGCGAGAAGAGGATGGTGAGGAATGAACAGGCTTATCACCAATGGTTGAAGAACTCGAGAAATAAACCGAAACCTATTCCTATGAATCAAGGAATTAGAAGTAAGCAAAATTCAGTGACTTAAGGAAAGTAATTTTCCATGATAAGGTTGAATGTGTCAGGTCCAAAGTCTTGTATTCAGGCAAAATGAACTCAAATCAAACTCAATACATTCAGCTTTTTACTGAGCATTATGGTTTTCAGGTCTTTGTTCCTCTGAATCAGTGTCCTACATCAATCCAATTCCATGGAATCCCAATGTAGAATGATCCCACCCATCCAAGCAATTATTATTTATTGTCAATTATGAATTATAATCACTTATTTACACAATATTATATGATTTAGTTATAAGAATATGAAGGACGCGCCAAAAAACCGCCAGTTCAGTGAGTCGTCAATCAACAGTTACGAATAATAGAGTGCGAACATAAATTAGTATTAAAGTGTGTGAACATAAAATGGGTGTAAGTGTGTGTAAAAAAATTAGTATGATTCGTATAAGTGATCTTTAGAAAAATAACGATTGAGGTTGAAAACATCTGATCCTCGATACTCGCAAAAGTGGTTCAGAAGATGGACAAGAGTTGATAAGGTGGATTATGTCCGGAACTGTGAGTCCACCTCATATTTGACTAAATTCGATCTTCTGGTATGTGTTTTCTCTGGATCGACTGGGTTCATCCTTACCAAGGAGAAGTGTGATGTTCAATCACAACTAAACTTAACGAAATCGAAAAATTTTAATTTTTTTTCCATGTTTTACTAATATACAGGGTGTTACAAATTCGAGTGTATGCATGAGGATCTCGTGAACCTTAAGAGATACAAGGTCGGTTGAATCGAGGCAAAGGCGCGTAATTTGTGGCTTAACAAAATGCCGCTTTGAAAGCCAAGAAATTCCGACTTCGTCCGAAATTATCCGAAAAAAAACCGAAATTTTTCCAAAATCGTTTTAATTTTTTTCTGACCACATTTAAAGAGATATTTTGAAATGAATGGAACTTTTTCATTGCTCTCAACAAGGTAGAGATTAAATTAAAGAAACTGACATTTCGTCTATGAGCAGCCATCAACTTTGTTTTTTTAAATACGGTCCTGGATTTTTCATTACGGATTCTAAGAGCTTCTTATTTTCCTAACCCAACGATGTATCAATTGCGATTCTCATCATCATCATCAAAAAATTTTTAATAATGGTTTTTTCCATAAGAACTCATGTGTTAGAGAGAGACAAAAAATTTATTTTTGATATGATAAAAACAAAAAAAATTTTTTCAATAAGTGTGATACATCGTTGGTTAAGGAACAAGAGAGGCTCTTAAATTCCGTAATAAAAAATCCAGGACCGTATTTAAAAAAACAAAGTTGTTGATGGATGCCCATAGACGAAACGTCGGTTCTTTAATTTAATAACGCCATCGTGTAAAGGGCAAAAAGTGGCAATGAAAAAGTTCCATTCCTTTTAAAATATCTCTTCAAATGTGGTCAGAAAGAAGTGAAAACGATTTTGAAAAATTTCAGTTTTTTTCGGATATTTCGGACGTAGTTGGAATTTCTTGGCTTTCAAAATGGCATTTTGTAAAGCATCAAAATACACAATTTTGTCTCAATCTAGGCGACCTTGTATCTCTTACGGTTTACGAGATCCCCATGCATACACTCGAATTTGTAACACCCTGTATACAGTGTGTCCAAGATAAGGATGCACAGCATGGGGATCTCGGAAACTATAAAAAATACAGTGTCGGTTAAATTAGACAAAAATTGCGCATTTTGATACCCAACAATATCCCGTTTATAAATTTGAAAATTCCAAGCCGTTTCGGAAATATCCGATAAAAACCAAAATATTGCGATTTCGTTTTTATTTATTTTTTAAGCTATTTTGAAAGATATGAAAAAACCGAAAACACTTTTTCATTGTCACTTTTTAAGGTCTACAAAACAGCCTTGAGAGATTTCCGTACGACGTTTCGTTTCGGAGAAACCATCATCAACTTTGTTTTTTTAGATACGGTCCTGGATTTTTTATGACAGATTTTAAGAGCCTCTTATGTTCCTAAACCAACGATGTATGGCACTTATTGAAAAAGAGGTGTTTGTTTTTAATCCTATTACAAATGTATTTTTTGTCTCTCTAATACATGAGTTCTTATGGAAAAATATGGATGAGTGAGTTCATGAGTTCTTATGGATGATAAGGGTCAATCATCTAAGGAGCCACTTGGCTGTGGTGTACCTCAGGGTTCAATTCTGGGTCCCCTATTATTTACAATTTACACTAATAATATATCTTCTTGCCTTGATTATTCTTCAGCTTATTTTTATGCGGATGACACTCAAATATTATTCTCCTTCTCTCCTGAATCTTGGCCCATAGCAGAAACAAAAATTAATCATGATCTCAATAAATTATTAGATTTTTCGGAGCGACATGCTTTGCAAATCAATCCCGAGAAGTCGTCTATAGTAGTTTTTGGAAAAAACAGATCTAATCTGGTTAAGCAGCTCAATATCACAATAGGTAATAGGTCATTGCAGTTTGCAAACAGTGCAAAAATTTTAGGAGTAAAATTGGACGCGGATCTGCGTTTCAGAGAGCAGACTGCTACTTATTTGCAACGCGCATATTTTTCTTTGAAAATGCTTTATCCTCACAGACACCTATTAACTCAGGACCAAAAAATTAGATTAACTGACTCACTCGTACTCAGCCATTTTAATTATTGCGATGTTTTGTATTGGCCTTGTTTGAACGGAATTGATAAGCTTAAAATAGAAAAACTCCAAAAAAATTGTTTGCGGTTCATATACGGTATAAGAAAGTTTGATCCAGTGTCTCATAAGTTGAAGAATGCTAGATGGCTGAATATGGAAAGCAGGCGAAAACCACACTCTCTAGTACTATTCCACAACATAATTTATAAAAGGGGTCCTCCATACCTAACTAACAAAATACATTTTAGGACGGACGTGCACAACTTAAATCTCCTATTTAGGGGACTTATCACACCTCCTCCTCATAAAACCTCACTATTTCAGAGAAGCTTCACTTATAATGTATATAAAGTCTATAATACTGTGTCAGAAAGTCTCAAGTCAATCAAGCCGTCAATTTCCAAATCTATTGTTAGAAGAAATTTTTTGCAGCGTCATCCTTGGTCCTTTGAAATGTTATTATGTAGGTATACTCACGAAAGGTACTATTTTGTTATTAATTTTTTGGTTTTTTGTTTTAAGTTTGAGCGAATTTTGTATTAAAATGGGTTTTTTTTTGTTAGTTCATATTTCAAGGGAGCTGAACTTTGATCAATTTTTTATTGCTTTCAGCTCCTTTTTTTGCAATCCGGCCAAGCATATACTATATTTATATAAAGTAGATTAGGTATTACACTGTATCTTGCCTATTGCAAAAATAAAGATTATTATTATTATTATTATTATTATTAAATCCATCAATATAATTTTTTTGAATAATTGCGATACATTGTTGGTTTAGGAACACAAGAGGCTCTTAAAATCCGTCACAAAAAATCCAGGACCGTATTTAAACAAAGTTGATGATGGTTTATCCGAAACGAAACGTCGTACGGAAATCTCTCAAGGCTTTTTTGTAGAGCTTAAAAAGTGACAATGAAAAAGTGTTTTTGGTTTTTTCATATCTTTCAAAATAGCTTTAAAAAAAAATAAAAACGAAATCGCAATATTTCGGTTTTTATCGGATATTTCCGGAACGGCTTGGACTTTTCAAATTTGTAAAACTGGATCTTGTTGGGTATCAAAATGCGCAGTTTTTGTCTTATTTAACCTACACTGTATCTCTTATAGTTTCCGAGATCCCCATGCTGTGCATCCTTATCTTGGACACACTGTATATCTCATCGACAGATGCATGAGTTCTGAAAGTTCAAACTTGAGAAAAAAACTCATTTTTCCAGTCTCTCAAAACCAACATCCCACTGGCCACTTTGGATGATTCTTGTATCCGTTTTTAGAGAACTTCTATTTTTTTTCGAAGGAATTAAGTGATTTTTTATCACAACAAACCTGACTGACCTCTTGGCACAATTAAGATTTTTTTTTCATTTCAATAAAGTGATTTATCTTATGAATTTTCCATGACCATTTCTATACAAACACGTGAAAATAGAAAATTTGTGGAGAAAAATGATTCCAAAATCATCCCGATATCTTGAATTATAAGCTCTGAATGATTCTTCAGATTCTTAGAATTGGCATAACCTCCCTTTTTTGTTTTTCTCCAAAATCGCATTCTTCAGAGAAGCTTGATGTAGTTACACCCAATTAATAGCAATGCTTTCCTTTGTATGATTTTTTCTTGACCATTCAAATAAGTGAAAGTGGAATATTTTGAGGATTAGGTGACACCTTAAAATTCAAGTTATGAGCTCTAAAAGCTCGAGAAAAATATAAACAAAATTGTATGTCGTCAATTTTTAGAACTGGCATATTTTGCCCCTTAGGTTAGGTTGGGTCAATTACCTCATTTGACCCTAGCAGATTTACATTATCATCAAACAAAACAAGGCATCAATAATAAAAACTTTATTGCGTAATAAAAATATAAAATTTAACAATTATATCAGCTGGGCTATAAAAAGGGTCCAAGATCATGATAAAATTATATACAATTCCCAAACATCATGGATCAGAATTGTGAAGTAGTGGAAGCTGGAAACTATGTTGAACATTGTCCCATCAATTACCGATTGGAAAATCAGCACATTTATAAACAAAAAAACAATTGATTCTTGTTATAGAAATACGATTTTAACAGGAAGGAAATTCATGGGACCCTACTTCTTCAATTTGATCCATGATTTTGGGAGTGCCCAGTAAACGGTGTGTCCCACTGCAATTTATGAAAACGAACACATAGAACGAACAGCACAAGTTACATCAAATAAATTAATAAATAATCAACTACCAGGTGGACATGATATCATTTATCCTGGTACTATTGGCTATTGGTGTTGAGCTGTAGGTTTTCGAACTTCTGTAATATGAACAAACATTTGGTGTTCACTCGGTGATCTATAAGTACTCACATCTCTAGCTAGTCTCATAAGGTACTCTGCTGTGGATGTTCCAGACTCCTTTACCAGTTTATGGAAAACACCATTTTCCTTTTGAAGCAGCAAATATGGATGGTCGAACTCGACAGATTCACCGGCGTCCATCACAAGAACCTTGTCTGAATCCATCACTGTGTGTAATCTGGAAAATCATTATTTTCAAGAACATTGGCTCGTTAAAACAAAATCACCTGTGAGCAATAGTCAGAACAGTACAATCCGCAAACTTTTCCCTGAGCGTGCTTTGAATAAAAGCATCAGTTTGAGAGTCCACATTGGCTGTTGCCTCATCCATGACTAAAATCTTATTTTTCCTCAATATTGCCCGAGCCAGACACACTAGCTGACGTTGGCCCAAACTAAAATTGCAGCCACCACCGTTGATTTTGCTGGCAAGCCCCTCGGGGAGGTCTGCTACAACTTTTTTAAGCCCAACAACTTCAAGGGCATCCCATATAGCTTCATCGTCGAATTGGTTCAGTGGATCCATGTTTGAGCGAAATGTACCTGCAACAGTGTATTATTAAGCGTTACGTAACAAGGGTACTTACCTGAGAAGATCACAGGGTCTTGTGGTATTATGGATATTTTGGACCTAATGGACTTGATGGGCATCTCCATAATGCTTACACCATCAACTAGGATTTTTCCTTCAACACCTGCCAGTCTGAAGAGGGCTGCCACGATTGACGACTTGCCAGCTCCAGTTCTACCTACAATCCCCACTTTTTCTCTGGGTTTGATTTTGAAGGACACGTTGTTGAGGACGTAAGGCTCTGTGGTGGCATATCTGCATGAAGTACAACAAAGTAGTTTTGCCTATATAAATCCAGATTAAGCTACCTGAGATAAACTGACTTGAACTCCAAAGACCCTTTTTCTGGCCAGGTTTTTCTAGGAGCATTCTCCAGATGGTCATGTTCCTGTTCTATCTCCATATACTCCACCACTCTCTCCACAGATGTCATATTGTTTTCCAGTTCACTCCATTGTCTCATCCCCCATTGGAACATTCCCGTTAAACTCATAGCTTGTGTTATGGCTAAACCTACGTTTCCTCCAAAGGTTTCATTTCCAATGAAGAAGAAGCTCAGAGTTACCAGAGCAGCATAGATGATGCAATGGAAGTCAAGCCAGAAACCAAAAGCTTGATTGCAACATAGAAACATGTAGAAGGCTGTACTGTGGACATCTTGGTAAGCTTCGAATTCTTCTCGCAGAGATTCTTGGGCGCCGTACGCTCTTATGGTGGTGAGCCCTTGGAGGGTGGCATTGACGTGGGAGTAAATGGGGCTTCGTGCTATAATTTTCAAATTAAATTATTGTTGTTATATTTGTTTGTACTTACTGGTCGCTTCAATTCTCTTGACATTTCTGCTTGTCCTCAAAAATATGTTTCTGTAGAAGTAGAACATGGCTGCGATCACTACAGTTGGAATAAGGATCCAGTAGTCTACAGTTGCTATGATGATGTTTACTGCTAACACATTAAGAGCTATCTGTAAATAATGGATTGAAGATTCAGATAGTGATCCAGAGAATGCGGAAATTATATTCGATGTTCACAATTTGGTTAAATAAATCTTGGTACATTTGTGGATTAAAATAATTTTATTTTCTCTTTCATATTTTGCATTTTTTATTTTGACTCCTCTTTTCATGTCACAGTCGACTTTCATCAATGTTGGAACAGTATTTTTATAATAACAGAATTTTGATGTTTGGGGATTGGCGGCTCCACCATTCAAATCATCTTACTTTTGTGTGGTTTTTGTTGTCTTTCGTTATTTGTCGTTTGCTAACTTTGATAACCCTTTTATATTTTCTATAATTTTCTATAATTTGAAGCTTTGTTGTCGAGGTTTTTTAAAAGAAAATAAATAAATAAAATCAAGTCAATATTTTCAAAACGACTTGGATTTTTGCAATGCAACTCAAAGGTGCTTATTTCCCGATTTGAACGTTATTTTATTTATTTACAGTGGCGTGCGTCTCATTATTACCCATCATTGATATTTTTGTAGGAAAAATTGTAAACCACTGTTTTCGAAAATAATTTCCAGTTCCTCGTTAATTGTTATGGTGACTATGATCTTCAGTTAGAGCGTTTTCAAAGTAGTCGCCCTACTTTAAAATGGTCGCCCTCTTGAGGGAAACTTGAAAGACTAAAAAGAATATTAAATTCCCAATAATGTCGTTTTCCAATCTTATAGTGACTATGATCTTCATTTAGAGCGTTTTCAAAGTGGCCGCCCTTTTTTAAAATAGTCGCTCTCTTGACGGACTCGTTAAAACTGGAAAGAAAATAAAATTCCCAATAATGTCGTGATCTTCATTTGGAGCGTTTTCAAAGTGGTTGAAAGAGTTTTTAAAGTGGTTTCAAAATGGTCGCCCTTTTGAGGGAACCCTAAAGGACTGAAAAGAAAATGAAATTCTCGATAATGTCGTTTTCCAATCTCATTCATAAAAATTATTGTGTTCCTCATGAATTGTTATAGTGACTTCAATCTTTATTTCGATAGGTTTCACAGTTGCCGCCCTTTTTTTTAATAGTCTAATCTCAAGTTCTAATCTGATTCGTCAACAATGAATTATAATGGTGACTGTGATCTTCATTTAGAGTTTTCTTAAAGTGGGCGCCCTTTTTCAAAATAGTCGCTCTTCCGAGGGAAACTTAAAGGACTGAAAAGAAAATAGGATTCCCAATAAGTTATGTCGTTTCACAATCTAATTCATCAACATTGTTTTCCTCGTGAATTCTTATAGTGAACTGTGTTTTCAAAGTGGTCGCCCTTTATTTAAATGGTCGCTCTTTTGAAGGAAACTTGAAGGACTGAAAAGAAAATAGGTTTCCCAATAAACTGTGATCTTCATTCAGAGCTTTTTCAAAGTGGTCGCCATTTTTCAAAATTGTCGCTCTTTCAAGGGAAACTTGAAGGTCAAAAAAGAAAACAGAATTCCCAATAAAGTTGTTTTTCAATCTAATCCACCTACATTGTTTTCCTTGTAAATTCTTATAGCGCCTATGATCTTCATTCAGAGTGTTTTCAAAGTGGTCGCCCTTTTTTAAAATAGTCGCTCTTCCGAGGGAAACTTGAAGGACTGAAAAGAAAATAGGATTTCCAATAAACTGTGATCTTCATTTAGAGCTTTCTTAGAGTGGACGTCCTTTTTTAAAGTTGTCGCTCTTTTAAGGAAAACTTCAAGGTCTAAAAAGAAAATAGAATTCCCAATAATGTCGTTTTCCAATCTAATTCATCAACATTGTTTTCCTCGTAAATTCTTATAGTGAACTGAGAGCGTTTTCAAAGTGGCCGCCCTTTATTCAAATAGTCGCTCTTCTGAGGGAAACTTGAAGGACTGAAAAGAAAATTAATAGGCTTCCCAATAAACTGTGATCCTCATTTAGAGCTTTTTCAAAGTGGTCGCCTTTCTTAAAAATGGTCGCTCTTTTAAGGGGAACTTGAAGGTCTAAAATGAAAATAGAATTCCCAATTATGGCGTTTTCCATTCTATTCCATCAAAATTGTTTCCTCGTAAATTCTTTCAAAGTGGCCGCCCTTTTTCAAAATAGTGGCTCTTTCGAGGAAAACTTGATGGACTGAGAAGAAAATAGAATTCCCAATAATGTCGTTTTCCAATCTTACTCATAAGTATTGTTTTCCTCGTAAATTCTTAAAGTGAACTTGGAGCGTTTTCAAAGTGGCCGCCCTTTTTTAAAATAGTCGCTCTTCTGAGGGAAACTTGAAGGACTGAAAAGAAAATAGGCTTCCCAATAAACTGTGATCCTCATTTAGAGCTTTTTCAAAGTGGTCGCCCGTTTTAAAAATTGTCGCTCTTTTAAGGGAAACTTGAAGGTCTAAAATGAAAATAGAATTCCCAATAATGGCGTTTTTCCAATCTAATTCATCAAAATTGTTTCCTCGTAAATTCTTTTAAAGTGTCCGCCTTTTTTCAAAATAGTCGCTCTTTCGAGGAAAACTTGATGGACTGAAAAGAAAATAGAATTCCCGATAATGTCGTTTTCCAATCTTGTTCACCAAAATTGTTTTCGTCGTAAATTCTTATAGAAACTTTGATCTTCATTTAGATCGTTTTCAAAGTGGTCGCCCTTTTTTAAAATAGTCGCGTTTTTAAAGGAAACTTAGAGGACTGAAAAGATAATGGGATTCCCAATAAATAATGTCGTCTAAATCTTATTCATCAAAATTGTATTTCTTATAGTGACTTTAGAGCGTTTTCAAAGTAGACGCTCCTCAATAAAATAGTAACATTTAACAAAGTCACCCTTTTCTGTCACAATGTCTTTCTCAACTTAATGTGAAATCATCATAATATCACACATGATAATGTGAACACTGGGGTAGTGTAAATTTTTTACTATGAAATCAGTGTTCGGTTAAAACTAATTTATTTACAATCACTATTTATGTACACACGCTTAACATTAATCTGTTTTCGTTTGACATAAGCGATATTATGATTCCCATAAAAGGTGAAAATTTGACTATTTTCAAATTATTACTGTTACGGCCTCTTAAAAACAAATTTTAAGGTAATGGAGTAATTGTCTACTAATATGTAATTAATTTAATTTAAGGAAAATATAAGTAGGGGAGAGTGGGGCAACATGACGAACGGGGTAAGTTGACGAATGGCATTCAAAACAAAATTTATGAATGACAACCAGAAGATTTCTGCCTCGTTGCAACTCTGTTAAGGCATAGTTTAATGGGTTCAAGATGAATGGCTCAAGATAAAGAAAAACGTTCAAGTATTAGAAGTGAAGGAAAAAGTGTTTAATTACACGAGTCAAACCCTACCAACACAAGAAAAAAAAGAAAGAAGATATTTTGTGTGCAGGTTGCCAGGACCCTATTGAACCTCCAATTGTGGAATGTATCTCAATTCAGAACAACTTTTTCTTGTAACTTTTTTTGACATAACTGACTGACTGAGAGCAGCTTGTGTCGGTGGTGAAGCTGGATTTAAAAAAATCATGTTTTTTATTAATGGTTTTTTTCAAGTTTCCTTGAATTAGGGTTACCAAACATCGCGAAGATGTAATTTGCTTAGTGAGGAGGTGTATTGGTATTGGTATTGGTATTGGTGGGGGGGGGGGCAAACCACTGCCCGGCGAGTAGGCCTTAAGACCCTTTTCGCCAACCCCAGGACCAATGCAGTTCTAACTAAGTTGATGATGGAGAACATCACCTAGTTATATATTGAACTAGCAGGACCAATTAATTTAGGCTAACTATTAAACTTTTCGACTGTCAGTAATTAATAATACTGCAGTCTACTCAGCAGCGTTAGCCAGTGAGAGTGCCACTAAATACAGCACAGAAAATAATTTCTGCTCACCGTGGGGATCGAACCCACGTCAATCAGAACTAACGGTCTCTCAAGCCGGCGTGTTACACGCTCGGCCACCGTAGCCCCGTAGGAGGTGTATGTATCGAAGTTACAATAAATCTCTTACCTGTATGGTATCAATCAGAACATAAGGTAGTTTTTCATCGATGGCTCCTATATCTTTCGAAAACCTATTCAAAATTCGTCCAGAACAGTTTGTGTTGAAGAATCTCAACGTCCCATTCAGCACGCTATAATCAATCAACATTACCACACCAAATCCCATTATACATTACCTGTCAAAAATGCTTTTGTGCATCTTAATGGAGGCATTAGTGCAAATTTTGTAAAACGTAATCGATCTAGCTATTGTGAAGAAAATCACTGAGCAAATCAACAAGGTGTACATATAGAAGCAGTTAGCTGTGGTGAACAAACTGTCGACATCGATCCAACCATCATTACTCTGCGACACCAATACTTTGTCATAAGTTTGTTTCGAAAACTGCTCATCCGCCAGTGACTTGAATATGGAGTCGTTTTTACGACTTGTTTCACTTATGGTTTGTTCCAGATTCACCCTGGAAATGTATTTATTGGTTGCGCATTCCTCTAAATGGTAACTCACCAGAATTTTATGAAATAATCGGATGCACTGGAGACGACTTGGGTGACAACAAAAAGTATTATCATAAAAGCTATGGAAAACCAACCAGCAGACTTGTAATACGCTTTGTAGACTTTCCCCGAAATGTTGCCAGTTTCCCGAGTTTCTTTTATGTCTTCCGACTGTTCTTCCACGCACTGATTTGATTGTATTGCCAGGTTTTCTTCTACAACGCATTTGTTGATTAACCTGTCGTGTAACCAAATCAATCTCACCTTCATCACCATTTAAAAGATCGTCCTCATCATCATCATTATGAACTGGGAATATTTTCGAAAATGGATTGTAGTTCTCTTTAAGCTCATTGTATGTGCCGTCCGTGCAAATTCTTCCATTTTCCATAACGAAGATTCTGGCTACTGATTTGAGATACTGAATTTGATGGGTTACCAGGACTGTGCATCTGTTCTTGAGAAAACCTGTCAAAATTTTGTATTAGTAATTTACGTACCGGCCGGAAAATGACTTATTGAAGTACGAGTCAAGATGTTCATGGACGTGATGACGAAATAGCCGAGTCCGGAATTTCTAGACATTTCATGCTGTGACAATTTTTTTCAATCGGTTCTAGAGAGAAAGTACTGACTTCATGATTTTTTTTTCTAACAATAATTCACCTAATTAATGCTGTTCTAGACCAACTATGAAATGGCGAATGTGCCAAAAAGCCTTGCCTCAGTCACGGAGGTCCGAAATGTTTATGATGATATTTAGGATTAGATTTTACAGTGTTGCCATGACGTGTGCTGTGACCTCCTTCTATTTAGATGACTCTGAGGCTACGAGGAGATTTTATAGGTTTCCACGAGGTGGCTTTTGAGCCAATGTTTCCTTTCGCATTCACCTTTTCATAGTTGATATAGAACCGCTTGTGTTAGTTTTCCATTTACTTATCCATGTTTGATGTTAGCAACGTGATGTAGATAGGAATGTTGCTGAGTGGTAAGTGATCACAAATATACCTGGTGGTGTATTATTTTGTCTCTTTTGAGAAGACAGCTTGAGGGATTAATTAAAAATTTGAGCAGAGTAAAAACTGGATTTGTTTTGATGAAGGAAAAGGTTCTGTGAATCTGTGATTTTTGTGGATCAATTAGTAGAAGTTTTTATGTAGAGCTCAAGTTCTATTAGATGCGAGAGTTTTGAAAAATGATAATTTTTTTAAATATCCCAAAAAGTGCTTAATCTAAAGATTTCGAAAACATTTTTTTAAATCAAAGCGACAAGTGCATTAGAATTTTTAGAGAAGTAAAATTTAACTGTCTCAAAACAATAGTTTTTCCAATTTCACATAGTCCAATCAATCTCTTGTAATAAAATCAACATTTTTCTTTGTTCTGTCCAAATTTTAAGGTATTTTTTCAAAAATTTCACGAATTATTATTAACTGCACTGGACAAGTGCATTGAATCTGGTATTTTTCAGAAAAGTCGACTTCAAATGTCCCTAGAAAATATATTTTCCAATTTCACACGGTCCAAATACTCTTTCATAATAAAATGGACGTTTGTCTTTCTTCTGTCCAGATTTCAAGCTATTTTTTAAAAAATTGTACAAATTATGATTTTTTTTCTGGACGAGTGCATTGAATCTAGTAATTTTGAGAAAAGTCGACTTCATCTGCTCTAAAAAATATGTTTCCCGATTCCACACTGTCCAAACGCTTTTGTTTAATAAAATGGTAATTTTTCTTTGAAATGTCAAAATTTCATGCTATTTTTTCAAAAATTGTACGAATTATGAAATTTTTTTTCTGGACGAGTGCATTGAATCTAGTAATTTTGGGAAAATTCGACTTCAACTGCTCTACAAAATATGTTTTCCGATTCCACATGGTTCAAATGCTCTTCAATAATGAAATGGACATTTTTCTTTGTACGGTCCAAATTTCAAGCCATTTTTTCGAAAATTCTACGAATTATATTTTTTTTTGGACTAGTGCATTGAATCTGGTATTTTTCTGAAAAGTCGACTTCAGTTGTCCCTAGAAAACATGTTTTCCAATTCCACACGGTTCTGATACTCTTTCATAATAAAATGAACGTTTGTCTCTGTCCTGTCCAAATTTCAAGCTATTTTTTCAAAAATTGTACAAATCATGATTTTTTTTTTCAGGACGAGTGCATTGCATTGAATCTAGTGATTTCAAGAAAAGTCAACTTCATCTGCTCTAAAAAATATGTTTTCCGATTCCACACTGTCCAAACGCTTCTGTATATTAAAATGGTCATTTTTCTTTGAAATGTCAAAATTTCAAGCTATTTTTTCAAAAATTGTACGAATAATGATTTTTTTTTTCTGGACGAGTGCATTGAATCTAGTTACTTTGGGAAAAGTCGACTTCAACTGCTCTACAAAATATGTTTCCCGATTCCACATGGTCCAAATGCTCTTCAATAATGAAATGGACATTTTTCTTTGTATGGTTCATATTTCAAGCCATTTTTTCGAAAATTTTACGAACTATATTTTTTTTTTTGGACGAATGTATTGAATCTGGTATTTTTCTGAAAAGTCGACTTCAACTGTCCTTAGAAAACATGTTTTCCATTTCCACACGGTTCTGATACTCTTCCATAATAAAATGGACGTTTGCCTTTGTCCTGTCCAAATTTCAAACTATTTTTTCAAAAATTGTACAGATTATGATTTTTTTTTTCAAGACGAGTGCATCGCATTGAATCTAGTGATTTCAAGAAAAGTCGACTTCATCTGCTCTAAAAAATATGTTTCCCGATTCCACACTGTCCAAACGCTTTTGTATAATAAAATGGTCATTTTTCTTTGAAATGTCAAAATTTCATGCTATTTTTTCAAAAATTGTACGAATTATTATTTTTTTTTCTGGACGAGTGCATTGAATCTAGTAATTTTGAGAAAATTCGACTTCAACTGCTCTACAAAATATGTTTCCCGATTCCACATGGTCCAAATGCTCTTCCATTATGAAATGGCCATTTTTCTTTGTATAGTCCAAATTTTAAGCCATTTTTCCGAAAATTCTACGAACTTTTTTTTTTTGACGAGTGCATCGAATCTGGTATTTTTCAGAAAAGTCGACTTCAACTGTCCTTAGAAAACATGTTTTCCAATTCTTCACGGTTCTGATGCTCTTTCATAATAAAATGGACGTTCGCCTTTGTCCTGTCCATATTTCAAGCTATTTTTTCAAAAATTGTACAAATTATGTTTTTTTTTTTTTTTCAGGACGAGTGCATTGCATTGAATCTAGTGATTTTAAAAAAAGTCGACTTCAAGTGCTCTAAAAAATATGTTTTCCGATTCCACATGGTCCAAATGCTCTTAAATAATAAAATGGACATTTTTCTCTGTACGGTCCATATTTCAAGCCATTTTTTCAAAAATTGTACAAATTATAATTTTTTTTTAACAAGTGCCTTGAATCTGGTATTTTTCAGAAAAGTCGACTTCAATTGTCCCTAAGAATACGTTTTCCAATTCCACACAGTCCAAACGCTCTTGTATAATAAAATGGTCATTTTTCTTTGTAGTGTCAAAATTTCAAGCCATTTTTTCAAAAATTGAACGAATTATGATTTTTTTTACTGGCGAATCGGCGAGTGCTCTGAACCAGTAAATTTCCGGAAAAGTCTCTTGAAACTTGTTTACCCAATTCCACACAAAAAATTCAAAATCCTCCTCATCCAATTTTGTGAAAAAAATGTTTTTACAAAATTCATGGAATTTAGCAATTCAACAAAATAAATATAAATTCGCAGGCAGTTTCAAAATCTACCAAAATGTAGGTATTATAGGTACGTTTTCTTTAAAAAAATATGTCACGATTTTGTTGAGTGAGATATCAACTTGAAACTCACAGTACAGTTCTTCTTCTTCCAAGTCTTCATAACTGTCGACCATGTCAAAAATACAAAATCCTTGAAAAAATTCAAAAAAATCGTCATCATGTCCTGGATTGAAATATAAAATTCAAATTCACGCATTACACTTCTGGGATATTCTTGAAGTGAATCATGTCGAAAGTTCTTGAATACAATCAAGACAAATTGCCATCGTTTTCTAGGGTGTGATATCAACTTCAAATTCACAAAAAACACTTGAACTTGAAGTTGCAAGAATGAAGTTTCTCAAAACGTACACTATTACGCTTAGATTGTATGAATAGTGTACGGTTTGGATAATTAGATTTTTAGGGCCCTCAACCGGAGAATGTCAAAAATACAAAAATCCTAAGAAAATTTTGAAAAATCGTCATTATTTCTTGGAGTGAGATATCAACTTCAAATTCACAGAAAAAACTTTTGGAATATTCTAGAATAACAGAAAGTTGTAAGAATAGTGCACGGTTTGGAGAATCCGATTTTTAGAGTCATTTGAATGGACCAGTGGCGTAACTACACCCCCGCCAGCCTCCGCAATGTGGGGGGCCCGTAGCCACTGGGTTCATAAAAACTATCAAAACTGTTAACACGTTAACAAATTAATATTGACAAATGAATATTGGAGAAAAAACGCTGTTCATTTAGCTCTATTATTTATTCGCATTTCGCAATATACAGGGTGTACGGGATAATGTGGCAAATCTCTTAGATTCAGGTAGAACATGAGAAAATGAGGTGATAAGTTCCTATTATATTTCTCCGTAGGGGCCCTCCCGTGGAGATATGCCCCCCTAAGGGAGCCGCTCAAAAAACTTTCAAAGTACTCAGTATGATTTGATAAACATAATGGACACTACTAAGGACCTCTTAAAATAGTTGTACATTTGATTGCCTTAATTTTTACCACCCTGTATGACAAAGACTTGAAAAAAAATAGATATATAAATTTGGATAGCTTGTACCTTGAACTAAAGAAATTGTATGTAATCCTGTTCATTTTCGATAAAATGAATAGTGATGGAGAAAAAAATATATTTTTATGAAAAAAAACACTATATAAATAATTTCGTTAGGGACACCACCTAAACGAAATTATTATAAATGTAAACCTATAGTCTCCTGGAAATCTACATTATTTTTTCAGGTTGATTTTTACGAACAGTTCAAGAAAAACATTTGTTCAAATAATTTCGTTGGGGGCACCACTTTTGATGGCTCTTTCGAGGTTTTTTTTCAATACAAGTATTTTTTTCCCCAGAACGGTTCATTTTATCGATAATAAACAATCGATGTTATTTTTGACAACAGTTGTATTGATATTATTAAGAAATGGATGGGAATTATAATGATTTGGAGACATAACGAGGCAAAATATTGTGGATTAACAAAAATAATTAGAATCAACAATGAGGCGTTTGGATTTCGTTGAATTTGACTTTAGTCCAAATTCAAAGCTATCCAAACAATTTTTTCAAGTCTATCATACAGGGTGTTGAAGAATCAATCAATAAAATATACAACCTGGTTTGCCCCTGTTAAACTTAATAGGGTGGTTTTGAGGACACTATTTCAAGAAATTTTTACATGTTTTATCCGAATCCAAGAGATTTCCCACATTTTCCCGTACACCCTGTAGATGATGACAGATTTTTACAAATTTGAAAATGTATTTGCACTATAGGTTTGCACTTTAGGTATGAGTAAGTAGAGGGCCACATAAAAAGACCTGCGGGGGGGGGGAGGCGAAATTTCTAGTAATGCCACTGTAATGGACCATGTCAAAAATACAAAAATCGCAGAAAAATTCAAAGAATCGTCGTATAGTGCGATATCCACTTCCAATTCACATTCGAATTGGAAAATTCTAGAATGATTGGAAATTGTATGAATAATGTACGATTTGGAAAATTTTATTTCATGCAGCCATGTCAAAAATACAAGTAGGCACGATTTGAAAAATTTAATTCTCAGGTCAAAAATAACAAAATTAAAAAAAATCGTTACGGTTTCTTGCAGAAAGATACCATTTCGAAATTTTCTAGAATGATCGGAAATTGTATGAATGGCAAAAATACAAAAAAAAACTGAAAAATCGTCTCGTTTTTTTGTAGAGCGATATCAACTTCAAATTCACAGATTAGCATTTTGAAATATTGTATGAATAGTGTACAGGGTGTTCCCGTATATTTGCACCCCCTCCCCACCTAGAAAGTGTATTTGAAAAGATTTTGAAATAAGGTAAATACAAAACTTTCATGGTTTTTCATGAACTTTTAGAATCTGTAGGCAAAAATATTAAAAAAAGTTAGTAAATGTCAAATATTGACAGGTTGATGATTTTTTCAAATGGAACAAAAGTGGAAAAAAAAATATTCGAAAACAGAATAGAAAGGTCTACAAAAATTTGAAATAATATACAGGGTGTTCCATTTAAACAAATCATCAACCTGTCATTAGTTGACATTTACTTACTTTTTTTGACATTTTTGCCTACAGGTTCTAGAATTTCATGAAAAACCACGAAAGTTTTGTATTAACCTTATTTCAATATTTTTTCAAATAAACTCTCTAGGTGTGGTGCAAAAATATACGGGAACACCCTGTACGATTTGAAAATTCTGATTTTTAGAGCCCTTCAGTGGTCCATGTCAAAAATACAAAAATATGTAAAAAATTCCAAAAATCGGCACGGAATTTTTGTAGTGGAACATCAACTTCCAATTCACAGATTACCATTTTGGAAAATTCTAGATTGATTGAAAAATGTATGAGTAGTGTACGATTGGGAAAATGGACGTTTTCACGTCAAAAATACCAAAATCTTTGGAAAAATTCAAATAATCGTCAATCACCACATTTTCATGTAGAATTCAGTTAGGATTGAATACCGTATACCATTTTTGTTATTGAAACTAATTCTACTCAATATTTGAAGGTCATAGGCAAAAACATGTTTTCAAAATACCCAAAAATTAGTATATAAAGAAATAAGAAAAAGCAAACTTCACTCTACACTCGAAAAAGGGGTGTGGCCTAGTTACTAACCGTGACGTCATCATCTTTGTGATTGAGTCTACCGGTCGAATCTTATCATGCCTACGACGCGACCTTGTAAACCGCTCCACATTATATAAACCGATTTACACTATTGACAGTTTGTTTTGTTTGAGTTCAAATTAATAAAGGCAGTCCATTCCCAATACAAGTGGGAACAGATTATTCTTTTTTCCGTTTATTGATTGTGTGAATATTTTCACATTTTCAGCAATTAATCACTACAATATTTAGTACCGTCAGTTAATTTTTTATTCTCAACGGACCCTGGGTTTTGTGGGACTCTTACCACAGATCTCTTAACAGATTTACATAACTTACCAGCAATACACTCGTCAAACAGCTGCCTGCCAACATGGGTATCAACAGCCGATAAAGGATCATCCAACAAATAAATATCAGCTTCTTTGTACACAGCTCTGGCAAGATTAATTCTGGCCTTTTGTCCGCCACTGAGTGACACCCCTCTGTTGCCTATCAATGTTTTATCTCCATAAGGAAAATTCTTCAGATCCTTATCCAACGCGCACACTCTGAGTACCTGCTCGTAGCGGCTTCTGCTGTAGGGTTCTCCAAAGAGAATGTTTTGTTTGATGGTACCTATGTGATGAAGTCTATTACACACACACACTGATGTGATAGTTAGGGAATACCTGTGAACAGCCATGGTTCCTGTGATGAGTAAGATATGCTCCCGACTACATCCTTGAGTCCCTTTGTCATGGGCAGTTCTCTCATGATAACATGTAGCAGTGATGTTTTACCAGATCCTACTGGACCTACAATTGCCACCAGTTGCTTGGGGCCCACGTTGAAGTTGATCCTTGACAGCGTATTGTCCTTAAGGCCCATGTGCCATTTGGCCGAAACATCATACAAATACACACCCACACTTTTCTTATTACTCGCATTGATCAAAGGTGTTGATGAAATGATTTTTTTCTGAGAATACGGAACAGAAGGAATGTTCACTTCACTGTTCATAAGAAAAAGTTCAATTCTTTTGATGGTGACAAGAGTTTCAGCAAAATCTGACACAGCCTGTGGAAAGTTGTTGGTCATGGCGGACTTGATGAGGTTGTAGAAGGATTGGACAACGTACACGTATTTAGCATTGGGTCGACTTCCGGTGAGAGTAAAGGTGAGGATACAGAAGAAAATTGCTGTTCTTGTGATAAATTTGCTGAATGAGACGTGAAGGGCTCGGATGTATGAGGCGTAGCGGATTTGGTTCATCTCCAGTCTGGAAAGATGTCGATAACATTGATTATTGATGTACAGTGTGGTTCAAAAGGCGTCCCTTCCCCTTTAAACTTTGAAACCGTTTGATTTATGCGGAATTTGAACACACCATATTTGAGGATGTACTGCATTTTTTTATATAGAAGTGACAGCCGGGCGCCATTTTGCATGAAAAAAATCAATTGGGAAGGGGGGCTCAATTTGAAGGTCCTTCAAGTCTGATTACAACTGCCAAGTTTCAAGCCTCTGCTATCATTCCTGTTGATATGACAGCGGGTTAATTTTTTTTTTCATTTTTGCTACCTCATTAATACTTACCCACAAGAGTTGATTTCTTCAAACTAAGAGGGTATGATGAGGTACAGAATATCTTCAAAATGAACTATCACTAAATCTTTTTGACGAGGTTTTATGTCATCCCATTTTTTTTTTTTTTTTTTTTTTTTTTTTTTTGTGAAATTCATCTTAGCGTATAAGATTTGGTAATAGTTCAATTTGAAGAAACTCTGTATCTACAGAAATGACAGCAGAGGCTTGAAACTCGGCAGTTGTAATCAGGGTCAGAGGGCCTTCAAAATAAGTTACCACTTGACCCCTGCTCTTTACATTTGATTTTTTTATCTTGGTTTTTCGAACTTATATCAGAATATTCAAATGCTCCTCAATAGTAAATACTGCTTGAAATATATCAAAATCTCAAGTTAATAAGTCAAAACTATGTATTTTGGAATTTTGTTTTTGATCTGTCAACTTGACAGCTTCGAAAATATCACCATTCTGAAGAGCATCGACATCAAAAACCCCCACCTTAAAAATTTCAACAAAAACCATGGAATAATATCTAAAATATGGTCATTTTTCGAGATTTGCCACGTCATCAGATTTTTAAAATGTCCTTAACTCTCTTATTAAGAGATTTTTGAAAATTTACTGAAGAATAAAGGTTGCTTGGACTCTATCAAGCTTTTATTTTGATACTAATAAAAGACACATAATTTTTGATTTTTGAAAAAAAAATCCTTGATCTGTCATCTTGACAGCTGAAAGAATGAATGTTGCTTGAAATCTACCAAATTTTGGTGCTGATTCCAAAAAATACACGAATCTTGATTTTTTGAAAATGTTGCCTTGATCTGTCAACTTGATAGCTTCAAAATCATCAACAATCGAAAACCCTCATCCTGAACTTGCATAGAATAGTTTTTAATATTTACATTTTGCAAGATTGCCACGTCATCAAAATATTCAAATGCCCTTGACTCTCTAATTTATTGGTTTTTGAAAATTTACCACGGAATGAGAGTTGCTTGAAATCCATCAAGTTTTTGTTTAGATACCCAAAAACACAGGATTTTATCTTTTGGAAATTTGTTCTTGATCTGTCAAATTGACAGCTTCAAAATAATCACCAATCAAAGAAGCATCCTCGAAAACCCATATCCCGAATATTTCAAGTATTTTAATGGTATAGTTTTTGAAATATAGACATTTTTGCCACGTTCAGTGTTCGCGACCCCATTTTAGATGAAACTGATTTGGTTGACGCGGCGCGTCTTAACGGCTTAGCGATGAGCCGTCGACGGCTGCGCCCCGACTGCTCAAAAACATTTCAAAACGCGGATGCCGACAGGGCAGTGAGATTATATTTGAAAAGTAAACTGTCCCAATTTTTTTTGCTGATAACGATTACATACTTCTAATTTGAAAATTATTGTGTCATTGATGATTTTTTTAAAATTACAAAAAAATCAAAATCAGTAGAAAAAGTTGGTAAAAACCAGTGTAAAAAATAATTTTTCACGTCTCAAAGCACTAAAAACAATAATATTTATTTGAGAATTGAATGTTTTATCGATATAATCGACATCGAAATCTCACTAAACAAAAAAATATCTAAACGCAGATCATCGATCAACGGCTGTGATCGATGACGCCAATATGCATCAAATTTTAGTCGCGGCTGATGGCCCCAAAGGCAGTTTGATGTTACGATATACTCAGGCATTCTGTTATACGGTCGGTAGCTGTGACTTTTCGGGAACTTTCGCCAAGCTTTATTGCCATGAGGACAACTCCGGCCAGCAGCCCAAGCGTATTTCTAAATTGTAACTATGCCTGATCGTTTGATCACGATCACTATGATAATTATTGTTTTGACAGTCAAGGTAACTTAAATCTTCCGATCTTGGTTGACAGGTACCCGACTGATAAGAAATCATCAAAACTACTCAACTTGGAGGAAACAGATCAAAACATGTATGAAATGGCAAGGCTTTAGAGTAGATTAAATATAATCATTGTTCTGACCCTTCTTACAGTCACGGTAACTAAAATCTGGCGTTCTTGGTGGCCACATACCAGACTAAGGGGGAACCAACAAAACCACCAGTGGCGGCACGTGATCAGAAGTACTTACTTTCTTATCTTCTCTATACACCGAGTGAAAAACTGTTCCCAATTATACATTTTGATCACATTAATCCCTGATATGATCTCATTCATTATCTTGACCCTTTCATCAGTCATCACTGCAGTTCTAAGCCGATACTTGCACGCCAACTTGCCCAAAATCACTGCAATACACTTCATTACACACCAAAACATTGTGTTGTACTTACTTTGTAAAGGAATGAAAAGAGCCACCAGCAAAAATCCTGATAAAGATGACACTCCTACGTTGGTGTAAAGAAGGTACATGATGAGGATGGTCTCCAAAGGGGCCACCCATAAATAGTGTAAAAATCTGATGCTGTTGTCAAATCTGGCTACATCATTGGAGAGCAGATTTATCATTTGCCCTATTGTTGACTCTTTAAGGGCTGGACTGCTGAGCTTCAGCATTTTTCTGAATAATATCTTTTGATAATTAACCCACATTGTTTTGTACTGACCTGTATATCAAGGAGCTACAAGCAATTCTGATCTTCATACCCAGATGATGGCAAGCCAACAGGTAGCTGTGCATCACAACAACTGAGATAAAAGACGCCAATATCAGCAGAAAAGCAAAAACGTAAGCCTCCTTAGCTGTTACAGTTGTTTGGTTGGGGGCGTAGTAGCTCATCAACTTGCTCAGAGCTAAAGGTTGAGATAGACTAAAATTTGGATATAGATGTAGGACAACATTAAGTGTACACTCTCACCCAATAACAAACTCTTGAATGAACAAGACTATGCCATAAATTATGATGTCGGTGCGAAACATTCTCCACAGTGCCCTTGACAGCAAAGGTTCTGCGTGATGCATTCGTTCCAGCTTCCATTCTTCTTCCAATTTGTCTCCGAGTTTATGAGATTCGTGTTCAGGTAGAGGTTTGTAAAGGTCGTCTTCATCGTAATCTTTGTTCCAACCTTTGTAGAATATGGGCAGTGACCAACTGGAATTAGAAATTTGTTATCTTTAACAAATAGGTACAATATGAGAGTCAGATGAGAAAGATATCCATGTTCTATCAGGAACAAATTCGGAGATCGTGGAGGCAAAGGTAGCCATCAATTAACTTGCTTGGCTTGTTGAAAATGGTCCAACCTTACCTACTCTTACCGGGCATTATCTGGCTGTAAGGATCAGATTTTGAGGTATAGGTCTCTATATATGCGGTCATACAGACTCTGGTTGTGTTTCTGATGTTATAGAGTTAGTGGTAAAGATCCAAGTGAATTTCACAAAAATGCTTGAATATAGACGGATTGGATTTTGATAAATTTTCAAATATGTTCAAGGTGACTATTAAAAAAACAGTTTTTTGGGGATATAGCCGATACCGCAACATAACGACGTTTCGGGACGAAATGCTCCAAGGAGGGAGCAATGTGACGAAATACGCCCAGCGGGTCTTGTCCCTCTTGGAACAAAGTCAATCCACAGTGGGCTGTCATCGAACTTTCGAGCGTCCTCTCTATTATACTAGAAGCTCCACCATTCATCGATGAATTCTAGATAATTCTACGCTATTCATGCACTTTCAGCAAAGAGACACCGGAGTATGTATAAAAGTGAGCGTCGCCGCCATCAGTACTATCAGTAGTATAGTGTTTTGGCTTTGGTCGATGAACAATAGTTGTGAACGGGCAATTTAAAAACATAAATGAGTGACTGTACATAAATAATTGATTGGAAATGAACGAGATAGAGCTGAAAGTGTTTTCTATGGCGAAAAATATTACACTTAATTGTAAAACTATACACGGATCAGAGGTACTACCAAATCTGTGTCACATCGGCAATGCCGCTTGAATATTATCTGTATCCATAACCGTCACGACAGCGTTGTCGGACTTCACTTTTGCTCTGATGGATTGAGGTGTCATCAAACAGTCATTGCTAATGAATTTTATGTTTGATCCATAGAAAATAATTGAGAAAAAAATTAATCAATAGACCCAGATAAATACAACAAAGAAAAAAATCACATGGACTGAAAAAATCTCAATAAAAAGGTAAGAAAAATCAGATCGTGGAGAAAAAAAGTGGACTTGAATCCAAGTTACTATCGAAGGAAGGAATTTCCGTAAATCTGTATCACAGCGGCAATGCCGTTTGAGTCTTATCTTGTGTGTAACTGTCAATGCAGCGTTGTCAGACTGTACTTTTCTTTTGGTAAATTGAGGTGGATTTGTCATTATAAATACTTTGATGAGAAAAACTACATTCAAATTAGAAAATGTATCCCGATTAAAACTCACATGGAAAGGTGAATTTTCGGGAAAATAGTTGTTTTTCCGTCAGCTGTGTACCAGCAGCCGCCCAATCTGCCGGAAGAAAAGGGGAAACTCTTAATGCTGACCAAATAACCAACGACAACCGCGGTCACATGTGTAATACGTGGCAGGAAAGTAGAAATTGAGATTTGCCGTTTTATCTCGGACTTAATTGGAAAATTGAAAAAAATATATTTGAGGTTACGGTTAGATAATTTTGTTATTTTTCAACATAATTAGTCATGAAGGTTCTACAGGGTGTATTTGAAGTTGGGGTTTTCCTTCTTACATGAGACAGGATTTGATAAAAGAAGCAGATTTCTCATATAACATTTTCTCGAAAACTCAAAAATCAAAAAAAAAGACTATCACAGCATATCAGTATCAGATCTTGCCATGCAACAAAATGACTTTTATTTTTTTAAAAGAGAAACGATCGTCCTACGAAAAAATATCAAGAGACCAAATTAACTCCAAAGTAAGTGAGTATTTCCAAAATAATATGGACTTAGAAAAAGCAGTGGCGTACAATTTTTTTCCTAAAAAAAATCAATACAAATCCTGTTCGAACGCCACTGGTAGATATTTTTTGAAAACTTTGACATCAAAAAATGTAGTTTAATGATCAAAAGTTGTGTACCAAATTTTGTGGAAATATCTGGAGTGGTGGGAAAGGCCAATTTTTTTCTTAAAACCTCAACATTTGGTATCACGGAAATAAAGCATTTTTTGACATAATTTTATCTGAAAATTACTCTCATTTTCTTGCATTCTACCCCAACTCCAAATACACCCTCAATGTATAGGATACCTAGGTATAGTTGATGTTTTTCAAATTATTGAGGTTATGTTTGCAAAACTTCTCAATAAATGATTTTTGTTCAGATTTGGTAAGTGCGTACTATTTGGGTTAGGTTTGGTTTTTATGAAGTTATGTTTGCACAATGTCGTTATCTTTTGACAGATTTTGTTCAAATTGGGAATTTAGGTTGTATTTTATTTAATTATTTTCCAACGGATTTTGTTCAATTCTGGTGTCTATTCTATGAGGAATAGAGCTAAAGTATTTTCAATTTAGTGAGGTTATGTTTACAAAATGACGTTGTTTCTCAATAAAATTTGTTAAAATCTATTCTGTTAGTGTTCGCTTTTGATTTGGTGAGGTTATGTTTGCATTATTTCATTATTTGCCGAATGATATCGTAATTTTCAACAAATTTTGCTCGCAGATTATACAGCATGATTTTTAAGTTGAGGTTTTGAGAAAAAAACTAATTTTTCATAATAGCTTTCCCACCACTTCAAAGTATGCCCACAAAATTTGGTACACTTCTTTTGACCATTAAGTTAAATTTTTTGATGTGGTGGTTTCATAAAAATTTCTACCAGTGGTCTTCAAACAGGATGATGTTTTGTATGATAAATTCGATTTTGTTTAATTTTTATTGAACTAAGGTCAATTACTTACATCGTTACAAAACAGATGTAAGGAAAAGAAATAGAAGTAGATATTATTCTTTATAAAAGAAGCAACAACAAATAGTTAACAAAAAGTAAATATCAATCAAATTGTTTAAAAATCAATATTGTATGGCTATCAAGGCAATAAAAGTTGATTAAACTAGAACTATTGTGGAACATTTTTAATCAACATTTATGGTACTCAAAACAGTATTTTTTGCCGTTATCAAATTATTTTATTGAAATTAGGCTGTTGAAATAGGATGCAATGATAATAAAGAAAATAAGAACTTACCAAAAGAATATGTTGGACAAAAAGTGTGACCTTGTTTTTGGATGATCTTCCTTATTTTTGAATGCATCAGAGGAACCTTTATCCATATCCACTGTGATCTGCAAAATTAATCTTATTCAACCTTAGCTTAACAAAAGATTAAAAATAATCAGAAAATTACGCAAACACAATGCAATTAAATTAGAATAGAAAAAAACATTACACAAACCTTAATTAGATCATTTGAAATGCAAAAACTGATCACAAAAATGCAGTTTAATCGTCACTATTTTGAACGGACAAACTTTCTCATGCGACTCAACTCATAGACAAAAGAATTTTCAAATAAAATCTAATAAGAACGGAGTTTTTTTTTGTTGTCTTGTGATAACCAGGTCAATAAGTTTCAAGTTATAATGGATTGGTTTCAAAACTATTTTGTTATGGTAGTTATGCAAGCGAGTTTCTTCATGTATTTAATTCGTCACACTATATTGTGCATTGACACTATATACTATTTCAATGTCATCTGCAGGTATTTCTCAAAACTGAGAAAAATCTTGTTTGTCTAATTTAAGTTGAGTCCAAATTTAATTGGATGATCTACATATTATTATTTATAGTTCGTTATTGATTAAAACATAAATAATGGTATTTCAGTGAATCACACTTTGTTGAAATATTTTTTTTCTGACTGACAATGATTTTTATTTTCCATCTGAAAAAAAAAACTGGCTCGTCAGTTGCAATTCTGGTTTTATAAATATGTCACATTTCCCAATTTCAGTTGATTGAACTAGATTGACGGTGACGGTGCGTTGTTGATGATCTTCATTGGACAAAACCCCGACTTTGTTGGTGTTGAAACGAGGGGGATTTAAATGGAAAATTAAGGAATAATAAATGTAGTTTTGGGAGTAACGACTACAAATAACTGGACGACAGATATCATAGCACTATTTGATGCTCTTCTGTTGACGTGGCGAAGAATGTGTATGTTTTCAGTCCGTATAACAAGCAGAGATTTTTCATTTGATTGATAAAATGAACAGAAGTTCTTTTTTTTCCAGCATTTACTAGTTGATGAATGAACACCAACAAAAAAAAGTATTGACGTTTTTGAGAAAATTGGTTTTGAATGACGTCCTGAAGTATGAGGGTGATGATCTCAATTATACTCAAGTCACACTCATAACTGAATTCAAAAATTCATATCCCTTATGCATAGACATAGATGATTTTTTTACCAACCCACGTCAAAAAGTAAACTCCTTTCACGAAAATATTTTCACTTTTCCAAAAAATTTTGTTTTTGAGAAAATCAGTTTTGTATGACGTTTTGTAATTATTGAAGAGTCATGTTGTACAGGGTGTGCAACTGAGAATGCGAGGTACTGTAACTGGACAACTATTCATCGTAGATGTTTGCGGTAAAAAAATCTACTAAAACGGCCAAGAGAAAAACCTGGAAATTATTTTCAAGTTTCTGACATGGACGCTAGGGGGCGTAACAACCAACACCAAGTACAAAAATGGGATTTTTATAGAATTTTGCTCAAAGAAAACATATCGATGATATTATTTTCATATTAACTGACTATTAACCTACACTTTTTGTCTTGAACGTTTTTTTCTATCTATCAAAATAAAGTGGTAGAGGAAGTTCAATTATTTTTTTAAACAAACGGAGATTTGTCCCGTTTCGCTTCACCGATTTTAACGAACTTGATCTCATTTGAAAGAGCATAATCTGCTCTACAAAATGCTTATATGGTTTTCAATTTGTTACGTTCGCCGTCGCCGCTAGATGGCGTTTACTGAAATGGTAGCATATTTTTGAGTTTTTTCCAAAAAAATCAACTGTAATGTTATATTCATTCTTATACAGGGTGTCCCAGCAAGGGTGGCCACCGGCCATATCTCGGAAACTACTGGACCTAAAAGTTCAGGAAAAAAATATGATCACTAAAGTGGCCACGAGAAAATGCTGGAAAATATTTTTAACTTCGAAATTTTGCCGCTAGGGGGCGCAATCAAAGCTTAAATATTAAAATTCGAAATTTCTCCGGAAATTCTCAGATTGAGGTATATCTTTATCAACATGGTTAGAAAACCTAGACAATTTCACGTCTTTTTGGTACAGGGCTCATTGGCGTACCGATCTTCGTGTGAGTAGGGGGAGGTAGTGAAAGTGTGATTGTTCAAGTGGCTGTAACTTATAAACGACTTGTCCGATTTTGTTGCGTATAGGCTTGTTTGGAAGATAAATGTGAGTACTTTCGTATATCGTATCCAGTGATGCGTGATTGTCTCCAGAAAAGTTGCTAGAAGGAGTAACTTGAATTAAAAACAGTGTTTTTCATTTTACCGCAAAAATTTAAATGGTATGGTATAATTCTGATAATAATAACTAGTCCAAATTATGTAAAATTTATTGTTTTAAGGTTTTTAAGGTTTTTTCTTGTAAATTTAATCTTCATTTCGATTCTGTTGTCAGAATTATACCGTACCATTTAAATTTTTGCGGTGAAACGAAAATAACAGTTTTTAATTCAAATTACGCCTTCTAGCATTTTTTCTGGAGACAATCACGCATCACTGGATACGATTTACGAAAGTACTCACATTTATCTTCCAAACAAGCCTATACGCAACAAAATCGGACAAGTCGTTTATAAGTTACAGCCACTTGAACAATTACACTTTCACTACCTTCCCCTACTCACACGAAGATCGGTACGCCAATGAGCCCTGTACCAAAAAGACGTGAAATTGTCTAGGTTTTCTAACCATGTTGATAAAGATATACCTCAATCTGAGAATTTCCGGAGAAATTTCGAATTTTAATATTTAAGCTTTGATTGCGCCCCCTAGCGGAAAAATTTCGAAGTTATAAATATTTCCCAGCATTTTCTCGTGGCCACTTTAGTGGTAATTTTTTTTCTCCTGAACTTTTAGGTCCAGTAGTTTCTGAGATATGGCCGAGGGCCACCCTTGCTGGGACACCCTGTATATTCTGAAAGAGGATCCTTTTTTCTATTAAAAAAAATAAAAAAGAAACGAAAAATTTAATTTTTTTTTTGTCATCAGGCTGTTCATATGAATTTTTCTGATCATTTTTGATTGTAAAATGTGCTGTTGAAATCTTTTTGTGCAATTTCGGAAGGTGTTTTTATTGATTTCATTATTCTTATCTTAGTTCTCATGGTTTTTTTAATTAATATTATTTATCATCATTTTTGTTTCTATTCCATGCAAGAGAGGACAAACTTTCATTCGTTTTCTAAACTTTTTTTTCATTCTCACGTTCATCCTTATACAATTTTTGTGTGTATTTAAATCATGCGATTTATTTGCTATAATTAAAATATCATTATTTTCTTTTCTAGATTTTTTTTTAACGAATTGATTAAAATATGTTATGTTTTGTGAAGCTTTAGCTTAATTTATGATTATTTATTTTTTGATTATCATTTATTTTTTCGATCACAATGAGCTAGTTAGTAAGTTCCACAATTTATGAGAAACAAGTTTGAGTAGTTTTTAGGAAAAATAACTGGACAAGTTCTTCATACACTTTTTATAAAAATCATGGTCTCCAGAATCTTTGAAGAAAATTCGAATTTGATAAAAAGTTTCTTCGAGGAAATATTGTAAATATATGTAAATTCGAAAATCAAGTGAAATTTTCTAGTTTTTTAGAAATCCAAGTAAGGCTCTATGCAAAATTTTAAAACGTTTCTTTTACCAAAAATTCAGTGTCTTTCAAAAGTCGAGGAACGGTCTCGTATTCACAAACGGCTCAAAAAATAAAGTAAAAATTAGTACTTGGTACTATCGGCAATGTTGCTACGTTTACATTTTTTAGGATAAAGTAAACAACTTTTTTTTTTAATGCAAAGCCCATTCAATTTTTATTGCAATAAATTGAGCGCCCCTCGGTTATCAAATCCTCCAAATATCAAATTTTCATTTGAAATACAGCAACTTTGCACTTTCGTTCAAGAATCCTGGAACGGTCTCGTATTTCACAAACGGGTCGAAAAAAAAAGTAAAAATTAGTACTTGGTGGTTTTAGAGCATTCCTGATCCGATGGTAATATCGGCAATGTTGCCACGTTCACATCTTCTGAGATAAAGTAAACTACTTTTTTTTAAACGCAAAGCCCATTCAATTTTTATTGCAATAAATTGAGTGCCCCTCGGTTATCAAATCCTTCAAATATTAAATTTTCATTTGAAATACAGCAACTTTGCACTTTCGTTCAAGAATCCTGGAACGGTCTCGTATTTCACAAACGGGTCGAAAAAAAAAGTAAAAATTAGTACTTGGTGGTTTTAGAGCATTCCTGATCCGATGGTAATATCGGCAATGTTGCCACGTTCACATCTTCTGAGATAAAGTAAACTACTTTTTTTTAAACGCAAAGCCCATTCAATTTTTATTGCAATAAATTGAGTGCCCCTCGGTTATCAAATCCTTCAAATATTAAATTTTCATTTGAAATACAGCAACTTTGCACTTTCGTTCAAGAATCCTGGAACGGTCTCGTATTTCACAAACGGGTCGAAAAAAAAAGTAAAAATTAGTACTTGGTGGTTTTAGAGCATTCCTGATCCGATGGTAATATCGGCAATGTTGCCACGTTCACATCTTCTGAGATAAAGTAAACTACTTTTTTTTTAAACGCAAAGCCCATTCAATTTTTATTGCAATAAATTGAGTGCCCCTCGGTTATCAAATCCTTCAAATATTAAATTTTCATTTGAAATACAGCAACTTTGCACTTTCGTTCAAGAATCCTGGAACGGTCTCGTATTTCACAAACGGGTCGAAAAAAAAAGTAAAAATTAGTACTTGGTGGTTTTAGAGCATTCCTGATCCGATGGTAATATCGGCAATGTTGCCACGTTCACATCTTCTGAGATAAAGTAAACTACTTTTTTTTAAACGCAAAGCCCATTCAATTTTTATTGCAATAAATTGAGTGCCCCTCGGTTATCAAATCCTTCAAATATTAAATTTTCATTTGAAATACAGCAACTTTGCACTTTCGTTCAAGAATCCTGGAACGGTCTCGTATTTCACAAACGGGTCGAAAAAAAAAGTAAAAATTAGTACTTGGTGGTTTTAGAGCATTCCTGATCCGATGGTAATATCGGCAATGTTGCCACGTTCACATCTTCTGAGATAAAGTAAACTACTTTTTTTTTAAACGCAAAGCCCATTCAATTTTTATTGCAATAAATTGAGTGCCCCTCGGTTATCAAATCCTCCAAATATTAAATTTTCATTTGAAATACAGCAACTTTGCACTTTCGTTCAAGAATCCTGGAAAGGTCTCGTATTTCCCAAACGGATCAAAAAAAAAGTAAAAATTAGTACTTGGTGGTTTTAGGACATGCCTGATCCGATGCAATGTTGCCACGTTTACATTTTTTGAGACCGTTCCGGAACTTTTGAAAGACACTGTACTTTTTAAAAAACATCGCAAATGATCGAAAACGATTGGTTTCAACATTTTACGAGACATTTTATAAAATACTTTTCAATAGAAACATGTAGATTCCAAGCCTACTCCGAATATGTACCATAAGAAGGCAACACTTTTGTGTGGAAGATTTTTTATTTTTATTGTTTAACATCATCCAAAGAAATCTTCTTGGCCAAATGTATACAAAAGAAACAGTACCTATCGCTTCTTTGGTCTATGTAATTTTTAAAAAATAAATAAATTTGCAAACTGATTCAGAATCAACTGGAATTTGAATACCTTTTCCTTTTTGTTTGTATAAAAATGTTCATAGTACTAAATGTAAAAACTCATATTTTTAAAAAATTCGTTTTCCATTTGAAATAAACAATTATTAGTCAATCAAATGAGATGTTATGATCACAATAGATTATATTTGAAAAAAAAAGACGTACCAAAAAAAGCTATCAGTAGGGAAAACTAAATTTCTATTTTATTTTTCGAAAACTGTAGGTTTCAAGGCAAAAATTGATAAAGATTTTTTTATCAGAAAATAAATAGAAGATGAAGTTTGCGGGAAGAAAAATAAAAAATATTGTTTAATAGGACGATTTTGTATGCATTTTTTGTTTTATGTGTTTTATAATACTTACATAAACAACAAAAATTGATAATAAAATAGTTTTAGAAGAAGTAATTATTCTTATATGTGAAAAGGTCCCAGGAATTAGGCAAAAAAAACAATAATTATTTACTGAATTATTAACGAATTAGGTAATAATAATAATAATACAATTTTCCTAAATATTTAATACTTTGGAAGTTTTAAGCGTAGAACGTTTGGCAATGAACGTTCTCTTTCAATTCGTAATTAAAAAAAAAATGTAAATCTCAGAAGAAATCTATAAATCACTTAAATGTTTTTTTCGCAAACCTTTTGGAGATGATTTGAAAAATACATTTTAGACATTTTTTTTATTTCACATTACAGGATAAATACCTATAAAAAGGGCAATTTGTGGTGATTTTATCACCAAGGTTTTCATGGTAAGGATGAAATTTGATGGTGCCAATCAATAAAATAAATAAGTATAGGTATCATACTTAATGAAAATAAATTAAAACACATTGAAATTGTCCACAATAGCTTCAGGATCTCAAAAGAAACTCACCTGCTGTTCAACGTGTTCACTCGTGATACACTAACATAGAACAGGAACTGTTTACCAGGAATTTACTCTTAGCACAAAAAACACTGAAATCTTTTTTTATAGGACCTATACACATCACATTCAATACACCAATATCATTGATGGCATTAGAAAAAATATTTGAACTAAATTACAATAAAACCAAGACTGTCAGGCTGTTATTTTTTCTGCACATTCATAGAACATGATTGATTTTCGCAGGTATTCGCTAATTTGTGAGATAATAAAATAGATCTCCATTGATGGAATTTTTGATATCTGTGTTACTATTAACTGTCAGTAGATTGTGTATTTTGTTTTTGAATATACAGGGTGATCAACGTATTTATAGCACAGTTTATACAGGGTATTTAAAAGATATTGGGCAAAAATGAAAAGACTGATTCCTGAGGTCATTCATAAAAAAAAATCGAAATCTAACTTAAGTCAGAATTATTTAAAAAAATGATTTTAAAAAAAACCTTGCCAGCCTGTATCATAGAAACGATGCGTTTTTGGACCTACGTTTATTGGAACTTTTTTTCCTAGAATGAATCACTCCTTTTATTTTTGTCCAACGTTTTTCAAACACCCTGTATAAAATACAGCTGGTTCACTCCCTATCGGCATCGTTGAGAAATGATTGGACCGTCGGCTCATCCACTGGCAATGGCTGAGCTGATGGAGACAAATTTCCAGTTACCCTGTAAATGCTAACATTAGCTCCTTTCTTTTTACCTGAAATCTACTGAGATCTCATCTATAAGTGAGTTACAGTCAATTTCGAAGTGGGTCAAATTTCCGCTTGGCAAACGGGAATCGTATGCCACCATTCACATTGAATTTGACGTATAACTGAACTGGATTTTCGATCTCAGTTAAAAAGAACGTGCCTCATCTAACAACCACCTTGAATGCACTGACTATTATTTCATAAAGGCGACAGTGGCTCGGCAACAGTTTGTACACAAAACGTGGCGTTGGAGGTCAACCAGAAATGGTCTAGCGAATATCATGCAGGTTCCACCCTGACTGAGGTGGACATTGTGGAACCAAGGGCGCAGGTTTTTTCTGCATCGTGTCCACCAACATGGACGAAAGATCGACTTGGTGAGCAAGAAGATGACTCTCCTTTTACTGCACCACTCTTAGGGATAGCTGAAACTTCCCTAAGCATGTCAATCTTCTAGACAGACAGACCTCTCTAACCCTCTCTTATTAAATAAGAAGGTTTGGGAAGAGAAATGTGAGGTCTTCAATCTAAAGCTGTGAAGGGGAGATTGGAGCTGCAGTGCTCACTGAATGTTACTTTTACAGGGCTTTCACATTGAAGTTCCATGCGACTTGCCTGGAAACAAGAATCACCAACTCGACATCTGTATACTAGTTTGTGCGTCGGGATTTGTCATGATCACGTTGTCTGCTACGAAATGCAAAATCTGGCAACAATGACCACCGTTGGGCAAGAAACCTTGATGATCTCTTGTCTGTCAGCCTCTGATGTCACTGCTGGATGCACAAGAACATACCGTTGACCGTTGTGAGTGTATCGTAATGAAGCAACAGTGAGGAATCGCAATGCACTATGAATAAACAGAGAACCTTCCCAAAATATGTCATTGTGACAGAGATCACATTTCCTTCACAAAATGTCACCAAACGTCATTTTTTCTATCTGATTTCCTGATAATACGTCCAAATTGTAATGATAACAATAGTAAAATCATTTGATTATGTCATAACATTCAAACAATGGGAATTTTGTTTTGTAAATTAGACAACAAAGAACCAGTTAAAACAGCTACAGTCTCCGACAGTTGTGTTGAACGCCTAAGAAACGAAGAACAAAACCGTAAGTCCTTTATGGTAATACAAAGCAGTAATTGATGACATTGTAGCAACAAAACCATACCCTGCTGATGAGCTGAAAATACCACGGGCTAATGATGAAAAAGAATGGATAATGAAACTGAAATGTTTGGATGATGCTCATTCTAACATGCATGATCTCACTCTGCAGGGATTTTATAAATTGGCCGATAAGGTTGAGAGTCGAATACAGCCCTTACGTGATGATTTATGTGATTCTGCGGAGGTAATGAACACTTTTCACTTCACATCAACTTCTTCACTGAAGCATATCCGCCAATACCTTTTTTTGAATATACACAACATACTTTAATGCATTTTTGATGAAGAGCGTCAATGGGTTTTTGGTTCATTAGGCTTCTGTTTAATAGCAGGTATGACTCGTGAAATAATATATGACAAATAAATATTAAATAAGGGAATAAGAAGAAGATTTTATCTGTTTTTATCTAATGGTAAAGAATCCTAGTGAGTAGACATAGTGGCCCTTTTCGCCAACCCCACATTGCTAACCCTAACCACTCCTCGAACCTTGTCCCGTCTCCACTGTGAAGCGAATCAGATCGTCCAACACCTCCCTGGGACCTTTCACCTTAGGCGACCCCATCTATCACAACCTCCCAGTAGATGTAAGGAGGTTTCCTCCGTCCTTCTACAGAGGGGACATAGGTGTGATTCGCCTATTCCTATTAGATGCAATGCAAAGATGCTCTTTCTTCCTTCTCCCTAGTAGCCACCTCCAGGATTGGAAACACCTCTGAGGATGTGGGATTTACTGGAAGCAGTATGTCATTACATCAACCTCCAGCATTTTACACGCAGATCTCATACGCCCGCAGACGACTTTCAGATGTGTGACCCACCTAGGCACAACTCATAGACTCATGGTACATTGAACCAAGGGGGCAAAGTCTCCACACCCATATGGCACAGAAGCAGCAGCAACGAAGTCAAACAGTCTTGCTGATAACTACTGCCGTCGCCAGAGTCTCGTTCCAACTTTCCTGATGTGACAGGTCATACAAATGGCTGGGTCCGAGATTTTGTACCATGGCTCGCCATGTTGAAAAACTTGTAGCAACTTCCAACAGGTCGGCATGGGAGGTATCATGTCAGTTTTCATGGACTTCAATTCCAGAAGAAGAAAACATCTACTTGGAGTTGATGATTTTGAGGACGAAGAGAATGGGGGAGCAGTTTCTAGGAAACGGGTTTTGAAGAATTCGATACGAAGGTATTGGTTATCCTCGTCACAATTTATTGGTAGATCTTGAACTTGAACAAAGAAATTCATTGCCCCAAATATCCTGATAAAACTTATCAATGTTCTTGAGCGCTGATACACCTTCATAGTTCTCAGCTGTCTCAGTTGTCTCAAGTCTTCTGACCAGAAGATATCGGCAGCTCTTTGAACTAGATCCGGCTTAACTTCCGCACTTATTTTCTAGAATCTATTCCAAAGAGACATCACCTACAGCTCTGATCTGTACAACTAATGATCCTTTGGTAGCTTTTGATACCCAGTTTGGCTAAAGCTCCTGAGTTTTTTAAAAGAAACTCGGCAAGTTCAGAAACTAAACTAGGTTCTCACGAAGGTCGGTTGCTCCAGACCAGATTTCCATTTAAATGTATCCAGTCAAAACATTCGGATGCATAAAGGTCCTGCCAACAGAAGAAAAGTGTGTAGGTCAACACTTAACAATCAAATCTTCGGTATCTGTCTCGTTCCTTCTTCAATGATCTTTGAAAGTCAAATTTGGATTCAACAGCGCCATTTTGAGATCAAACAAGTCAGAAATCCTCAAGAGCCACACCATCATCATTCTCTTGGATTCGAAACTCGTATCCAGCCTATAACCCCAACAGAAGAAAAGTGTTCATCCTCTACTTTGATCCTGGTGGGATGCCAGGGTAGTCTTTCAAACTATGAGTACATAAAAATATCATTCTTGCACCTTCACCATAAATTAAATAAGCATCTTTTTATCCAACTGGTCTTGATGTTGATTGAAGAATGTCAAGTCCATGAGCTCTTCTAGTTGCTGGATGAAAATAGCAATATGGGTCATTGGAATTAAATTAAAATATGACCTAGTACCTAGTTTTACTAAGTGAATGAGTTGATTAAACTAAAGATTGCTTTTTTTCAGATGATACTATGTCTGCAACGACATGCCTGCTGCTCAATCCGTTGCAGAAAGTTGATCGAAAAGTATATAGATTGCGTTGATACCATGAGAGTGAATATGATCAAAGAATTTATTGAATGTCGGGATGAACAAAAGGATAAAGAACAACCTTCAAAACATAGCTGATTGTGACCTATCTACAAAAATAAACATTTCCCCTTACCATGGATCTTTTACTGAGGTTATCGTTGATCTATCATTTGCTTAATTGCTCAATATTTGTGCTTTCAACCCTACTTTGTTGGTTAAAACTTGATCAGCTATTCTTCAAATGTCTTTACTCTGGTTACCACATCAAGCCCTCCCACTTTTGGTTGCTACTGAGTCAGATGTGACATTTCCAAGATTACCTCACAAGAAGAAGAGAATATGGCCCCAAAAACTATGTTCGTGTGCATGTTTTATATCGTCGTCAACCAATTTGTTGCAGCTCCATCCAGCAACGTGGAGATGAGGCCTTAAACAGCGTCTCTTTCGATATCTAAAGTTCACGATATTGAAATTCCAAAACTTGAATCACACACATGGCCAAACAAGAGTTTGCGGGGTGTTGTCTCACTAAAACTTCACAAAGATTGCCTACCCTAGGGTGCTAGGTAACGGACTCGTTGTGGAGTATAGAACAGTTTCCTCCGGAAAACGATCGGTTTGATTTTCTCTCTCTCTCTCTCTGGGGCCTTTACTCGTGAAACTCTTCTTGAGATACCTCATCCCAAGATTTATTCTGGCCAACGGGTTCTCCTGGAGAGATAATACAGAGAGTATGGGTAACGTAAGTCCTCCGGGACCCGGTATTGGAAGTCTGGGGAAGGATGGAGGGCCCTGGTTCAGTGAAGGTACTCATGAGAAGTCCAAAGCAACTATAGTGGCTTTGGTTATCACCTATGACTATCGTCTAGTTAAACTAGTAGTACTCGTGAGCGTACGGCCGGTAGACTAGTCAAACTTACGGCGTACCCTATCCTAAACAAAGCGATTTGCTTTGAAGAAGGTTCAGAAGTCGGTTCTTTTTTTTTAACAATCTGATACTCATCTATGGTGGTCATGTGCTTGCTTATAGCTAGTGGGGTTGATGACAATCATAAAAATCTAGTTGATATACCCTATACCAGAGATCTGGGCGAAGGCCAGAAGCTAGGTGGGAACTTTCCGTCAACAAGTGCTGACTAGGACTTCGGGTGAGAGGGAAGCCCACTATAGGAAGGCTTCTTGTGCCCTCTCTATTAGGAGTTGGTCTCAAAGCCGGATAGTGCTCCTCGAGGGCAGCAGCTTCAGTTTTCAAGTGAGTATCCCTTAAAGGAATGGGTGAGATAGAGTCGACACCTTCCTTGAGTCCGAGAACCGACACGAACTCTTGCGGCACCATACTGCAGCCTGCAGATTCGGTAAGTGAACGTTTGAGGTGTGAGGAATAACGCTAACCTAGTATACGAGACTAACTTTCTGCCAGGAAGGCATTCAGAAATGTTAGCATCCAATGGTTCCCCTTATACGGGACAAAGTTTATACATGAGAGACATAATCGCGAATCGGTTCATAATTTAATTTTTCCCAAAAAATCCAGAAAATACGAAAAATATCTTCTTTTACACCTTGCGTAACTCTGGAACCATTCACTTTAGCAAAATAAAATACATTTAATTTTGGATTCTCTATTTTTTTTTTTTTTTTAATTTATTTATTTTTTTTTTTGGTAAAGAAACATCGGATCGGATTGGAACAAATTTTTTATCGAGTCAACTAATTTTTTCCAGTGTAGAATATACTGTTCTAATATTTCAACCTTATTTCGAGACACCCTGTATATTGTACCCGCTACACCTCAAATCTATTCCCACATTTGCCGTAAGGAAACGAAAGCCTTTATCCTGGAAAGACCTTTTTATTCTATAAATGAGTTTTTCACGGAATAGTTTCATCATAAGTCATTAGTGAGAGTTTGTTCTAAAGCATACAATGAACATTAGAGTATTCATATTTTTTAGGGTCATCGATCGCCTAGTTTAGTAATTCATTCAACACTTGGGTACTTCCTCTGTAAATAAAACCAACTAAACATTGCTTATTGCAAGCAAAGCGGAAACAAGTTGAGGTCAAGTTCATCAATCAATTTTCAAGTGCACCGAGACTGTTGTTAATTTTCATGTTTACGGAGATCCCTGTACTAGCCCTCCTCACCTTAAGCACGTAGTATACCTACTTATAACTCCTATTTTGATTGTGTTCAAATTCAAGTAAGTCCTCTTGTTTTTAATTTGAGTGGTAGAGGTCAGTGTGGCCACCTTGTTTCCTCAGCGCCTGCACCGCGCCTCTTGTGCAATGGACGACTATCAAAATGGGCGAACCATCGAGAGCCCTCTAATAATGATTTCTTGTATTAATACTGTTTATTGAGTTTAGCAGAAAGAAGTTGAATGGAAATTTGCAAAGTTATCAGTTTAATCAGGGTATAGGCCAAGGTCATGGTTTTATTCGTCGAATCAAAGCTGTTTTCGAGAAATTAAGATCTATATTCAAAGTGACATTTGTCGACATTCGCCATTTTCTTTAATTTATTGACGTTGAGGCATGTTTTATTGGTACGTACCAAACACATTTACATTAATAAATACAGTTTGCGTTGTGTGGTAGATGTAAATGAGATACGGTAAGTAGTATAATAATATTGTACCTATTATGTTGATGTTTTGTTTTGTATAAACTAATTGATCGAAAGTTTGTTATTTTGTATTTACATTTCCATGTTTTTTATTTATTATGAACGTAAAGACAGTGGATCGAACTGATAGGAGTCGCGGGTTTTCAGCTAGTATTATAATAAAATGATTAAAACCATGTTTAATTTTGAGATTAAAAATTAATCACGTCAAATTCTAAAAAAACAAAAAAGCGATCGATAACGGTGACGAGAAAGCAGGACCTTTAGAAGTGACTAAGTTTTTGCCGTTATTTTATTCAAAATGCATCATTAAATCCAAAGTTGAATTTTCATATAAATTTTATCCCACGATAGTGAATTATTGATACATATATGGCGGAAACGTGGCCAAAACTTTGACAATTTGACGTGCAGGAAGCCTTGACTGGTTTTTATTATATCATAAATTATACCAAATTTCAAGAATTAACGATAAATATTGTCAGATAATAGAAGCTAATGATTTATGTTGTAAACAATCAAGTCTATTTTGAATATTTAAAAAGTGAATCCTGAGCTGTATTAATCCGAAAAAATTGATGTAAAAATGCAAATATACTCGAGAAATTATGGCAATAGTTGGCTATAAGTTATAAAAATAAAGATCATATTTCAATGCAATAATTTTGGAAGATTGACTCAGTATTGTAACCTTATGATTTTGATATTGAAATAAAATTGATTGATCCGTTCCTTTATCAAGGTCTTGGATTTGCATCTTGATGAGCCGGTAGAACGCCTCCGATCGGACATTTTGTTTTTTTGAAAACGTAGATTCAATTCTTGGAAGTGAGATAATCTACTGAATTATACTTGATGACATTTTATAACATAACTTAAAAAACAGCAATTTCTTTGTTTTCTAGAATGTCTGGGAATTTTGTCTATTGAAGACATTATTGATGTGATTAGAATCGAGGTAGTTTTTTTCTTATTCAGTATGTCAAAGTTGACAGTCTATTATTTAGACGCATATGATGGATGCGCAGTTATTGAGTAATTGATAATTATAAAGTTTTGTAATTTAAAAAATTCTCGAAATCGATTAAAAGTCAGAAACACGCATTTAACCAAGGTTAAATTAAACGACTGGTGATGAATTTTGAACAACCAATCTTTTATTTTGATCATCACAATCAGCTCCATTAAAAATACTTTGCTATCACCCTATCTCCCTAGCGTTGTTTTACTAAAATATCCAGAAACAATTATATATGCTTTGGAGAGATAAGTTTTAACTGTAATAAGACTGATTATCGACCAATACTTTAATATCTACAGTGCCACGTACCTCCCTCACCATCATCATCATCATCGAACATCTTTTAGATCTACCCTTGTATTGCGTCTTGCATCAAATAGGTACTTTAATCCTGAATTCCGTTACAGGCAACCAGCAATATCGGCGCCCGGACACAGCCGCTTGTGCCCATAGCAAATGGCAACGCTGGCGAAATTTTCGAATCTTATGGGCACAAGCCTGATATGAACATGCAACACCGGTGAAGCATCATCTTTAGATGTTTTCACGCAGAACTAAAGGCTGAATCAGCTGTTCTAAAAGGGTCGCAATTAATTACCGGCTCGATTGTTAATTAGCGAGTTTTTCTAGTTTTTATGTTGTTGAAAGTCTCTATGACTGATTTTCATGGTGTGTATGGGTTTTGGTCAAAAGCTGAGAAGTTGAGAATCGATAATTAAACGTATGTACGTAGTTTTAGCGTAGTTTTTAAACGTATTTTTATACGATAACCTAGTTTACCAATTTACATATAATGACCAGGAATGAGTCTCCTATATTAAATTCCATGGGCTGCTTGGTACATGTCTGCTCCTCGTGTGGATTCCTCCCTCCTAGCCCCCTGGCAAAAACTGGACTTGGTACGTGACTTTATAGTTTCTCAGTTCTAATAATATGTGCTCTGTGGATGCCATGTCCCCAAGTTGGCGCTCAAATACCTCGACAGGGTCATCACCAAGAGCTGGATTGGACATCTGGTGGACATCAGCACACTTGTTGGAACTGCTGGACATCAGGCCTTTACGATGCTGATTTGTCCGGAATCTGAATAAAGAATTTGGACGTGATGGAGGGGACTTCTCGTCCTTCTGGACCAGAGCAAGGAACGCCTCCAGGAACTCCGGGTCTTGGTTGGACGACGCAGGCGTGACGCTACCAGGCTGGGGGGGCTGCCAGCCAACAAAAATGGGATGTGTTCACGACCAGGTTCTGTGACTGGCGTTTTGTGGGAAGAGTGAGGCTGAACTTCCTGCCTGTCAACGAGGGCCGAAGCTGGGGCGACGCGGAAATGCTTTGCAGGACGTGCAGCACCGAGTCTAACACCCTTTCCCATCAGCTGTATATAAGCCTTCACGATGATACACTAGAGGTAATAGAAACACAAGAATGCCCATATGGACGTGTTCTGTCACCAGGCTTGCTCTGGAAGTACACAACAAAGGTGTGGTCATGCTGAACGCCTTCAGAGCAAGGACCATTGGAGCATGGCGCGAGCCCACTGTGAGACACAGCCATAAATCTGATTGATGTTGACATTCTGATGATGAAATCGAACCACATGGTAGCCATGTTTAGGTTCCGGAAGTCATATGAGGTAATATGTGACCCTGTATAATTTGGCAGGAAAAAGAAAGTTGGGTACACGGATGCCTCAAAGACGGATGAGGAAGTAAGGGCCGGCATATATCCCACTGAACCCTGCACAAGCCTCAGTATCTCTCCAGAGGATACTGCAACTGTGTACCAGGCAATGCTAGACTGGGTTGCAATAACCAGAACATCTACATTCTCTCGGATGGTCGGGCTTCATCGAAAGCTCTGATCTCCTATCGCTTCACATCGAAGATCGTGACCTAGGAGCGTTCGCACTAGGCAAAAACAGAGTGACGATGATCTGGGTTCCCGGTCATTCAGGAATAGAGCCGGCACAGCTATATCGTTCAGAACAGCTGAACCTTTAGTAGGGGGATCTACAAAGACAGTTAAAGCGACAGTACTGGGATAGTCGTGTGAACAACATCTCAGGTACTGGTATGCAACACAATCGGCAACCTGTTGCAAGAGACTTCTTTCTGGTGCCTCTGTCGGAGCACTTGCCATCTTAGAGTAAATATGCAGAGACTGGGTACCTACGATGATCCCTCAAGCTGCATGTGGTGAAGAGGACACAAATCTTCAACTGTTGAGTTCTAGCTGGCAGAGTATACGATATTTTCGGTGCAACACACGGTCAGAAGAGTGATCCTTTCTTGCTGGGAAGTTATTGGACGTGATTGAAGGGACAGAACTGGTCTAGACCGACGAGGTTGGGGCAGCATTTCAACAACAACACTTCACAAGCAACCAGACGTTTTGGTACGCACTAGAAAATTCAGGAATCAGGTATCTCTTCAGCCTTGAAGGAAGCAATCTTGCTCCCGAAATTGAGGAAAATGGACCATTTGGGACAACACGATAAAGCTGTTAATGCTATCCAGTTTTCCAGTCCTTGATATACCTACATGGGGATCCGCGCCAGGGCAGCTTCAAAATGAATTATTCTCTTTGCAGAAGCTTGCTCTAAAAAACGAAACCATTGGTTTTTGTCTTTGAACACTTTCAATTTCAGTTGCTCATTACTAAAATTTAAGGTCTGCAACCCTTGAGCTCATCAAGATCAATAATGTTGCACTTTTCGAGAACCTTTGCGAACGGTACATTCTAGGCAACGAGTTTCCTAAAATGGACCACGTGGTTTTCTAATTTGTACCATCCAAAATCAATGGAAAACAAAAAGAACGTTGAAAATATAAAATGTATCTAGTTGTTTCATCAACAAAATTCAGCCTATTGGAAAATAACTTTAACACTATGTCAGCAGAAATATGATATAAAATAGTGAAACCAGTTTTCACATTTTGTACATTAAAAATTAGGATCATTACACCCTTAACATTGGACAGGTCCAAACTGGGCAACTCGGAGTGGTACAAATCAGGAAACCAGCACATATATCATTAAAATGTACAAAACTATTGATAAAAATGAGGACCTCCTGCTGTTTGGTATAAACAGTATAGCTCATCGAACGAACGTAAACAGAAAAACCAGACACTTTTGATTTTTAGAGCCACATACTCGATCTCATGCAGCCTGCTTATTAATAGATGAGTATAGATGGCTCAATAGAGGGTTTTCTAGATATTAAGGAGGTACAATTTACGATGCGGTACAATATAGGATATGAGTAATTGGTTGAAGACTTGAAAAAATCTGTTTTATTGGCGATGTCGTCATATTTGTTTTTAAACATTTCTAAAAGTGTCGTGTCACATTATGAATGGTGTCGTTATCCCAACGACTTAAAACATGAAAACAACTCAATTATTGTTCAGGATTCTTTTTTCAAAAAAATGTTTTCTGTCACGTATTTCAAAAACAAGGCATTAATGGAACATGTATACAAATCTGATAATGAATCAAGAAACAATGGTCAGCTTTGGTTTTATTGTCATCACCCCATGTTGTTTTTTTGTTTTATTTTGGTTCTTTAAATCTAAGAATAAGTCCCATTGCTGGCGTAGCACACCACTGAAATTCATGTCAAGCAATAAGATCTATAACAATAGTAAAGCCGGGAAATGACTCATTTAAGTACGAGTCAAGATGTGTATAATTAATCAATTAATATTTTCTGGACGAGTATTTACTGATGATGTGAAGTGTCATTTACCGGACTGGTTTAGAGTCCGGTAAATGATATACATATCACAGTACGGTGAGAAATTGAATAATTTGGACTAGTTTTATAACTTTCATTGTTGAGTGAGAAATGTTTCTTTGAAATTGTTGTTAGGTAGGTATAGGCGAAAATTCACAATAATCCCTGGTAACAGATTTTAAACTTACACCATACATTTCTCATAATATAAACCTTGTTAAGTAATTATCTATACAATGCAAATGTAATCACAGAAAATCAGGAATCGGTAATAACGAAAAATTTTAACGTGTTCTGGTCAATAATGAATGATAAATTCATGAAAAATGTTCTGAGTTTCATGGTCGAGAATGTTTACAACACGGAAGCTTCAGTCCTTGTGCAATGATGAGTCACAGAGATTTGGTCCATCTTCATTGGAAACATCTTAAAGGTGGGAGGAAGATGCGAAATACCAATAGTTATAAATAGTGAATGATTGCGACATCCTTGATTTCTGTATATTTTGAATATTTGGTTATAGTGGCATTGATTGTACGATAGTGGTATAGTGTGGTGTTGAAGATTAAGTTCAGATTGTATAAGAGATTTGAGATTCAAGATGAAGAGCTTAGTACTGCTGGTGAGTTGTATTTATCATTTATTCTTTGGCAAATGAGGAAATAAGTAAAACCACTTTATTTCAATATATTTATTATATTTTTTCGAAAATCAGAAATTCCGAAGTTTTCAAAAACGCTCATAAATTTTTAAAGAAGGTCGCCTTTTTTTGTAAGTATGGTGATCTCGTTGTTTTTGGTTCAAGTTTGACAGCGTGTTTCATTTCAAATTAAGTTGTTTTTCCTTTTTAAAACTGGTCGCCCTTTACTTTTTGGTCGTCCTTTCTAAAAAACATTGTCTTACAATCAATGCTGAAATCAATGAAATGTCTTCAGAGATAACGAAAGTGGAGTATCAAAATTGTTAATCAAATTTCAGAAGTTATCTTAAGAGTAATCGCTTATTTTTGGTGAGGTTTGAGAAGGCCGCCCTTTATTAACTTCGTCGCCTTTCTTGAAACGTGAGCTTCTATCAAAAAGTGATGCCTGCATCGATGAAATTGTTTAATAAATGCGAAGAGGCAGGATTGGCCATCAATTTTCTGTACCTGTTTTTGAGGAACCGTCCTTTTTTGAACCCAGTGGGATCCAATTATTTTCCGTAAATTGAAGTTATACATCAATAATACTCATGCTTGCTTTTGGTTATTTTGAAATGTTCGCCTTAAACCTATATTTAAGAAAGTCGCCTTTTTTTAAACCCAGTCTGATTTATTTATTTGTCGTAAATTGAAGTCAATAGTCATGCTTTTGATAATCTTGAAATGTTCGACCTAAACCTATTTTCAAGAAAGTCGCCCTTTTTCGAACCCAGTTTGATTCATTTATTGGTCGTAAATTAAAGTTATACATCAATAGTCATATGCATGCTTTTGATAATTTTGAAATGTTCGCCCTAAACCTATATTTAAGAAAGTCGCCCTTTTTTAAACCCATTTTGATTCATTTATTTGTCGTAGATTAAAGTTATACATCAATAGTCATGCGTGCTCTTGATAATTTAAAAATGGTCGCTCCTTCAAAACCATTGTTCTTTGATGAAAACTGTTGATCAAATCAATGAAATCGTCTCAAAAACTAATGTTTTCTCAGAATGTGTGTTTAAAATAGTCGCCCTTTTTTCACTATTCTTAATTTCATTGCCTATTCATCGTTGCATGATGTTCAACATTGATTTTGTTGAGTATATTAGAGAAAACCGCCCTTTATCGCTTATTTTTGGTTGGGCTTAAGAAGGTCGCCCTTTATTGACATTGTCGCCTTTCTTGAAACGTGATCATCTATCAAAAAGTGATGCCTGAATCAATCAAACTGTTTTATGAATGCGAAGAGGCAGAATGATTGGTCATTAATTTTCTAAACCTAGTTTTAAGGAAGTCGCCCTTTTTTGAACCCAGTTTGATTCATCAATTGGTCGTAAATCAAAGTTATACATCGATATAGTCATGTGTGCTTTTGGTAATTTTGAAATGTTCGCCCTAAACCTATATTTAAGAAAGTCGCCCTTTTTTAAACCCATTTTGATTCATTTATTTGTCGTAAATTAAAGTTGTACATCAATAGTCATGCGTGCTCTTGATAATTTAAAATGGTCGCCCCTTCAAAACCATTGTTCTTTGATCAAAACTGTTGATCAAATCAATGAAATTGTTTCACAAACTAATGTTATTTCAGAATGTGTGTTAGAAATAGTCGCCCTTTTTTCACTATTCTTAATTTCATTGCCTATTCATCGTTGCATGATGTTCAACATTGATTTTGTTGAGAATATTAGAGAAAACCGCCCTTTATCGCTTATTTTTGGTTGGGCTTAAGAAGGTCGCCCTTTATTGACATTGTCGCCTTTCTTGAAACGTGATCATCTATCATAAAGCGATGCCTGAATCAATCAAACTGTTTTATGAATGCGAAGAGGCAGGATGATTGGTCATCAATTTTCTAAACCTAGTTTCAAGGAAGTCGCCCTTTTTCGAACCCAGTTTGATTCATTTATTGGTCGTGAATCAAAGTTATTACATCAATATAGTCATGTGTGCTTTTGATAATTTTGAAATGTTCGCCCTAAACCTATATTTAAGAAAGTCGCCCTTTTTTAAACCCATTTTGATTCATTTATTTGTCGTAGATTAAAGTTATACATCAATAGTCATGCGTGCTCTTGATAATTTAAAAATGGTCGCCCCTTCAAAACCATTGTTCTTTGATCAAAACTGTTGATCAAATCAATGAAATTGTTTCAAAAACTAATGTTATCTCAGAATGTGTGTTAAAAATAGTCGCCCTTTTTTCACTATTCTTAATTTCATTGCCTATTCATCGTTGCATGATGTTCAACAGTGATTTTGTTGAGTATATTAGAGAAAACCGCCCTTTATCGCTTATTTTTGGTTAGGTTTGAGAAGGTCGCCCTTCATTGACATTGTCGCCTTTCTTGAAACGTGATCATCTATCAAAAAGTGATGCCTGAATCGAATAAATGGTTTCATGAATGCGAAGAGGCAGATTGGTCATCAATTTTCTTAACCTATTTTTAAGGAAGTCGCCCTTTTTAAAACCCATTGTGATTCATTTCTTTTTTGTAAATAGAAGTTATACATCAATGCGTGCTTTTGATAAATTTAAAATGGTCGTCCTTTTGAAACCGTTGTTCTTTGAACAAAATCGATGATCAAATCAAGAAATTGGTCCAAAAACTTCTAGTTTTCTCACGTCGCCCTTTTTTTAATGCTCTCAATTTCATTGCCTATACATCATTAAATGATGTTCAACATTGATTTTGTTGAGTATATTGGAAAAAACCACCCTTTATCGCTTATTTTTGGTTAGGTTTCAGAAGGCCGCCCTTTATTAACATGATCGCCTTTCTTGAAACGTGATCATGTATTAAAAAGTGATGCCTGAATCGATTAAATTGTTTCATAAATACGAAGAGGCAGGATTGGTCATCAATTTTCCAAACTTATTTTTAAGGAAGTCGCCCTTTTTTGAACCCAGTGTGATCTATTTATTTTTCGTAAATTGAAGTTATACATCAATAGTCATGCGTTCTTTTGATAATTTTAAAATGGTCGCCCCTTTATAACCTTTATTCTTTGATCAAAATCGATGATCAAATCAATGAAATTGGTTAAAAAACTACTAGAATGTGTGTTTAAAATTTGAAATAGTTGCTTTTTGTACTGTTCTTGATCTTATTACCTATTCATCATTGCATGATGTTCAAAATTGATTTTGTTGAGTATGTTGGAAAGTACCGCCGTTTATTGAAATGGTCGTTTCTTTTAAAAAGTTGTCTCACAATCAAAGCTGAAATCAATGAAATGTCTTCAGAGAAGACAAAAGTGAAGTATCAAAATTGTCAATCAAATTTCAGAATTTATCTTCAGGTTGCTCTAAAATATCATTATTTTTTATCAGGTTTTAGAAGGCCGCCCTTTATTAAAATGGTCATTTTTCTTATTGAAACGTGATCATCTATTAAAAAGTGATGCCTGAATCGATAAATTTGTTTCATGAATGCGAAGAGGCAGGATTGGTCATCAATTTTCTGAACCTATTTTCAAGGACGCCGCCCTTTTAAAACCCAGTTTATTGTTAATTATGGTACTGGTGCGTTGTGTTGAAAATAAGTCAGATATAGATAGATATATGTAAGGTATAAATTCTCAAGTGACTTGTGGAACAAAGCGCACGAGTGCCATACAATGTTTTATCCAACAAATGGAGGAAATCGTTTTTTCATGGGATAATAATCAAACATGAGTTTCAGTGTCAAAATGATGAGACAGTGACATGTTTACATCTTGGTCAAAATAAGTAATTGTCTGTTTGGTTGCCACGGGAACGTGAGTTATAATCCATAACTCACTAGTGTGTTATTTGACACTTTACTTGTCCAAAATGACATCAATAATGATACCATCATGCGTCATGCGTACTTTTGATAGTCATTATAAAATGGTCGCCCTTTTGAAATTGCCATCTCCTGATTAAAAATGATACTCAAATATATGAATATATTGCTTTTAAAAATGTCAAAAGTTTCTCAGAAATTGTCATATGTCTGAGAAAATAGCCGATCTAAAGTAGTCGCCCTTTTTTGTAGCGATTGTGGTTTTGTTGTTTTTCGTAGGTTAAAATTGGTGACTTTTGAATAATTTCAAGATGGTTGTCTTTTATCGAAACGGTCGCTCTTTTACAAAATGAGATCTTGTGATTTGAATCGATAAAAATCCTTCAGCTTCACTATCTATAAAGCGGTTGCCCTTTTTTTATTCAACGTTATATCATTGTTTTTTGTGAGATGAAATGCTACATTGACTTCGATGCACATTTTGACTATATGTGAAATGGTCGCCTTTTATTAAAATGGTCGCTCTTTCTGAAACGTTGTTCTATGATCAAAAAAAATGCTCTGATCAATGAAGAGAAATGACAAGGGTTACTCAGAATGAGTCATCAATTTTCTGAGTTCTTTGCTAAAGTGTTATATTTTGAAACGATATCATTTGTATAACATTGAATAAAATTGTTTCAAAATCATTGAGCTTTGATGGGGACATAATTTATCGTTTGTGCTAGATTACATCTGAGATCAAAATTCATTATGTAACTTTTCCAAATAACCTTCTAATGAAATCTGTAAATTGACTGAGCAATAAAAACAAATTCTCTATAATTTTTGAATTAAATTACTAATAAAATCAATAGAACTCGATAAGACATGAAATAAATTGATATATTTTATAACGATTCTACAATTTGTAACTAGGTCTGTTCAGACCCGTTCCAGAGCTGTTCATCTTTTGACGGACCGGTTCCATAAACCTGTTATTAGAACCGTTTCCAGAGTGGTTCACCCTGTTAACAGACCTTATCCAGAGCTGGCCAAACTGTTAGTAAACCGGATTAAACCTGTTCAAACACGACCGATCATGCCCTCACTACAAAATCCAACATCAAAACCTCTTTTTCATCATTCATACGAAGAAACAGTACGAATTCTACTACTGTTCGCTGTTAGAGCAATGTATGGCTCCTTGGCATACGCAAATATTCATAATGGCCGTTATTAACAGTAAAAGCAGTTTTTTCGATTGAATTAGGATCCATCTCAATCTGATGAAATCCTTGGGCAAGGTCGAGTTTGGTGAAGTATGTGCATTTGCCAAGATTGTCTAGAATTTCTTCAATTCTAGGAAGAGGATAGATTTCTTCAATAGTCCCATCGTTGAGACGACGACCCTGAAGGGCCAATTGTCTTCAGTCAAGGGACGTCAAGTCCGGTTATCTTGCTGGCCATTCTACATCGAAGCTCCTTCAGTCCTCCTGTTATCATCTACAAAAGAATTTTCATATTAATTTGACTCTATAAAAATGCAATAATTATAAACATTTAGCAACAACGCTCATAAAGATTAATCACATCACCTATTTCCATCTTCAAGTATTTTGCATCAGCAAAATAGGATCTACCAAACCTCTTTAGTTTTAATATTTATTCACATGAAGGCGTGCGGATTTTCCCATTATCAAGGACCATCCAGGATGCTATTAGCGTACTGTTAAATTATGCAAGGTACAATACAAAACATGTTGAAAAAGATGATACTTTATTTAGTATATTTCGACGCGAACGACCTCAAATCTTCAGAACGAAACTGGTTTTGGTTGTAAATGTCGCCCATTAACCATAGCTGCGGGCGCACAAGTTAATACATACTCAATGGTGTGCGATATTAATTATTGTCAACAACTGTTCACTATGGTTATCATTGCCACAGGCTGTCATCATCTACAGCGCAACCGCAGAAGAGACCAGACTACTGGACCTTGACCCAACCGATGCCCAGCAAATCATCTCAAGGCAAGATCAATCTTTGATCTATGCCCCTAAAGTTCAATCCGATGTTCCTACTGTGAGATTTTTAGGTAAGACTCCCCTCTATCGGGCAGTTTTCATAACTTCAAACAGGTGAAGAACCACATCAAGTTTTGGAAGACATCTACCTAGCTAAGCAATATCATGGCCAAGATGGTTTGGGCGGATATCTATACGGCTATCAAGTACCAGATATTGCCAAGAATGAAGAGAAAAAGTCTTCAGGTGATCTGAAGGGAGCTTACAATTATATCAATGGTGCTGGGCAAGAGATCAAGGTGAGTTTAATAAATTGAGGATGGGTAGTCATGCATAAGCTTGATCCGCAGGTTGAATATTGGGACAATGGTAATGGTTTCCATCAGAAGGACAATATTCCACAAATTCTTCCCAAGCAGATTCCTGACTCTCCTGAGGTGCAGGCGGCCAAGGACTCTTTTTTGAAGAGGTGGCAAGAGGAGGCTGAGAGAAATACCCATCCAGTTCAGTAAGTCTAACACATAAACATGGGCTATGGTTCTGGTGTCATAGCTTTTTGGAGATGGTCCAATTCGTTCTTAGTCTTAGATGGTGATTCTGGAGTCCATATCATGAATCTTCTCCCTATCATCCTTTACTAGTTTCTTCACCACTACTTTCATGGCACTTGAATGTTAACCTGTTTTCCTTCTAGATGTTTTTTCAATTATGCTCAAAACTAATAATGATATTATTTCAGAGAGCCTTACAATAATGAGGGACAATACGCCAGTGGACCACTGTCGGCCGAGGGACAGCGTCTAAGAGCCCAATCTTTTGCTCAGCCACAGTACAAAACACAATCTTTTGCTCAGTCACAGTTTAAAGCCCAATCTTTTGCTCAGCCACAGCTCAAAACCCAATCCTTTGCTCAGACACAGTTCAAAACCCAATCTTTTGCGCAGCCGCAGTTTAAAGGTAAGTTTCTGGTCTTATGCTGCTCCTCACGTTCTCTTAATAGAAGCTTTATACGACACTTTCAAAGAATGGCAGACTAAATTATCCGATGAGAGATTTTCCTCTCCATCTTCAACATCTTCCTGAACATTCACTGATACATTTGTTCTTGTTTAAACTTCGACAGGCCTTCCAAATTGGATCCGGATTAGAGACTGATCCTCCAGTAATTTAGGTTTCACAGCAGTCTGCGACAGAAACGGGTTGTTATCCGAAGAATCCTCTTTCATCAGGAATTAATTTGATGCCGCCTCATTGGTATCAACCGGGTCTTCTTGGAGCAAATGGATTGACTGCCATCTTGGATCAATTCTGGTTCCAAAACTAGTGTCGAAGAAGTTAGAGGCTTTAAGTATAGCCACTGTGCACCAGAAGGTCGCTAGTTGGCTTAGGCTATCTGAACTCATTATACAGAATCCTCAGCTCCCATTTATTTGGTGATATGTTACAAGCTACCGATGTATCGAACGGATCTGAATGACGCTAACTTTCGAAAGGCAGGTGTGAGAACCTTGACAGAAATATCTTTAGAAGCTTCCAGCAGATTTACACCAGCAACTTTGGCAACCTCGTCTCTTCTACAATAACCTTCTTCTTCAACAACTCATCCTCGATTATCTTCAACGCAACCTTATAAGGAGACAATCTTGGTATACAAAGGATTTATCGGAGGGATCCTGGTCGTTACTGTCACTCTATCCTCACCAGGTACTGAGCTCTTCCTGGCATATCTACACCTTATTGATATCCTCAGCTGCCCAAAGGTCTTTTCTTCGTTCCCGAGGTTTGTGTTTCCACGGTTCCAAAGCTAAGCCAGTCAAAAGCAAAAGAGTCGAAGTATCTTATTTTGTTGGTTATATTGGTTTTTCAACAACTTTGGATAGATTACTGGTACTGCCTCCCAGAAAATCGTGGTTGTTGTTGAACTTCATCACAACAACACAACAACAAGTTGTTATGTGGTTGTTGTGATGAAGTTCAAGTGAGTCTCTGCAACAGTATGTCTTGAAACTTTGTGAGCAACAGAATGTTATCTACCAGGAACTCTATCTCCTACTCCTTTTCAATAAATCGCAGCTCAAGCACAAACTGGCCTCTACAATCTCCCCGAAAGGTTTCCAATTCTGGAAATCTCCAACTAGAGCTGTTGCAATATCACTACCAGTTACCACCTTACTAGTTTTGGTGAGGCTCACAGCAGCTAGGACTCCAAACCCTTGCCATAGTCGTCTTCTTAAGATCTAAATAAGCTTCAATGCTCAGTTATCGTTAAGGAGGTAAAGAAGGACCTACTTGTCTCTGGTGGTGGGGGAGAGATGTGAAGAGCTTTTCTCAAGCCCTTGATGAACACCGAATAAGACCATCTGAAACCTTAGTCCCAACAAAATGAGCATCGTTATTTTGAAAAAATTTGGAAGGTTCCCAAGCACTTCTTCCAATTTCTATCACCACGTAGACCCAATCAACATTTAACTTTCAGCTTCACCTTTCAAGAACAACTACAACAGTCAACCATTCCAATATCAAGGAGGTAAGTCACGCAAATGTAGTTTCTATTCCTATTCATTTTCCTCCCTCTCCAGCCGCATCAGCCCAACAAAACGCTTACGCCAAACCAACAACAGTAGCTCAAGAGTCCAACGAAGGAGCCTACACCCCTGATGATGAGGGCAAATATGTCCCATCACCTGATGAAGAATCCACTGGACCACCCAAGGGATTCTTCTACGGTTTTGACTATCCTGTAGGAATCATCACCAAGGATCAAGGCAGAGCTTTGCCTGCTGGCAACAGTGGAGACTTAAAGCAGGTTTATGACCAGAACAGACAGAGATATGAGAGACAATTGCAAGAAGGTGGTGGTAGAAGCAGTAATTATCATATTTGAATTGATTTGAAGGTTTAATAAAGCTGTAGTTAATGAAGTGAGTTGTGTTATTAACAAATTTCATAACAATCCGCTTTCCCTTTCTTTTGCAACATCAAACCAGGACATCTTCATCGGGGCTTGACCCCTCATAAGTGGCCCCCATTCATAACCTCGTAACACACTTACACCAGCCAATGTTGAATTTCAGTGAATCTTAATAGTTTCGTTTCACTGGTCGCGGATAACATCCGGTGATGAGGTGCAAGTGTGCTTTTTTGCTGGTGATAAGTGCAGCAGTGATTGTCCAAAATGCCACTATACCAGAAACAACCACCAAAACAGGTTTCTTGAGTATATGGCCAAACTTATTCAGGAGAAACCATACCGTTAACCAATTCAGACCACCACTTCAATTCCTCAATAAAAACACCACAAACAATGGGACTTTTGACCCTCTGGAAGTGATAAACAACTTCTTTACTCCCTCGGTGGTTGTGAATAAATTTCCACCAGTCATAGAGTTCTTGGTGCAAAAAGTCCAGGCTTCACAGTCCAATTATATTTATGAAGATGAAAGCAGACCACCCACTTGGGACAAGCCGGTTTTCACTCTATCTCCAGAGGATCAAGTTTTATTCAGCTTGCCATCCACTACCACATCTAGGTCCGTAACTCACGTTCCTAGCGATCTTGATTATGCGGAAGTTGTTGATAATATAGGAACTCTGTTTGAAATTGATGGTGATAGGAAGGATATCGTTGTCAAGTTTGGTGAATTAGTAAAAAATTGTTCACAATCTGATGATGATTGGTGCAAGAAGCTTACCAGGAACGAAACCTTGATTGATAAAGACAAAGATGGTGTGTTTATGAATAATGGATTACCAAATGTGGTACAGTTACGTGGAAAGAACAACAGCAGTGGTATTGATGATGGTAGATTAATTGATGAAGATGCAGAAAGAATTCCAAACGTCCAAGATCCTTTGTCGTTGACAAAAAGGATGGAAAGTAGAAGCTGACTAAGGTAGGGAACTTTTTCTGATTAACAAAATGGAAAGTTGTCAATAATTTAATAATAATTATTATTGTATAAGTCACTTTCTTCTTCTCTTGATGGAATGGTGACTATTATGTTCAATTTGGTGATTCTAGTGTTATAACAAGTGAATCAAATCTGGTGGTGCCATCAGCAAAAAATTTTAAAAAAATTATATATCACATTTTCGTCTTTAATTTTGATGAAAATTTCCTACCAGTCAATTCTAACCAATCATAGGCTTGCATTTTATTATGTTGCTATGGCAACGACCCAATTTTATCGGAAATCACCCTGCTCATAATCACGTGACTGAAAGATTAATAAGTGGAAATCTGGATGTAGCTCCCATATAATTACAGTGTTGCCGTCCCCACTCTCCCTAACAATCCCAACCCAACCCAACTTTCACAGACAGAGATAAGGCAAACGGCAACACTGTGGTTGGTGCATGGGAGCTACATCCAGCCGCGAGTGCTTGACAGCTGTTAAAAACAATGACAAATATTTTTGATAAAGGATTTGTTTTCAACTTCCAATACAAAGTTGCAATGTTATCAATTATGGACAAGATTGGTTATAACTTCCAAATGTTTTATAAAATCCTGATTCCCTTCTTTCTTCCTCAATGGCGAGTAGAGTAAGGAGCCGTTGGTTTCTTCCACTAAATGCGAGGTGAGTCCTGGGTTATGTTTTTTCCAATGATCAGTTTTGGCATGAAATTTTCTTGCCGAATCTCCCGCGAGCTCGAATTAAAAATCCGGAAATTTGTTCTCGTTGCGAATTTTTCAAGAAAATTCGCAACTCGACAAAATTTCCGGAAATAATTCGAGCTCCATGGAGATTATAAGTGAAAATTCTTTCCCTTTCTTTTGTCGGAGAGGTTTGGAAACAACCTCTGATGAAGTCATACAATATGGGTCACACATATTCTTTTTTAGTGAAATAAGACCGGAATAAGTGCGCATATTGTCATTGCAAAAATAAATAGAACATGTATGAGTAAATGTTCTCGTTAGGAAGATATAAAGCATGCTTTTGGAAAAATGTCTATTTTTGTCTGATCGGTTTTGATAAAATTTGTAGTTTCGTTGATGTTGATTGTTAAACAAAAAAGCGACAACACTTTATCAGTTGTTATGAAATTAATTTTTTTTTGAGTTTCAATACGAGTAAATTCTTCTGACTTCCGATTTTTTTTTTATCTCGGAAGCGAAAACGACAAATCAAAAAATAGATTTTGTTTTCTAAAAACCCAGAGGCGTAACAATTATTTCTTCAAAATAATTATTACATTCGCTCTAGGTCTAGCCCTGGAATGGTTGAACTCAAATGAATTTCTCAAAGAGATGCTCTGAAATACTTTTTCAAAATTTGAACGAAATCAATCATCAAAATTATCATTTCATTGCTCCATACAGAAAATCGAAATTTTGTCCAACTTATGACATTATCAGAATGAATAATATCCTACTATACTCTAAAAACAAAATACGCACTTATTCCGAACTCACCCTGTATATCGATGGTTTAAAGCGCAAATATTGTCCAGGTATTGTCGTATGGACCTACAATATTGGCGCTTTGAACCATCGCATCGATATGTTATATAAGCGATACTCAAATTCAAAATAAATACAAATCTTTATTTTTCGGTGAATGCGGAGAAATACTAAATTCACCTTGAAAATAATACACAAATCATCCAATTTTATTAATAATTATTGATAAATTCTTCTCCCTTACGGATAGTGTGATTTTTATTTTTAGTCTTTAGTTTTATTTTTACTCTAATACCTACATGTGACTATCCGTATTTTTGTTTTTTGCAAATATCAAACTTGTCAAGTATAGGTATAGATGAAAGAAACATTAACAAAAAAAAAAGTCTTGCATGAGACAATATAAATTATTGGGATATCAGAATATACTGATTGTTTTCCATATTTCATTTTTGAAAAATCGGAAAACTTAGTTCATTACATTAAAATCCCTGAAAGTACGTGCTACATAAAATAGAGATAGGAAAAATATGAATATCATGCAAATTTAAACAATGTTTTGTTCTTGAAAAGAAATCAATTATTTTATGAAATCAAAAAATATCCGCCGCCTCCTCACTATCCCACTTATGTATATCACATATTTCATTTGAGCTATTTTTTGCGAGATCTTGTATCTAACGAGAGTTCAATTCTCAAGTTGACGTCTTTTTTCGTGACTTTTGACCTATTTTTCATATTGAAAACCCTATTAAAAAAAACGGAAAAAGGGAAAGCTTGAATTTGTAGTCCTATAAAAGGTATAAGAGATAGATCCTAAAGAAATAATATTTTTTCCACAAGTGTATGTATCTTGAAAAAAAGGTGCTTTATGCCAGAATAATGCCTACCCAAATAATTTATCATTTTTTTATGAGACGTTTATTACCCATTTTTGAGGACCCGGTATAAGAACATCATAACATTAAATTTTCACTTTTGTTCATTTGGTCTTTGATTATTACAAAAAATAAGGAAACAATTCGATATCGCAGACGCAGCTCAACTAATTTTTAATAGGTATTTCTCGTTCTTACGAAAGCGTAGAGGGGCCACTACAGAAAATAAATTGAATTCCGACTTAATTTACGGAATTCTGTGAAATTATCTCGGAATTCTGACTTAGTTTCACGGAATTCCTTGAATTAAGTCGGAATTTTTGATTCCGACTTATCTCTACAGAATTCCGCGAATTAACTCGGAATTCTGAGATTCCGACTTATTTCACGGAATTCCGTGAAATTATCTCAGAATTCCGACTTAACTTTACGGAATTCCGTGGAATGATCTTAGAATTCCGACTTAACTTCACGGAATTCCGCCAAATTATCTCAGAATTCCGACTTAACTTCACGGAATTCCGTGAAAATAAGTCGGAATCCCAACTTATAGTATTATTATAGTAATTTGGTAACAACGGAATAGTGTTCGCGTCAGCAGTGTTGCCAATTCGATAATTTCATCACTAGATCTGGTAATCTTAACATGCGTTCAGTAATGAAAATCTGTAAAACAGTGGTTCGTAATATTCTAGTAATCTTTGAGGGACCGCTTCAAACTGTCGAATGTTCATCATCCTGTCGACGAACAGTCTTTCGGGTTCGGAAGTTTCGACAATATGCTCTGGGGCTGTGAAGTATATTGTCGAATGGGGATTTTGTCGAATGGAGAATGGAGGGGACAAGTCGAATGCCCGGTGATATGTAAATGTATGGATGGAGCTGATCACACGAATATTTTGTTTTGTGGCATTGGATTTGTGGATTATTTTTCATGTTGTGATTCTTTTTCGACGTGCAAATAAAGCGACGTGCAATACTAGGTATATAATTTTGTATATTCCAAGTTACAGAAAACTTTGTAGGTATACGTACTAGGCGATTTTGCTTTTTATCTAAAGGAAATTGCAAATTTGGGTATAATATCGTCCCCCTAAACACGAATGTGCGTATCTGGCAAAAAATAAAACAAAATATCTAGGTATACTTATTTCAGAGTCCTCTATAGTCTCGAGTGTTGCAGAGATAAAATAATTATTTATTGAAAAACTGATTCAGTTCGTGTTTTTCATGATTGAAAACTCACGAAAAGTGAGCAGGACTGAGCAATTACTGCAATCGCAATCTCAGAAGACCTTTCCAAATTCACGTGTTAATTTATGTAGGTACCATAAAACGTGATAAGATATTATAATAAGACATATCTTATAAAATGGTAATAAGCAGTCTGTAGTCTTAGGCTTTCATGTACTCATATCAATCAATTACAGAAAAAAAATACACTTCTGTGTGTTGCAACATTTTTACTGGGATGGTTTGTGAGTGATTAATTTGCTGAAATTTTCAAAAAATTGCTAATCTGACAACTGAGCTTCGAACATCGTCCACCACCACCGTCGTGTACCAAAACGCCACTAAATTGCATTGAAAGTTTTTAGGGTCGATTGCTCAATAACATTTCTTAGGCTTCATCATATTATAATTGCAACTTTTGGGAAAAATAACTAGGGTTATGATGCCCAATGGGAATGAAAATGGTAGGGGGGTGACTGATGGATTATGAGGGATGAATGTTTCTTTCCCTCAGGGGCAGAAACATTCATTTTATGCGCCACTATCTATTTTAAAAATATGTTGAGAGGTTTCTCGTCACATGATGAGAATCGCATAAAAATTGGTTATTATTATGCAATACAAAAACTACGAATCTCAGGGCGAAGCAGCAGAAAATTCAAAAATTGATTGATAATTTGTTTGGACTATGTCTTTCCAGTTACAATAAAACTGTTGACATAGTTGAAATGAAACAAAAATTTACGACATGAAAATTATGATTTCCAGAATGTACACTTAAAGCAACCAACACCAAAATTTGGGACCGTCCCCAGGCGACAGAAAAGATAGACTTAAGTACGGTTCTCACGAGGCGATTTTAGTTGAACGATTTTTGTTGGTCGACAAAAATCGCGAGCGATTTGAGCGATTTTTGTTCTCAAAAGACGATTTTAGTAGAAACACTTTTGTTGATCAACAAAAATCGTGTTGAAACGATTATCGGACTTGAATGACATTGTCAAACTTGAAAATTGCTCTAAGCAAGGTTGTTCAAACTTGTCGCCCGAAATAAAAAATATCTTGATTCAGGAATCAAGAATCATGTTGCCAAAAGAAACTCCCAGAAAGAAACAGAGATTTTGGTTAAGAGGTTGGATTTCAAGAAGGGACCGATTAGGAACCTTACAGAGGCTTTCAAAAGAGTTACTAATTGAAAATGAGGCTAGATGAAAAAAATTCTCTACGTATGAAAAAGCCCATATTCACAAAACTTCTTCTTTGGCATCCTTGTTTTTTATCGATGGTGTGATTCCACAGGCACTCTTGTTGCTGATAATTGTCTAGGAACTTGAGGGTCAAAAAATCACTCCATATAAAATGTTTTTTATGGGAAGTGATGTTTTCGTGCAATATTTTCAATATTTCAACGGAACAAATTTTGATAACTCCTACTTCTGACAGGAGGTTGTCACGATGACAATTTTGAATTCGCTTGACGACGACCAGCCGATTCAAAGTTCAGAGCCTGGCAACTTTTTGTCGTTCAACATAAGTGGTTCAACTTCTATTGAAAGCATGTTCTTATTGAACGATTGTCATTAAATTCGACAGCGATTCAACGTTGACCATCAAAAATCGCCTAGTTAGAACGGGACAGAGCGATTTTCATTCAATTGCAAAGCGATTTCAAGATGACCGATAAAACTCGACTCGTGAGAAACAGGGTTTTAAGCCGTTTCAACAACGAAAACACAAATCGCTTGCTATTCTTGTTGTTCGGTATCAAATTGGAAATCTGACGTTTCGTCTTTGAGCGGCCATCACCAGGTTCGTTTTTTTTCAATACGGACCTGGATTTTTTATTTTATATTCAATTATCTTTTGACGTCCTTATTGTATTGAGGTATCGCAATCGTTGAAACAAATACTCATTTAAAATATAATACCAGAAAAAATTAGTTAGGCAACCCTTTTCTCCCTAGCTCATAGTTTGGTTCATGCATCTCTCTTTATTTGACACGTTATTCTTATGAGAAAACCTGAACAACTAAACAAGCCTAATTGACCGAACCAGAATCGAAATATCATCCAATAACGATACATGTAATGAAATTAAACAAAATCCACAAATGACATGGAAAATAAAAAAAAAATCATATAAAAAAACTGAATCAATTTCTGCAAGTGTTCAAGAATATTGCCATTTTAACAAAATATTAAAAATAACAATAATAGGTGAAAAATCATAGTCAATGATGAAAAATAATTGAAAATATTGACGTTGCTAAGGCAACCCATCGGTCTACACCCTCATCTGATCAACTCAATGCCTCCACCACCCTTTTTATCAAAATATCTATTTTGAAATCACCTCATTTTTGAACCTGTATTCGCAACCCTACCCGGTATCTTTATCTTATGTATTTCAAGATAAACTCATCGAATTACTTGAATTCCTTTAATATGATACACCCATCATCAGTCACAACCCTTACTTTTTTCAGACATGTTGAAAATATACGTCGTAATCATGCTTTGATCATCCTCAAAGCAATAAGAGGAAACTTGTAAAAAAACAAAGTATTTTGACGATTTTGTTATGTGCTGGAGCAATCAGAAATAATTTAATTGTGTTTTCTTTCTCTTCATAATCTAATTTATAATCATCATTATCCACGGCTAGCTATTTAGCATACCCTACTAGTAACAGCCGAACATCTTTGATAACAACGGCTTGGCAACAGAGCGCGCATTTGCGCTACCGCCAGCACGCAATCTCCCAACGCCCAACAGCTGTTGTTTTAACGACCTCTCCCCCACCACGCCCGCGGAACATTCCGACTTAACTTCACGGCATTCCGTGAAAATAAGTCGGAATTCTGAGATAATTTGGCGGATAATTTGGATGAGATCATTTCACGGAATTCCGTAAAGTTAAGTCGGAATTCTGAGATCATTTCACAAAATTCCGTAAAATTAAGTCGGAATTCTGAGATAATTTGGCGGAATTCCGTGAAGTTAAGTCGGAATTCTGAGATCATTTCACGGAATTCCGTGAAGTTAAGTCGGAATTCTGAGATCATTTCACAGAATTCCGTAAAATTAAGTCGGAATTCTGAGATAATTTCACGGAATTCCGTGAAATAAGTCGCAATCTCAGAATTCCGAGTTAATTCGCGGAATTCTGTAGAAATAAGTCGGAATCAACAATTCCGACTTAATTCAAGGAATTCCGTGAAACTAAGTCAGGATTCCGAGATAATTTCACAAAATTCCGTAAATTAAGTCGGAATTCAATTTATTTTCTGTAGTGGCCCCTCTACGCTTTCGTACGTTCTGTGTGATTCCCAAAACAGAAACGAAAGACATCGACGGAAATGTTATCCAAAGAATTATACTTACATAAATGCATTTTCATCATTGATCATCGTTAATTTATAATTTTATACAGGTTTGCTCTAAAGCAATAGTTTTGAACGATTACAAAGTAATTCAAAATAGGGCTATGAGAGTGGTACTCGTGACGTCACAGTGAAAGAAGAACATTTTTACACTTTACTCTTCAATTCGGTTGTCCTTATTAATCTTATTTATATTGCTAATGTCTACTCTACTACAAAAGAATACCAAATCCAGATAGTTGGATGATGTCTATTCTTTTCATGTTCTATCAGTTGTTCAGTTATAGAATGCCGTTCAGTGGCGGCTCGTGGAGTGTAAGTATATGCATGGGTCTGCGCTACCAAAAGGAATCTCAGGAAAAAATACGGCGCATTCATCATTTCATTTAAATAATGAATACTTGGTTTTATATTTGTGACTCAACTAAAATGAGATCCAAACAAGATCGGAGTGAATCAATTCAGAAAATCGTTGTATTGATCGCTTCAGAAAAAAAACAAGTGAAATATTGTTTCGTTGAAACAAAAAATCAATTATTACCATTAAAAAAAAATCCACCTGTTAAAAGTATACGTATATATTCTTGGTGCTTTCGTTTCTATTCTTTCATTTCAATAAAACCAGGAATAGATATATCTGCATCAAATTGTGCCGAATTATCACTTCCACTAGCACCTGACTCCAAAGCACGACCAGCTCGAGATATAATCGACACGTACTTTGTATAGTACTCATAAACAATAGTCTGAAAAACAAAGTCGATTTGTCGTCTCAAATTTCATTAGGTATAGGTATACGTTTCACGCGTGCCGTTACCCAGAAAAACGGCGGAATTATTTTTCTTCTCTGCCATTAACTATGGCTAGAGTTGTACGTATTTGACATTTGATATCGTAATTTTGATGGGGTTTTCGTGTGTCCATGATATTCAAGTGTTGATTTTGGTTGATAATGGAGTGATTATTCACTACATCGTGACGTCACATATGCGTATCGGCGTGTATGTGTATCGTGGATGGAACTAACATATATGCTTTCCTGCCCTACTTAGTGTATATCGAGGTGTGTATTCAAATAGCGCACGGTGGCACTCTTATATCGGGCGATAAATAGTTGCGACCCATTTCAATAGAAAAAATGCATTTGACTTGAGCGCCGAACGAATACACACAGATTAAAAGAAATCATAATGACTATTAAATGGATAAGAAGATGCGAAAATCGCGGTAGTTTTTGGCTATTAGTTATGGTATTTAAGGTTCTTTTTGGGAATCTGAGCAATATAAAAATGGTGAAAATACTCCGTTATATGACAAATATTTTGCTATTAGGATCTACTTTTTAAAATATTATCTCTATTTTTGTTTTGTCTTTTCGCCGGCAGTGCGTTTCACCTGACACTTTTTATATTATTATCCCTCACTTTCCAATTTTAATTCTTCCCGTTTCAACACCAACAAAGTCGAGATTTTGTGAAATGAAGTTTATGAACATCGATCAAGTCAATTTTTGTTGACCACTGTAAAAAGCCTGGCCTCATTTTCCAAAGGTCAACCCCGAATCTTCACTCGTCCTCATTCACAACATTCACTAAATCAACTAGCGGAAAAGAGAATAAACCATTCCGGCTTGAATCTTAAACGGAATACCTTCATTAAATAAAACTCAGATTAAAACAACAAAACAAAAAACACTTGAACAATGCTGATCTGAGCTGTTTTCTGCCGTCACTGTCAAAAGTGTCGATCGAGTAGTCTACAAGGTTAAACTCATGAAAGGTCGACCGGTAGTCTCAATTACAAAGCTTATGACGTCACAGTTCGTAGTAAGGCCACACTCCTTTTTCGGGTATGCATTATTACAGTAAAAAATATACAAGATCAGCAAGCTCTTTGCTTTCTTATGTCAAAGCAAACAGAGATACATATAATTCAATGATGGGAATTCATTTCACAAAGAAGTGGTACAATAATTATTATTCAAGAGTGTGTGATGTTGTTGCTTATTTTCGTTACATTCTGTATTTTGTAATCATTGTTTGACTCCCTGTTATTATATTATTGTTAGTTGAGTACATATCATAGAGCTATTATTATTCTTTGGACCGTAATCTCCTCTTCTTCCAACAGTAAAAGTTTGGTCTAAAAATTGACGTACCTGTAGGCCAAAATGCGCAGGAGCACCATCCTGTAAACCACAGTTCGGTTTGGGTGAAATACTTCCATTTGTGGAATCACATGATCACGCAACCATAAATATCATTCGGCAGTGAGGCTTCTTTCCATGAAAAATGGCCCGATATTATGACCAATAATGCCTGCCCAAACGTTCACCTTTTGTGGTCTTAGAGTGTGAGCTTCGTCCATCCATCAGCTGGGATTAACTGCAGACCAATATCTACAGTTTTATCTGTTGATGTTTCCATTCAGCATGAAAGAAGCTTCATCAGAGAAAATGATATGATAGAAAAAAAAATGATATTGGTATTATATCACTCCATAAGAATCTTGCAGAACTCCATTCTTCTAAGGAAATCATCTTGCGAAAGTTTCTGTAGTGGGTGAATTTTGAATGGGTGATTTTTTTACATTCGATTATTGTTCAGGTTTCTCGGCTGCTTTTCAATTTGATTTTCTTGTACTCGATTTTCTATGTACTTTATACTTTTTGAATCACCCTGTATAATGTATAAGTAGAAACATGTTGTGATTGTTACATTTGGCTTAGGTATTTCAATTGAGTTTTACGTAAAAAATCACAAATGCGTTTTTTTAAATAAAATTGGTTTAACCCTGTCATTTTCACAGATACACAAATAAAACCCGATATCAATTAAATTGTTTCAAAAAGATCTGTTGATGTCCATAAAAATATACAGGGTGATCAATTTAAAATAAAAAACTTGATCATATTTTCGACTCACCATGTATATTTTTGAAAACGAATATATTCTCATTTTATTCCTCATTAAAAATTATGTGGGTAGGCAATATTTTATTGAAAAATGCTAGCGGTTTAGAAGATATTAGCAATATTCTAGACTTTTTTCCACCCTGTATAAGTAAACCACAGAAGAAGATGTTTCACTAAGACAAAAACCACAAGTGCTTCCTAACACTAGGATTCATCTAAGAACGTCACACCGACGATGTCTTCGTCTCTCTCAGGTTATATGAGGTCCACACGCAGCCTGAGAGAGAGGGAGACATCGGCGGTGTATAGTTCTTGGTTGAATCGTACTCTACAAGAGTGATTCCTGAGGTAATTTCATGGTTCTTATGAACATTTGTCGAAAAATGCTATAAAAAATGGAGTTGTTGCTACCCCTTCAATATTATGATCATCAAATCAATTTTTTTATTTAATGATATTGATTTGTAATACTTATTTTTTTTATATACATACCTATTATCTTTTGCTTCAAACAAAAGAAATTCATTTCAAAAAAGCAAACTGGGAGAGTTGAAGGAGTGAGGAGTGAAATATTGAGGTTATATACTGTCCAAAACCAAGATCAGTATATGCAAGAGGTTGCCTCACTTCAAGGTTTCTATAAGAGGTTGCCTCATTTTTACGGTCATGACGTCATTTGTGTCTACCGTAGCGCCACTGCGGCCATTTCTCGAACCATTCCATCATAAAATCAAGAATGTCATTTATCAATCTCATAAACTCACTATTTATTTCCAGGTGGAAGAGAGATTTTTTGCTGTCGATGGTTTTTCTTTTGTGAAATCATCCATTTACGTTTTGAAAACTGTTGATAAGTGTCTTATCCTTGGATTTCTCTATCAAATATAGTGTTTTAAAGGTAGGTGTGTCTAGAAATGATCATAATAGAGTTTGTTTACATGTGTTCAACTGTTTATTTTATTCTACCTAAATTTAGCTTTCATTATATTTCAATAGTAGATTTCTCAGTATATTTAGGCAGGACTAATATAAAATAATAGTTAAAAATTTGTGGAAATCTGAGGGCTGATGTTTTGAATATACATATAGAAAATACTCACATTTGGAACAGTTGTTTGAGCTGTTTCGCTTCCTTGACCAATAATATACAATAATAATGTCCCAAAAGATAATTTTACACATCTATTAATATTTTATTTCGATTTAAATGATAAAATTAGCTAGAAATTCAACGTTTTATCAATCATTGATCGAATGACACATGACAGTCATAACACGACACGATGCAGTCCGATTCAAGGTGTGTTTGTTATGCTCCACTAGTGCACACTTTTCCACACTACAACACTCAGTGTGGTTTCGTTTGTGAAATGTTTGTCTGTTTTTTAGGATAGAATATCTTTACTAGTTTAGTGAAGATATTCTATCCTAAAAAACAGACAAATATTTCACAAACAAAGCCAAACTGACTGTTGTAGTGTAGAAAAGTGTGCACTAGTGGAGCATAACAAACACACCTTCAATTGCATGACAGGAATGACACTCAAATGACAGAATGCGGACTGTTTTAGACCGCTTGCCTCAAATGACGTCATATTTTCCCCCTTCCGTCTTTACCTCAGGCGAAGTGAGGCAACCTCTTATATAGAAACCTTGGCCTCACTTCACCTGAGTAAGAGACGAAGGGGGGGTTATATGACGCCATCGGAGTCTAGCGTCTGCAGTAGACTTCAATCCTGTCATCCGATTGCATCCGTCTGCATCGTATCGTGTCATGTGTCATTCGCAAGGTTGCCAAAAGTACTGTTTCAACAGGAGATCTACTGATTTCGCCCATGGGTTTCTGTTCTACTGTTTTTGATAGGGATCATCTGGCAACACCCGACACAGATGACGTCATGACCATAAAAGTGAAGCAACCTGTTATATACTGAACTTGGTGCAAAACATCTCAGATAACTCACATCATTCAAGTTTTCAATTTAGTTTTGTGACATACTTCGTTATTTGATGATTTTTAAGGAAAATTTGAAAGAATCAACCCCATCTTTTGGACAGTAAAAAAGTTTGAAGGTGGGTGGTGAAACTTTGGGTACCTTCTCTTTGTTATTTATCAATGATTTAGGATTTGAGATTTGGCTCCATACTCTCCAGTTAATTGTACGTTATCATTCAGGAAGACTTTCTTTTTTGAGCCCAGCAACTTATATTTTTCCAAATAACTCATAAAGGGTGTTCAATAAAAAATACGATCGTAGGTAGCTGTGGCTTTCTTTTTCTATGATGAACGTAGGTCGTGGCTAAGTCCGCATTGTTTGATGGCAACTGTCACAATTATCACTGAATGTCATCTATTTTTTATTGTTCGTGAACTCAATTCAGTTCTTGATAAAAATGATGTGGAATCCACAAAGACAATGAGAGATCGGGCTTTTGCGCTCGCACACAATTAGCACAAACAAGAGTTTATCACGCTTTATCTCGGTGAAACCTGTGAATTTTTGGGTGGTTTTTTGAATGTGGCTTGCCGTTTACATCTCTCTGTGCCTGTTTTAAACTCAAAATAATTAATAAAATAGTAGATAAATTAATACATTTTATAATTTTATTAGAAGAAATGTTAAACATACACACGACCTTATTTAATAGGTATTATTCATTCAAAATCAAAACTCTTTTTCAAGTCAACGCTAAACTACGTTTTTTGTAGATGAGCTGGCCGTATTTTTATTGAACACTCGCTATACCTATACTATCATTCCGTTGTTTATAGTAGATGTAAAAAAATTATTTCGAGAAAATTGGATACATAAACTCCTTCCTACACTATTTGCATTGCATTGACTTTAAATTAAGAATTTCTTATGATTGTTTTCAATAAGTTACAGGTGATATTTGACACATTCAAAGGCACGTGCGACAAATGAAAACCATTAAAGACAACAGTTACAGCAGTACTGCAAACATGTTTGAGGAATGATCTATTTCACTGAACAAACCAAATGACAAGCACATACATCAGCCTATATGCAAAACATATGCAAATTAGCATATGTTTGTAACTTGCACTTGCACAAATTGCTCTGGTTTTCTACAATCTACACAATCGGTACAATAGATATTCTTATTATAAACACTCATAAATGAGTGGGTTAGATTAGAATGCGAATAAACCTAAAAAATTCCTCGAACACTCAACCTGTTTCTAAAACCATTTATATGTTTTAGAAACGTGCAACTGTTCTCCGGTTTCATCCTCTCTGGTATTTTCTCAAGATAACTCAAGATTTATATCTCACGGTGTTAATTAGTATTAAAATATTCCGGTGGGCATTGAAGGCGGTGCATCTAAAAGTCAAAAAACCAAATAGTTTATTTGGATTCGTTAGCATGCTCAGGGCATCAAGTAAATCATTCTGATGATGCCACGTTTTGTAACCGATAATCAAGGTTTATTAATTTCATCGATCAACTTCTATTTCAGGCGAATCCTAACTGAACAAACCACTTTTTGTGTTGTGGATTTTTTTGGCGTCATTGGACTTGAAGAATAGCACATTGAAAGCTATTTTTAGCATATACTTACGTATGATTTTTAGTAGGTATAGAAATCATTTACAGTTCACTCGCTTTCTATATACACAGTAGATGATCGTCAAGTCTAGCGTAATTGTTGAGAATTTTGTATAAAAAAATCAAAAACTCTTTCCGAAGACTATTCTGACATAAAGCAACATTTTGTGTCGAAAAAATTGCTATTTCTTTTCAGCACCCTATCCTAGGATACCGTAAATATACAGGGTGTGTCACGTTTACCGCCCAATAGAATATCTCGTTAAATGAGACGATTGGAATTCTGAAAATTTGTATGGTGAGATTTTCAAATAGGTATGCTCTCTTAAAATGAAAAAAATAGCGACGTTGTACGACTTCCCGTTATACCGAAAGTATGTGTCACGTGTCAATTTGCTTATTTTAAATAGAACACCCTATATATTATTACATTTTTGAATCTTACGTGCAATTCTAGACAGATTTGAGGACATGATACTGTCCTATAACTAAGTTTACGAGTTTTTGGAATAATTGGGTCTTTATGTAAAAAATTTACGTTTTTCCTATTTAAATGTGAATTTTTGCTATAAAAAACCCTCTATTATTTGATTTGTCTGGATTCCGTGTTGTAAGAGACCTACTATGAAAGATTATTCATGATATTCTGATAACTACCAATACATGGTGGTCAAAAAATAAGATCAAAAATTAAATCGAGAAAACTGCCATAAATCAATGTAGGTACAGGGTGACCCATTTTGGGTACTTTTGCTGGGTATCTCCGTTATTCTTATAGATAGAAAGTTGCGGTTTTCGCGACAGTGTGCTACTTTTTCGTGAAACTGAAGATGCCGTTAACAAAATTTTCATAGCCCTTTTCGTTTCCAAGATACAGGGCTAAACTGAAAATGTTGCATTTTAAGGTACCCCTCGTATCTAAACTATCAGATAAGTTATGGAAAATGTGAACACTGTTTCTTATATAACTTTTCCCGTAGATTTCGATTCTGCCTTCGGAATTAGTATACAGGGTCAGGTCAAAAAGTTATCGGACCCCACTTTATTTTTTTAAATGGAACACCCTGTATATTTATAGTCCATAAGATTTGTCTTTTCTTTACCTTTTCAAAAATATATAAGAGTATGCACTTAAAAAAAAAAATTTTAGCCTATAACTTTTTGACCTGACCCTGTATACAAATTCCGAAGGCAGAATCGAGTTTCACGGGAAAAGTATATAACTTTCGATTTTGCCTTCGGAATTTGTACAGGGTCAGGTCAAAAAGTCATATGCTAATTTTTTTTTTTTTAAAGTGCATACTTTTATTTGATTTTTGATCATATTTTTTGACCACCCTTATCAAAATATTGTGAAACATCTTTGATAGTAGGTCCCTTTCAACAAGAAATCCAACACAAATCAAATAATAGTTGTTTTTTGTAGGTAAAATCCACGTGCATTCAAATTGGAGCTCACAAACGTCATTTTTGACATGAAAACTCAAATATTTCAAAAACTCGTATACTTAGATACAGAACATTATTTATTAAATCAGCCTAGAACTTTACGTAGAATCCAAAAATGTATTGATATACAGGGTGTCCGGGAAAATGTGGGAGATCTCTCGGATTCAGATAGAACATTAAAAAATAAGATGGCAAGTTCCCATACATTTTTTTCCTAGCGGCCCTCCCTACGGAGATACGGCCCCCTAAAGGACCCCACTGGAAATCGGTTTTTCTTGAATAACTTTTAAACGACTCAATATAATTCAATGAAAATTTAATATGATAAACAGTAGTAAGGACCTCTCAAAATACTTCCCTTAAAACATAATTAGCTTGTTTAGTTTACCAGGGACGGACTAGATTGTACATTTTAACGCTCAAATTTTTAACACCCTGTATGATAAGGAGTTAAAAAAAAAAATTTGGATACCTTGAACATTAAGCTAAAGAAAAGGTACTCTTGTTCATTGTCGATAAAATGAACCATTTTCGAGAAAAAACAATTTTTATTAAACAAAACCTCGAAAAAGGCCATGACGAAGTGGTGCTCTTGACGAAATTGTGAACCTAACGCTAGGAAAAAAAATTATGGGAACTTGTCATCTTATTTTTTAATATTCTCAGATGACAAGTTCCCATTATTTTTTTTCCTAGCGTTAGGTTCACAATTTCGTCAAGATTACCACTTCGTCATGGCTTTTTTCGAGGTTTTGTTTAATAAAAATTGTTTTTTCTCGAAAATGGTTCATTTTATCGACAATGAACAAGAGTACCTTTTCTTTAGCTTAATGTTCAAGGTATCCAAATTTATTTTTTTTAACTCATTATCATACAGGGTGTTAAAAATTTGAGCGTTAAAATGTACAATCTAGTCCGTCCCTGGTAAACTAAACAAGCTAATTATGTTTTAAGGGAAGTATTTTGAGAGGTCCTTACTACTGTTCATCATATTAAATTTTCATTGAATTATATTGAGTCGTTTAAAAGTTATTCAAGAAAAACCGATTTCCAGTGGGGTCCTTTAGGGGGCCGTATCTCCGTAGGGAGGGCCGCTAGGAAAAAAATGTATGGGAACTTGTCATCTTATTTTTTTATGTTCTATCTGAATCCGAGAGATCTCCCACATTTTCCCGGACACCCTGATAGGGTGTTCCTATTTTAATTGAAGAGAGCGTCCTTGAAAATCTCACCATGAAAATTTTCAGAACTCCAATTGCTTTATTACCTGAGATATTCTAATGGACGGTCACCGTGAGACACTCTGTATAATAATAATAGTAATATTAGAATTGCTTCATTCTCTTCTTTCACTTTATTTCTACCTACTTTGCTTCGTGAACTCTTCGCTTCTTTTCCACTTTGCTTTGTCGTTATGCATTTTCTGCTTTTATCCTTCTTTGCTTTTTTACTTCTTTGCTTATTCCTCACTTTGCTCCTTTGCTTCTTTGCCATACTTTTTTCACTTTTTTTCTTTTTTTGCTCTTCTACATTTTTGTTATTTTGCTTTTTTCCTGCATTATTGCTCTCTTACCTCTTTATTTCTTTGCTTCGTGGATATTTCACTTGCTTTCTACTTTGTTCTTTTGCTTCTTTGTCATATATTTTTGATTGTGCATGGATTCTTTGCTTGTTTCCTACTTCGCTCTTCTACTTCTTCATTCCTTTCCTACTTAGCTTCTTTGCCATTGATTTTTTTCTTTTTTTTTATCTGCTCATTCACTTTTTTTTATTACGTTGCTTCTTTCCCACATTGCTCCATCGCTACCTTGTTTTGAATCCATTGCTCTTTTACTTCTCTGTTTCTTTTCTTCGTGAATTCTTTGCTTGTTTTTTTATTTGCGCCTTTGCTTCTTTGCCATGAACTTTTTGCTTCTTTCTACATCTTTGTTGTTTTGCTTGTTTTCTTCGGCATTTTTGTCATATTTTTCTCGCCTTGCGCTCATCTACTTTTTTTGTTACTTTGCTTTTTTTTGCTCTTTTAATTCTTTATTTCTTTGCTTCATGGAATCTTCGCTTGTTTCCCATTTTTGTCATGACTTTTTTCATATTTTTCCATCTTTGATTTTTTAGTACTTTCTTTCTTTGCTTCTTTACTCCCTTGCTTCGTGGTCTCTTAAATATTTTGCTTTTTTGGTTTTTTCCTTCTTTGTTTCTTTGCTTCTTCACTTCCATACTTCATGTCTGTTTTGATTCTTTTGTCTGTCTATTTCTTCATTTTCTTGATTTAGCATCAATTATATAAAAAGAAATCATCAACTCCATAAAATATGCAGAATACAAGCAGAAACAATCATCATTTGGTTTGTTTTTTCATGCTACACCTTTTCCGGGGTTCTTGAGCATCTCTTTGAGAAATTCGTTTGAAATCGTTTGAGTTCAACTTTTCTAAGGCCGGACTTGGATCTCGATTTTTTTTATTCTTGTAATTTTAAGTAAAAAAGGTGACTCGAGTCACTACATGTTGTTTAATAAAAAATTATCATCCTAGAGGTACTCTATTCACCATCTCAAAATGCTTATTTATTTTAGACTCACCCTGTAGATCTCAACACAAAATAGTATAGTATACAAATAAACAATTATTATAAAATACACTCACCAGGAATGATTATATCTAAGTACCTTAGTAGATAATATGAACCATTAGGTACAATGATTACTTTTGTATCTTTACTATACAGGGTGTCCCATAACTTATCCGCCATAGAGCGGCAGGTGCATAATATAAATGAAAATAGGATCTGTCTAATAAATGTAATGGCAAATATGAGTCGTTAAAAAGATACAGGGTGTGTCAAAGTACAAAGTACAACGTAATTATTGAAATTTTTCGAAAATGAAGTTTCACTTTCAACACCCTGTATCTTCTCAACCACCACATTTATTAGACAAAATCAGAAAAAAATATTACTTTGTTTAATGTAACTCATCTTTTAAAGACATTTTATCGAATCACCCTGATTTTATGAGTGATATTTGTAGAAAATTCTTTGTAGAATCTTCAGGAGCAAAAATGAGATCGATATCTTCACTCAATTTTTAGCTTTGTTTTTTTTTAAAGCTTGTCGTTTAAATAGTACATTTTGTATCAAGGGCGGAAAGTAGATGATTTTGACGAGGGTATAAGTAGCAGCACGAGCGAAGCGAGGGCAGATATTAGCCGAGTCAAAATCATCTTTCGTCCGTGGTGCAAACAATGCTTTTTGTACAACCAGTTTGTAATCATTTCAAAAAGAAAAATTATGAAAATCAAAAATTAATAATCGATACACTGCACTAAACTGCTGACAAGTCAGACAACTGACAACTGTCAATCATGGTTACAATAGGTGTGTTTCCGTGTTCTTTTGTGGTGCGGATTCATTGTCACCGAGATTGTCACGTGATAAGTTCCTTTTAGTATGCTAGACTGTCTCGTGGTTATTCGATTCAGAGGCGTTGGGATCCAAGGAACCGTTGCTAAGCGACCTACTTTTGCGCCCGCGGGTGCGAAAGTACTTTTAGGCCCAGCTGCCAAAATAAGCGACTTTCCGCCTGCTTTGCATGCATTGAAAAGTGGAGTTTACGTGTAGGTTGTACAAAAAGAAAATTTTATGTCGAATTTTTTAGGAAATTTTATAATTTCACCCTGTATATTTTATGATGCATATAACAATACATTGCCCAAAATTATCTCAACACATTTTACCTATCAAATCATTATGATTGATATTTGTTGAAAATTGCTGTATCTCGATTTTTTTTTTGTATATAAGTATCATTAATTTTAATACCGGGTGATTTTAACTTGGTGACATTGATATGTCATTTATCAATGGTTGGTACTTTCCTTTTAACACTGTATAGAATGTAAATTAATGAACAATCAATCATGTCCGAAAATGCTTCGTTTCCAATATACAGGGTGTTATAATTTTAAGAAAAAAAAGCTTTTTTCATCATAGCTTTCCTACCACTCCAGATATCTCCACGAAATTTGGTTCACTTCTTTTGACCATTAAATTACATTTTTTGATGTTAAAGTTTTTGAAAAATGTCTACCAGTGGCGTTCGAACAGGATTTGTATTGATTTGATAAAAAAAATAGTACGAAGAATCTCATCATTTTCTTGCATTCTATACTGTGTTAAAAGGAAAGTATCATCATAAAAATCACCCTGTATTGCATGAGGTATTATAAACAAACCATTATGTAAAGAGTATAATCCAAGGTGTACTCAATATTTGATTAATATTAAAAGTGCCTATGAGCATCACCAAATAAAAAAAAATTCAGACGAAAGGTAAAAGAAATAGGGACAATGTAGAATGGATTCAAGAAGATTGCTGTTTAAAAATTTGAATTCTTCTATATCTAATAAAGGAGATAATTTTTATTGATCTAACTGCTGCAATCTTTAGCTGGTGCCAATACTATCACCATCACCATTCACAGAATCGATCCATTTGCATACGCTCAGACGAAAATCGCACCTTATATTTACTGTCCTTAATTTGCAATGTAAGCTAATAATAATGAGTGCCTACTTTGGCATACAATGACATTTTTTATTGAGGTGAGAACTACAAACTGATATATGTATAAAGATAATAGTTCAAATGACATAGATAATCTGAGAGTTTTCGGATAAATAACCGTATTTTTTGAGGAACTTCGCGCAGATGGTAAGTTGATTGAAGATGAGACAGCCGTCTGTTTGGTAGACAATATCGCTAGAATATGTATAGGGAACCCAGCAAACACAAGAAAATAATATTGATGTAAAAATTATGTAACACAAGTTACCAGTTACGTCAATATGACATAATAACAAGGTAACCAGAAAGTAAACTTCAACCTACAACAACTGCATAATGTCATACCTCCAGTGCATGTAAATTTTATATCACATTTATGTAAACAATTTTTTATAAAAAAGTTATGTAAATTTTATATCGATTGATTTATGTAAACATTACGTAAAATTTATATCATCGCTATATAAATAATCTACGTCACTCTTATCTTATTATTATCACGTACTTTTGTGTATGTAACCAAGAAATCACGCATTGGTAAATATTTGGTACCAAAACTACGGGAGAAATCCGGGGGGTGTCGCTTTCTTCTACAATTCAATAGCATTTCATCCAATTCGGCTCTCAAAATCTCTTGTTTAGCGGCATTCAGACGATATGGAACGCTTGCAATAGGAGTGGCTGTTGCAGTGTTGATCTGATGTGAATATTATGGTTCCTAGCTGCATAACTCTCTCCGACAGTTTTGAAATCTGTGAGGAGTGATTTATAGTTATTATTATCAGCAAAGAAATTAAATAACGTCTATAAATATTAGTTACCAAACTACCAAACATAAGTACATAACCTACCTTTTCACTGCCACAAAATGATATTTTTCTCAGCCTCTAGATATTGCTCGAGTAACGTAACGGTACATCGGTTTTTATCAAAAACACATGCGAATGAATGCTTTTCTTCTCACTTCAGTACAATAAAATCATTTATTTTTGCGAGATGGTACTGCTTTGGTCAAACAACACAACCAAAACACAGAACACGAACAAAATGACAAAATGGCTTCTACTTCTACTCTGTTGGGGTGAAGCTGCGTGGATGAAATGACCAAAGGCTCGATTTAGGATTTGCGCATGACGCTTCGACGTTGTCGATTTTCTAATGTCACATGTTTATATAAAATTCACATAATATTGACATGCATCTCTTATGTAATAGAGACATACATTTGTTTATGTAAAATTTATGTACTTCATGTACACCTTGATGTTACATCACGTATTTAACATAACATTTACGTAATAATGATAGATCCAAAGGTTTCATAGTTTTCTTCACATAATTGTTACATAATTTTTACATAAAAACTATTGTGGGAGTCATAATTACTTAAAATTTACATGAATGTGACATCAAAGTCACATATGTGCTTACTGGAAATGAGAAAACACAAATCGGAAGTTGGAAGGTTGAGCTATCCCCACGTTGGGCGCCAATATATATATTTTTTTTCGATTGACTTGAGCTCCTCATCTCCTGGCTATCTTAAAAAGCTCCTTTATATTTCATTCTCCAGTTTTCTTGTTTTTTTTTCAAATAAACTAAATAAGGAGACACAAAAACTATGAGGTAAGCACCAATCACCATGTTCGTTTAGCTTGAGTTTTCTGTAAAAAGCTGGTGAAGTTTTTTATTTTCGAAATTTTTCAGCTTCTTATTTCATTGAACCAAATTTCCTCAAATAATACCCAAAATCTCTACACATTGGACGTTAACATCCCCACGTTGGGCGCCAAAATTGTATGATTCTCCTAAACCCCTCGCCACCTTACAGCTGTTCTATTTTTCATTCTCGACGTTCTCTCGTTTTTTTTTATCACCTTGGCCAAATAAGGGAACACAAATATGAAGTTAGCACTAAGCCCTACGTTGGGCGCCAAAATATAACGATTTTTTTTTTCATGCTTACATTCCGTGAAATTTGTCTTACTTTTCCCCTATCCAAAAAGCCGTTATTTTTTTTTTATTTCAGAGGAGTTAAGTAAGCAGATTAAGCATCAATCCCCACGTTGGACGCCATGTTTTTTTCAACGATATTCTTAAAGCCTTTTGTATTTTGTTTAATAAAAATCTGTAGTTAGCAGGTTAAGCAGCAAGCCCCGCGTTGTGCGCCAAAATTTAATACGTTTTTCTCGCTTAGCGTGAGCTTTTTTTCACATCCTCTCTGTCATAAAAAGCTTGCATTATGAATTTTCAGGATCATTTATTTGAAGTTAGCAGGTAAGGCACCTAGACCTACGTTCGGCGCCAAATTTTTCTCGTTTATCATGTTTTTTTCTCACCTCATCTGAATCTGGAGTTAGCAAGTTAAGCAATAGACCCCATGTTGGATGCCAAAATTAAACGATTTTGCTTAGCCATTTTCTAATTTAAAAATCCCCTTAATCAAGAATTTTTGAGTTTTTTATATTTTTTTTTGTTTCTAATGGGAAAACACAAATCTGGTATTGGTGTGTACTGCTAGCTGGTTATGACCCAATACCCACGTTGCACGCCAAAATCTTAAAAATTTGTCTCGTTTAGCGTGAGCTCTTCTCCACATCACTAACAACCTAAGAGGCTGTTGTATTTTTCTTTTTCCATATTTACCCGATTTTTTTTAATTAGATCAAATCGTCTCAAATAGTGGGGTAAAAATCTGAAGTTGGCAGGTGCAGCAAGCCCCACGTTTTGCGCCAAAATTTACCGCAATCCTGGTTTAGTTTAAGTTGGGATTTCTCGTTCAATCTGAAGCTAAATATGTGGAGTTTGAGTTTTCTTCTTGGAAGCGTCGTTTTCGAGATAAAGAATGAAAATCATTGTCATGTCAGAAAAATTCAAGTCACTCTAGATCCGGTCCTGGAGAAGTTGAGCTCATACGAATTTTTCAGGAAGATGACTGAGACTCTTGGATACACTCTTGGAAAATTTGAACAAAATCGTTTGAGGCGTTTTTTTTTGGATTTTTACCATGCATGTACATTTTGAAACTAACTTCATGATTTTTTAAAGTTTCTAATCCTGTTCGATTATGAGATTTTTAGTTTTCTATTATTTTTTTTTCTTCCCCCGATTCTTTGTCTATTGAATTTATATCTCCTAATGATAACATATATTTTTTTGAATCACTATGGGAGAGACAACAAAATATAAAAAATTTATAAAATAAAGAATGTCAAGAATAAATACAAAAACAGAATATAACTCATGAAAAATGAAAAACTTTCTAAAAAGTTCAAGATAAATAAGAAAATGTGAAATAAAATTAATGAAAATCGCTAAAGGATTTTCATATCAAGTTTGAAAACATACATCATTAAAAGATAGGGTAAAAGATTAAAAGTTAAGAATAAATGTCAAACAAAATCATTTAAAAAATGCAGGAGTGGACAATAAATATTTATCAAAAATACTAAAAATAGTGAATAAAACATAAAAAAATAAATAAATACCTAATAAAAAGTATTGTAGACTAGGTAACAAAGATTTTGGAAGAAAAAACAGCAAAAAACTTAGAACGTTGAGAATCTTGAAATTAAACACTATGAAACGGAAAAAATACAATAAAAGAGAAACAAATAAGATTTATAAGAATCGTCATGGGAATACGTACTTATTTCAGAGACACTCTGTATAAACGGATTAGTGGATTGGAACATGATCCGAAGGTACTACCAATATGAAACATCAGTAGATCCACTGAGGTCTATGCTTAAACTTAATTTTCAAAATATCGTTCATGGAGGAGCAAACAGAAGTTTCTAATTGAGTAGACAACTCAGTACATCATAAATAACGTGTAGACAATACAAAAACTCCCAAGAATACACGATATTCATGCGTGTGTCCCACCAAAAAGAATATAGGAGAAAGAAAATTAACTTTCTTCATCAACCTTCCAAACTGAACCGTATAGTATTAATTTTTCTCAGTCGGTGATCGCATAACCGGATTTGATTTCGAAAATGCTAAGGTATTTTTTTTCTACGTGCTTAAGTCTGGTAATATGGATTTTTTTGATCGAATGTGTATCGGCATCACCTGTACCTAGTAGTGATGTTGATAGTACCAATGTACCGGTACCGCAAACTCTGCCGCAACCCTTACTTGCAAATAGGTTGGTATTTTTTGATTTTTATATTTATTCCCATAAATCATCATCACAACAAAGGAAAAAAAACATCTTATTTGAAGAGAAAGCTGTTATTCTTTGATTATAGTACTTATTTTTTTCATTCCGGTATTTAATTTCTAATTCGTTTAACTGTGTTTCATTCGTTTTTATTGAGTTTTAATAATCCTTATTGTTGTTTAAAAAAACTGGGAAATGTATCCAATTTACTTTTATCTTGCTCCAGTTCAATATTCTTCGAACACCCTGTATTATACAGGATGGATCCAATAGTTATTAGAAATAAATTGATGATAAGTATTCATTATAAGGTGATCTATTGATAAAAAATAGACTGTTTGCTTTTCCTTGTATACTGATGATTTTCCTTGGAAAAACATCAAACCAAACAAATTATTATTACTCTGAGAAAAAAAAATCAACATTTTTTTTTTCAAAAAATCTAGGTTAGAGGTAAGACAGAAACAGTTATAGTGTTTTTTTTAAATCTTGTTGAATTATATTTGATGGCATTATGCATGTTTCCTAACATCGATGAATGAAAGCAAAATAAAAAAAACTGGAATTTCCCAAAAACTATTCAAAACACTTCAAATTTATATCTCGTGAAGGTGGAAGTTTTTTCGAAAAACCAAGAATAAAATTGATCAAAGATTTTTTCAAAATTTTGAAGTTTCTGCGGAAAAAAATGTAGGTAATTCATCAAAAACAAATTCATGATTTTTTTTTAACGTTCATCAGCGTTTGTAAATCTCCAAAATATGGAATATTTTAGATTGTGCTTCTCATTTGAAACTTTTGAGTTACAAAATTTTTGGAATAGCGTTGTCTACCAATTTATTTTGAAATATGTATACACAATGAGCGACAAAAAATGAATAAAACCTTTTTCAGACAATAGGTACGTTGAATTAAAAAAATATTTTGCAGAAAATTTAATTTATAATCCGAAATACTCAAGATTAGTTTTCCTGCTCAAAAATAAAAAGAAAACTTCCCATACAAATGTGTTCGGAAATGTTTTGTCATGAAACCATGGGGTATTGTGGTTCATTTTTATTTATTTTTTTCCAAGTAATATTTGAAATGATCGGTATTTTTATGAAAATAGTTGATTGTCATGCGAAACTTTGTTATCAGACATTTCATTTGACATCTTGATTCTAATTCATGATACAATCAAGGGCGTGTTCAACAGAACTAAAATGAGAAAATCCTTAAAAAAAGAACAAATCACAATTAACGATAACACTTTGAACATGTTTTTAATAACTTTTAAACCATTGTTCAAGACTCCTAAAATGATTAACGAACGTTTTAAATCAATATATTTTAACAGAATTGAGATGAGAAAGTCTTTTTGAAAAAAACAAATCACAACTAAACGTTGTTAAGACTCCCAAAAAAGTTTAAATAACTTTTTATACATTTCTCAAAAGTATAAAACTGATTTTATTTCAATTCAAACAAAATATCAAAATCAAGTTGAACGGGACTAGAATATACTTGAGAATCACTATTATTATTATATCCGTGGTCAAGCAAGACTTACAAAAAATTAAATGACTTTAAAGCGATTAAAAATCTATTAAATTGAATTTAAAAAAAACATCTAAGAGAAAAATCCCCTGGAAAAACTAAAACACAATTGAAAGGTCGCAAAAATGTTTAAATTAATATAAATAAAACTAAAACCACACTAATTATTTTTCCATTGATGTAAAGTTTACAGGGACTTTACATCAATGGAAAAATAAGATGAGATAAATAAAACTAAAACCACACTACTAATTTTTCCATTGATGTAAAGTCCCTGTAAACTTCACATCAATGAAAAAATAAGTAGTGTGGTTTTAGTTTTATTTATCTTAATTGTTGATTTTTCCATTTTCAAGGAAAAAAAAACAGATTTCCCTATTATTTTTTCTATTCAGTATAATTTTTATAGTATGATTAATAAAATGAAAAAAAAATCCAACTAGTGAGTGAGTAATATTAAAAATAACAACAACTCTTATTCAAATGGTATTTCGACAAAAAAATTGAGAAAAACATTGAAAACAAACTTTTTACAACCTGTAGCTCTTCAATGAAGCATATCGGAATACATGTTCATAAGAACTTTTTTTCTTATTTGGTACAGGAAGCTCATTTTGTTCGCGATATTATCATTATTTAAACACCAGGTAGGTAAAAAAAAATCAAAAAGACTGGAATTTCTAAAAAACTTTCTAAAATCACTTGGAATCTCGTGGTGGTAGAACTTAAAAACAATGGTTTTCACAATAATAATGTCTCGAGATGATATGATGACAGGCGCTCTCCTGATACCGGTTTTATCTCGAATAAGAATCATCAGTCGTGCAGTTAAGGTATTCGTGATACTGCCTACTAGAACCACTAGTCATACTTAACTAGGTCAATTATTTCGTTTTCTCAATTTTTTACTTTTTTTTTCAAATTATTTTCAAAATCAATCATGACCTGGCAAAAATAATCACTGAAATCACCATATTTTGACTTCTTGATAAAAGTGGCAACGTTGTTTGTATTCTAGACCCATAAAAATACCTGAGACCATCATTGATGTAGGTTTGGAGAGACCGACCAAATTTACAATCTTGAGAACAAAAGAAAAAGTACTTGTGGACTCATTTTCCATGAGCTTTAACATTGAAATCTGTTAATTTTCTGTTTTTGTATCAAGTATCTTTTCCAGATTCATAAGAGTCCCAGTCTTCGTCCAACCACAACAGTACTTCTACCAACCAAACAACCCTTCACAACCATACCCACTCCAACGAGGCCCCTTCGAATTCCTTGGCAATTGGATTCAACAAACCCCATGGCTACCACTACAAGTCAATGTTCCAGAAGTATTCCAGAACATTGGAAATGGCATCAACACAGCTTCCAGTACTGTGCAAAACTTCACTTCAAATATCGGCAGCGGCGTCTCGCAATGGACACAAAATGTTGGTGATGGTTTCAACCAATTCACCCAAAATGTCGGCAGTGGTTTCAATCAGTTCACTCAAAATGTTGGAAATGGATGGAATCAATTGTTGTCTCAAGTTGGGCAACGTTTGCCTGTTGTGGCAAGTTTTGTGCCAGTTAGCAATAATCAAGGACAGGTGCAGGTTTTGGTGCCTATAGAGTATCCTGGAGGGCAAGAATTGATTCTGGAAGATACCTTGCCATAAGTGTGAAACTGATGTTTATTTATTGTAATTTATTTTTGTATGTGTGTATTGTACAGGGTGTTACTTTAATAAAATGACAATTTTCCAATTCCTGTCTAAGGTTGAGTTAAGAAAGTTTTCCAATGCTATTCAAGAGGACTATTACTTCAACGCCCTGTATGTTATAATAATTATTATTGTAGTTATAGATGAATAAGTACAAACTCTGTCTGAAGTCTTGTTGTTGCAATTTTGGTAATTTATCTTAGTAAAAAAGAAATTTTGCCATCTTAAAAACTGTCTTTTGTTACCATCTGTGCCCTCATGAGAGATGCAGGATCAACATACTTGAGGGCGATCCTTCTGTGTTTGATGCAGGATTTCCATCTACATCTCCTTAAAGAAGATCGATGTAAGGACTGATCGATTCTCTTCTTGGAGCTGCGGTCATAGTCCTTTTTGAAGTCCAGAGCTGGAGTCATCTTATCCCAGAGCGAACCTTCTGATCGGGTAGTTGAAAATGCTTAGGTCTTGGTTTTATCTTGGCTCCTTGAAGAAAATCCACAGAAAGACCAATTGATTCCGTTCTAAGAAGAAAAAGAGCTTACAGCCACTAACATGTAGTCCAAGACATTCGCCACACCAGAAGGTCCTCCTACTACTGATAAACAAAGAAGATCAAAATAATCAGGGGCTTCTTTTTTATTGTTTGTGATGGAGGTTGAGTGGTCTTCTATAGGTGTCTCTGAGTTGTAGCCTAATTTGTGTGTAACCATTACCCAAAACAAAAGATACCACGAACACCACATAAAAGACCTCTCTGCCACTTTCCCTTTTGTCAGTCTTCTTGATGAAGGTGTTAGAAGTTAGAAGTTAGAAGTCCTCTCGATGACAACAGTTTTGCATCCTTACAGCGGATTAGGTCGTTTTCTCTGGCTTCTTTGTAGGATGTAGGGCATCAAATTTCTCTTAAGTTTGGTGTGATAGCGAAGGATACAGCGATTTCTGTCCTGTGACGTCGACTCGCGTTGTCTCTGACATCTTTTCGGGTGTATTTTTCTTTTGTTCCCCGGTTCGTCCTCGCCATGTCCGTTTCATTGCCACTTGTCTTTGCAATAATGATAAAGGCCTTGTTGTTAGTGGACTCTATCATATACCATTCCAAAAATCTACCACCGAATAAGGCTTTCCTGGACTTCAGCTCCCCTTCGCATCCTTTGTTCTTTCCACCACCAGCTTAGACACGATCGCGGAATGTCTCCTCAGTCAGACCTATAGCTGCGCTGATGACGCCAAAAAAAAATTCTTTCAATGAAGATTGTTCACGTATATCAGAAACAAAAGGGGGCATGGAAGTCCCTAACCGCTCTGAATCCATGAACTTCTTTCGAAGCAAAATGTCATGATCAATGCAATCTGTTAAGTCTCTGAAAACTGGAGTTGAGATATTTATAGAGCTCTCCAAATTTTGTGACAAAACTCGAACTCAAAGCAAAAAAAAACCGCTCCAATGGCATCCGGTTCCTTTTTGGTATTTGCCATTGGATTCCAAGAGATAATGCAACCCTTATGATTGCATAGAATTTTATCCAGAGGGTCGTCTCTTCAAATAACAATGGGTACCATAACGCAAAAGAATGGAAGCTTACCCTATTCTACATCGGTCGACAAATTCGACCCAGTGACTGTGTCCAGTAACTGGGATAAGTAACTCGACGCTCTTGAATCACTTGATGTTATCCTTGACCATAAACATTTGGGACTAACCCATGCACTGCGAGCTCTAGTGTGTCGTCTCCGTCTCTAAGTTAAGAATCCAAACTCGGTAAGGACTACTTTCAACTCAAGGCATTTAGATTTAGAACGATAAATCTGTTATCGTTCCTAATTGGAACAATGATGTACAATGAGGTCTCAGTGCTGTGATACTTACGACCTTGACCTCCAAAATCATGGAACGATGGAAGGAGTGGTTCAAAGGCACATTCGGGAAAGCTCACTTTTTGAGAGGACACTTCAAAGAAATCAAGATTCTTCACATATGCCTCAATCAACAGCATGAAATTGACAGCAAAGACAAGACACATACTGGAAGTTAGAAAGCAAAAAGCAATCATGCTCGACAAAATTGCCACTAAAGAAGAAGCTAGAGGCTGCCCTCAGAGAGAAGTCCTGACTGTCATAAAAGATACGCATCACAGATCTGGCAGAGGTCCAAGAATCAGCACTTCTTTGTATAACTGGACCCATGAGAACTACCCCAAGGCTTGATATGGAGGTCATTATTATATTATTCAGGGGCCCTCGGTAGACTACATCTTTGGATAGACTATTTTGCTCATAATGATGGATCTTCTGTGGACCTCTGCCGTCGCCTGCTCTGTTTATGGTTATCGCGATTCTCTTAAACCCATCTAGAGAGCTCGGATGATGACTGGGAGGACTGGTAAGCCAATAGTAATGGTAATAAGCTTTCTCCGTCATGCCCTATTGAGGAATTGCAGTGTGCCATCAGCTACTGCTTGCCTACCTTTCGTGTGATCTCAAGAATTCCCTGTCAGAGTTTTTTCCGGAAAGAAAGAGCATCAGAAATTGTGATGTTGGTCATTGTGCTCGTTTGGACTATCTGGTGTAGTAGTTCTCGAACAGCCGGGAAGGTACTTCTTTACCGGCTTGGTGATGTGGCACTATGGTTTGTTAAGGGACTTCTGTCCCTGTTAAAGATTCTTCTCCTTGTACTTCTGGGGAAGGATACCATCTTCTGAAGAAAAACCAAGCTACACTGGCGGTCACATGAAGAAATATTGTAGAGATGCAGACGTAAAGGAGTGAAAATCCTCATCCTGACTTATATCCAAGTGTATAGCAATCAAAATCCTCTCTCGAAGCAAGTCTGGAATCGTCAGCAAAACTTTTGGTTGGATGCTTATTTAGATGGAAACCGGGACACAAGAAGATAGCTGGAAATGAAAAAGCAGACCAACTGGTTCGTAAAGCTGGAGTCACAAAATCCTCTTTGAGTGTCTAGCTCAACTGTTGCTTCAAAAACCAAAATCAATGATGACAGAGGAAATCTAACAACCATCTACTGGACCTTGAGAAAAACCACTATGCAGATGGTGGAGCACTTCAACGACAAGGCTCTGCAATGAAGAGAAGGGAACAGTGTCACCTGAAAATAAAATACCAATGAGAAGCGACAAAACTTCTCCCGCCAAAAAATTCACGTAGGGGTCTGTGGTCGCTATCTGTCAGAGGACCCGAACTATACCTAGACGTAACTTCATCCGAGAGATCGCACGCTTTCAAATTTCAATTTCAAGGCCAAATAAGTGCTTTTCCTGTGAAGCAATGGGGTTAACAGGATTTTGTCGCTTCCCGTTGGTATTTTATTCTAAGACCTCACAGGATAATGTGGAATTCACTAAGAAACAGCCACAAACATTGTTCATGAATCTCTTATTATTCCATTGGTCACTTGAATCAAAATTGAGAATCAAAGAACTAAATGGTATCCCAAATCAAGAGAACAAAAGATTAATTCGGTAAACCAAAGACTACAGAATAAATCCGAAGAAAGTAACAAAAATGAAGCAAGGATAAGAGATAGACACAAAGAGAGCAATATGAAACTAAAAATGAAGCATCAAATTAGATAACTAGGAATGTATGGACATCAGGTAAGTGTACTTATCATCAAGTCAACAATATAATTCTGCTCCAGTTTGTTTATTTTGAAGGAACTCTCCAAACCTTGCCAAACGTCACATTGAGTAATTGTCAAATTTCTGTTAATTCAAAATCCCATATTCGTTGTTCATGATGAATCACGGAAAGCAACAAGAAAATTCAACGTCTATGCTTAAAAAAGTTCACTATGCAAATGATACGGCCCTTCATGAGCTGGATGAATTCATCGAAGGCAGGTAAAACCCACAATAACTTCCAAACAATGATACAACAACTTCAGATGATGATGCTGAGCTATCCTATTCGATCAAACACTCAGGAGATGCCCACAGTAACATCTCTATATCAACCAGTATACTTGATGACGATGGCGACTGCGAAGTGAAAAGACAAATTGAAGATTTGCAGTACAAAATCAAGTTTCTGGAACAAGAAAATATGCACATAAACGAAACGTCATTAATACTCATAATCAACCACATCAATCTTTAATTATCATTCCAGGCTGCTCAAAGAGAAAAAAAGAAACACCAAGCTGGAAGAAAAGTTGAAATTTGTCAAGGAAAACCAAGATGTTTTTGTCAAATTGAAGGAAGCGTACATCAATATGAAGTACAACGAAGCAGCAGGAAGGCCTATAATTGAAATTCGTCACAAAACTTGTCAAACTTGGGAAGGGGTCATATGTAGTAGCTGTATCCAGAGTGAGGAGCTGAGAAGACAAGTTAATTACATTTCGGATAAGTACAAAGATATGTTCATTGTCTCAAAGTAAGTATTAGATCCTAAGTGAAATATTTAACTCTTTTGAAAAGTTAAGTTGAGGTCCCTGGGCTTCAATTTCAGGTTCATGTTGCTTTCTTATGGTGAAAAAGTTCGTCATTTTCGAAAGCAATCCCTGTAGCGTTTTTAGTACATGGTAGATCCTTGTTACTGAGTAGAATGTTGGCCTGGATTTGAATTCGTAGATCCTCTCTTGGATAAACAACATTTTGTTTATAGAAACATTCTACTCATTATAACAAAAGAACCATGAAATATGGAAAAGCTGCAGTGGTACCATATGAAAGAGGAGGAAATTTCCTATAAAATATGTTGAAGCCAGCTTGAGATCATTGGAGAAAAATCAAGTTCAATTGGATAAAGAACATCAAGTCCAATCTGCTTTGTTCGTGGAAACGCGATTTTACTCGAAATAACAAGAGACCAATCAAATATGGAAAAACTCCAGTGATACCATATGAAAGAGGAGGAAATTTCCTATAAAATATGTGCAAACCAACCTCAATTGATTTCAGAAAACATCCAGAAAAAAACAGTTTAATTGGATATGGAACATCAAGTCCAGTCTGCTTTGTGGGTGGTAACGTCATCTAACTCAACATAACAAGAGAATCGTAAAATATAGAGAAGCTGCAGTAGTTCCATGTAAAAGATAAGGAAATTTGCCATAAAATATGTGAGAACGAGCCTCAGTTCACTAGAGAAAAAATCCAGAAAAATCAAGTTCAATCGGATAAAGAACATCAAGTCCAAACTGCTTTGTTGGTAGAAACGTCATTTCACTCAATATAACAAGAGAACCATCGGCTATGGAAAAACTCCAGTGGTACCACGTGAAAAAGAAAGAAATTTCCTATAAAATATGTGAAAACCAACCTCAGTTCATTTGAGAAAAAATCCAGAAAAAAACAGTCTAATTAAATATAGAACATCAAGCCCAGTCTGCTTTGTGGGTAGTAACGTCATTCAAGTCAATATAACAAGAGAATCGTAAAATATGGGGAAGCTGCATTAACACCATGTGAAAGTGAAGGAAATTTGCTATAAAATATGTGAGAATCAGCCTTAGTTTATTTGAGAAAAAAAAACAAAAAATCAAGTTCAATTGGATGAAGAACATCAAGCCTAATTTGCTTTGTGGGTAGTAACGTCATTTCACTCGATATAACAAGAGAAACATAAAATATGGAAAAGGCGCAGTGGTACCATCGGAAAAAGGAGGAGATTTCCTACTAATATGTGAAAACCAACCCCAGTTCATTTGTGCAAAAATCCAGAAAAATCAAGTTCAATTGAATAGAGAACATCAAGTCCAATCTGCTTTGTGGGTAGTAACGTCATTTAACTGAATATAACAAGAGAACCATAGAATATGGAAAAATCGCAGTGATACCATATGAAAGAGGAGAACATTTTTCATAAAATATATAAAAAACAATCCTTGTTCATTTGAGAAAAAATCCAGAAAAATCAATTTCAATTGGATAGAGAACATCAAGCCAGTCTGCTTTGTGGGTAGTAACGTCATTCTACTCAATATAACAAGATAACGATTAGATATGGAAGAGCCGCAGTGGTTCCATGTGGAAGAGAAGGAAATTTTCTATAAAATATGTGAAAATTGACCTCACTTTATCTAGGAAAATACCAGAAAAATCCAGGCAACTGGATGAAGAACAATCTAGTTAGTAATACTATACCTACCTAACAATGGAATGTTCTTGCCCATCAGACAGTAACGTCAGCGACTGACCAACAAGAAGTCTCCATGATCCATAACTTCACGATAGTCAGTGTTGCCAGATCTTCTCTTGTGGACAAAAAACCTGATGCACTCGACCTGTGAACTTTACGGAGTTATTGAAATGAATCCAGGGTATAGTAATCCAATCCAGAAAATTCGGAGATACCGGAGATATACCTGGAATAAAAAATGTGAGTCAACGACCTTCACTTGAGCTCATGCTACAGGGCGATTGATTTTGAAAAAGTATCATGAGTATGAAGGACAAAAATTGTAATAATGACGAGCAGAAGCTCAGAATAAGAAACAATATGAGAGCTGAAAGGGTGTTTCTACTGAGTGGATTGAGGTTCATGTTAACGAACAGCACCAATGAGAAGATGATAATCGACATTCCAGGTCCATTACCTGAATCAAACAGTAGAGTCATAGATGTAGTGGTCAACAACTGTGGCGAAGCATCAACATAATTTCAGAAGATATGATATCCAGATTCTAATAATTACCAACGGTGGAACCGCTGAAGCCCATCAGTTGGCATCTGGCTAATCCGGCTTGAGAGGTCTTTGACAATCGGAAGAAATCTAATTGATCCCCGACACAGATTTAGATTTCAAGAAGCTATACCAAGAAGCGAGAAGTTTGAGAAATTTTGCTCTTGAACTCACTTGTGGTTCAATATCAGCTCACAATGAGCAACCAACTCTCATTCAAGTGATTCCAGAAGAACTAAACACATATTTCAGTGTCTGTCCTCTTGGTGAAAACTCAAGAGAAATGTAAAAAGTGTGAACATTCAAATTTTGTTGATTTGTCCTTTCATCTGATTGATATTACCCCAATTCTCATCATCAACATCTATGATTGCTTTTTGCAGCTCAGAAATGGAGCAACTGCTCAACACAGTAAAATACCTGAAAGACTTGATCAGTCGCAGGGAGGCAGCATGGGCATCTGACCTGGAACGAGAAGAACAGAACCAGGTAAGTTTTGATGTATATTCCAAATAAATCGGATAGTAACGTACACCAGCGCAAAATCGCCCTGCTGGAAATAGAAAACACCAAACTGAAATCTGTTTTGGATGAAAAAATCCAACTTAATCAACATGGTATGGACTCAGAGGCAAACTCCGAGAGAGAGCACATTTCAGAAAAAATCTTGACAGAGGTGGACAAGCTCAAGAAAATCATCTCCAAGTATGAGAGAGCTTTCAGGTAATGGTTGACAGTTATATGCCATAAATTCAACACCTTTGATTCCAGATCAATAATAGACAGTACAGGTGGCAAGTATGCATCACCACTCAATGAAAACGAATTGAAGATTGTGAAACGTATTCATAAAAGGTACTTTGAAGTTCGAAAACCAAAAATTATATCATCAGAGATTTCAGATCAAGAGGAACAAAATATTATGATGCTAGAAGTAGAACCCCTTCAGAGGATCAAAGATGTAGTAGCACGCTGAGTGACAGTGGTTCAGAACCATGTCTATCTTCAAAGCAATGGAAAGCACGATCCAAATCTGCCAAGAACAATGACGATTCGGCAATTCACATGATGGATTGTCTTTTTGATTTTATTGACCAGTGAATGATAAATTATGTGAACTTCAGTAGATTTTGAACTTACTTATTCTTGAGATAGCTAAAGCGCAATAATCTCGCAAAAACTCTATACTAGAATCATTGTTGTTATACGTAACGTAGAATTGGTGGATGTGCCAGCTATATATTAGGAGTACCTACGCGAAGCACAAAGAATGGGGAAATCTCATATCCAACACAACACAACATCACACAAAGTCCCCCAATGGCCATAAATGACCTGTCATCAGACCATTGACAGTATTCACAATCACAAGTGACATCCAAAAAGACATGAAAGAAGCCTCGATCACATCAATATCCACTACGCTTCATAACAAAAAACTGGAATCCAGGAAAAAACGAAACAGGATCAGGGGACGTATTTCTGAAAAGAGAAACCAAGCTGGCCAACAAAAAAATGAATGTCCTCCTCATGGATAAACGAGACATGGATAGTAAATTTGGACACGATCAACAAGGATACCTGACCTTCAAATTTCCATGTCCAGTTCCAGCTCAACTGCACAAGCCAGCCTGAAATTGAGGTGGTATTTGAAGTGGCCACCAGACAATATACCTGAAACGCACAAATACCAACAAATAATCTGGAACAACTCCTGAGGATAACCCCAAAAAAGGTTCACCTCCTAATCAAGGCCCAAGGCTTTGATGAAATGCGCTGAGAAATTTTCCCATCCAAAACCTAACAACAATCATCCAGGCTATATTGAACCCACACGATTTTCCAGCTCAACGTAGGCCAAAGTAGTTTTGATCCGCCTGCCCCGTCCAAAGCCAGGGGCAGTCAACCCGATCACTACTTACGAGAGGACATCTAGGCCTCTACAGACGAACTTTAAACCATCCCTGATGAACATTTTCTTCAGAACTGGACACTCGGCAACGCACCAGATGATCGAAGACGCTGCCAATATGAGACGTCACACTGGAGCATTTTCCTAGACATCGCCAAAGCATTTGATCGCATAAGGGGCTCATTTCAAGATGTTGGACAAAAAATATCCAGAATATCAATTCAGGATAATCAAGACCTTCTTGGAGATCCTTTAGTGCCTGCTTAGTACCAGGCCGATCAAAAATCAACCATGGCCTACTATATAGAGGGACCTGGGACATCAACCACTACTTCAAGACATCTAGGACGTGGACGAAAATTTCCTTGAACGACTCAAGCTATCGCGTTATATCTTGATCCGAGCGACAAAACTAGGAACAAGCCCAAGGACTTAGACCAGTTTCTTCCCCACAACTGGAATGATCATTGGCAGGAAACTGAAGACACTGAACCGGTACTAGAATATTATGGGCCTTGTAGAGGAGATGGGAAGGTTACCAGTGAAGATTGCCTTGAACAGGATGCTCAGCTTTAAAAGAAGGCACATAAAATTGTATTACCATGTTGCCATCACAGACTGTCATCTTAGCACACCAGAGAGGTTTCGATCTCCAAATTGAAAAGACAAAGGGGTTCTCAACCAAGCACTGCTAGATTGGAGAGCTCCTTGATATCATGGGATTTCAGAAAACCATTTTTTCCCGAGAATGTGGAAACTAAGCCATAGGCAAGCACAATGAGACCAACAGAAGTTTAAGAGCAAAATCAAAACTGTATTCTGATGTGTTGCGTCTTCTGGAAAGGTAGATTCTAGTGTCAGTATCAGTAGTGACCTCTTTAGAGGTAGCACGTGGGGGTGATACGTGGATCTACAGTAGGCTCAATTATCCAAAAACTTCTCTTTAACCTTACCTTTTTTAACGTACGGCATGTTAGGAGGTGCTCTGGTAGGGTGCAAAGGTTGGTTCATTATTACAATGCGGTCGCCCATTATTCGAGGAGGAGCAGCAGAAGAAAACTGGTTCTCTTTTCTTCCATTGTCAGCGTTGGTTCAGATATTAAGGATGGGTTGTCAATGCGCAGCTCCACGAGCCACTCTGGCTTCTCCAAACTGGGACTGGATACCCTTGGCGTCTGAGCTGCAGCTGCTTCAGTTTCTGCCCGTCAAGTCCAGCATGTTCAAATTGGGCAATAGTTCATGAGTGAACAGTGTTGAACAGTGTTGTCGTAATGCTATTAAGCGATGGGGAGGTAATTCACTCCTTCTGGCAATCCAATAGTGAAGCTCGTACAAACCTCCCAGAAGTCTGAAAGTGGCCGGATGTAGCTGTGGCGGTAAATTGTACGCTGCAGTGTCCATGATTGTAAGTTTTCGTAAAGACGGCAGATTTTGGAGGAACATTGGTTCAAGCTTCCTGCAATTTAATTGGATGACTCTATCTTGAGTACCATAAGTACGTATTGTTCTTACTTTGGATCCATTTCGAGTACTTTGATGTACAATATCAGTGCTCACAATTTCTCAGATCTTCGTGTGGTCCTTAGTGTTTTCACACTTTATCAAAATATTGTGTACAGTTTCCCTAAATGTTGAACCGTTGTCCATCTCTTTTAGCATTTCTTTAATTTGGTGGTGATTTCAACTATTTGTTTTGGGACGTTCCTAGTAACTAAAGACCATAAAGAACTTTTCCCTTTAAATGACTCAGGTATCTATTCTGAACATGGTTGTTGGCATTTTTACGTCCATCAATTTGGAGAAGGGTATGGGTGTTCTTGACCTTTCTCTTCACACCGCCTCTTTATGAGTAATCAAGAGATTTCCAGTGATAATAAACGAGATAACAAGACAATTCTATTAAAGCTGCAACTGTGTTTGTTTCTTGGTAGCTAATAATTGTGACTCTCTTAGCACGTCCGACAGATTTTATTACATTTTGAATCAAAGTGGCCGCCCAAAGAATGCACTAACAACCATGCACCAGTCAGTAGCTCAAACGCAATAAAATAATAAGATTTATGAGGCACCCCGTTTATGGAGCACTTATTCAGTACTAAAAATCAGAATCAACAATAACATGAAAGGCTATTTACCTCATTTCAAATAAACAAAAGTTAACCACTTAAAAGCGTTGTTATACACGTCCATCCAAAGCCATCAACAAAATAATCAATTTATTCATAGGTTTGGAATGAGTAAACTTAAACCAATGTCATATCATCTTCCAAGCACTTCACTATTTGTTTATATGTGTTTATTATAGACACACACGCTGTGGTAGATCGTTAAGTGATAGGAATCAATAATCTTTGCTTCGTTACTATTACAGTTGTCCAAGTTTGTTAATTTGACGGATCTTCTTATATGGTCTCATTATGGACATACATTTACATTCAGAAAACTCTGGTTCATAAATGGGTGGTCCGTGATGGCTTTAAGGATCGGAGAGCAAGATCAAAAGGCTCGTACGGAGCAGGATAGACCTCCCCACTATGGTAGATCAATAAACAGGTCACATCAACCAGAAGGATCGGAATCGGAAAAGATTCAGTATAACGGAATGTCAGTCTCTCTAAGTAGCCCTAGCCATCTACATCTACAACTCTGCAGATTAAAAAAAAATCAGAAGCGAAGCTTGGGAACTGAATCCATTGAACACGTTGATCTTCTTCTGATAAATTCTAGTGAAGCGAAGAGCTCAGAACATGTGCAAATGGTTGAAGCCAAGCTCTTATACTGGTTGCTCAGCACAAAAGAATTGGTAAATCGAATGTCTTACATTTTTGAAGAATATGAAGAGAACGACACCAGATTGTCATTTTTGAAGAGGTCTTTATATCCTAGAAAATGTCAAGGGACTTTGGAAACATCGATTGAAATTTTTTATTCAAATCAGCTTTTGGAAAGCCAATGACGTAGAAGACATCTATGGGTTTTACATGGATACAACATCATGTTAATGCAGCAGTAATCAAACTCACCATTACGAGTTATGGAAGTGATGCTAATTTCTGGAGACATCCACAAATTTATCGTGGCTATCAAATAATGGCCAAAGGGCTAAGTTCCCTGACTGGAGCAGAAATCCTCAGCATCCCAGGAGAGTGCTATCAATGATGGTATGTCAACCGATCTTCTCCATTCCTCTTCATTTTCTTCATGGTGGGTGTCCTGAGCTGGAGCAGCAGCCTACCACTGGATCAGATCTTCAAGAATGAAGAAAAACTTTAAAATTCATAACAAATAACTGATAAGCAAATGACGCGGGTTTTTATAAATATGAATCACTTTCACAGTATAGCCCCCAAACATATAACAATATAGATGGTTCAATCTACGTTAAGTAGCAGCCCGCCGAACCATTCGGTGGTTGTCGGATCGATTTTGCCCGCTTGGCATGTAGTTAGAAATACACCAAATTGATGTTGAATACCGCTAAGTGATCACTAGGCGTTTATAGAAATAAGTGCAACAATGATTTGTCGGTTATGTGTTGAGTGTGACAGTGAAACGTAAGTGAATGAAAATCAAATTAACACTAATAATTAGTTATAGCTTAAACTTTGAGTTAATATGGACGATATCACACGTATAGAGGTCTAGATAAAATCGGTGATGGTCGTGATGTCCCTTGATGTCTTCCAATCGATAAATATAATATATTAAAATGTTTGGTGAGAATATTTTTGCACTAAAATCCTGCCTTTCTTTTCTATCTTCCTTCTTTGACATGATTGATTAAATTAACTCACTTATCCAGTCCCAGTTAGCTCGGTTCTCTATAGATTATCGGGTGACAGCATTTCTCTGATTCACCTGGTTACAGCCTTATTCCTGTCAGCTTTGTAAGCTGGACAGTGGAAGATCGTATGTTCGACATCATCAAATTCCAGGTGAAACAGGGAGGCATTGCTCCATACGAAAATGTGTGCCAACAAACTTCCTGCCAGGGCTTGAGGATCCTTCTTGTCCAGCGTTCTATGGACTCTCGTCCCATTTTCCTTGCTATTTCTATATTATGGTCCATTTCCCTGCCTTCATGCACTCCTGCGCCAAACAACCTACTTTGTTAAAAGTCCCACCACGCTTCTTGGCTAGAAGATGCTTGAGGATTGGACACCAGGACCGCGTCAATCGAGGATGTCTTGCAGGCGCTACAAACTCTCTGTGTGATGATAAGGTCTCTAATCCCGTTTATCCTCAAGGTCCACATCCGGAGCTCCATTGAGTAGGGTGGACCAGGTAGCCAAGACCAGTGCTCCTCTTTTCTGATGTCGGGGTCCTCCGACGTTGAGAAAGATGGCCTTTGTATCTTCTCGCACGTTCATGACATTGGGGTAAACACCAGTCCTTTGTCCAGGGTGATCACTAAGGAGGATACAATGTATTTTCCTTGGATGACTGATGTTTTTTGCGAGGCTATGGACAGTTGATTAGCTCGCATTAACTGAATGCTGCCAGAGAGGCGTACGCCTTCCGCACGAGGGGTGTAGAAGTACCACTGTGGTACATCTACTTACTCTACTAATACAGCGTGATGATTTTATAATATTCCCCAGTTTGTTGGATGCAACTATGTCGAATGCTTCAATTTAAATGCGGATGAGTGAATTTTAAACTTTCTTCCATCGCATGGTGTTATCAGTTTTCAAATATTTGAATCAAATTTATTTACTAGATCAGCAGTAATCATTTTTCATTTTTCGTAATGTAGACAAATGATGTTAGACAAACGTATTCTATTTGTTTACTCTCTACAAATATACGTGCTCATCATAGAATATATCATGTAGTGCGGATCTAACTGTAACAGTCGAGTGATAAAATATCAACCAACCTTGGAAAACATTAAACAGGTAAGATGTTTATATCTTTCCATTATCTTGAGCCCTAGCACAACTTATTTAGATCAGCAATTCACATCACATCTGGATGGTCTGATATGAATAATTAAGGTTTATTACTAAGGCGTACAACATTAATTTGTTTTAATCAACAATTTAGGCCTGACCACAAATAATCCAAACTAATTTTTGTATAAGTCAAAATTCTGTGAATAGTTTTATAATAGACAGATGACTTCGAACTCGTCCTAATTCAGGTGATAAGTCAATCTTTTAACAATTTAACATCGGCACTATTTGACACACATTCAAAAAAATAATTCATTTTACATTCATGTCTCGACAACGTTTCGATTTAATAAAGTTTATTGAAAATCGTGAAACACATAAAACGTTGATTTTATGGCCGTAAACTTGCATGTAAACAAGTAATTAATATACTACTTAGTTCCACAATTCTTCCGAACAATAAGACTAGACTCTGTCTTCATAATAATGATTGATTCTTACTAAACAAAGTTACACGTGTTTCGCCAGCTACGGCATCATCAGACATATTTCATCATTTCTATTCCTAAGAGTTTGAGGTGTTGGAATACACAAAATCGTATCAAAAATCAGAGATCGTCCGTGGAACATGCAAATGTGTCAAAACTATTTGCACTATGTGTCAAAAATTCCGAAGATCAATCAATATAAATTGCTTCTGGCAGAATTTTCGCAGGCACCGTTGGCGTTTGAGGTATATGCTTTCATGATGAATCGGTTATACAGCATTAGGGGCGGAAAGGGACTCAAGCTATCTCTGTGTTGTCTGTGTTGATCTATTATCTATTATCCTTGATCTATTATCCAGAGGAGTCCGCGCTACGTCTCCAACCGTTCCAACGAAAACAACAGCTCCAACGGGATCTGGAACGGGAACTGGAACGGGTACAGCTCCAACACCAACAGGTCAGGGACAGCTGCAGGAACAGGAAGAGGAAAGACAGATCAAAGATCCGAAAGAAAAAAAAGAGAAGGTTTTTTATTCAGATAAGCAAAAGAAAAGGAGGAGAAAAATAGCACAAGGGATGTGCAAACCTCCCATGTAGATGGTCCCCCAAAAGCGGAGAGACCCAATGAGGTTTTAAAATAAAAATGAGCAAAACGTTCGGAACTAGAAAATTGGGCATATGACTTCTTCAGGGAATCCTCTGCAAAAAGATGTCTCAAAATTGCAATCTCCACAGCAAATACCACACAAGCACCCTTGCAGAGCCAAAACCGCCAACTGGTAAGCTTATGACTGTTGGAGGAAACTGCTCCAGAACTCTCAGACAGCTCTCCCTCATCCATACTCTCCCCATCCTCATCGACAACGATAAGATTTTTGACTGCTTTAGCCAGGTCCCTGGCGTTCTTTTTCAACCAAACCTGATCATTTTGGATCCCCTCAATTGAAATCTTGGCCCAGTTGAGATCCCTTCCAAGCGATTTCAACTTACTCAAGATTTTTATCGAGATCTGGAAGCTATCAAATTTGCTGATGTAAGAACCCTGAGCCAAGCTTGGTGCAGCATATACAATACTCTCAGAAGCTCTCCGTCTGAGAACCTCAGCCATCGTCGGTCTGCTGGAGAATGGATACAGCTGAGCAGGAGCAGAACTGGTCGGAACCGAAACAGGACGTCCAGCGGCCAATTGTTCTTCCGCATGTTGCCATTCCAGTGTGCACGCTTCCAGTCAAGTCGGACGCTGCTGAATGGAAGATATCTCACTCACTGACTCACTTTTGAAAGATTCATACACAGCGATCACCCAAAATATTGAAGGAAGGGTATTTCTAAGCACTGGCTATAACAGATACAATACAAAACCAGCGGCTACAGATAATTCAGAGAGCTGTCCATTATTGAATAGTCATCGCTTCACATCGGAGATCGCGACAGATCCCCTCCACAACCAAGACGAGTCAGCACTCAAGAAAAAACAGAGTGAAGCGGAGTTGGGTTCTTGATCACACGTGATAGAAGGTAACATCAAAACTGCGGCTAACGCATGCTCAGATAGGACTTATGATGGGGCTGCTGACGAGCCACTGCCCTGATAGTACATATGCTGAGACTGGATGCCTACAATGGTTCCCCAAGCTGCAGGCCATGTGGTGAAGATGACAAAACCACCTCACATATCATCTGTGAAGATACGAAGGTTGGGACAGCATAATAAGCCACGACGCAGTGCAATTCGGAGAGGGATCCTGCCTTAAACAACATTGGTCCGCAGGATCTCCTGTTCATCTATCGATCTTCTTCAACAGCCCTTGATGTACGCAGGACTTCATGATATCTTTTGGCTAGCCAGTGCTCTAGTGACTTTTTTTTGAATTCGCTCCGGTTAGTAGAATCTTATATGTTGGAGAGGATCGAGGGGGATGTTTGGTACTTGGTTTTGTGGAAAGTTCCTTCTTCCAGATTTGAATCCTAATCTCTAAGTCCTGCCTGTGCTGTAGACCTATTGCAGCATTTTTGACGTTGCCCAGCATCATGATCGCTCAGTGTCACTCAACTGGATGCGCACTACTCATTATCATTTTACTGAATTTGATTGTATTTTTGATGTTTGATTGTGAAGACCTGAAGACCCAATAAGATTTTGCTTCAAATATCAGGGTTAGTCAATAGTCGGAAATCTGTAAACGGTAGATTATTGGTTAAACTATTGGATTATGCCAGCCAGAGTAAAAAAAATTACTTTTTGAATTTTTTGTCAACGTATTCTAATATTAATCAAACTATTTAATAAAGACGTTTTATCAATAAATGTCATCCACTTTCTAAGCTAAAATGGACAAAGACAAAATTCAAATTTAAATGAAAATCAATTTTTGTAAGAACGCGTAGAATTTAAATGTAAATGAGCTGATATACGTATAAATAAATAGTCTTATTAGTAAAAAGTAGTAATAAGTCAAAAACATAAAGGTGTTGATATAAATTGATAAACGACGTACTGAAGAAAACATTTTTCACTGTTCAATAATTCTCGAGCTACATACTTAAAAATGATAAAAACTAACGTTCATAACTCAATTTGAAAGTCAATAAACTTGATTTGAATTTTGATAGTGATCAGTCTAATTCATTGATATGCAAAAGCCATACTAATCGTGATGGGGCGTCTTTTATTTTTCATATAATCCATCATTCTGTATAAAAACAGACGCTATCGATAAGCTTACTTAGTCATTAGTTCAATGAGGCCTGGAGTCTGTTGAATTGTGTTTAATATTTATAGATTGAACTCAATTACCAACTCTCGCCGCACATCCATCCATTAAGATAGTTCTGTTTATAGCTAAAGTGGTTTGAATAGCATGTAATCGTTTTATTTGATTGGTTCGCGTACAAAATTCGAATTAGTATAATGAAAGTAATTCATGTTCATTCGATTTTACATTACAATTTTTTTATTCATTGAAGTGCTTTTGATTCATTGATCATCGTACATTGTATTTGCATGATGACATAACTAAGATTAGATATAGATAAAGCCCTGAGAAGAAGCCGACCAAATTCTAGACGAAAAATTGAAAAACCAGGTTATTTTAAATTGGGATATGGAGATTTTGCAAGTTTTATCATCACAAATCATCCAGACATTGCTCCAAAATGTCAATATCCCAATTTAAAATAATCCAGTTCTTCTGCTTTCGTCTAGAAATTTTTTATGTCGGAAATTGGTTACTCAATTTTCAGCTGAATTATGACTTGGCAAAAATGTTTGGATAACATTAATAAATAATATAAATAATTAATATTCAAAAAAAATATTTGTCAGGTTCAATGTTCATTTATAGACAGCCCAATTAATCTAGTACTTTGTTTATGTTAAGGTAAATGTTAATCAATATTAATTTACGGTGATTAGTTTTTTCACGAACATGAAATTTCATATTCATGTTTATATCAATATCACTAATACCTCAGTCAAATTAGTTTTTTTTCTATATTGTTTGAAATTTGGGTTTCGGATTATGAAAGATCATCGAAATCTATACTTATAAAAGTGCTTGTCCTGACTGACTCATCAACACCGAGCCAAAACTATTATAGATAGAGCCATTAAATTTTGAAGAGATGTTCTGCTAAATATTTCTAGGTGTGCTAAGAACAGATTTTGCGAAATTTTAGCCCTAAAGGGGTAGAAAGGGTGGGGGTAGGAAAAATCATATATCGATAAAAAACTATGTATTTTTGGTCACATCAACTTGAAACTTCATATAAATAATCTTGAATGAGATTGATCATACACCTGTCTCATTATTTTTTTAAATTCAACCCCTGAGGAGGTCAAAATCAGGCTCAAAGGAGATGAGGTGAGAAAAATCATTAATTGATAAGAGATTATGTATTTTTGATAACATCATCTAGTCTCAAAACTTCATATTAATAATCTCAAATGAAATTGATTGAACACATGTATCGTTGTTTTTTAAAATTTAACCTCTAAGGGGGTCAAAATCGGGCTCTAAGAAGATGAGGTGAGAAGAATTATCAATTGATATAAAAGATTATGTATTTTTGGTAACATCATCTTGTCTTAAAACTTCATATTAATAATCTCAAATGAAATTGATTGAACACATGTATCGTTGTTTTTTAAAATTCAGCCCCTAAGGAGGTCAAAATCGGGCTCAAAGAAGATGAGGTGAGAAAAATCATTAATTGATAAAAGATTATGTATTTTTGGTAACATCATCTAGTCTTTAAACTTCATATTAATAATCTCAAATGAAATTGATTGAACACATGTATCGTTGTTTTTTAAAATTTAACCCCTAAGGGGGTCAAAATCGGGCTCAAAGAAGATGAGGTGAGAAGAATTATCAATTGATATAAAAGATTATGTATTTTTGGTAACATCATCTTGTCTTAAAACTTCATATTAATAATCTCAAATGAAATTGATTGAACACATGTATCGTTGTTTTTTAAAATTTAACCCCTAAGGGGGTCAAAATCGGGCTCAAAGGAGATGAGGTGAGAAAAATCATTAATTGATAAAAGATTATGTATTTTTGATAACATCATCTAGTCTTTGAACTTCATAATTATAATCTCAAATGAAATTGATTGAACACATGTATCGTTGTATTTTAAAATTCAACCCCTAAGGGGGTCAAAATCGGGCTCAAAGAAGATGAGGTGAGAAGAATTATCAATTGATATAAAAGATTATGTATTTTTGGTAACATCATCTAGTCTTTAAACTTCATAATAATAATCTCAAATGAAATTGATTGAACACATGTATCGTTGTTTTTTAAAATTCAACCCCTAAGGGGGTCAAAATCGGGCTCAAAGAAGATGAGGTGAGAAGAATTATCAATTGATATAAAAGATTATGTATTTTTGGTAACATCATCTAGTCTTTAAACTTCATATTAATAATCTCAAATGAAATTGATTGAACACATGTATCGTTGTTTTTTAAAATTCAACCCCTAAGGGGGTCAAAATCGGGCTCAAAGAAGATGAGGTGAGAAGAATTATCAATTGATATAAAAGATTATGTATTTTTGGAAACATCATATATAGTCTTAAAACTTCATATTAATAATCTCAAAAGAAATTGATTGAACACATGTATAGTTGTTTTTTTTTTAAATTCAACCCCTAGGGGACAAAGTCGGGCTCAAAAGAGATGGGGTGGAAAACAACATTTGTTGACCTCGTATTTCAGAACAAATTTCAGGGCAAGGTGAAATAACGTATTTTTGGTCACATCCTTATTGGGGTGGAGGTGTGTAAAATCATAAATCAATAAAAAAAATAATTCTGGTCACATTAACTTCAAACTTTATATTAATAATCTTGCATGAAATCAATGAAACATGTGATTCGTCGTTTTCTAAGTAAGTGTAGCTTTCAACGTTATTCGATAAACATTCAAACAATTGCGGGCGAAGCCGTGACGGGTACTGCTAGTAAAAGTATATAGAATGTGCGTTGCAGAACATCTGCACTATATTTTCTTGGAAAATCATCCTACAAAAAAAGGAAAAGAAGTAGCTGGTGATGCTACTGATGATCCCATGTTCAAAATAAACGTGTAGGTTTTCAAGAAGAGTGCTTTTTTTTCCGAAAAATAATCATCATGTTCTGGTGAATGTGCAGCTGATAAGTCTAATGAAATGGCCATTTTGGAATCAATTTTTTTTTTTTGTGTGTAAATGGCCCTTTTTTTATATGCGTTAATGATTGTGCAACGACCCTCATAGCAAAAAAACCACAAGGGTGACGATTGTGATCTCAGTTTTACACTCTTTTTGATAATGATTTTTTTACTGGACTAATTACATATTTTGCATAAGGTAGTTGAAGTATGCTTGTCAAAAATTCTTGATCAACATATTTAACACTTCAAAATGTGTGATGAGGTATGTGAAAGAACTTTCGAATATATATATATATACAGTGTGACCCATTTGTTTTGGGAACACCCTGATAAAAAGTTTATTTCTTAACCGATTTGGTTCGTTTTTTTTTGGATTGAAGAGCTCGAAAAATTGTATATTCTTGGCAAAAAGTGACCTTCGACATTTTGACTTCAAGGCCTACTATGTTAGTTTTTAAGAGCAAAATTTCAGGAAACCATATTAGCGATTTTTTTAGAAAAAATCTGTGTACGCCACTGGATTCAGCATCCTTTAAAACGGGTCTATACAAATTTTCAACCGAAAATATCAAGTTGAAAAAAATTAAAAATTCGCACTTTAACAATCTTTGATTCTATCAAAACAAATAAAAATGACATAAAACTAAAAATTTGTAACTTCTACCAAACCACCATCAACTTCAATGCATTTATCATTTCTTTTGATAGAATCAAAGATTGTTAAAGTATATATATATATATATATATATATATATAGCTGAAGGACAGTAACGGGGCTACTGGTAACTACGCAGTTAGGGTTAACTATTGGGATGGCGATATATATATATATATCGAATTTGATTTTTGTAATATAATGGGATTTTTTTGATTAGCCTCTGATTCTGAAGTTGATGAAAATAAAAAAAAAGGCAAATCCAGTTAAACTTACGTCACCTCCAAAATAATGGAAACATTTGGCTGCTTTTCGTCAAAATATTTTTTTTTTTTAAACGTCAGAAAAACGGACATTATTCGACTGAGTATCGGCACCTCCGGCGGAGGAAAAGTGACCACAGCCTACTATTTATGATAACGAAACACGTTTTCACGGGGCTCTGTTTAGTTTGAATTTTGAGTGCTCAAATTAATAAAGAAAATGTTGAAAAATCCAAATTTGACGGTTTTGTTGAGTTTTTCTTCCTCATTAAAAAAAGGTATATGAAATTTCATGAAAATGTTGCAGTAAAAATTCATGTCCTCTAGAAAATCATGAGATTATTTAGTTTTTTGGGATTTATCGGAAATTTTACGTTTTACCACCGTCACTCAGTCATGACTTTCAATTTTTCAAAAAGTGGTGCATTGATCTCAAAAAATCTTATTTATAGAAAAACCTTCCGGAAAAATTCGTACAAAGCAATACCTCACGACAAATAGGTGTAGATGTGGAAGGATCTTGGAAAATTTAACTGTCTTGGGAAAATTTATTTTGTTAAAAAAAATCACAGCATATCTCTCAACAGAAAAAAAAACTACCGTCAAATAACGCGACATTGGTTGAGTTTGTGTGATCCGATCACGGTGTCGAGCCAATTTTGCACGTTTTGAAAGTGTGGTAACTCGTTGCAAGTAAACTTCGCACATAACTCTCTAAATCTTGGGGATATCGATAAAATTCCCAAGTCATTATCTTGATAAAATGACCTCAACCAGTTCGAATGCCTGTAACCCAAGGTAAAAAAGTGAGGAATCATAATACATGTTATAGTAACTTTCTGATCAGAAATGACCTCCTCTATCACAGAGATTCGAACATGAGTTATGAGCCGCCCTGGTAAGTAAAAAAAAATAAATAATGTGCAGCATCATAAATATGGCGGAAGTGAAACCTTTTCCAAAATAGAGAATGTGTGTCAAAACTGCATCTATTATTGTTTTTTTTTTAATTGAAATCGTTGTATTGTCATAGGATCTTGACAACAAATGTGCAAGGTTCCAAACCAATCTGGACATTTGAAGTGGGAGAAAATCATGTTTCAAGATTTCCTTTCTCATTCTCAGGCTTAGAAAAATCATTCTTTTATTTTTATTTTATTTTATTTCATTTTATTTTATTGTATTTTGTTGTATTTTATTTTATTTCATTTCATTTCATTTCATTTCATTTCATTTCATTTCATTTCATTTCATTTCATTTCATTTCATTTCATTTCATTTCATTTCATTTCATTTCATTTCATTTCATTTCATTTCATTTCATTTCATTTCATTTCATTTCATTTCATTTCATTTCATTTCATTTCATTTCATTTCATTTCATTTCATTTCATTTCATTTCATTTCATTTCATTTCATTTCATTTCATTTCATTTCATTTCATTTCATTTCATTTCATTTCATTTCATTTCATTTCATTTCATTTCATTTCATTTCATTTCATTTCATTTCATTTCATTTCATTTCATTTCATTTCATTTCATTTCATTTCATTTCATTTCATTTCATTTCATTTCATTTCATTTCATTTCATTTCATTTCATTTCATTTCATTTCATTTCATTTCATTTCATTTCATTTCATTTCATTTCATTTCATTTCATTTCATTTCATTTCATTTCATTTCATTTCATTTCATTTCATTTCATTTCATTTCATTTCATTTCATTTCATTTCATTTCATTTCATTTCATTTCATTTCATTTCATTTCATTTCATTTCATTTCATTTCATTTCATTTCATTTCATTTCATTTCATTTCATTTCATTTCATTTCATTTCATTTCATTTCATTTCATTTCATTTCATTTCATTTCATTTCATTTCATTTCATTTCATTTCATTTCATTTCATTTCATTTCATTTCATTTCATTTCATTTCATTTCATTTCATTTCATTTCATTTCATTTCATTTCATTTCATTTCATTTCATTTCATTTCATTTCATTTCATTTCATTTCATTTCATTTCATTTCATTTCATTTCATTATTATTTTATTTTATTTTATTTTATTTTATTTTATTTTATTTTATTTTATTTTATTTTATTTTATTTTATTTTATTCTTATTTTATTCTTTTCCTGGATAAATTTAAAATTTATCCAGGAACTCCCCCTTAAAATTATGACATACCATTAAGTAACACCCTGTATATTATCAAATAACAGCACACAGCCTTGACAAGAAAATTATCTTGGCAACGTTGCTTAGGCCACCAACTAATTGAATTACAGTTCTGTCAAGGCGTCAGCGTCAACCAGTCTTCCATTCACCACCCGTTTGACAACCCATGAGTCAGATAATTCAACTCAACTACGATTTTGTTTGATTAAAAAAAAAATGATTATATACTTTTTAGCTCTTTTTCCATTTCCAAAACCTCCACAGCTTCAATAGGTAAACCTTTTTTAGAAAAAGCTAACATGGTGGACGCATTTTTTTTGGAAATTCTGAATCTAAACAAAATGTGTTTTTAATTTTTGTTGCTAGACTAGATTGACTGCCTCCCACGAGCTCCTGTTGCATAACTCTTTAATTTTTCGCACTTTTCCATTGTAGTTTGAGTCAAACAACTATTTGAAACCACAGAGTGGTGAAGCAACACACTAAAAATAAAGAAATAAATATTTTTCCGATTTCTTCGAGGATGTCTGATTATTTTCTTTAGTGGTAAAGCTATGAGCCAAACTCACTGCAGCAGCTGTAGCTACACCCTTTATGCCTAATTTACACTTAATCTCACTTTAAAGTGGAAGTGATAGATTTTCGCTTGCCAAACAGGAATCATCCAGGGAATCATAATATGCTACCATCTATATTGAATTTGTGTTCAAAGTCACGTTTACGCCAAATTGAATGTAGATGGTAACATATGACTCCCGTTTGGCAAGTCGAAATCTTCGGAGCGAATTTGGATGTATATCAGACATTAGTCTTCAACAACATCTTGTCTTCTAGTTGCACCAGTTTTCCTCCAAAGATCTTGATCTGAGGTAGCAATAATAGGCCAGAAGATTGATCGGGATCTCCTTAGAAAATATCAGTTCAATTAAAACTCGATGTACACTCAAATGTGTAATTAATTTACCAAGTCTGAAGATTACGTATTTTTGCAAATCCGCTCCGTCTCTAGTTTTCCATTTAATTTTTTTCTTTTCTATTAACTTGAAGAACTCTTTATTTGATAAAGATAAGTTGCGTCACTCCTCTTCGGAACTCTGATAAATGCAGATCACAAGAAGCCATGCCGACGGTTATTGTTCAAAACAAACCAGACTAGAGGCCTCCGCGTCGTCAAGGGTTGTTTAATGCTACCGCCAAATAACGCGGCGTTTGTTCAAAACTTCCGTCGGTTTCGCGCACTTTTAGATTGTACTTACATAGTGTCCCCCGTCACTCCCCGTCGTCACTTTGACAAGTTCAGTTCAGTTGATGATTAGGTTCGAATGATCCGATCGTGGATAGGAGAAAAGGTTAAGCCGCTTTCGCTTGCCTTGAGAGTGTGGTAACTTGTATTCATTTGGTGGACTTTGCCTCTATCAAAGTTTACTGAATAATTATTATAGGTTGCAAAAACTCCGATTATGGAAGTTTGAATTCATAACACAGCACCTTCAGGGAAACTAGTTGTCTTTGGCACTTCACAAAATCTTATTTGGACCACAAAACCAAGAATAACTCTTTGACAAAACTGTAAAACATTGTTTTTTTGTATCTAAGTGTAAAACACGGAAACAGGAAGCCGAAGAAGCAAACATATTTATGTACAAATGCACAACAAAACAAGAGAGGTTATGATATGTGACGTTCGCCTGGCCGCGTGGCGTCACTTCTCGAGAGCGGTGTTGCCAGAGCTTGAAATAGGATTAGTGATTGATATCTCTAGTAATCAGATATTTTAAACCACTTTATTTGATCGAGTTAACCCATACTAAAAATGTGCAGTATTGAAAAACTAAGGAGTTTGATTCCAAAGCTATATGCCGGGATGGTTTTTTCTTATAAGTCTTATCAAAGTGGTCAAAAGGAAACTCAATAGAGGATATGTATGAGGAGTTGCATTATGCATTAGGATATTGCGAATAATCGAAATATATAAAATAATCAGGATGTAAAAACATTGACAAAATATTGTTTAATGTCCCATTCTTTTTTGGATTTATGTCTAGACTATATCACAGAGATTGGTGATCCCACCGTCTTAGTTATTGAATAAAGGTGGGTGGAAAAACAGCATTACCAGATAGAAATTTTGGGGTGAAATTTTCTTGAGCCGAAATCACTTATGAATGTGTTTTGTATATGAAACGCTCCAGTATCACAACTGTACACGACATTTTTTGCGGAAATGTATTATTTTCATTTTCTCGATGTTAGAAAAACCGAAATAAATTACAGAAAAACATGCGACTGTCTTGCACTTTTTTAGATACATGCAAAAAACTTCGTGCGGAAATATGCCATTTCTATTAACTTACCCAACCCAAACTAATCCAGACTAACTCAAACTAACTGAAACTAATCGAAACTAACCAACGTCATCATTGTTCAAACCATTTTATGTAAGAATTTAATCAAATAAGTTGATGGTAACTTTTTTGTTTAAATTGAAAAATCTCTTCAATATTTGATTAGGTATTTAAGATTTAGAAAAAACAGTATTTTCTTCTGAAAATTGAAAAAACTGAAGTACGGCAACGCACCAAAATTGGGTCCGCCCCTATCGATCGGATCTTGCCTAAACGTTTCATTCATATTTCGTCTCATCGGCGTCTCATGTTTTTTGAGTGGGAATTGGTATTGATTTTATGAATGTTTATTGTGTTATTATTCTGGTTTAGTTTGTAGTGCTTCATTATTCACTTATAAGGTATATTGAAATGACTCGCAAGTGTCAAGCTTGCAGTAAATAAGAATTTGAGAATTCCTTAAAATAGTTACGCCACTGATAGCTTTGCGTGTAGTAACAGTAACCGAAGCACATTCCAGTGAGGTGCAAACGTATCCCCAATCAGTGCCCCGCTCAACTCCTCCTCACGTCTCTTCTATGAAATATGTTTGGAAAATCCGAGGGAAAACATCGAGATACAATAAACAGACGATTTTTCATGTAACTGAGTTCGAGGTTCCCAAAATAGGAAAAATAAAAGAAAAACATTTGCATTTCCGAAGCAAATTTCTCATACAATTACCAATTAAACAACTCTTTTTTTTAAGTGATTTCGGTGTATCAAAATTTGAGCCATTTTGTCATATCAAATATGTTATGAGAAATTTTTGTAAAATTCCAACCAATTAAACCGACAACAGCGCCCATTCAACAACGAGAATCTAACCATCTATACCTAGTGTGGATGAAAACGAATAAACGATACGAAATTACCATAGAGTAGACGAGATCGAGACGAGTATTTGCAGTCAGTCTGTTGTTTTGTGCGTGCCAGTGCCGGTTCAGTCGCTCGTGGGAGCGCGTGATAGACGATGACGTTGATTTTCCGTCATAGTAAAATTCTATGAAAAGTGAACATTTTACGTTATTTACTTACTTTTTTACAAAACTGTTTGTGTAATTATTTTCCATCAAGTGCCAGTGATACCTACAGATGTAAGTTTTTCAATGACATGATCAGTTTTTTGGTATTTTTGACTTTTAAAGAATTTATTATTTCATTATTTTACACAACTTGCTATGTGTGTGTGTAAGTAGGTACTTTTATTATATCGTTGCTTTACATAATCCAACTACATACTTGAACATTAATTTTAATAAAATTTTCAAAATAATAGGTAGCTTGTTTGCCGCTCTGTCTACCACCAGGCAGTCGTGTTTACCAATCCACTCAAATTTGTAACACGTAAGGGCCATAAAGTCAAGAGATAGTACCTTTTTCTTGGAAGAAATTCCTCACCCGAATCATTGAACCAATGTAAAATGTTGAAGAAAACAATATTGGAATTTTGTCAGATGCGGTCAAAGCTATTACATATTTCAAAAGAAAAACAAATGCTAAACTTGAACAAAATAAGGGTGGAAAATAAAAGTGATATATATTTTCATAAAAATACCTGATGAATCATTCCACGAATGTCTTATTACCACTATTTAGGAAACACTCTGTATATTGAATCTTCCAGTTATAAGAAAAAAATCGACATGACTCTATATTTTGTGAACCACTTATTTTTCAATACCATTTTTGCAGCGTATAATAAATTGTTTCTTGACATTTATCAGTAGGCTTAACTTTAATGACCGTGAGCTCTAGAGGTTGACTTTTTTTTTTCATGACGCTGAAGAGTTTGATCACTGTTATGATTCACACGTGGTTTACTTATGAGGTTTTGATAACAATTTTGTTTACGAAGAAATAAATTTCAATCCCGTTTTTTGCTCTCTTTCTCAACATCAAAAGGGGTCAAAAAAATTGAAATGTTATCTTGTTTTCCACCAAATTCGAAAAAACAACAATCACGATACAAAAGATTTAGTACATTGAGGATCAATAGTCTTCACTGTAGTAATATTGGAAAAATTAAATAACCGAAATATTCAGCGCCATAGGTAAAATGAATAGAAGTCCTCCGATTCTTTGCATTTTTTTTTGAAAATTGATATTTTTCCAAACGTCAACCAACCTTTCCGTTTAACATCAAAAATGTCTTATAAAAAAAATATCATTCTTCAAGTAGTCTTGTTGAAGAATAATATCTTTTTATAAAATTGAGGGAATAGTATACAGGGTGAGTCTAACTTGGCATGAATTCAGAATCGGAATCAAGAATATGTTTTTTTCGAAAATGTTTGGTTTAGTATTTTAAATTACGCTCTTTTTGATTCACGAAAAGTGTACATACAGGGTGTCTCAAATTTGAGATGTGACATTGACTAAGAGAAAAAAAATTATAAGTTGGCATGTGTAGCATTTGAAAATATTTATGAAAAAATTATGATTACAATTTGAAAAAAAGAATAGTCGATGACGTCATTTCCAGGATTGCTTTCGTTTCAATCAATGATTTGAATCACGACTTTAATTATATGATTTTATTTTTTAAAATCGTTGATTTAAATCACATGTTTTAGAAACATTATTCTCCCTTCTCTGCTTCCATATAATTTGAAAAGTAAAATCAAATCAAGTCATCAAAATACAATTATTTGATCTTGCCGAGTTGCCGATGCTTTATTTGTTGCTTTTGTTTTTCAAAAATGATGAAATGTCAGTTGCCAATTGTTTCAAAAATTTTGCTTGATATGAGCTAAGTCAAGTATGACAGTAGTGTTGAGTGCTAAAACTTGAAATAAAATATAATTTGCAGAATAAATCTATCTGGAATATTCTTACATATTTGAAAAAACATATAAAAAAAATTAATCAGATTCAAATAAAAAAAACGGATTTTTTGATTCAGCAAAATCAGAAAAAATAAACAAAACAAAAAACTCTTTACTTAAAACGCAAAAAAACGATTAAATCACGAAAACTTTTATGAAATATTCAAATAAATCACCAAAAACATTGAAGAAAACTTCTGCAATCTCTGATTTCAACGCACAAAATGATTAAACCTTGAATAATTTTGCGAAACCTTCAACGAAATCACCAAAAATCATGAAGAAAACGTGCAAAATCTTCCGCAATCTTTGCTTTAAACATACAAATCAATCAAACCACGAAGAATTTTGATGAATCCTCAACGAAATCACCAAACAAAAATAAAGAAAACGTGCGAACATGAAATGCAAAAAACGATCAAATCACAAAAATCTTTCCAAAAGCTTCAACGGAATCATCATAAACATTGTAGAAAAAGTGAAAAATCTTCCGAAATCTTTGCCTCAAAGGCACCAAACTATTAAACGACAAACAATTCTGCAAAATCCTCAAAAAAAATCACAAAAAAAAGAAGTAAACGTCCAAACTTTTCACTTGTAACGCAAAAAACGATCAAACCACGAGCAATTTTACAAAATCTTCGTATCGGAGAAATCACCAAAAATAGTGAAGAAAACGTGCGAAATCTTCACTTGAAGCGCGAATTCTTCCGCAATCTCTGCTTTTAAGAAATCTTCAACGAAATCATCATAAATATTGAAGAAAACGTGCGAAATCTTCATATTTGGAACGCACAATCACGACAAGCTTTGCGAAATCTTCAAAAATATTGAAGAAAACGTGCAAAATCTTTACTTGAAACTGAAACGCCAAATCACGAAAACTTTTTTGAAAGCTTCAACGTTAGACATTTCTTAAAATCACCAAAAACATTGAAAAAAACGTACGAAATCTTCCGCAATCTTCAATTCAAATGCAAAAAACGATCAGACCACGAACAATTTTGCAAAATCTTCAACTAAATCATCATAAATATTGAGGAAAACGTGAGAAATCTTTAAACTTGAAACGCGCAAAACGATCAGACTACGACAAACTTTGCGAAATTTTCAAATAAATCACTAAGAACATTGTAGAAAATGTACGAAATAATCCGCAATCCTTGCTTCACACGATCAACCACGAACAATTTTGCGAAATCATCAAAAATATTGAAGAAAACTTGCGGAAGCTTTACTTCAAACTGAAACGGCAAATCACGAAAACTTTTGTGAAAGCTTCAACAATGGAAATTTTGCGAGTAATCTTCCGCAATCTTCAATTCAAATGCACAAAACGATCAAACCACGAACAATTTTGCGAAATCTTCAACGAAATCATCATAAATATTGAAGAAAACGTGCGAAATCTTCCGCAATCTTCAATTCAAATGCACAAAACGATCAGACCACGAACAATTTTACGAAATCTTCAACAAAATCATCATAAATATTGAGGAAAACGTGAGAAATCTTTAAACTTGAAACGCGCAAAACGATCAGATCACGACAAACTTTGCGAAATCTGCAAATAAATCACTAAGAACATTGTAGAAAATGTACGAAATAATCCGCAATCCTTGCTTCACACGATCAACCACGAACAATTTTGCGAAATCATCAAAAATATTGAAGAAAACTTGCGGAATCTTTACTTGAAACTGAAACGCCAAATCACGAAAACTTTTGTGAAAGCTTCAACAATGGAAATTTTGCGAGTAATCTTCCGCAATCTTCAATTCAAATGCACAAAACGATCAAACCACGAACTATTTTGCGAAATCTTCAACGAAATCATCATAAATATTGAAGAAAACGTGCGAAATCTTCCGCAATCTTCAATTCAAATGCACAAAACGATCAGACCACGAACAATTTTGCGAAATCTTCAACAAAATCATCATAAATATTGAGGAAAACGTGAGAAATCTTTAAACTTGAAACGCGCAAAACGATCAGACTACGACAAACTTTGCGAAATCTTCAAAAAAATCACTAAGAACATTGTAGAAAATGTACGAAATAATCCGCAATCCTTGCTTCACACGATCAACCACGAACAATTTTGCGAAGTCATCAAAATTATTGCGGAATCTTTACTTGAAACTGAAACTCCAAATCACGAAAACTTTTTGAAAGCTTCAACAATGGCGATTTTGCGAGTAATCTTCCGCAATCTTCAATTTGAATGCACAAAATGATCAAACCACGAACAATTTTGCGAAATCTTCAACGAAATCATCATAAATTTTGAAGAAAACGTGCGATATATTCAAAACGCACAAAAAAAAACAACTTTTGCGAAATCTTGAAATAAATCACCAAGAACATTGAAGAAAATGTACGATATCTTCCGCAATTTTTGCTTCGAACAATTCAGGGAAATCTTCAAAAATATTGAAGAAAACAAATCTTAACTTGAAACGCCAAACTTCAACGATGGAGATTTCGTGAAATCACCAAAAACATTAAAAAAAAAACGTACGTCTCGGTCTTTTTCAACAAATATGGTGACTTGATCTATAATGATAAAATCCCACGATTTCCAAATAGGATAGATATTGTGTATAACAAAGACAGTTGACACAATATGGCAACCTCAACGTCCAGGCCTAACTAACTCAAACTTAGTTAAAACACTGACGCTTTGATGTATTTAGTGCGGCGTTGCCAGACTGCAATATTCGGGAGCGACTTTAGTCCAATTCTCTTTAGAATTTTTTTTCCGAAGTTAAAAGAAATATAGATGTTGAACTCAAAGTCGTCCTTAAGTGAAATTGGGCAAAGTCGTCGGACAAATTTTGACATATTGTCAGGAATATTCAAAAAATAATTTGAATTTCATCATTTTATTGAACTGGAAAATGAAACATATATCTAATGTTCTAAATCCGAAGGTCAAAATGAGGACTCAATTGATCTATTTATCACGAAATAGTTCACATTTTCATTTATCTTTACGCTGAGAGTGTAGATAATTTTGCTTATACAAACACGATAATTTAAAAATAGCAAATCATCTAGGAAAAGTCCTTCCCAATTCATTACGTACAAAAATAATCACATTACGTTTCTATCTATTTCGACTTTGACTAGCTGAGCTGAAAGCGAAGGTCATGCACACATCCACCTACGAAAATGATTGCTTATTGAAATTGGTCGTCAAAAACTGTCGGTATGTATAACTGTAAACTCTATTGTTTAGAATAGCTATACGTCATAGAATTTTCTATAAATTCAAATGAATGAATATTTAAAGAGTACGGAAACGTTTTTTTGGGTTAAATACTTTGGCGGCATGAGAGTTATTATTCAAGGACGCGTCACGACATTTTCGTCTCGTTTTTCAATAGGTGTTGATTTGGGTTAGTCCAATATCTAAACCAATGTGTTGCTATGGATATTTATAAAAATGGTTGTCATATGATATGGAAAAATTATATTTTTCTTCTGATTTATTTGCGCACCCATCATGATTAGGTTAAGATTAGGTTATGTTATCTTATGATTGGGATCGTTGGGTAAGGTTAGGTTATGTTGTTGTGATTTTGATGGTTGGATAAGGTAATGTTATATTATATTGAAGTATTTGGTTTTTATAAGGGTGATCTCTAAAATCTCTGCGTTTACAAAATTTGGTTTCTGGTGGTTTTTTGGATAAACGAAATTGAACAGTGGTATCGGCACTGTTGTCAGATTTCTCAGTCAGTGAAATCGGCAAATTCAATATAGGATCCTGAATTTTCAGAAATGTATGTTGCTAAGTGTTGACTGCACAACTCAGTATTTTCAACAACAAGAACTGCAATTCTTCAGGGTGCGGCAGGAAGACTTGCTAATTTGAAAGTTCAATAAAAGAAAAAGATTTTACATTTTGATTCAATTTTTTTTCTATCGCACTGTATAAATCCCGTATTTTTTTCTTGAGTGGTTTTGGTGACATCTAAAAATGGCGACCTTCATTAGTGATTCACTGGCTTTTTGAAGTTTCGCTCCACTCTTTCGAGCATATCGATCGAAATGTTGGGTCCGTGGTTGGTCATTGTAAACAATGTATTTGAGATATTCCCAAAAAAGGAAGACAAATCGGGGAAGCGCATCGGGAAAGTAGACCTCTACGGCGAACGCACGCTCTTCCTTTGTCCAACCCAGAACAACAACTGGCTTGGGAGGCAAAAAATCTTCAGGACCCCCTCTTTCGAATGAGACCCTCTTCACCCCTTTTTGACCTTGCCTCGCTCATTGGGACCCAATTTAAATCAGCAAGTTTCCATGTCGCACCCTGTACAACTGCCTTCAAGTTTGATTTCCAAATCAGCATCATTATATGCAATGCCTTCATCTTTATCTTTTCCAAAATCACCTTCTTTGCCATAACCATAAGCATACACATCACCGATATCACATTCGCTACTATAAAAAAGAGTTCTTACAGAAAAAAATGAGAGCTGTCTCCTATTCGGCGCTGTCTGCATATCTCCATCTTTTTGTCGCGTCAGGACTAAGTCCTCTATTTTTTTCAATGATTCAGCAGAAACAGTTGGGATGCTTTCCTTCCATCTTGTCGATAGATTTTGGCCAATTGAGTATCAATCGACATAAACCGTCGATATCGTTGATGTAGAATGTAGACAGATGCAGTTTCGGTTCAAATCAGTGACGGCTAGACATCATAAAACACTGCTGTAGTCGTGAAGTGGGTCGATAAAGAGCATCTACAGTGTAAAAAGTATGAAGTGGAGTAATCCGCTAATAATTTTCGAAGTAGATGAGATTTATTTTTGATTATTCATGCTGTTCCGTTTTGTGCTCTACAATTTTTTTATGTTTCAATTTTTTGAAAAACGTCAGTTTGTCATAGTTTTTCTATTCTATCAATATTTGTTTATTCATAAGTTCTAATCTTCCATCGTAACCTTCTAGTGCTTAGTTATTTTTAGTTGATTGCACAATTTTGAAAAACAAATTGAACTACATGAACAGTAACAAATAATACGTTCCTCCACCTTATGAAGGCATGATAATTGTGCCTAATTTCCTATTATTCTATGCAAATTATGTATCAGGTATGTATTCACCGCTCGGAATCTCTTGAAATCGTAAACAAAGATTCTCCATCCATCGAATTAATTCAAATTAAAAATCATTCTATTTCCATGGCTGGAAACATACGAAATGTGATAAGTATGCATTTAATTTAGTAGTGCACATCAAATGTTTTTTTTTTTAATTGACGCATCTCATAAGTGATAGAGATATCGTTTAAATAACCATTAAATGCATGGTAACGTATTTTGATTTACACATTATGCTTGGCAATCATAATACGATCTTCCCAAGTTACGTGTACCTACCTAGGCGATTTAAAAATGCCGCTCACAACAACCCACTTGAAAATAATACTAGGTATTTTTGTCTAAGCTACACCTCCTATACACTTTTTGGTGTAGAATTTAACAGGCGACCATAAGGTCTAGATGGTTCCATAATGACGAAATTGACGTCTAAATTTTACACCAAAAAGTGTGAAAAGTGTAAAAAGTGTAACATCAAGAAAAATATCTTCCTTTTTACGTGTATTACACAACAACTTTTTATTGTTTCATGTACGCCATTACCCTCTGACCACATTTCTGGCACAGGTGCTATGAGTTGACAAATAAAACCATGCCTATTCCCTAATTACACTGAATAGAGAGTAACCAACGAACCCTCATCAAATTCACCATTGAGATAGGTCAGAAGAAATCAGTTTTATCCAGGGACGCCAAGTGCACTGAATGGAGTGGGTTCAAAACATCCTTCCATAACAGGCTTTGCCACAACGGCTGTGTGGGATGGTGATGGCATCTGAACATGCATACGAAAACTGTCCCCTCAAACACAAGAGAGACAACGTCCTGGTGGAATGAAACCCTGAACAAACAAAGAAAAGAGGTAAGGCACCTCTGCAACAAAGTCAAGGAGGCAGGTAAATGGGAAAGTTACAGAAGAGCACTTACAGAGTATAACAGGCAGATCAGGGCTGCTAAATACAAATTTTGGAGAAACTTCTGTGAAGAGCTGAACAGCCTTCCAGAAACCTTGAGGACAGAGTCCTCGCGAAAGAACCGTATCGGCATCTTGGAGCTATAAAGAAGCCCAATGGCACGTTCACCTCCACGGAAAAAGAAACTCTGGAACTCCTGGCCAAACACCACTTTCCCGGTGGACTGTTTCTTGATACAAATCAAGCACACAATCCAATCATCTCTGGACGTAGGCCAACCCACGAGGATTGGACACTAGGTATTGCATATAATGTTGCGGCTGCAGAGATATCCACATGGATGGACAACCAGTCAAAAGAATTTGTCTTTGAACCACAAAAGAAACGCGCCAGAAAAATTCTGGAACTCAACACACAGAAAATCCTAGTAGCTGTGGGTTTATACACCGGACACTGCCTGTTTCGAATGCCTATGCACAGAATGGGGCTCACTGAGGACACTGGATGCAGACTGTGCCTGGAGGGAGGAGGAAGAGACAGCCAGAAACATTCTCTGTGAGTGCCCGGCGATTGCCTGATTAAACTGATAACTCTGCATTTTCGTTCAAATTATTTCTGCGGTTCTTGAGTTATGAGAGGATAAACATATAGATTCCCATTTTTATAAGCAGGATCAAGAGAATAATTTAATTACCATATGAACTAAGAGGCGGAACCATTTTAATTGACGCTAAATGTTAGGAAAATCCTTGAAGGAATTTTTGCAACTTTGCCAAGACTGCTCGGTTGTTTTGCCCAGATTTACTGTCACCGTTAACAATAGAATCATCTTCATTAACGATAAAATTCAGAAATAATTGAACAAAAGACATCTAAAACCTCTTGAAGATACATTTTTTTTATTGTTCTGTCATGAAGTTATGTTTTGTTGATATAGATGTCGAACTATCCTTTTCGTAGTTCTTTCATGTAGGTACAATCGATTTGTAAATAAAACTAACATTTTGCAAATAATTACTCATGGAGCTTTCGCATATTGTACCTTGTCAGTGATGTTCTAGAATGATTCTTGAAAATATTCCATTGAATAATGTTTATTTATCACATCTTGGCAACACTGTGATATGTCAAAAGTGTCAACGTCAATAACCAGCTGCTTTGTATCTTAGGTTATCGCGTATCTATCAGGAAATACTCCAATTTCCTTTCTTTTTATGTAATTATCAACAACAATCGCTTGCTAAAACGACCGATAAAATTCACAGGGTGTTATGGAAAAATTGGTAGAAATCTCTGGTCAAGAGAAAAAAATTGAAAAAAAAACGAGTAATTAGGAAAAATATCATTAAAAAAATAAAAATTTAACAGCATGCAAATCCAATAAACTCATAAACTATAAAAAATATTCAAAAAGGTCGATACTGATTTTCAATCAATGGTAAGAGAGATTTGAAAAATCCAATTGTCATATTATTTGGAAAATTGTAAAAGTAATACCCCAGATAAAAAAAATCAAACAGCATAAACCAAAATAAAAAAGTGTATGTAAACACTCAAAAACAAAGAGAAATAGAGTGAAAAACTCGATGAAAAAGTTATTAAAAATTCCAAAATAAATAACAAATCAAACCGAATTAAAAACTGATAAACAGAAAAAATATCCCAAAAGTCCATTTAACATTCACTTAACTAACCCAAATATGGAGAAAAACAAAAAAAAATCTCAATTTGAAAAATAATAAAATCCTTTAAAAATGAATGAAAATCAATCCTAAATTAAATCAAAATAACACTTCCTTAAGTACAAAAATCCATAAAATATTTGAAAAAATCTCTAAAATGAAGTATAATTTTGAAAACAAAAATTAATTGGTTGATTCAAGTTGAGACAGCCCGATATCTAACAAACGATAAGTTAGTGAATGGAAAAAATTTTATTTCATTTTCGACCTTGACAACCTTTTGAAGATTGTTCCTTCTGATCATCTGTATCAGAGTGAAAATCATATACAAAATGTGTTATTGTCAGCTGTCCAGAAGCTAAAAAGGACATCAAAAGCGCCGACAAAAGTCTTTACTACTAGTTTCTTTTATGATGGTGTGGTAAGTTGAAACTGTCAATGTCAAAATCCAGCTGCGGTATTTCTAAGCTTGTTCCATTTCAGGAGAAATTCTATTATTTTTTTTATCTTTACTTTATCACATCTTGGCAACGATGTACTATGTCAAAACTGTCAAGATGGATCTTTGAAGGATAAAAACGTCTTATTTTCTCCAGAAGCAAATCCTGCTTGTATGGTCACTTCACAAGATTTAAAAGAAATAAAGTTGTTTTCATCAAAAATGGTTCTCTTTTGATGACTCGATGCCTTGCAAGAGCATGAGAATAAACCAGAAGGGCCAAATTTTTGAGAATAGAGAGATCATTTTTTTTTATTTTTTTTTTCTGTGAATTCTTTGATGCATACTAATGCCAAAAACAATGTTTCAAATTTTTTAATCCATATTTATTCTTGAAAAATCAATAAATATCTGCTAATTTTCTAACGGTCTTAATCAAAATACTCTCAGGGACACTACGTCACCGACATGTGATCCTGATCAACAAATGAAACGACTCGAAAGACTGGTGACGCCCCATTCTATATTTGTTGCCAGGTTATGGAATTAGAGTAGCATTTTATTTAGCTCTATCGCGCATCCACCAATGAAATTACTCGTACACCAAGGTCTATTAGGTAAATTGCGAACGAGCTGACAGCGCCGCATCATGTGGGTAACCTAACCTTGTTTTTTATTGTTCACATCCGTGATTTGGGTACTGTTACCTGCTACTGTTATTATTGTTTCTAAACATATTCCAATACACACACACATTATGGAATGTCCATTTCCACCTGTCTAAGTTCTCCATAGAGTGTTTCAAAAGTTTGGAGACGAAAAAGCCATCTGAAAAGCCTCGATTCCATGAAATATGTTAAAATATTGTTGCCTCATTTTTTCTGAACATTTTGTTGTTTGAGGTGACCCAATAAGTATTTTTTCAAAGAAGTTACGAAGCTTTGTATTGGAGGATGTTCATGAATTTTGGACAATAAAAGGCAATAATGAGTGTTTACCTTTAATTGTCACGCAATATATAAACGGTTTTACTTGTATATGAGAGCATAAAACCCTGAAACCACTGATCAAGTTTTGGGTAGGGTTTTGGATACCAAATGAAATGCACTTAATTTTTTTAACGATAAAAGCACGTAACTTCAAGTGTACCTTTTAAACATAAAACCATAAAGTAATTATCTTCTATAGATACCTTAAAGTAACAAAGCCCCATGCCACTTTGCAATACAAATGGGATAATCTGAAACTGAAACACGATAAAGTCATATCGAATGCTTCCGGAAGTCTTAAAAATGTACTGGTAAATTCCGATAAAATAGTTTTTATTTGGTAAATCCAGCTGATAAATCCTACCAAAACTCGCATGTCCGATGGTCATATAATGGCTTCAGCTCCGGCATTATTGACGACAGGTCAATAAATATCAAAGTCGTGCAAGAGACTATAGAATGGTCTGACAAGTGGCTTAGAATTGAAAGAAAAAAATATGGTGTCACGGTCAGAAGTTATTAGATAACTATTCTTGATGGGCAATTCCATTGAAATAAGTTGTGAGAATCTACTTCTATGTACACGATGAGTTTTTTAATTATTACCAGTTACAAGGTTAGCGTGGCTTATCTTAAACTATTCTAGATAACACTGACTACGTTAATCTTTATTGCTCATCATTATCGAACAAAAATAGATTAATACATAGATAGATCCGAGTTTGCCAATTAACGAATAATGTCTGTTCAACAAAAGCGATTTTTCAAATTTCGCGGGACACGTATGTAGTTATGAGATTATCAAACAAAATTGTTGACGGTTTTTCTGGAGAATTCTATCCATTAAAAAAAATCACTTCTTTTCATAATAAACTTAGAATATCAATTCTAATCGATTGATTTGTAAATATTCTTCACGTGTGAACTCTGCTTTAAAACGTGTAAACAATCTTTTCACCAAGTCAGCAGTTTTTTATAAATTCAATGAATCACCACAAGCTTACTTGCTGAAAGATAACTCACAAATTTTATAAACAAATCACATGAAAATTTGTTGATAAACATTTTCAATCAGATAGCGTCAACACAAGTGTCAAGGTTATCACGTGACAATTTGATGATATTCGCAGGAAAAAACCCATAGAAGGGAGAGAACTTTTTATGGGAAATTACAATTTTTTTATATACAGGGTGTTTCATTAATATTGCGAGAAAATTCAGGGTGAGTTTCCTCACTTAAAAATAATAAGAAAACTTCATATAAAGGTGTGTTCGGAAATGCTTCGTTACAGAGCTACAGGGTGTTGAAGTTTTATTTTTATTTTGGTTTTTTCTAAATAATATTTGAACCAATGTCTATATTTCCATAAAAATCGGTATTTAAGGGTTTCTTTATATGCGGAATTCGAATTTTATCTCAGTTTGGCTCTAACTTGTAGAGGGCGCCACCTACACTCATTTGTCCTGACATGTACAGCAATAACTTTTTTGGACGTAACCGTATGACATATTTGAGTGAAAAAACATATTTCTTCTTTATTTTTATGCAAAAAAGGCATTCTTGTCAGAAGTCGCTACGTGGAACCATTTTGGAGATATTTGGATTTGAAATAATTAATACAAGGGATTTTGAAATTATGGCGAAGGTAACCTGCTAGAAGTTATAACATATTACGCATTAATGCTTCATATTTTCAGTGAAAAAGATGAAAGTCGCCTTTTGTGTGATGTTATCAACAACTTTCATGCAAATATTATTTAAACAAAAACAAATGAAAAAACTGAAAAAAAAAAAATAATAACTCTAACACCCTGTAGTTCTGTAACGAAGCATTTCCGGACATATCTTTATATAAAATTTTCTTTTTATTTTCAAGTGAGGAAATCTATCCTTTATTTTTGGCAATATCAATGAAACACAATGCTCGGCCATAATTTCATTATCATATTATGTATTCATTATTTCAAATCTAAATATCTCGAAAATGGTTCCACGTAGCGACTTCTATCAAGTATGCCTTTTTTGCATAAAAATAAAGGAGAAATATGTTTTTTCACTCTAATATGTCATACGGTTAGGTACATCCAAAAAAGTTATGGCTGTACATGTCAGGACAAATGAGTGTAGGTGGCGCCCTCTACAAGTTAGAGCCAAACTGAGATAAAATTCAAATTCCGCATAAAAAGAAACCCTCAAATACCGATTTTTATGGAAATATAGACATTGGTTCAAATATTATTTAGCAAAAACAAAAATAAAAATAAAACTTCAACACCCTGTAGCTCTGTAACGAAGCATTTCCGGACACACCTTTATATGAAGTTTTCTTATTATTTTTAAGTGGGGAAACTCACCCTGAATTTTTTCGCAATATTAATGAAACACCCTGTATATAAATATATACTGGGTGTCTCACGGTCTATGGTACCTTAGACGTTTACGGAAAACTAGACATAGGATCGATCTGAAAATTTGGCTCAGCACATAAAATTATTTTCAGTTCTGCAGTGTTGCCGCTTCTACCCAAAAGTCGTGGCAACTTTCTTATTTTAAATGGACCACCCTGTATATTATTATTTTTTTGAATTCCTTGACTGATTCTAATCACTTTTATATTGATAAATTTGAAGCACCCTGTATATTTACAGATCGGTTTCTCCATTGGAACCATATGAACCTACCTTCCTCTAGTCGGCATAGCAATTTCAACTCTCCACCGTTTTCAAGTACGAAATTATTGATCTCAATCCACTGATGTGTTTTACGACAAAAATATCATAAATTAATTTATATCTCGAAAACCGCTGCCGATAGGTATCGGAGTATATCAAGCAAAAGTGTATATAAATAATAATATACAGGGTGGTCCATTTAAAATAAGAAAGTTGTTACGACTTTTGGAAAGAAGTGGCAACACTGCAAAACTGAAAATATTTTTAAAATATAGATCATACTCGATTATGGGCTCAGCCAAATTTTCAGGTCGATCCTATGTCTAGTTTTCCGTAAACGTCCAACGTACCATAGACCGTGAGACACCCTGTATAAAAATATATTCCAAGTGCCATTATCCGAGTATTTTCAATTTTAAAGTATTGCCGATATCAAGTCCATTATTCGATGTTTTTCAAGTCCTTTAAAGTGTTTTGAGTATTTTCAATGATGATTCGGAATAATATGGTAATAAAGATACCTATGTGCTGAAAACGAATTCCAACTAAGCATAATTTTATGAAGTCAAAAGAAAATAATTAGGAATTTACTTCCCACAATAAATTGTCACACAATATGTAGAGAATTTACTTCGTATGTACCTCACCGCCAAGATACACCATGTTCGCAGTGGGTATATTCCAGGTACATTCACAGAACATGTAGCATATACTAGGCAGATAACCGAAAAAATATGCGCGTGACATGTGTTTGCAGCTTGAAGTACTCTAAGCTAGGACATCCATTTATTAGCCAGAAATATGTAAAGCATATTGGGTTGTGACTTGTGACCGAAATTAATGCACTGTCAAAAATGTACGCGTGGCAGGTCCACGGAATATTTCAGGCATACTCACAAGATATGCATCAATGTACTTTGGATATGCTGTAAATCATTTTGATAGGTGATACAAATGTAATCCTTGGAATGTATCCGGAATATTCCAAACATATTCACGAAATACTCGTCTACTAGTACTAGAGATATGGTCAAGGAAAAGGTTTCAAATATAATATGAAATACAGTTTCAAATAGATAATCACGATTCTTACTGCCTATCACAGAACGACATATTCAAAGTTCAGAAGACAAACTGACGTATAAAATTTTACGGAACAATGCGCCAAGGAATGCAGTGGATGCGAATTGAACTATCGGACTTGGATAATGTATTATTATAGATTTCTGCAATATATTATATAGATTCATGGTACATAAAAGCACTGACTTTGACTTTTGAACTATCTTTATTTTTTAAAACTGATAGCCTCCCTCAGACCGGCATTCTTTCCTGACATTCTTTCTCGTCATTCCATCCTTTCAAAGGAAAGAACGCCAGTTAGTGGGGAATGAGGTGATAAATGCACATTCCATCTTTCCTGTCACGTTGAACCGACGCGTTCCAACCCGACAGGATAAACAGGCGTTTTTTTTGTTGGAAGGCCAAGTTAGTGGGATAAATCCGCATTCCATCTTTCCTATCATGATGAGAAAAGATGGCAGGAAAACGTTACGTGTTAGTGGGTGATGAGATTTTTATTATCCATTCGTTTTGAAATGAAAGAATGACGGGACAGAACGACGGAAAAGAATGACGGGAAAGAATGACGGTATTGAATGCTGTTCTGAGGGTACCTAATGTAACAAAGGACAAAAACTGAAAATAAATGTGTTTTTTTATGGTTTTCTCCTGAATGTCCGGAACCATCTGACGATGGGGTCATTGTGGTGTGGGCAATCCTATGACCCCAGATATAATTAAAAAATGTGCAAAATTCCCTATTAATAGCTGTACAAATCCCTATGAACGCCAACAAATCCGCATCGTTGGCAACGCAGCAGCTAACCGTCTAATACAAGAAATAATAAGATCCGACATTCGATCGAACGTGGAACGAACATAAATAACACGGTTTACCATTCCCCATACAACGCACGTACGTCGCAATATTCTTCATTTGTCCAGCCCAATTCATTCGAGGCATCGGCCTGTCAGGAAGCGTCTCCATGCCGACCGACATGATAAAGCATCAGCTGATTCATGATTTATCATGCCTCCGGCTATTGTGTATTATCTATCTATAGTGGGAAGAAAGCATACGATATGGAAAAAAGTCATCGCGATTTAAAAAAAGTCTTTAGATTGAAAAAAATAGGTGTGTTTTATCATTCATTTTTGGTGAAGTGGCACTAAATTGACTCTTACAAAGTTGAAGAACAAGTCTCTTCGCCGCTATCATCATGCATGATAATAAATCAAATCCAATTGAACAAATCGATTCTATCAACATGCAACACTTCTTAACACCATTGCATAAACGGAACTGTTGCATGCAAAATTAGCTGTCTGTTTAACATAGGATTATGGATTAATCAGCAAGTAATAGAATTTTCCATGCATAAATAAGTATCATTACCAATTCATATTTGCTCAAAGCTAGCAAATTGATCCGGCCTTCACCGAATTCTCCTAACAGTTTGATATTGTTCAACAACTTGATCAAACAATCATGTTTGCGTGCTCCGCATAATAATTTGATGTTTTTCGGATTTTGCTCGGCAATTATATTATAAGTATAATGATTCAACAGGCAGAGCGGAACTTTTTCCTTGTCCTGTATAACATGTAATAAGCTTGTCATTGTTGTGCGTGCATTCTTCCATTGAAGAATTATTTAGAATTCTTTGTTGCCAAATCATATGAAGTGGAAGATTTAAGTTGAAATGGGTTTCCGTTGTTTGATTTGCTTTGATCCGGTTCCGAGCTACAAAGCGTGAGGTAAATCATATTTAGTTCGATATTTACGGTATTGTGTGGACAGATGTTTGACTATATCTAAAAAGTACGTGCGGTTACAAATCCTCCCACAATTTCGATTTTTCACAAAATTCATTCTCCCACACAGCATGTTATGTTTACAATTTTAAATGCTATAACAGTTGTATAGGCTACTCAAATGGTTAATTTATAGCTTTATTTATTGTAGGTCTATTATAATCGTACAATGAAATTTCCTTTCAGGAAGTGATTTTCGATTGTGTGCGGAGGAAATTCAATTATTTTGCTGCTGCTGCTGCTTACACAAAAAGCAAAATGGAGCATAAATAAATGTGTTTATTTTCGGGAAAGGAATAATTAAATTGTTTCACATCGGGTATCTGTTTGTATAGCTTCATACACTTTTTTTATTTTTAACGATTAGTTTTTTAATTTTCTTGTTTTGTTTCTGTGACTTTTCATCTTCTTTAGTAAGCCAATTCATTCAGTTTATTGTTCGTTTTAAAAGTATCTTAGTGTTTCTACTATTTGTTCATTTTTTGTTTTTTTTTTAGTGTAAGGGTTTTTATTCTATTCGTTTTTGTGATTTTTAAGAAGCTTTTCAAAGCCTTATTGTTTTGTGTTTAGTCATATTATTAAAAAGATTCCTGATTAAGAAAGAGTTAGTTTGCTTTATACTGGTATTTTATTGATTTTTTTCTCCACTTTTCTCATTTTTTTCCAAACTTTATTCCAGTCATTTTTTCCAATTTTAATTTTGTACAATTTTCGTTTTCTCCAGCTGATTGATCTGGTTTGCATGGAAAAGTTCATTCTAAACAAATTATCTTGGGTAGAAAATTTCTCAAAAACTCCTCAATCACCCAAAAGAAATTGATGAAAATCTTTGCATCGATGGAAAATGTCATTCTTAACTGATTATCTTTTATGGAACATTTTTCAAAAACCTCAAATGGCGAAAATTTTGGTACCTAAATAAAAAAAAAATCCAAATTAAAAGTAACAATATTTCTCTAATTTTTTTTTAAATTCTATTTGTCCATTTTTTAATCTTTTTCCAGTTAACCATCCTTATTTAAACGTTTTAATTAGTGTCTTAAAATCCTAATATTCTGTTTCTTTTTACATTTTCAAGAAATGTTAGCATTAGATCTGCTTTTATCTCAATTTTTGAAAGAATATTTTTCACGATTTTATTTCAACTCTGATCACCCCACGTGATACTTTGATCTATTATTATTTGACTATTTGAAAATTAATTTCTATTATGTAATGAGCAGAACCAGATCAGAATAAACGTTTTGCAAAAACCACCAAACCAAAGCTATTGAAAGATTATGATCTAGTATGCAAATAAATCTTACAAATTTGCATGGCTGTGGTCTGCTTTGAATAAGAATTTATGACGACATTTTTAATTCCAATTAAAATTTTATGATCGACTGTATTTCCGGGCAAAGTTGATCAAATAAGTACGTTATTGGTTTGTAGAATTTTTATTTTCTCTTTGAAAATGTTCCTCTCAGACATAATTTTGATATTTGCTTGATTTTCAATGAGTTTTATTTAAAAAAAAATACTGTTTATTGTTTTGTTCGTACACTGTACTTATACCGGGTGTTCATTTGAAAACTTCCCACCCCGGTTTTATCAAAAACTACTGATTTAAGCCAAGACACGTCAAAAGATTTATCAAGGGGGACCACTTTTTATGTAAAAATTACTTCGCCTCACTTCACCCGCTACCCCCCAGGGGCACCCCCTTAAAAATATTAAACGGAAAAGGGTATCGAGTTAAAGCTTGTTTAAAGGCCTTATCAAGTGCTTTATTATGACGTTTGAATTTTGGAAATCGGTCGATTCGTTTCCGAGAAATTTGAAAAAATATTTTAAGCATTTTCAAAAAGAAATATTCGACAAATACCGGAACAAATAATTTTTCAAAAATTAAATTCACGTTTATTGTATCTATCGTCAACGCATAATTCGTGAGATAGGAAAAAAAACATGAATAAAATTTTTTTTAGGGATTTATAGTCCATTCCAATAATTTATTAAACCAAATCAAAAAAGCTGGCGAAGTATTTCTTTATCGTTGTAACTTTAAGTAATTTTTTTGTTATTAAGGTATCGAAATACACATTTATTGTGACTTTAATAATTTTTTTGATTATTATTGTTTTTTTTTGAAATGTTAAAATATTTTTTCAAATTTCTCGAAAACGAATCGACCGTTGAGTATCGGTCGCAAAGTTTTACTTTCCCTCCGCCGGAGGGGAAAGTAACCATGACAACAAAAACGTGAGCCTGGCGCCGCCGCTCGAAGCTATATTCATGGCAAATTGAAAACATGTTTTTGCATAAATAAGTATCACTTTTCCTCCATATAGAATAATATATCATTCTCATATGGTGGCATATAAGAAATATCTTGAAAAATGTAGAATAAATCAACAAATGCCAAATTGGCCCAAAAAGGTAAGAAAATTGCAAAAACTGAAAAATTTTCTAAATACATTCCAAAAAGTTCGACAAAAGTTGTCTTCAGAAAGAAAAAGAACCATCAAAATTAACAATGCCCTAAATCTGCAAAAACTGTATAAAACTGTCTAAAGAGTGTCGAAAACATTTTAAAATATCAGACCAAAACTAGTAAAGTATTTTGACGAAACTACATTTTCATTGCTAGAAAAGAGGGTGTTGATTCTTCTGAACAATAGACAAATATTTCAAAAAGTGAAAAAAACTTACATAAAAAAGTTAAAATTCTTTAAGAGGAAAAAGAGCCATCAAAAGTTATAAAAATATATTTAAAAGTGTAGAACAAATCAACAAACAAATAACAATGCCCTGAAGAGTTCAAAAGATTAAAAAATTGGATAAAAGTTTTTACATAGTCTGTGTAAAAAGACGAGATGACAATTTCAGTTAGTAAAGAAGGTAAAGCCGTCTAAAAAATACAAAAATCTAAAAAGTAATAAACTCATAAAAAGATGTGAAAAGTAAAAAAAACAAAGATCATAGAAAAAATCAACAAAAGACGAAATAAAATCACAAATTTCACTTTTATAGTACCTAACAAATGCCAGGATCTGTTTATTTCATTTCATTGATTTGTTGATCATCGCTAAATCTCAAGGGCAACACTGCTGATTGATAAACATCGTTCAAAGTTCAACGTTACATAATCATTCTATAGTTGTTAAATCGATTTGATTGTTTTTGCGCTTGAATAATCTTTGCACACTCCATTTTTATAGGAAAACCCATAAAACCATACATATATATACACAGTTGAACCAATTCGCCACAACAATAACATACATATCTATAAAGAAGGCACGTTGAAACGCTTTTCTATTTAAATGGACATTATTTATGGCATTTGTGTAAGTGGTGCCATCCTGCCTGACTGATGATTCCTATTTGGGATGAAACCGGTATCAGGAGGGCGCCACTTGGTTCTGTACCAACCTTCCGTTAAATGTATCTATTTGTTACAGATTTCCAAGGATCAACCCATAAGCGGGTTATGTTTTGCTCAAGAACCCAATCCTATCGAGTGTGTTGTTCGGTATCTGTGTTCCGAGAAAGCATAATAATAAAAGTGAGGCAAATTGCCGAAGTGGATTGATCACAGCAAGGTCAAGAATTTTGCGATTGTGACTTGAATTAGGAGATAAGCCATGGATTTTACCAAACAATATGTTAATCCCAATCCTAGGGATAAATCGACGCCGTTGGGAATATTGTTTTTCACGTAAGTCTGAAAAATTTAGTTTTAGCTTAAAAAACGTTACACGAGTGGATAGGGGAATGCCGGGTATTGTCGTACACATTTATGGAACGAGCATACAATTTTAGTTGATGAGCTCACTAAATTTGACGTCCAACGTGGGGTTGGCCCAGTTGATGTTGGGCAGTTGCTTTAACAAACTTCAGGTGCAGCAGATTTTGGCGTCCAACGTGGGGCGCTAGTATAGTTTTGTTCTTGAGCAGTCACTAAAAAACTTATAAGGCAGTGAGCCTGCGCAGGCATTACAAATTCAGAACCTCGCAAATATTGGCGTTCAATGTGGGGTTCAAGTTGGTACTTTTCTAGTTTTTTTGCTCACTCTCTATACCACCAATTGTGAGCTTAGCTTGCCCAACTATTACCTTGAAGGATGTTGAGCTTCATCCACTTAACAGTCGGACTTGACTATTTTGTAGTTCTTCTGCTCACTGACTAAACAGGGGATTGTTAAACAAGCCTGTGCGATTACTTTTAAAAACTGAGATTCTAGCAAATTTGGCGTCCAACGTGGGGTATCAGCATAGTTGGTCTGTTTTTTTTTCTTTTGCTCCTTCGCTGGATATCTATCTCATTATCGGTTGAAGTAGCGCAGTTGCTTCAATAGACTTGGAGCGGAGCAGATTTTGTCGTCCAACGTGGGGCGTTAGTGTAGTTAGTCTTTTGCTCACTTACCAAATTATTTGTTTATTATGTCACGTTATTTATTTTTCTTTGAGTTTGCGCAGCTCTTGAAAAAATTAAAAATAGAGTAAATCCTAGCTTGCACAGTTTGAACGAACAAATGAACAATAATTCAAAATCTCGAACTTTTTTTGAATATGATAATACACGATTTTTGCAACTTTTGAAAGGCTGAACCGTCATTTTGTAGGGAATTTCATCACAAAAAAAAACTCGTTTTGAAATAGCTGTTATCAAAATATTTCTAAACTATTACACCATGTATAGAAGATTAGGTTTTGAATAATTTTATTTTTATCAGGAAACCTTTTATCAAATAAAATTGACCTTTATGGAATTGACATTACTAGAGAGTCTTGTCGGACTCTATCCGTGACAATTCGGTAAACATACAAAGGCTCATGTTGCATTTTATCACGATGAATGTGTTCCTGAAATTAATTTTATTGATAACAAAGAAAATTATGAAATATTAGAACCATTTAATTGTTTTCCAAAATATCTTTTATCTCTACATAACCTATACACTCATTAACAGGATATAATTATTGACAAAGGCTATCCACATTCTATTAAAATGCCCCTATAAATTTCAATCCAAAAATTCTACTTTTGAGAGATTTTCGAAAATTTTGATTGTCAAGTCATTGTGTGGCCACTTTTTGAAGATTTTATTAGTTTAATACTTTTTATCCCGTTTATTTTGATGTTTTTTTCATCATTATTTCTTGTTTTTGTATTTTCCCATATTTTTGATGCTTGAGTGTATTGGACTTTTCAATGAGTCTTAGTTTGATGATATTTTATTTGGTTTATTCTATTACATGATTAATAAGTTTAACTTTTTTCTCCTCACTCATTGCTTTTGTGATTTTATCATATTTTTGTTGAAGTGTGTTGCTCTATTTTGGATAGCTTGGGTGTAGGTTTCGGACTTTTGAATGATTTTAGATAAATATTATTTTATCTTTGATAATTTACTTGTTTGATATTTTAATTTTTGTTTCTTTAATAATTATACTTTGTTTCTGAAATTTTACACATTTTGTATGCATTTTGGTGCTTCAGGAAGTGTTAATTTGGCTTTATTCAGGATTGATTTTTATACATTTTCAAAGGATATTATCATTTTACAACTTTCTGTTTATCAGATTTTTATTTGGATGGTTTTGGTACTTCTTTGAATCCTTTATGACTTTTTTGTTCGACTCGATTGCTCTTTGTTTTTGAGTTATTTTCACATTTTACATGAATTTTTGTATTTTGGTTCATGCTGTTTTAATCCTTTTTTTCTGGGTGATTACTTTTAGAAGTTTTCAAATAATATGACTTGATTGGATTTTTTGAATCTTTCTCACCATCTCAAAAATCAGTACCATTCGGTTTATTTTCTTACTTTTTTAATTTTTTAATGAACTTTTTTGTCAATTATTTTTGGGTTTTAGTTTTTTCTCCATGTTTTTGAAAAAATTGTGTACTTTAACGCCTCCATTATAGATTACTTTTTTATTTACTAATTCAAAAATTATTTTTGAAGTTTTTCTCATTTAGTGAAAACCCACCTTCCTTAGTCCTTATCCGCCTTTTTTAATATTTTCTCAGTCCGATAGTTTGTTATTGGGATTACTGTTATTCTGTTAAATTTTTATTGATATTTTTCCTAATTATTTTTTGTATTTTAGTTTTTTCTTCATCAGTAATTTTCGGATATACAAAATGTTCTATTATTACTTTTTCAATTTCATCAAAAAGTATTAAAATTTCTCACCTTGATCTCGACATTTTTGCAAATTTTTTCACAGTTCTAAAATTTGCCTTCTTTAGAAAGTGTGCATCTTTTTCTGCGTTACTTCCATCAGTTTGAATTTGTTTTTATGGTTCTCTTTACTCAGAAGTTATTCATCCGCCCCACATTGGGCCACACAGAGACAAATCTGGTGATCGGGGAGGCCAAGACAGTCCGAATTGGAAGTATTCAATATCTGTCTCCACTCTGAAGTCGCCCACCCTGTATTAGGTATCGATGATTTTTTGTTTAAAACATACATTCTGGGATTTTATTAACATCTTATTAATTAGAACGTACAGTATAAGTATTAAATTAACAAATTAACAACAAAAAATAACCAAAACTGTAACATTTTTTTTTTTGAAAATGTGAACAGGGAGGTTTTTGGTCACTCTGATTGAGATTCCGTTGTCAGTTTTTTCCTAAAAAATCCCCTAATACGATTTTCTGAAATTTGACCCATTTTGAACCCCCATGATCACCCAAAAGTACGTCCCTGGAACTTATTTGGCATAATGTTCAAAAAGTGTTTGACGAGAACTAACAAACAAAAAAAAGAATGAAAATCCGTCAATAAACAAAAATGTTACAGGGGTGGGACACTTCAGAGTGGACACCCTGTATATAATATATAAAATGTTCCACCCGAGTATTTTCTTTGATCTTGTGGAAAACACATCGACAATTTTATCAGAGAAATAGAAAATTCCTTCAGTCTTTTTATTAAGAATCTCTATGATATATTTTCCATTCCCATTCAAACCCATCATAATAATCAATTAAGTCACCCATATTTTTCTACAAATCGTTTATCTCATCGTTAATATCAGCGTTGGTGATGAATTATTGGACCCTTGAGTGAGAGGAACATTGGAGAAATTTGAGCAGGGTCTTAAGAAATGGTGATATTTTAGTGATTTATAGTGAATCACGGAATATTTGAATTTCAAAATTCCGTGAAATTTAGGGTCCAATTCCCCATAACAATAAAATTTGTACCCTGTCTCAGGCTTTGAGTAAGATTTCCTCGAGGAGTTCGATCAGCAAAATTTCAAATTTAAATAATTAAATTTTTCCAAAACTTCGTACCAGATCTTTCAATTTTAACTTTGAAATTTTTCTTTTTGTTTTATGTGGTTTAGAACTTTTGACACTAAATATGAGATTTGAATAAAATAACATCCATGCATATACCTTTGCACATATATTATTTAGACAATTGTTTATCATTTGTGACTATTTTGCAATGTTTATATAATTTTTTTTCATAAACTACTAACAATAGAACTTAATTATTGTTGTCTTTTCGCAACTGGAATTGACAAAATGCATTTTTATAAAAAGCTTATTCAAATATTCTGCAATAAATTAAAACAATGCTTTTGTTCAACTATGGGATTTATTGTATTATCTATTTAATTAATTTAAAAGGTTATGCTTCATCAAATAATTGAACAGTCGGTTATACGCCGACAAAAATCTCCTTATATGTATTACGAATACGGCGAAGATTATAATTGTATTTTGTCTTAAATTAATAAATCAAAATTAACCACACAAATTTAATCTGAAGGATTTAAAATTTCTTTCTCCGTAGCTTCCGTTTTCCTGACACACCTTTTAAACCTTTTAACTGGGTCTATTTATGTCGAGAGAGTCGGACTCAAATCCCTAAATATATTTATGGGGTAGAAGGAAAAACAAACAGCAAGAAATACATCCGGAAAATAGAATATATAAATCAAAATAAAAAAGTTAAAGGTGTTAAACAACAGAAAAACATCACAAATCTTGGACCTTCCTGATATTTCACAAATTATGTTGTTTGAAAATAAATAGCAAATGTTTGAATGAAGAATTTTTATTTCAGAATATTTTTTTTTTGTTAAAACGATGTCTTACAATTGCAACATTTCTGTAAATTCAATTAAACAAAAACTAAAATTTGCTATTGAAATAGCTCGACGTACTATCCAAACTAATTCATCTACACAGACTAATACTAATTTATATTCCCACTCATTTATGTTTCAATCATGGATGTATATTGTAAGTGAGGTATCCGAGAAGGACGTATCCAAGAGTCCCCTTGGTTAGTTTGGGTTTGGCAATAATCTTAGTAGGTATCTGTGATTTATTTCTCATGAGGATTTGGAGGGGAACATCACTATACAAAACCCTACACCCACCATCAGCAGAAAACATAAATCCAAGCATCCAAACCCAACGATGTGTAATCACATCACTCGTCAAAACAAAACTCCAGACGAAATTACCTTTTACTTTTGTTAACACATGTTATTCGTCACCCCATAACTTTCCTTCGGGTTTGACACTTACTCCAGTAAATAAACAGACCAAAGCAAAAATATCGATTACTTCAACTTTAAAAGGCCATAATTCAAGGGGGCTGATGGGGTTCTAATCTTTTTACAATTTGTCTTGTCACGTAACTTGACAGTTTCGGATAGTTGGGTTGAAATTACCGTGACCCTGTGTTGAACATGTTTCGAACATTTGTCGAAGAAATATGTTGGGTTGCGGTTTTTGTGTGCCGGACGGCGAATTCTCAAAAGATACAGTTTTACATGTGGGTTGCACTTTAGGCATAATTCATTTGCGCTTTGGGCCGATTACAAAAGAGTCTCGACCAAGACTTTTAATATTTTTTTTCATTTTGTTCTTGTTTTTTTATTAGTTTTTATGTTCTTCTTTGTTTTACAGTTTGTTCAATCGCCCTACATAAAGCCCACACAAACATGAATACGGAAATTGGATTGCTGAAATTTTTTATACTTTTCTTTTTTGATTTTTTTCTTTGTTTTTGAGTTTATCTGGATTTTCAAAGAGTTCTTTCACTTTTCAAAGAGTTAGTTCATTTTTTTCTGATCTTACAATCTAATTTTTCTTACTTTAAAAAATTTAACTTCTTTAGTACAGTTCCGTTGATTATATATTTACGTGTTTCAATGATTTTCTTGAAAACTTTATAAAACTTCCGTGTAAATTATGTATAATTATTAACACATTTTTTATAATTTGATCTTTATTTTTCTACAATTATTGTTTCTTAGCCCCACATTGGACCCACACATATTGTATAAGGAACAAGTCCGGAGGTCGTGGAGGCCAATGATGGATGAAAAGAAATTTAACCCTGAAATATTTTGTAATTTTTATAATACGCTGGAAAGGGTCATTAAAAAAAACTCACAGAAATAAATTATTACTTTGGAGGGAATGAGTTGTTGCTAAAAACAAAGCGCCCTAAAAAAATCTTTTTTTTCTGTTTTAAATAATAGACTCAGATAAAATGGTATGAAATACAAAATTTGCAGTTTGAATAAGAGTTTATTGATATACTGATAACCAACCATGCTAAAAAGATTTTTCTCGGAATTTTAAAGTTGTGTTTAATATCGTTGCAACAAAGATAAAGAATTATGTGATTCCCTAAAAAAATTAGAATCAAACTGAATTCCACAAAAATGCTTGAATTTGAACAAAGTTATACAAAGCTGATTTGATTTTGATCAATTTATATGTTCAAGTTGAATATTGAAAAACATCAATTTTTTGGGGCAATAAAAGATGATTTAAAAAAAAATCCAGGACGTCACAATTTTGGAATTTAGTCATAACTTTTAATTCTAAAAAACTTGTCTTTATATCATTTTGCGAATTTTTTTGTGATAAGGGTATTTACTCTTGTACAATTTTTATATTTTTTGACCCACCGTGTATATGATGTTTGACTTGCAACCATTCTAATTATTGCACTTGATAAGTTTATCCAATATGCAACATTTTTCGGTGATATTTGAATTTTGGTTCTGCAATTGATAAAAAAAATCCCATATGTTGCACACTTAAATAGACACACTGTATACTATCTCATAAAAAAAACGATTTCTTTGACTAGTTGAATAAAACATTGTATGCCACTCGTGTGTTATGTTTCCCAAGTCACGGAACATTTATAGGGATTTTTTTTTTATCGCGTGACTTATTCTCAATATAACACGCTAGTACCATAAATAACTATGATCTAACTCATAACAGGTGAGTCTGCGTTATTAATAGTGTCATTTCAGACAAGTAGACTATCAAATAACACACTAGTTGTTTTGAATCACTAGTGAGTTATGGATTATAACTCACGTTGTATCATACCCGTGGCAACCAAATAATCAATCTTCTCTGACCAAAATGTAAAAAAAATCACTGTCAAGTCATTCGACATTCATAGGGTACCTACTAAGACGCATGTAGCTTAGATTTGATCAGAAAGTTTATCAATTACTATCGCATAAAAAACGATTCATTCCACTAGTTGGTTAAAACATTGTATGCCACTCGTGTGTTAGGTTTCTCAAGTCACTGAGAATCTATAAATATAAATAATCTTCCTCCCGTGACTTATTTTTAACATAACACACTAGTACCATAAATAAAGATGTTTTAAACGTACCTATCCAAAATTGTACATGAAAAATTGCTCTGCTTATGTTAATCTGGGTGATTTAAAATTGTAAAAAACAACCCTTTTTTACAAAATAGATGGTAACAATAGGTACAAGGTTATTCTTTTGACGGCTAAAAAATATAATAATCAAAATAAAATCAAAAACCAAAATTATTGCAAAAAAATCTATAATAAAATATCCCCAAACCATGGTTCTGTAAATGCACATGAAAGAAGATGAAAAGGGTAAATTATTGAAAAAAAAAATTGTACATTCGCATTTGATTATTTATCAGGGTGTTTACACTCTTCTTATTTTATTTTTAAGGGGTTTCTCACTGATAAAACCCTAACACCATAAAAGTTGCAGTATAATGATAATAATACAAATTTATAGAATTAAAAACTAACTTAATTATTCACATCAATATAATCTAAGAAATAACAAAAGCAACTTACAACAAAGTAGGTATCATTTTTATAAAAAAAACAACAATAACATCAAAAACTTTAAGGTACACCCTATAATATTGAAAATCATTTTTGAACTGGAACATTTTCTTGGCGCGTTAAGTGAATTGTTGGCTCATTCGGGTGAAGTCGAGTCGAATCGGCGGCTTCCATATACTATCAGAACAAACGATTGTTGAACTATTTTTATAGAAAAATCTTGAAACTGTTTTCTCAGTCTGAATTCATGAACGTTTCTGCCTACTAGGCGTCATCAGTTTTTTTTTATTTTTATAGTAGCGCGCTTTAAAGTTCCTTTTCTCGTTTCATAGGAATCAAAGCATCAGTAAATCAACTCGATTTTTTCATAAATTATGTGGATATGTGTACCAAAATTAATAAAAATTTAGCATATCTATTCCAAATTGGAGTTGATCATCCCCATTGGTTTAAGCTCTCTAGAATTGTAACTTTCAAATTTAAACATGTAAATAAATTGTTTTTTACGAAAAAATTATTAAAATTGATTTAAAAGGGGCGTTCTTCCAAGCAACATTCAACAAAGTGCCATTTTTGCCGACACGACATTAAAACTGAATTTTACTGCCTCCAAAGAAGCGAGAAAGTAGGCGTTTCTAAGGCTAGGCCGACAAAATAGTCAAAAATGGATAGGCGGTAAAATCATTTTAAAATTTTTCTAATAGAGGGCGTTACAAGATTAATTCCTGAATGCATGTGATTGTAGCGTAATAGTTATACCTATAAGTTAATATCCAATGTATTACTATTTTATTCAGATTTTTCTTTTACGAACATATACATTCAGGATATGAACTAAAGTTCACAATTTAACGTCGTCGTTTGTTTTAACTTCTGCCATCTTGATTTTGACCCTCCAAAAGCTGCCTTCTCTGAAGCAGTGTTGCCAAGTTGAGCCCTCCAGATCTATAGCTGGCATTCTTCTTTCAAATTTCAGTCCTACAGTCCTCTGAACTTATAACTTTTAGACAAGGACATGCGAAATCGATATTCAGATCTTGAGGGTTGACAAAAAAATGCTTAACAAGACACCATCACTTTCATAAAAAGATTTTAGACAAGAAGAATTATAACCTAAAAATATAAAACAAACTAAAATGATTTCAAAATGTTGTCAAACACATTGATTGGATTTTTTTTCAATCAACGGTATAATAAATCCTTGCAGAAGAATCCAATGTAGGGTAAAGCTGCCAGACATCATTCAGTATATTATTTTATTTATTAATCCAAATAGGAAATATGCCTTAATTAAAACACCAACAAGGAAACTATTTATTGCTTTACTCAGTCTTATTTGCTTTAATTGCTACTATTTTCACACATTGCTCTATAATGTGAATATTTTTGTTTGGCGCCAAAACAGGTTTTGTTTACACGTTTTCAAGAGAAGCTGTTAACTTGGGCGTAAGTGGAGTAATGATGTATTGGTTAAGTGATTTAAAATTTAAATAAAATAATGCAGCTGCCCAATACGTCAAATAATTTATTACCATTACATAATGATAATTATTAACTTGATTTTTGCAAGTCTACTCGAAAAAAGCACAATATTCTCATACAATAAACAATGCTTCAACGACGAATACAAATGAGTCAACAAATCCATTCTTCGCCAATCATCCGTAAAAAGGTCTATTCAAAAAGTGTAGGTGGGTGTTTGAAGCTCTAATTGAAATGTTGATTCATGCACCAAGAAGAAACCTGATTCTTCGAGCCTCTCTACTTATTATAATACCCTTTGTGTCGATCATACCTGGTTGACTTCGATACTGTTCTTTATTATTTATGTTCCTATACCTAGTCGTTTTATCATTATCTTCTTGTCCTGAATAATATTGGATGCCCACACAGGTTGGTGGAAATGATCGAACATGTTATTAAATTATTCGAAGATTTATTTCGATGACTATGTAACCTTTAATATGAAGCATGATAACTATTTCATCATTTGACTTGATAAATGTGTCTTTTATGCTGATAATTTGAACTTTGTTACGGCATATCATTTATTTTTTGATACTTTTCTATGGTGGTGAATTTTCAGTAACTAAAGGAAACATCACATTTTTTCTCTGGTAAATCTGGATAATGGCTTCATTTTCTCTTATAATTCTCCACTATAATCCTCTTAAAATCTGCATACAAATTACGGGTAAGAAGATAACTGACCTACTCGCCTTTTGCTCCTTTGGATCCTTTCATGCAAGGAAGATGAAAGGTCCTGTTTCAAAAGCTATTTTTCTAATAAAATTGATCACCCAATTGATTACCATCACATTATTAGAGCAGTAATAAAAATTTCAAAATGGTAAAAAGTTACTTTTACTGAATAATTGAAAAAAAAAAGATTCTCCCACATGACCAAAAACGGGGCGCTCCTAACAGGACCTCCGGATGACGTCACGTGTATTTCAACAGCTATTTTTGGTTGGTATTTGGAAAATTAAAGAAGTCTGGTTTACAAGTTGGCGAGAGCTCCTCCCTCCCACACCTATACCACTTTTCCATAACTCATGGGAGGAGAATTTAATAGGGCAGCAAGACCATGAAGTCCAGATTTCGCATTAGGTATTATAGCTGCTGAGATGCATTCAATAAACCAGACAGCCCCAACCACCTTGAGCCAAAAGGTAGTCCTGGAAATTTTCATCACCACAAATTAATGTCTTCCACAAACTGACGCTCTCCCCCGAATATCCTGCCTTCACAAAAAACACCATCAGCTGGAACAAATTCCATCAGTTCCTGACCATCAAGCTCACTGCCCATTCTATTGGTACCACTGCCCAGATAGAGGAGGCGGTTGACTTCCTAACCCCATCTATAGCCCTCGCATTTAATCTAAATAAGCATCACGCGTACTCCTCATGGCACAAGGAGGTTCCTCCCATTTGACTTCATAAGAGCTAGCAGGAGGCTCTACAACCGGGCAAGGCGAACAGGAAGAGGAAATTCATCAGAGCCAACAATAACGTCAATAAATTCCTAAGGACCCAGCAAACACAAAAACATAATATTGATGTAAAAATTATGTAACACAAGTTACCAGTTACGCCAATATGATATAATAATAAGGTAACCAGAAAGTAAACTTTAACCTACAACGACTGCATAATGTCATACCTCCAGTGCATGTGAATCTTATATCACATTTATGTAAACATTTTTATATAAGTGGATATGTAGATTTTATATCGATTTATTTATGTTAACAATACGTAAAATTTATATCATTGCTATATAAATAGTTTACCTCACTTTTATCTTATTATTATTACGTAATCTTGTGTATATAACCAAGAAATCACGCATTGGTCAATATTTAGTACGAAAACTACGGGAGAGATCCGGGGGGTTTCGCTTTCTTCCACAATTCCCTTCTGTAGACTTTCATCCAATTTGGCCCGCAAAATTTCTTGTTTAGCGGCATTCTGACGATGTGGAACGCTTGCAATAGGATTGGCTGTTAACTCTCTCCGACAGTCTTAGAGTCTGTAAGGAGTAATTTATAATAATATATATTAGCAATGAGATAAAATAACGTCTATGAATATTAGCTACCAAACTACCAAACATGAGTACTTAGACCACCTTTTCTCTGCCACAAAACGATATTTTGCTCAGCCTTTATTGCTTGAGTAACATAACGGTACTTGGATTTTTATCAAAAACACATGCAAAAGAATGTTGTCGATTTTCAAATGTCACATTTTAATGTAAAATTTACATAATATTGACATAAATCGCTTATGTGATAGAGACATCTATCTGCTTAAGTAAAATTTATGTACTTCATATACACCTTGATGTTGCATCACGTATTTTAAATTCACGTAATAATGAAAGATCCAAAGGTTACATAGTTTTCTTTACATAAATGTTACATAAAAACTATTGTGGGAGTCAAAATCACTTTAAATTTACAAAAATGTTATATCAAAGTCACTAGGGAATTGATTTGATGAACCAACCATGATGAGGACCTCAAGTGGTCGACTCTGAGGGCACCCAAAAGTGGAGTATCTCGCCATATACTTCGAGGAGCAGTTCTGCAAAACCGAGGTTGTTAACTAGGACAGGCGACCTTGATACGGAAAACAACCAGGTTCTTCTACAGTCCACTCTGTCATTAATACACTAAAAGCCAGAAATATTCCAAAATATTCAACATTGCAGGAAGCGATCGGGGACCTGACCTCCATCATCCAGACTTCACTCGACCTTGAGTATTTACCTGCCATGTGGAAAGCAGCCCAAGTTCCTGATCCCGAACCCAAAACAGAAGAAAAATACTATCATCCCATCAGCCTCCTCTCCTCCCTGATGAAAGTGACTGAGAGGATAATGGGGAAAGAGCTACACTCGAAACTACAAAATCAGGCTGAGCGTCTAAAGGTCCTCCCCGACGCATTGATTCGGGTTCAGATTTCCACGCTCAGCGGTTCTCAAAAACTATAAAGCAGCCAACAGACAACGGCCTCATTAACAAGTTGATCTCCCCGAAGGTACCTGATCTGGTTGGTGCACAAAAGCTGATAATCACAATATATCACCGTGCTGGTGTCCCTTAAGGGTCCCCCTGTTGTTCGCTATTAACAATGCAGATATCCTGGAAGGACTCCAGGATCAATATTGTTCTATTTGCCGACGACACGGTCATCATATTTCTTCCAGAAGTCAATGCCTGTATCAAAGGATCTCCAAACACTGGAAAAATGGAAGATCGTCGTAAACCTTTAAAAAACACTGGTCATCCTATTTACCAAGAAAAGCAGTGATGGTGCGTTTTTATGTGAGCATAGACGTTTCAATAACAGGGACAGAGTAGCAGTTCGCCAAAGAATAATAGACTGTCTATCTCGTGTCGTCACAAAGGTGGGTGGAGCTTATATTTTTTCCAAACAAAGTCGTATCCCCAGCAAACACAAAAGAACATAATATTGATGTAAAAATTATGTAACACAAGTTACCAGTTACGTCAATATGACATAATTACAAGGTAACCAGAAAGTGAACTTCAACCTACAACGACTGCATAATGTCATACCTCCAGTGCATGTAAATTTTATATCACATTTATGTAAAAAAGGTTATGTATATTTTATATCGATTTATTTATGTAAAGATCACGTAAATTTATATCATCGCTATATAAATAAACTACGTCTCTCTTAACATATTATTATCACGTACTTTTGTGTAAGAACTCACGCATTGGTATATATTTGGTACCAAAACTACGGGAGAAATCCGGAGGGTCTCGCTTTCTTCGACAATTCTCTGCTGTAGCATTTCATCCAATTTGGCTCTCGAAATTTCTTGTTTAGCGTCATTCAGACGATATGGAACGCTTGCAATAGGAGTGGCTGTTGCATTGTTGATCTAATGTTAATATTATGGTTCCCAGCGGCATAACTCTCTCTGACAGTTCTGGAATCTCTAAGGAGTGATTTATAGTTATTATTATTAGCATAAAAATGAAATAACGTCTATAAATATATTAACATAAGTACATAACCTACCTTTGTCCTGCTACAAAATGATATTTTTCTCAGCCTCTAGATATTGCTCGAGTAACGTAACGGTACTTGGGTTTTTATCAAAAACACATGCGAATGAATGCTTTTCTTCTCACTTCAGTACAATAAAATCATTTATTTTTGCGAGATGGTGATGGTACGGCTCCGGTCATACAACACAACCAAAACACAGAACACGAACAAAATGACAAAATGGCTTCTACTTCTACTCTGTTGGGGTGAAGCTGCGTGGATAAGATGACCAAAGGCTCGATTTAGGATTTGCGCATGACACTTCGACGTTGTCGACTTTCTAATGTCACATGTTAATATAAAATCTACACAATAATGACATGAATCGCTCATGTAATAGAAACATCCATTTGTTTATGTAAAATGTATGTACTTCATGTACACCTTGATGTTACATCACGTATTTTACATAACATTTACGTGATAATGATAGATTCAAAGGTTACATAATTTTCTTCACATAAATGTCACATAATTTTTACATAAAAACTATTGTGGGAGTCACAATCACTTCAAATTTACATAAATGTTACATCAAAGTCACATATGTGTTTACTGGGTCCTATTTTGAAATTCCGTAAGATTTTTTTTGTTGTGTCTTTGAGTTTGTTAGAAGCCAATGAGACTTCTATCAGTGATAGGTATATTTAGTTAGACGAGAGTGATATTTAATATCAAGTTTTTGACAAGGTTAGTTGATTTCAGTGTAATTGATGTTTTGAAACATTTTGAAGTTATCCTGTTTGCATTCTTATTAATTTGATTGACTTTTCTTTAGACTTTTTGGAGGAAAATGGATTTGAAGCATGTATTCAAGCTATCAAGTAATAATGCTTCATTTTTGATAATAACAATAAATGCTTCAAGAACATTTCTGAGGTTATGGTACAAATTGTTTTGTTTTTGTTGTGCAAATTGCAAAATCATGATATGTTTTATTGTCGTTTTTTAAAGGAATCATCTATACTAGAAAAATCAAATATGTGTTAAATCCATTTTCTTCGGTGTGTACAAAAATAGAAATTTGAAACCCTGGATTTCGAAAACGAAGCGTTTCCGCAAACATGTTTAAGTAAATAGAAATGAATATAAAAATATAAAATATACTGTATAAATATTTCAACCTAATTTCGAGACACCCTGTACAACATGAAGAGTAAAATTACATTTCTCAATGACAAAATAGAAAAACATAAGTTTTTTCTTAAAATCAATAAAAATTAATTAAGATTGTCCAAAATAATACATTAAAAAATTACGGTAAATTTCCAATATTCCTCTTTTGGCACTTAAAAATCGGAATATAATTTCCTGGCCTTATTTCACAAAGAATAAGTGCTACACTTATCTTGAAAAATGGTTGGTGTCATTTATGTATGTAATTAGAATAATGATGCACATGGGCAAACTTCCAGCTGATAAATGGAATCCACTCTGCTTAGCCAGTGAATATTTTTTACCTTGAATCAAACGATTGTGTTACCTTTTCTGGAATGAATGATGCATCAGTTTTTAGACACTCTTTATTAATAGTTTCAATGATATAAGTAAATGGCGATTGAAACACTATAAGTAACTATAAAAAAATTAATCTATTATTTTTTTTCATTATTCTTTCTTAGTTAACAGCTCATGTTTTCAAACAATAATAACATGTTACCAGTAATTAACAGACCCATTTTGATTATACAATAATTAAAATTGTTTTTTTATTTTTTACCGGAAGTAACTTCAATTAACAAATGATGACTTCATATTATGGAAACAAATAACAGAACATAAATTTATTATAAAAAAAACTTTGTAAAGAGATGAATGATGATTATACGTGTCCATTTAAACACTTTATTTTAAAATACGCCAAAATTAAACCATATTATAAATTTTAAAAGAAATCCTGCTTCGTTATCCATTAAGACAGACGCCAGTTAAAAGCGTTTTTATTATTATTCTCCAGGTGTGTCTAATAGGATTCTTAATCATAAATAGGGTTTGGTGTCAGTATACCTACTACCAAGATGTGATATAATGAGAGTCATAAAGTGTAAGGTGAGCTTAATTGGGAAAACCAATAATACAATTGGCTACCTGGAAATTATTTTTTTGAGTGTTTTTATTTTTGCCAATAAAAAAATTTGGATGTTCACTAGAGGTTGTTTATTTATTTATTTATTTCTATATATAGTTTCCTCTTTTTCTTCACTGTTCTCTAAATCTACTTTCATCATTTCACATTTTTTCTATGTTTCAAGTCAATTTAAACACTTTTTCGTGATGGTCCAATAAATTCGTATTCCTCATTTATTATTATTATTATTACATTTTTTTAAAATTTAAATCAATTAAATGTTTTAATTTTTTTGTATGCCTTATTTTTTAGCTTTTAACATTTTTAAGTTGTCTTAAACGTCTTTACTGATACTTTTTCTTGTTGATTGGACGTTCTGTGCCTTACCACATTTTCTCAAAAATTAACAAAAAAAAATATATTTTGGATTTATTATCGAGTGATTTTCTTTTGAACTTTACCGGTTCTGTTTTGAAAATTCAATCAATGAAATTGCGATAATTTCCTTATTTTTGATTTGTGAAGTTGATTCAATCACCTATTTATTTCTAATTTGTTTCTTTCTTCACTATTATCGGTTAACTGACTCAATCTACTTTTTATTCGCTTTTCTATTAATTGATTTTTTTATGTTGACATAATAAACCAAATAACATTTGACTCATTTTTTAACTTTGAAGTATTTTAATTTACTCAACCTGCTTTTGTTGAAATTAAAAAAATCTTTTTATAGTTGATGTTGATAGTCTACATTCAAGCCAAGATAGACTTTCATCTTTAAATATCTCCACAAGAATAATTCGGACGGAGTTAAGTCTGGCGATCTGAGCGGCCAACACAGCCCATATCACCTTTCTTTTGTGAATTAGGAGAACAATCACAGCCACAAATCTCGTTATTTCTGGATGCACAAGGACATCCTCCACCACTTTTATAAGAGAGAATCCCTCTTTACTGTCTCCAAAAGAGATCCTCCCACCACTATCCTCAAAAGGGACCCTCCTTCCATTCCTCACGGATCCAAATGAACTAGATTAATTTAAACTTGGGTGATTTTCTTGATCTGAAAAGTGAATCCCAAATACACAGTGAAGAAAAGGTGGGAGAATAAAATTTGGGGATGATGGTGTGGGGGTTCATGTAGTAGGAGAATCTCTTTAGTGCATGGTGGTGGGGAAAACTCTTTTGGGATAGTAGTGGAGGGGGTAGTGGTGAGGGATAGTGGCGGGAGCATCTCTTTATGAAGTGATGGGGGAATCTATGTGTGAATTAGAAAAAGCCAGATCCCGATATCACGATCCAGAACCCGTGTAATAACTGTAATATAAAAAAAAACAACATTTGTCTAAAAGCTATAATAGTCATTGTATTAGTGTTAGGACCAAACTTTTTTAATTCATCTTTAGGTAACTTTTCACTTCCTGAAACTAATATCTCTATACTCAACTTTTTTTATAATTTTTTAATTTTTTCAATTTAATCTCAATCATTTTTTCAGACGTGGAGCTTCTTTATTATTGTTACCATGACTTACGATCCGCGTGATGCGTTCTGAAAGGATTGAAAACTTTTTTTTTTCATAACTCCCGTATCAACTTTCTCCATTATTTCAAAATGGCAAGTGTAACATATCATTATTTTCAGGAAGCAAAGAGTTGTTCAAAAATTAATTAAAAAAATTAAGTTCGTATTTGGAAAAAAGTTGACGATGGGCGCGAGAATTCGAAACGTCGGACATCAATTTCGAACATGCTATCTTGTTAAGAAGAGACAGTGGCCATGAAAAGGTGTCATTCGTCTTCAAATAAATTCAGGACAAAATGAAGAAGGATTTCGAAAAAATCGGATATTGTCGGATATCTCCGGAAGTCTTCGTATATTAACCGACGTTGTATCTCTCTCTCTCGTTGTATCGAATTTGTAACACCCTGTATAGCTCATGCGTCACCTAGCGGCCCACAATCCATGTAGCATAATAAAACATACCGATCACCCATCTAGTCCAAGAGTAACTCTCTATGGATGATAAAAGAAAATCGACAACAGAGGGCGTTGCAGTACATCGATTATTTTAAGCGAGTCCGGCAAACGAGTTTCTTCCAAAATAACAGTTTTAATTGGAGACGTTTGTTTTGGTCCAGTGTTGCCATGATATTTTGAGTTTTTGACTACAACTTGAGGGATTTAAGAAGGTTTGTTGTTTAAGGTTATGGTTTCCTAATAAGCCCATCCGGTAGGTTGATGTAGTTTTATTAGAGATGCTATTTCCAATCAACTGAAATTCAAAAATCCAATTATCAATTTCTGCAGGTGTGTCCTTATAAGGTGATACCTGGGTCACCCAATAAGCCCAATCAAAACCCTTATAAAATGAGCTATCATTGATTGACAAAATTGATAAAAATAGTAAATAATTGTAATTATAAAAAGTAAAAGTTCCCAATATGAAGGCTCCAAAATGAAATACTGTGGTCTTCAAGATTTCGTATAAGACTGTTCGAAAAAAAAGGACGATTGAAAAATTCAGAGAAATATAAATGAAACAGCAAAAATATAGCTACAATAAAAGTTTACAGGTTTAGTCCTGCCCTCCTGCATAAGTTTGCTATTCGCTGCTTTCAGGTGAACATACTGAACTGAATAATTAATTGCCATTTGCGATTCAACCAAATGAAGTGAAAATAAACAGACAAACCGTGGCAACTACACTAAAACGATTGTGTTCTAAATCAGGTTTTACACATAAACCAAATAACCATCAATCATTGCACATTTTCTCTTTGCCTCTGTCAAAAAGCGCGGATGTTTTTGTTCCGCAATACTTTGTGGATGTCGAAAATTTTCACTGAAGGCATCGCTCTCCCAGCTAATATTAGCCACCAAAGATATATTTATTCAAGTATTCTCGAATCTCGAGCAATTCGAGAAATCCAAAGCAGTCGTAAGGAAACGTGGTCGTAAATTGAAATCTGCATTATACGGGGTTTTTAGCAAATAAAACAACAGAACAAATTGTCACGTTACTAATTAACAAATATTGGTTCCAGGTACACATTTGGAATGTTCAGAAGAGGATATTCAAAAACGTTTGAAGTCGACGATCTTTACAATCCTATCAAGGCGGATAGAAGTACGCTTTTAGGAGATAGATTGGAAAGGTTTGTTATATTAATTATAAGCATCGGCACAATGTTTCACTATGCTTACTCAACAACTTATCATGTTCGGTCAGCGTGCTTCATGCACGAGATCAAATCCACCGCCTTTGATTCAGAGATTATGTTTACAAAGCAGAATAATCTTCAACAGATGTTCTCTTTATAAGATCTTAGAAATCTGTGGTGCAAGAAAAATGATATTTTTGCTGAATCCGACCACTTCAGTCGGTATTGATTGAAGTATTGAAGCCGTTGACAAACGACTTTTTGTTAGTCACGTATTCGTTTTTAATCTGAAAATAATGGGCTTCACACCATTATAGAAAATTGTGAAATAGGCAAATTTATGATTAAGTATTTTTTTGATTACAAATATTTGCAGTCCAATTTTTGTTTTTTGAGGGACAAATTTTTTTGGTATTTTTACCCCACGCCTGTCAACCTCTAAGCGAGGGTGATAACTACCCTCAGAAATTCAAATGGAAAGGGGTCGAGTGATACTCCACTTGATAAAAATTTTAATCAGAATATATCCCCAGAGTCTCAAGTTTCCACTATTTATCATTATTTATTATTATTCATCATTTTTTCATATTTATCAATTTTTGGGGGTAGCAGTGATCCCCGCTCAATGGTTAACGTTAACAGGTAGGTTAGTGGGTGAAAATACCACAAAAATGTGATTTACCAAAAAGATGGGAAGTTATACAGTTATACAAATCACTTGACAATATTTAACTAATTTATTTACAGTCAATACAGTTCACTCACTATTCTACAACTTATTTATTATTTTGACTGTCCGTTCACAATTCATCAAATGCCACTTACTGACTAACTGTTCTCATATTGGCGACCTTATACAGTGTGTCCAAGATAAGGATGTCTATCATGGGGATCTTGGAAACCGTAAGAGATGGTTAAATCAGAGAAAAGTTGCGCATTTTCAAACCTTACAATATGCCGTTTAGAAAGTTTTAAAATTCAGAGTAATTTCGGAAATATGCCTAAAAAAACGAAATTTTTCAAGCTGTACAAAACAGAGTTGAGCGATTTTCCGTACGATGCTTCGTTTCTAAACGGCATATTGTTAGACTTGAAAATGCGCAACTTTTCTCTGATTTAACCATCTTCGTATCTCTTACGGTTTTCAAGATCCCCATGATAGACATCCTTATCTTGGACACACTGTATACCTCGTAAAAACTTCAAGAAGAGTGTAGAACTCTGCAGAACAGTGTAGAAATCTTCTCCGCCCTCTGGTTTTGCAGGAATGTACTAGAAGCAAAACCCTTCACAGTGGTAGCTAATTCCACTTTGTAGGACAAATACCGGCGATTTCGGGTCTGAGACAATATACGTTTTGTTCTGACCGACTGTGAGAAGTGTCGATCAGCTGGACACGAGAATTTTGTGACATTTCATCTCACAAGTGCCTATAATAATAGTTGGGATCTTAATTTATCAATTATCAATCTCTTTTTCTGGATTTTTTCTATTCTGATTTCTACACTTTTTCTCGAAAAAATTTTTTTTTTTTCAATTTTGAAAAAACCGACGCCGTATTGTGTGGTGATTTTTTTCAATTTAACTTATTGTATCCCTTTTTGAGTAGAAATCAAATTTATTGTGACTTGGAAAATGAAAGATATCCAGATAAAAATACTGGGAACAAAAAATCAAAATTTACTAGAAAACTTGGTTTTTCGTTATTAAATAAAATATGGATTTTCAACAATAACTATTCTTATAAAAATGTCGATCAGAATCCTCAATACTAATAGTTGAAAATTGTCAACCTCATCATTTTCAACTTCAGGAGAAAAGTGATTTTGTCAAAATTTGTCCAGAAGTATCGGGCTACTAAACTCAAAAAAAAAAAATTTAATGGAATTTATAAATGTTCAGGCTATACAGAGGGTGTCCGGGAAAAAGTGGGAAATGTCACGGATCCAGGTAGAAAATTGAAAAATAAGGTAATAAGTTCTCATTTTTTTTTCCCTAGAGGCCCTTCCTTTTTCCTGCGAAAATATGCCGCCCAAATGACGGTTTTCTTGAATAACTTTTGAAGAACTCATTATAATTTGATTAGAATTTTATATGATGGACACTCTTGAAATAGTGTCCTTAAAACAGTAAAACACATTCACATTATTTAGTTTACTAGGGGCGGACTGGGTTATACTTTTTTAAATAATAAAAAAAACTTCAAGAAAATAAATTTGGATAGTTCGAACTTTAAACTAGAGAAGATAAAATCTAATTTGTTATGGATAGGATGAACCCTTCTGGAGAAAAAAAGCAATTTAAAAAAAAACTCGAAAATAATCACGATGCAGTGGTGTCCTTAACGAGATTATATAAAAAATGTAAACCTAGGTGTTGTTTTTTTAATATTCACCTTTAAATTCCGGTTCTTGCTTTTTGTTATCGAAAAAAAAAATGATCAAAGAAAACACACATTTTCTTAATTTATCCAATTTCTTGTCGTCTATTATTCAGTTCTTTAAAAATAAATTATTTTTATTTGCTCACAAATGAGGTTCACATCCCTAAATTAATATTCAGATTTCTGGATAATTTTTTCATGATTTTATGGCGGATGTAGTAAAAAAGCTTCTCAGACACTTGCTATTTATTTATATTACTTTTTTAGTTAATGTGTGTATTTCTATTGTTTTAACTAAATAGATTCAATCAAGCTACCATAGATACAGAACTTGAAACAAACCTACATTTCGACAAGTGAAATGGTGAATAAAGAAATGAAGATTCACCAATCTGAAAAGATATTTTATTTTGTTTTTTTTTCAGTTTTTCATATTATTTTCAAAATTGTTAACTTCAAGACATTCCGAATAGTTTCTTCTACTTAATTTGACACGGTTTATTAAAAAACTTTTGGTTATACATACAACAAAGATAATGAATCGTGGAGGTTCAGACTTGAGTGCCTTCGTAGGACATTTACGTACTCCAGTGCTTCAATATGTACTTCACCGCACTTATTCGCATGGGGAAAGCAGCTCTTGTGATTTTTGTATATTGTACCTACTATTTACGGTGAAACAACTTTACCAACTCGCGTGCGGTAAAGACTACTTCACAGCACTCATTTGCTTGTGGTAAGTAGCACTTTACAGCATGGTGTGCGGTAAAGTGGAATATACAATAGCAAATGCCAAACAACTTTTGATCTACGTCATAATTGCCACCAAGCACGTTGTTATGAAGTTTGCTGATGGCCAAATTTTGTCACCAGCAAATCACATAATAACTCGCTTGGTGGCAATTGTGTATCTAAAGTTGTTTGGCATTTGCTGTAATTGTTTTTCTCGAGGTTTTTCTATAGTGACTTCCTCTTTCTAGTAACCCCCATTTCACACTAGTTAGTTCGCGGATGCGACAGATATTTTGTCACGTGATAACAGTCAAGTCATATACGATCAGATCACGTGCCTCGGCTAGTTTTGATCGAACTCGATAGTCCGGCACGTGATTTGGTCGTATATGTTTTGATTGTTATCACATGACTAAAAAACTGTCACATCTGCGATGAAAATGCCGAACCCAACTACTGAATAGGAATCACATTTGTTTGGTGATTACTATGGCAAAATTATGCAGAGGCTGATTTCCATAAAAATGAAAATTTGGAATTAAATTTCAACTCATAAAAAAAATTAATGTTGCACATAATTCATGTGAAAAGTGCCTTTACCCTTCACCGCCCTTGACTTTGTGTGTGGTGAAGTTTCACTTATCGCACTTGTGAGATAGAAGCTTCGAACATTCAACCACCAGAACAAGCATTGCACCCCGAAAGTACACGATTTATTTGAGTCGATAACATTCTGTTTTTATGGAAAATCTTGAAACTTTTTGCTCAGTCTGACCATGACCAATCCATGTTCGTTTCGTCTTACTAGGACTCATCAGCATGGCTATGGGTTTAAGTCAGACTGAAGAGAACAGTTTCAAGGGGCTTCGCGTCTATTTGACAAGTAAATGAAATGTGTAATGTTGTAGTACCTAACGCCATCTATCGGTAGAATTCGTCAATCTCATGGATGTAATTCCCATCAATCTAATGAAAGACTTTTACCATTTGCTCGCCATATGGTCTACAATGAGTTCGTGGATAATCCTTCCGGGAAAGCAAGGAAAATCTTGGAACTGTTTTCTCAGTCTGACCATGACCAATCCATGTACGTTTCGATTTATGCGTCAAAGTTTTTTTAGTGTAGAGTAAAACATTTTGTATTGCAGAATATACGATACGTCAACCGTTCGGTAAAGTTACCTCACCGCATTTATATCAACTCCTGTGTTTAAAAAAGAACTTATCGCCCTTATTTCTTATGGAAAATGGCCCTTACTTCAAGCTGTGTCTCAAGAAGCTCTTTACCGCGGTGAAAATACTTTATCGTGTAATATTGTTGGTACCTATGCCGTTTGGCGAAGCCACTGCTTGCTGCGATTGGTAGTCTAATAGGTCCAATTTTGTTGAAATGTACCTTACCGCACTAAATTAGCTTTTGTAACAAGTACTTCACCGTTTCTTCTTTTTACAATATTCGTTAACCGTTCGGTAAAGTTAATGTGATTGGGTAGTCTGATAAGAATGTCAATTTTCAACACCCCTTGTTCGGAATAATTTTACTTTACCGTATTGCATGAGAAATGTTAGCTCTTTCTATTCGTTGAGGTCTGTTAATCGCACCTATATAACATGCGCAATCCGTTCGGTAAAGTTACTTTACCGCATTTTACCTACTCCTGTGTCTCAAGTAGCACTTTACCGCAGTGAATATACTTAAGCGTAAAATTAAGTAGGGGTATCATTTGGTAAATCCACTGCATACTGTGATTGGGTCTGATCAATTTTGTTGAAATGCACCAACTTGCATGGGGAAAGAAGCTTTTGTGAAAAGTAGATATTACTTTACCGTTTGCTTCGTATAATGTGCGTAAACCGTTCGGTAAAGTTAATGTGATTGGGTAGTCTTTACCGGTCTATGCGTCAAGATAACTTTACGGTACAATCTGCGTGAATCATTCGGTAGAGTTACTTTACCGCATTTTGTGCTTTGATAGTAGGAACAATAACTTTCACCTTACTCTAGTGCGTGAAAAAAGACTTACCGCCTTACCGCACCAGTGCGGAAAAATTAACAATATCATAAGCAAACAGCAACCAGGTTTCCAGGTAACTATGGTCGCTTAGTTACACATTTCGACATTCATTATTATTTATTTGTCATTGGTTGCATCAGAAACTTTTAAATTACGGATTATATCCTTATTTCCGCACGTCTGTAAAAAAACTATTGTACCTAACACTTGCGGAAAATGTTTTTCCGCCCTCGGCTGCTTCACCGAACTCCGCTACGCGTCGGTCGGTGAACGGCAGACTCGTGCGGAAAAACTAATTTTCCGCACTTGTTAGGTAAATAGCTATACCCTCAAGAAAGTAGCTCTCTACTATGCCCTAGAGTTACTTTACCGCATACTGTGCTTTGTACCTACTCCATTGTGTTAAGATTTTATCTAAATGCACCTACAGTCCTCATTTTCATGGGGCAGGTAGCTGCAGTGAATTACTTTACCGCATATTGTGTCGTAAAAACTACAGTCCTTGAAATAGTGTGTTGTTGACGTAATACTGTTCTTTGTGTGCTGTAAATTTACGCACTACAAATAATGCGTTTATGATTTATAAAATTTCAACTTTAAATTTGTATTGCAGAGCATGGTACCAACTATCGGAAACAGCAGAGAAAAAAATGAGAAAACCCAGCCTTATAATGGCTCTGATACGTGCCTTCTGGCCAGAATACACACTTCTAGGAATAACATTGGTCATCATGGAAGTGTTCACTCTGGCTCAACCTCTTATGATTGGTAAACTTCTAGACTACTTCAGGTAAGACATTCTATGACTTAACTCACGGCTTCACTTTGGAATTTTTCAGAACCAGATCAGGCTCATTCGAAACTGCCTTATGGTACGCTGGAGCTATATCAGTTTGTACATTTGCCAACGCCCTTCTTACCAATCAATACATCATGAATGCCTTCCACGTTGGTATGAAAATCAGAGCTGCTTCTTGTGCCTTGATTTATAGAAAAGTAAGTCTTTGGTCATATTTATGATTTTGCAATATTGAAGTATAGTCCCTTCGGTTAAGTAAAAACGCCCTGGATGGAACAGCTTCAGGAAAAATCGTCAATCTCCTGTCAAACGATGTAAGCAGATTCGATTTGGTCACCATCTTCATCCACCATATGTGGGTATCGCCGTTGGTTACCTTGATCATCACGTATCTCATGTGGGTCGATGCCAGCTGGGCTGGGATCATTGGAATCAGCACCGTCTTCATCGTTGTTCCAATTCAAGGTACTCCTCCCATTTTTTTTTTTACCTTACATTACCCAATTTCTTCATCAGGTTACACGGGTAAACTGTCAGCCATCTACAGAAAAGCTACAGCAATGAAAACAGACGAACGGGTAAGACTGATGGATGAAATCCTATCTGGAATCCAGGTCATAAAAATGTACGCCTGGGAGAAGCCCTTTGCCAAGCTAATCCGTTACGCCAGAAAAGCAGAGCTTAGGGTCATCACCAAGTCCTCATACGTCAGAGGACTATACATGACCTTCAACTTGTTCACCACAAGGCTGGCCTTGTTTGGAACCCTCGTCACGATAGCCCTTACCGACCAACCCATCACAGCTTCCAAGGTGTTCGTCATCATGTCCTACCTGAACATCATTTCACAAAACATGGCCCAAATGTTTATACGTGGTATTTCCGAAATGGCCGAACTATTTGTTGCTATAAAACGTCTGGAAGGGTTCATGTATAATGAGGAATTTGAGGCAGTGGCACAACACAAGAATAACAACAACTACAGAGCTGACAAAAATCTGGTAAACCTTCAAGATGTGTCCGTTAAATGGAGCGCGAAGACATCGGATTATGCTTTGAAGGACATCAACATGGATATCAGTAGGGGACAGCTGTTTGGAATCATTGGTCCTGTTGGTAGTGGCAAAAGCTCTCTTTTGCAAATCATTTTGGGTAACTATATATTGCATGGTCTAATTAAATTATACCAATTGCATCAATGTATCTTACAGGGGAGTTGGAACTTACTGATGGTAAGATACAAGTCAACGGAAGCATATCCTATGCTTCCCAAGAAGCTTGGGTATTCGCAGCCACAGTCCGCCAAAACATCCTATTTGGATCACCATACGACAAACGGAAGTACAGCGAGGTAGTCAAAGCTTGTGCTCTGGAAAAGGACTTTCAACAGTTCTCCAATGGTGATTTGACTATAGTTGGTGACAGAGGTGCTTCCCTTTCTGGTGGCCAGAAGGCCCGTATCAATCTGGCTAGAGCCATATACAGGGACGCAGATGTCTATCTCCTGGACGATCCTCTATCTGCCGTTGACATCCACATCTCCAAACATCTGTATGATATCTGCATCAATGGCTACCTGCGCGACAAAACAAGGATTCTGGTTACACATCAGGTTCACCACTTGAAGAATGCTGATCATATTGTTATCCTTAACAATGGGCATATCGAGAACGAGGGAACGTTCCAGAAACTATCACAAAGTGACAATCTCTACGCCCAGCTGTTAACTTCCGAAGCAGACCCAGAAGACGATAAGCAAAAGATGGAACTTTCCAAAAAAGACCGAAAAATGTCGGTTAAAAGCATCAAGTCTCTAGCTAGTGCGTTGAGTGAACTAAGCATTCCTGAAGCTGTTTTGGCGGAGCAGGATGATGATTCAGACGCTGATGAGAAAAGTCCGATTAAAATGAAGGACTTACAAGAAGAGTCCTCCAAGGGAAAAGTAAAGGGAAATTTGCTGATGAAATACTTGATGGCAGGAGGAAATGTTTGCTTCGTGTTTGTCGTCGTTTGCCTATACCTCCTGGCTCAAGGTGCTGCAATGGGAGTCGATTACTTTGTAACCTTCTGGGTCAAACTGGAAGAATACAAGGAAAGTAATCCTGAGGTTCACAATCAAACCAACACGTCTGACGTGGTAGTACAATCAGTGCCATTTGCGTTTGATGCCTTGCACTGGTCAAAAGAACTGATTCTTTACATCTATTTGGCCTTGGTCATCACCTTGTTCGTGCTTGCCCTATCCAGATCTATGCTCTTCTACAAACTGTCCATGATCAGCTCACAGAAGCTCCATGACGCTATCTTCAATAGCATCATCAGCACCCCCATGAACTTTTTCGACAAAAACCCCGGCGGTAGGATCTTAAATAGATTCTCCAAAGACATTGGTTCTGTGGATGAACTACTGCCCAAAGCCATTCTGGATGCCTCTCAGCTCATCCTGATGTCCCTTGGATCCATTGTACTGATTACCGTGGTTAATCGTTATTTTTTGATAGCAGTTGCAGTTATTGGAACCATATCCATGATGATCCGGCATGTGTATCTTAAAACATCGAAGAACGTCAAACGATTGGAGGGGATGAGTGAGAATCATAACCAAGTGTGGTAAAGTAAACAGTATAAAATTTCAGTGAGAAGTCCCGTTTTCACGCACTTGAACGCCACTTTGAACGGGTTGACAACCATCCGGGCGTTCAATGCTCAGGATATCCTGCGCAATGAGTTTGACAAACACCAAGACTATCACACCAGCGCCTGGTTTATGTTTATTGCTGCCAGCTCTTCATTTGGCTTTTACATGGATCTTTTGTGCTTCATATTCATCACCTGTGTGACGTTTACTCTTCTTTTGATTGGAGATGGTAAGTCAATCAAGATTCCCATTCCTTACTAATGCTTTTGGTTCTAGCAATGGAAATCAGTGGCGCTGACGTTGGTCTAGCAATAACCCAAGCCATCTCTCTATCAACGATGATTCAATGGGGGCTGCGCCAGTCTGCTGAAGTAGCAAATCAACTCATGTCCGTGGAGCGGGTTCTGGAATACAAACAGTTACCCACTGAGAAACAACCCACTACGCCTAAATTACTCAAGAAAGACTGGCCGGATAAAGGATTCATCAGATTTGAGGACATGGGCTTGCGCTATGATGAAGATGGTTTACTTGTTTTGAAAAAACTGAACTTGACCATCCAGCCCACAGAAAAAATTGGCATTGTTGGTCGGACAGGTGCTGGTAAATCATCTCTCATATCAGCACTATTTCGTCTTGCCTATGTCGAAGGCGGCATCAACATTGATGACGTTGATACCAAAGACATTCTGCTCAATACGTTGCGGACCAATATTTCAATTATACCACAAGATCCAGTGTTGTTTTCTGGAACGCTGCGCTATAACCTGGATCCGTTTGAGGAGTACAATGATGAGGTTTTGTACAAAGCTATTGGGGATGTTGAGCTGAAGGACCCAGCTAATATTATCAACAGGCTGGAGAATAGGGTGATGGATAGAGGTGCTAACTATAGTGTGGGGCAGAGGCAATTGATTTGCTTAGCCAGAGCGATTATTAGGAATAATAGAATACTTATGTTGGATGAAGCTACTGCTAATGTGGATCCACAGTAAGTATAAATTCTGTCTCTCTTAAATAATTTGGGAAATTTGGAAAATGTGTGTTTATGAGGAATGTCCTCGAGTACTCATTTCAGTATGTATGGTACAGAATTTTCAGTTTCTTCTGTTTGACATAAAGTCCGATCATCATCAAGTATCTTGGAAAAGATTACGGTCTAAACTTCTGATTCATCATCGTCCACAAGTTTGCCAGAATGCGTTTTTCTTTGTTCTGGATATTCTTTCGTCTATCCTGACTAATCTCCATACTACTATTGTGGGAAGCCTTGGGGATCCATGTGACCTAGACTCTCTAGAGTAATTTGGCATAGCTTTTAGTTCTGGAGCGGAGACTTGTTCCTCTATGAAATAATCTGATCACGAAGTTTGACTTTGAGCTTCAAATAATGATTTCTTGTCCTTATGGTTGTCCAGAATGGTCAATTTCTGAGGGGTCCACGTTGGATGTTGAAGGCGGAGGATTGGAGGTACGGGTGGAACTGCCCTAAAACTAAAATCGCTTCGCCTATAGGTGCCACGTGGCATCATCATCGAGATACGCCTGATTCTCACTGGAGGCGCTGCTGGGGAGCTGTTGCACCTCCGTATTCTAGACTTTCTTTTTTGTTCGGTTTGTTATGTTTCTGGAAATTTGGTTGTAATTTATCCAGTACAGTAGAGAGCATCTCCGCTTTCGACCATCTTGTTAAACTGTGAGGAGTTAGGTGTTGAGTATGTGTCAATAACGGTTAAGGGTCCGTTGAGTATTAGTATTGTGACGCTATCCGAATATTTTCCAAATGATGCTCGACGAGGTGAGGAAAATCGTTTTTTCTATATCTCGGGCGCCACCCTCTGTTTTTTATGAGATAGAGGGTCTATAATGCTTGTCGGGTAGCTCTGATACAGTGGAGAAAGTCCAAGCATTCGTGAACTTCTGAACTTTTGAGTGAAATACGTGTGTTAGTAGAAAAAAAAAACAGTCTATTGCCTCAAAATTATGTACAGTTGACTGGTTCCTATCCAGCCAACAATGGAATAGATTCAGGAAGATCAGTCAAACTCTCCCCGGCTGAGAGTCAAAGTAACAGTGGATAAATGACGCAAACCAGAAAAATCGTATGAAAGAGAAGGAGATTTCTCCTTCCTCGTAGAGTAGAATGACACAGGAATAACCGACTCGACGGGGCCAGCTTGCAGACTCACAAGGAGAGGGTGAAACCTTAAAAGGAAACTTTCAATATCAATTGTCCGATCCCCGGGCTGCGAAAAAATGAAAATAAAAACGTTACGAGTACGGATTGTAACTTCAAAAGCCTCTCTGTATTATTTTTTCCGAAACCATCTCAAGGACGATAGATGAAAAACTATTTCGTTGGAGAAACGCGGCTTTGAAAGATCGAAATTTTCCACCCGGCAGTGTCCGTTTCTCTGAAAATACGACAATTGAATGAAAAAAAAAATCAAAACCCTAGAAACAAAAAAACTCCGAGGATTCCATAAATCATTGGATGCCAAAACAAGCCGACCGAAAATTCCTAGATCTCCGATCAACTTTATACAGGAAGACAGACCTGATTTCCCAGGTAATGCCTGTTCCAAGAAAACTCATCAGAAACTTATGACTTGGATGGTCATTCTTTGATCCCATCCGGCTAATTACTTTATCACAACGTGGTTTACTTGAGAGAATTTCAGATGAATAATAACGGGTAAAGTCCTACCTCGTGGTATGAACTGAAATAAGCTCAAAAAACAAAAGCGGACTTGAAATTCGCGATCGGGTCGAGAGTCTAAGAGCAAGTTACGCGGGGACTGGTCGGCGAGTGAGTGCTCTGCGCTCTCAACACGCTTAGGTGAGGACGTGGTACCATTAAGTAAGGACGTGGTACTAATAATTTGCGCATGAATCTAGCTGACGCGAGGCTAGTGAGTTTAGACAATTGTTTGATGAAAATACACAATAAATTGTTAATGAGCAGCGGACTATGACTTGTTACACGGCAAACATTATTTTGGTGAAGTACGTTGTCTTTTGACAGGTAAATAAGCAAGTTACGGAAAAAAGTGAACTACTTGATCAAAACCGGAAAAATAGATTAGAAAATTCTGTAACTTACAATATCCAGTTTCAACAACACTCAAAGCCGCTTCCATTGAGACTCTTCCTGAAAAGGTTGGCTATACTTAATTTGACCATGTTAAAAATTTTAAAGACCGAGGAAAGCCTGGAGCTCATCAGCCTTATTTTCTGGTGCTGGTGCATTAACTATTGCCTGTATTTTCTTTTAAGTGGAAACATCTGTACGTTAACATGATTGTCCCAACACGGTTGTGATATATCGTATCCTGTCTCCAAAGTAATAATTTGTCTATAGCTCCGTCGGCAGTGTTGCCAACACATCACACCCAAAAATTTAAGAGAAATCGAATTTTCAAACTTCCCTCACATTTCTGGCAAAACTTAAATAAGCCATCGTTTTGGCATATAATGGACAAGCTTTTGACCATCCGTTTATTTTCTGACGAAAACAGATTTTTTAATTTTTGGATTTTCTAGATTATCTCCCCATACCCTTAGCTGCACTTCCCAAAGCATTAGAATTGTGAGATAAGTTCAACAAGGGGGATATTTTAAATAAAAAATAAAATCAACATTATATTGGGCCCTCATATTGAATATTATAACCCCGATGCCATGACAAAGGAAAATCGAAATGGTTTTCCAGAGTGGGATGAAGAAAACAAAAATGAAGAATTTATTAAAAAAAACTATTGTTGAATATTGTTTATCGGATGTGGAAATTTCAACGGAAGCTTGTTACTGAAATTTACATTTTCTACCTAAATATAGAAAAATTGGTGGAACTTCCCCAAATTTAGAGACCAAATTTTTCAACTTCCCTCACACTTCTGGTAACATTTGGACTAACTTTTGTGAATTGTTCAACTTTTTCTAATGAGTAGTTTGGGGACTTTGAACTGTAGCTGAAGTTACAGCTTCTGCATCCATATAGAAAAATTGGTGAAGCTCCCTCTAGATCGAATTTTCAAAATTCCTCCAGGCTTCTCCCAACATTAAGACTATCAAGAGCACTGTTTTTCAGTTAAAACTCCGCACGTCAATATCTCGGAAACGAATAGGAATATTTGATTTCTGTGAAAAGTAGTCAACGTATGGGGTCGAGTAGTTATTTTTCACAGTTAAAAAAATTCGACGCCTACCAAGAGTAAAGCGTCGCGACGCATCGAAAATATTAATCGATTGCAGGGACTTTGAAATTACGCGCATGCTAAAGTACATATTATTTATAAACTTTTTTGTTATCCAGTCGAACTCATTTATTCTACTCAGTTTTGAGATATACAGTTTGTCCAAGATAAGGATGTCTATCATGGGGATCTTGAAAACCGTGAGAGATACAAGTTCGGTTAAATGGAGGCAAAGCTGCGTATTTTGATGCTTAACAAAATGCCGTTTTAAAAGCCAAGAAATTCCGACTAAATCCGAAATTATCCGAAAAAAACCGAAATTTTTCAAAATTGTTTTCATTTTTTTCTGACCACATTTGAAGAGATATTTTGGAATGAATGGAACTTCTCAATTGCCACTTTTTTCCCTTTACAAGATAGCGTTATTAAATTGAAGAACCGACGTTTCGTCTATGAGCAGCCATCATCAACTATGTTTTTTTAAATACGGTACTGCATTTTTTATTACGGATTCTAAGAGCCTCTTATGTTCCTAAATCAACGAGGTATCGCACTAATTAAAAAGAGGTGGTTGTTTTTAATCCTATTAAAAATGTATTTTTTGTCTCTCTCTAACACATGAGTTCTTATGGAAAAATCCATCAACATAATTTTTTAAAATTATTGCGATACATTGTTGGTTTAGGAACATAAGAGGCCCTCAAAATCCGTCATAAAAAATCCAGGACCGTATTTAAGTTGATGATGGCTGCTCATAGACGAAACGTCGGTTCTTCAATTTGATAACGCTATCTTGTGAAGAGCAAAATGTGGCAATGAAGAAGTTCAATTCATTTCAAAATATCTCTTCAAATGTGGTCAGAAAAAAATGAAAACAATTTTGAAAAATTTCGGTTTTTTTCGGATTATTTCGGACTTAGTCGGAATTTCTCGGCTTTTAAAACGGCATTTTGTTAAGCATCAAAATACGCAATAATAAGGAGTTTGGGAGTTATTAGCTTTTAACTTGAATTTACATTCATTTACTCAATATAGGAAAGTTGTCAAAACTCTCCGATCTTTAGTAACCGAATTTTCAAACTTCCCTCACACTTATGGTAATACTCCTGTATATTATTCAACTTTTTGTGGTAAGGAGTTTGGGAGTTGATAACTGTGGCTGAAATCTACTCTTTCTGCATAAATATAAAAGTTGGTAAAATTCAGAGAAACTCCAGTTGAATTTCCAAATCCTTCTTATAAGGAGTTCGGATGTTATGAACTGTAGCTGAACTGGGCCAGCTCAGGACCCAGGCTGATTTCAGTGCCCCGTGACGCCCGCAGTGTGAGGATCGTGTGTCTGGAGACGGAGAGGCGGAGCACTCGTCCCCGCCCACTTCTGCTGGCCTGATCCTTGATTCGCGTCATGAGATTCGATTTCTTCCGTTCCGGCATGCTGGTTGCCATCGATTCTTGGAGGAGTTGATGGCGATCGATATAGAAACGTTGATATTTTCTGTCTACTAACGAAGCTTCCTCACATCAATGAAACTATCAATGAGATAAATTGAACATCATTAAATTGAAACTCTTTTTTCCAGAACCGATGCCCTAATCCAAAAAACAATCAGAAAAAAGTTCGCCAACTGCACAGTACTGACTGTCGCCCATCGTCTCAACACCATAATGGACTCCGACAAAGTCCTAGTAATGGACGCAGGTACCATGGTGGAATTTGACCATCCACACACCCTTCTTCAAAACCCCAACAGTGTATTCTACCACATGGTCGAGGAATCTGGCGTGACTTTGTCGCAGCAACTCAGAAGAATCGCCAAGGATAGTTTCCAAAAGCAACACAGCTTAGCGGAATAGTTGTGCAATATTTTTATATATAATTAATTTTGTAATTGTTTTATCATATATTTATTCGTAGGCCTGAGAAACTTAAACAGACCAACACAATATCAACAGAACTGTGATTTTAGTAGATGAATTTATACTCAAATTTGACTGAAGTTACGTAAGAATATGGTGCTAACAGTAGTAGTTCAGATTTGTAATTTTAACTAGGATGTAATAACCTATTTTTTGAATAAAGTATTTGTATGTGATAATTCTAATGCATATCACCAGGAAGTTGATATAATGAAAAGTCAATAGTATTATCACTAGTGAATAGTTTTGGGTTAATGACTTTGACCTTTGATTAGTTTATAGTGGGTGAACATTTACATCAATCGGATTTTCTTTTATCAAAGGAAATTTATTCGCCAATTTTTCAAATTCACTTTCCTGCAAATTATCTTATTATAACTGAAAATGGTTTTACACTGGAAAAAAATAACCCCCCTTAAGTGTCCACACCCCTGTAAAATTCTTGTTCATCAACCGATTTTCAAAATTCTGTTTATGTTTGATAGGTGTCGACAAACACTTTTCGAGCATACGCCAAATTGGTTCCAGGGGCTTACTTATGGGTAATTATGAGGGTTCAAAGGGTGTCAAAATTCAGAAAATGATATAAAAGAAATGACAACGTAATTCTAATTATCACCAAAAACCCCTCCTACGAGGTATCCGAATAAAATGGTCCTGAGTTGAATGAAAATCGATGATTTTTGGTTTAAAACACACATTCAGAGATTTCATCAACATCTTTACTGTGAATTAGAACGTACAGGAAGACTCTATAAGCAATGTAAGTATCGAATTGAAAAAAAAAATAATCAAAACAGATTTTTTTTTTTAAATGTGTACAGGTGGTTTTTGATCATGCTGATTAAGATAACGTTGTCATTTTCTTCTGAAAATTGCCCTTATATCATTTTCTCAAATTTGACCCCCTCCAAACCTTCACAATTACCTAAAAGTACGCCACTGGAACCAATTTGGCCCATGCTTAGAAAATGTTTGTCGAGACCTATCAAACAAAAACAAACGACCTAATTTTATCGGAAATCACCCTGCTCATAATCACGTGACTGAAAGATTAATAAGTGAAAATCTCCCTGGCTTTGCATGTGGATGTAGCTCCCATATGATTACAGTGTTGCCGTCCCCACTCTCCCTAACAATCCCAACCCAACCCAACTTTCACAGACAGAGATAAGGCAAACGGCAACACTGTGGTTGGTGCATGGGAGCTACATCCAGCCGCAAGTGCTTGACAGCTGTTAAAAACAATGACAAATATTTTTGATAAATGATTTATTTTCAACTTCCAATACAAAGTTGCAATGTTATCAATTATGGACAAGATTGGTTATAACTTCCAAATGTTTTATAAAATCCTGATTCCCTTCTTTCTTCCTCAATGGCGAGTAGAGTAAGGAGCCGTTGGTTTCTTCCACTAAATGCGAGGTGAGTCCTGGGTTATGTTTTTTCCAGTAATCAGTTTTGGCATGAAATTTTCTTGCCGAATCTCTCTAGAGCTCGAATTAAAAATCCGGAAATTTTTTCTCGTTGCGAATTTTTAAAGAAAATTCGCAACTCGACAACATTTCCGGAAATAATTCGAGCTCTAGGGAGATTATGAGTGATAATTTACCAAAAATCGCTATCCAGGTCATTTTCGACACAAGAAATTGAAATTTGATATTATTATGGCTCTTTCGTGTAGGGGACGCCATCTACATGTTTTTTCACTTTTTCAAATATTCATAACATTTCTGCCCTGCTCTTTATCTTTGTTTCGAGTGAAAAAAAGGTTTATAACATTATTTTCACAAGTTGCTGTTGACATCCGTCTTCGAGATATTTGCACTTTTTTTTGAAAATAAACATAGGTAGCTTTGAAAACTTTATCATTGTTATTTTAACAATTATTGTTCCAAAGTTTCTTATTGAAAAAATAAATTTTGTTTTAGATTTTTCATTAATTTTTTTTTTGTTTTTTTAACACAAACTTCATGTTTTTTTTAATTAATGCACTCAAGAGTTTGGGTTTCGAGTATTGTGGATTTTGTCAAAATTTGGTGAGATAAAAAACACAAGAAATATAAATAAAAAGATCAAATTTCCTACAAAATAAAATACGATACATAAAAAACGATCAAACTAGTAAAAAACTATACTGTTCTTAGAATTTTTTAAAAATTAAATTGTGAACAAACTGAATATTCTGTTTTTGTGGTTTTTACGAGTTTGGGGGATCGAGTAATGTCGATTTTTTCAAAATTTGGTAAAATAAGAAACAGAAATGATACTCGATAAAGAAGATCACATTCCCTAAAAAACTAACAAGATTCATGAAAACGGCCATTAAAAGTAAAAACTTTTTCCTCTTTTTTTGTAGTTTTGAAAATCGAGTGAATGCGATTTTTTCAAAATTTCGTGATTTAAAAAAAAAACAAAAAACCATGAGGCAAGAAGATTAAATTTCCTTACAAATTGACCCAAAAATCATTAAAATCGGTTCAGTTGAAAGTTATGTAGTTCTTAAGAATTTGGGAACTGTTGAGAAATCAAGTATTCTGAATTTTGTCAAAATTTGGTGAAATAAAAAAAAACAAAAAATATTATAAAAAAAAGATCAAATTATCTACAGAATGGCGTAAGATTCATGAAAATCAGCCAATCCAGTAAAAATTGTTTTAAAGATCTTAGGAAAGATTACAAATCGAATATTTTGGAATTTGACAAAATTCGTTTGAAAATAAACGCAAAAAATGTAGAAATAAGATCGAGTGATGCAAGATTCATCAAAATCAGTCAATCCGGTCAAAAGTCAAGTCGTTTTTAAAAATTCATAAAACGTTTGAGACATCGACATCATTTTAGTGTTTGTTAAAGTTTGATGAGACGGAAAAACACAAAAAAAATTAAGAAAGAAGATTAAATTCCCTACGGAATGACGTAACATCCATCAAAATCGATGAAATCAATAGAAAGTTTTGCCGTTTCAAGAAATTTGAAAATGTTGAAAAATTCAATATTTTTAATTTTTTTTTTTCAAGAAAAAAAAAATAAAAAAAAGGAGACTCAAATAATCATGTAGAAGAAAGATCAAATTCCCTACACAATGAAAAAAAAATTATCATAAAATAAAATATATATCATATCAGATTTTTTTATTTCGTAAACATCTTCACACTGAACCAAAAAGTAACATGGATAACTAAAATGAGAAAGTACATTCAGTCAATGAACCAATTCATTGTTTTTTAGTCGAAGAACGACTACATCAATATAATGAATAGTCGTTCATTGAAAAGATGCACTTGTAAATCATTGGTTTCCTGATTGAATTCATTTTTTGAGTGAACTGAATACATTGAATTAAGGTGTCTGATGAATCCAATTTACAATCCAATGAACAGAGTTCATAAAATCAACGTAATAGGAATTAGCTGATTCAACGAATGCATTAATTGCCCCGGTGAAGTAGAATCATTGAACTAACACCTATAAATTCATTGGTTTAACGAATGCAGTATTTGTTCCAATTGAGTTAGTTCACAGTATCTTATTCCAAAAAATTGTATTCAAGAGATTGCAAATAAAACCTGAAATGTAATGAAACAGCCCTGAAAATCAGAAATAAGTGAATAGGTTTCGATAGACTGATGAAATATAAAAAAAAAGATTGTATTGTATATCTTTCATCAGTACAATTTTTTTAATTTCTTTTATTCTATTCATTGAAGTGATGAACGGGTACATTAATAAAACGAAACTTTTACATTCAACTTACGAATGCCTTCCATTGAATCAAAAATCTAAAAGTTCATCTATATGATGAAACATTATGTTGATTTGATTAGCTTTCATTACTTTACTGAACAGTGAACATGTATTCATAATATTGATGAATCAGGGCTTTAGTCTATGAACATTATTTCATTAACTCAAGTAAATAAATCAATGAAAAAAAAAGTGAATGATGATCGTTCATTAATATCATGACCAATATTTTTTTCAGTGCACATCAATTCAAATGAGAGTTCGACTAAGTAATGATCACAGGAAACTAAGTCTGCATTGTAAGAAAAAATCCTTTCTTATTTGATGCAATTGAATTCAAGTAAAATCTAGTATAATTTTGTTTGGATGATTTTTAAGTTTTTTAACGTTGACCACGTGGCAGTTTCATTTGTGCCTCTTGGGCGTACCTTATATTTCAGCAATAATTATCATTGGCCCATTTCAGCGTCCTCAATGGAATGTTCCATATTTTCACGAATAGCTTAAAAATAATAGAATCCACCGTAATTACAGTAATTATTGTTAGTAATCACGAGGATAAACTGCACCATAAATAACTATTATCAATTGTGCAAAAAACATATTTTTGCTAGTTATGTTATTAATTCGGATGATTCTTTATTATTCACTGATTCACAAAGTGATTGTTCTAATTTTTTTTGACAAGAAATAAGGTTAATGCAAAAAAACATCATTCACATAGACCCTCGCATGTATAATATAAGTTTTAAGATTTTGTATTTATTTTTTTTGCTTTTTTTAATACTGCTTTATCACACAAGATAGTTATAACAAATACGTAAATACAAAATCCTCAAACTTGTATACATGTGAGAGTGGTTAATTTTTATTTATGATGTGTTATTAGCAGTGCATTCATTCAATTTCTTATAATTTTTATTGGCGGCAAATTTTTTTAATAAAAGTTGTTATCAATAATAAAACATACCATCATTTCTGTTCCAATAGCATAAAATTCAGTTACAATAAAAAATAAAATCTTGAAACTTGTTTACATGCCAGTGTGGTAAAAAACTTTTTGAGGTGGATGTGTATATTTTTATGTTTAACATTCCCGAAAGTTGTTGTGTTCCCCCCCAACGTTACGCTATTTAAAATCTATATAGCAAAAAATCTTAAACGGTATAGGTAGACAGTGAGACAGAAAAATTACAGTGCGAAAATAAATCTACAAAATGTAACATATCTACTGAAAGAGAATGCAGGTGAAAAATATCTTGCGCACTCCTTGTGCATTTGTCTGATGTTACATTCAAAACAATCAATACTACTTGAAACAAAAATTCAGATAAAAAAAAAATTAGATCGATATGTGAATTACTTTCTCCTTTATTGACCTTTCAAATCAGCAAGTTTCCCTGCCGCACCATGTAAAATTTAATCTGGACAACGATGGATTCCATTATCATTCTATGGGTTTTCTGAATACAAAATTGAAACAACAGTCAAAAATGAAAATCGACCCAATTTTGAATAAAATTATTCCAATCCACACTGTATATCAAAGAAAAAAGCAACTATCAACAAGTTTGCTATACATTTACAGCAATTATGTCATGTTTCATATTAATGTCCAATAACCATTAATCTATTCTTATCAAGGAACGCATTATCTTGCAAAAAGCTCCATTCCTGAATGGTCCAGTGATAACAGTCATACCAAGTATCAAAAAGCAAAGTGATACCTAAAAGAAGTGATAATGCTGAGAATGATTTTATTTTGTCCTTCAGTGTATTAAGTATATTTACAGAGAATTAGTGATAAGCTACAATACAATTATCGTTTTCTTTTGATTTACTTTGTCTTGCTGTGTTTTGTGACAGGGAGTGTTTTTAATGGATGCCTCGTTCAAGTTGAAGCGGGAAAATCCCCAGAAGGATGCTAACTGTTTTTCAAAATTGTTCTTTGGGTAAGTACCAGCAAATGATAAGTAGTTTTATCAACATCGGTGAATGTGGGGGTTATCATTTGACCCACGAATGGTCTTGGTGACACTATGTAAGAAACCTCTTGACCCCTCTGCCCTCTGTAACCGATAATTTTTCAACAAGACAAAAGTGGCTTTCAAATTTTCTGATTTTTTTTCTCTCTATAAGCTTCAAAATTCCAAACATTTACATTTGAAAATGTTCTTGAGCTTCATTTACTTCAGTATACGGACTTATCACAAATAATGTTGAAAATATGCATTCTCACATTTTCAGCTTTTTGTCTTCACCCTCATTTTTCCAAAGTTCACTTTTCCAACGAATTGTTGAAATTTACTAAAGTTCTCATCACACGCGTCAGCAGTTAATCCAAAAAAAGATCAATAACCATCATTCACCACTATATCCAGAAGAGATCTCTGCACCACTATCCTCAAAAGATATTCTTCCTCCACTATCCCCCACTTTTATTATTATTCCCAAAAAAAGATTACCTATTAGGTGTTCTCTCACCATTATCCCCAAAAAAGATCCCTCCATCAGTATTTCAAAAAGAGATTCCCACACCACCATCTTCAAAAAAGATACTTCCTTCACTATCCCCCATTCTTATTCTCCTATCTAATACTCCTCATTCTCAGATAAAAAACAAGAAAGGATACCCCAAAATGTGACCTGATTTGCCTTTGTTTGGTACCAAAAAAAAATGGCATCAGTGTCGATTTGGGAATATAACCATTTTTTTAAGACTGTAGATGTTATATGAGACCCTTAATGATATGAATTCACGGACGTAAGAGAGCATCTCTTTTGAGAAATAGTGCCAATAGTGGTGAGGGAATTTCTTTTTTTAGAAAAGATCCTCCTATTGTGATAGAAGTGGGAGACAGTTGATGTGGTGGAGCGATCCCTTTTGTAGATAGTGGTGGTGAATCTCCTTTGGGAGTGGTGGTGGGGGGATCTTCTTTGTAGATAGTGGTTGGGAAATCTCTTTATGATCTTTTTTCTGGATAAAAACCTTCTGTTATGTCTTACTAACGTCAATATATACTGTATTTGTAATTCAAAAAGCATTTGAAGTTGCACACAACCAGATCAGATATGGAGCCTTTCAACTAAGGTCAAAGTACCCCGAGATCAAAGAATATCTATCCACTTATCATGTGATATTTAAGTTCCTCTCTGTTTTCCGCCGCAGTCTATACAGGGTGTTAATTAAGTACTTGTACAAAATTTAAATGGTGAATCTTTGACTAATTTCAAGACTATGAACATGGGTCCCAAACGTCTTGTTAAAACCAAAAAAAAAAAATTGTAGATAACACATTTTCTTCCGGCGCCTGAAATTCTTCATTTCGCTTGAATAGACGTTCTCTTTGAATAACAACACCACCAGTTGAAATCCAACGCGTTGAGATCAGAGGACCTTGGTGGCCATTGATGGGAGCGTCGGGCAAATCTTCTCAATTCGAAGTTTAATGCTCCCGAGCCTACTAGCTCTAGATATACAGGGTGTCTCTTAAAGGTGCGGAAAAAACCATATAACACTGAGGTCAAAATATGTCAATTCACAACAATTTATCTCAGTCCAAAATTGCACCGTTTCCGAAATACAGGGTGGTCAAGTATAAAATTGAAAATCGATTTTCCTTATTAATTTGGACACTTTTTCACATATTGCTTGTAAAATTAGTATACGGGGGTTTTGTGGTATGAGAAATTCGATTATGGAGTTTGTGTTACTGTGGCCGCTAGAGGGCACCCTATACTGCACATTTTGGGGTTTAAAATGGTCATAACTATTTTCTCAATGTCTTTCATCATCTTTCGAGATACATTGCGTTGAATCGACATATTTTGACCTCAAGTTTCTTCCGCACCTCTTAGAGAGACTCCTGTATCCAAAATAGATTTTTTAAAAAATTATTATTCACCTTCTTGATAATCTTCACGCTGATGTAGTATTATCACCGCATTTCCTTATAAGTATAAATAGAAATCATTATTTATTTTACAAATTATCTTATCTCGGGTCAAACTTGACCCCAAGTGAAGTCAGCGATTTTTTGTCTTTATACAAAAGGAGGTCGGTCGTTAGACCAAATTATAAATTCAGAACATGTCGAAAATGTACAGGGAGTCCCAGCTACGCAATTGTTTCAAAAAACGTATGTCTTGGATGACATCGCAGAAATTATTACATGGCTCACTTTCTAACCCAACTTTTGAGAAGTTTTGTGTTTTTAAGTTTCAGGCGCAATAGGACTTCACATGATTTTTATCAAGAAATGAATCACGAAAAATAATGTTGACAAATGATAAAATGAAGCTGACTCTGGCGATTAACTAACTTGATGAAAAAAAAAAAAATTACAAGCTGTAATATCGACAGAAATGACAGTTTCGGTTTGGAACTCGGCAGTTGTGATCAGGATTACAGGGCCTTGAAAGATATAGTAAGAATTGATACTCCCCCGTATATCCACCACTTCACAACCATATCGTGAGAGTTTATCTCCGTTCAGCCACAGTTTAAAAATATGTAAATCTTTGCCAATAAAAAACAACAGGCACGGAATAAGTGGTAAAAAATTGACATTTGATATATTTTTTAGCGTTTGTCATTTTCAATAAAACTTTAATTGTCCCTTTTTTTTATTGTTGTTTTTATATAATTTTCTTGGTAATCTCGCATGAATCAGATATCAATAATTAGTGAGTCGAATGTTTTATTGACAATTTAAATAAACTAATTCAGTATCACCTCAACCAGTGTTCTGGATAGGACGCGAGAACGAGAGGAGTTGAAAATCTACAATGGCAGCTAGATGGATGTGGTTTTATAGGTTTTTGATAGTTTCAAAACTATCATCTCGAAAATATGATTAGACTCAATCCCTCGAAAACATGCTTCCGTTCAAGGCGACATTCAACGGGCACGAGCACGCGCACAAGCTGCTTGGATGTTTGTGCATGAGCTCGTCGCTGAAAAGGAGAATATCGGTATTTTGGCAAAGTTGAAAGAGGGATTTGCTTGTGCACTTGTTTCACGCGCTCGATGTACTGCGTGGTACACGATTTTTGTCATGTCAAACACTATATTGCCGTCCTCATCTCATCTAATGACGTTTTCAGATGGGTAATCAGACTGCTAAACACAGGAACCAAACGTACATTGAGAATTGATGATCTATACAAGTCATTACGTGAAGATGAGTCAGAAGTACTTGGAGACCGACTGGAAGGAGAATGGAAGGAAGAAATAGATAGAGCCAAACTTGAAGATCGCACTCCAAGACTACTGACAGCTCTGACAAAAGTTTTCATGCGACAGTATTTCTCTTACGGGTTCTTGGTTTTCTTTTTCGTGATTTTCATGCGGTAAGTCAAAAGTTAAAGTAATCAAGTAAAAGGTGTAGGCTCGATTTTGCAGATCGCCACAACCATTCGTGTTGGCATGGCTGATATCGCAATTTCGTGGAGAGACTCATGATAGGGTCTCAATGTATTCTTCAGCCACCATCCTGGTGCTGATGACAACAGTTGGTGTGTTCCTATTCCATCATTCAAACTACTTACAAAGTTTGGTTGGTATGCGTGTACGGATAGCTGTTTCCAGTTTGGTTTACAGAAAGGTGAGCTCTAAAGATCTCTCCCGACAGGCAATGTGCACAAATCCAGAGGGTGGCGCCCGAGTTACGGAAAATGTAATTTGACAACCTTGTCAGAAACATCAAGCGCGTTACGATGTTTCTGACGAGGTTGGCTACAATTTTCCGTAACTCGGGCGCCACCCTCTGGATTTTTGTTCATCGCCTGTCGGGACACTGAAGAAAATATTCAAGCTTTCGTGATGTTCCAATTCCGCTCTCTCACGGTTTCATCCATCAAATTGCAGATTTTGAGACTGAACAGAACATCACATTGTGACACAACCGCCGGTCAAGTGGTCAATCTTCTTTCCAATGATGTTCAACGATTTGATCTTGTTTGCCTTTATCTACACTACCTCTGGATCATGCCATTCCAGATAGCAGTAATGACCTATTCGGTGTGGAGAGCTTTGGGCGTGTCATGTCTAGCAGGCATCGTATCCATGTTCCTCTGCACAGTTCCAATACAAGGTGCCTACCACTGATTGATTGATGTCAGACTAATGATGTGGATTGTAGGTTATCTGGGAAAACTTACATCATCCCTCCGGTTGAAGATGGCAAGACGGACAGACGCACGAGTCAAGCTGATGAGTGAGATCATCTCGGGTATACAAGTAATGAAGATGTATGCTTGGGAGAGACCCTTTGAGAAGCTCATTGAACATTTGAGGGCCAAGGAGATTGATACGTTGACCCTAACGTCGTATCTGAGAGGATACTACTTGAGTGGCATGGTTTTCATTGAAAGGGCCACGTTGTGTTTGACACTGGTTTGCTATACTTTGCTGGGTAATCATGTTACTGCTGATGTAGCGTTTTCTGCTGCTCAGTTCTTCAATATTCTGCAGTGTAAGTATTGCGAAAGTATCAGAAAATCTGTTGGTGGTAGAAGGCAAGAAAGTTCTTTTTCCACCATTAGCAGTGGTAACACCGTTTCTTGACTCTTGTTCTGTTTCCCACCCAAATCTCGTCTTTTTCTTTCGTAGCAGTATCATTTTTTTCTTGGTTGATAGGTTTTTTTCAAACTAAGGCTCGCTCTTCTCCATTTGTTCTTGGAAACAAGAACTTGATACGTCTTTTAAGGCCTTACCGTTCAATTACCTTTCCAGGTTGCATGGCTATCATGTATCCCATGGCCATAAGCTTAGGAGCTGAAACTTTGGTATCTGTTAAGCGACTGGAAGATTTTTTGGTAGTAGATGAACAAAAAGAATCCACAGTACAGACATCGGACAAGCCAGAAGTTATCATGCACAATGTCAGTGCTTCTTGGGTGTCACAACGATCTGTCATCAACAAAATATCTTTCGAAGTTCCACAAGGAAAGCTGTGCGCCATCATTGGACCTGTTGGTTCTGGAAAAAGCTCGCTACTGCAGATTCTTTTGGGAGAACTACCTCCTACATCAGGTGTTGTGAAGTTAGGAGGAAAAATATCATACGCTGCTCAAGAGCCATGGCTGTTTGCTGCCAGTGTCAGACATAACATTCTATTTGGAAAGCCCTATGACAAGACTGTTTACAAGAAGGTGGTCAAAGTGTGTGCGTTGGAGGATGATTTCAAGCAACTTTCCCATGGTAAGTAAGCTCTAGAAGTTGTCCTGTGTACTGGTTATTTAGGTGACATGACAAGGGTTGGTGAAAAAGGGGCTTCACTGAGCGGAGGTCAACGAGCAAGAATAAACCTAGCCAGAGCCATCTATAGAGGGGCAGATGTTTATCTCCTGGATGATCCCCTATCTGCAGTGGATACGCATGTGGGCAAGCATCTTTTTGAAAAGTGTATCCTAAAGCACCTCAAAGACACCACAAGGATTCTGGTCACACATCAATTGCAGTATTTGAAGAAGGCTGATGTTATAGTTGTGTTGAATAAGGGTTCCGTTGAAGCCATGGGCACTTTTGAAGATTTATCAACAAGGAACCTGGACTTCACCAAGATGCTGGCCCTGGCTGATGAGACTGATGAAACGAAATTAGAGCCTAGCAAGGAGGAGTTGAACGAAAAGTTCGGAACCAGTGGAATGGTAAGACTGAAAGGCAGTTAACATGTATCATTTGAAAATTTCCAGTTCAATCAAGAGGAAGTTTCTTGCTCAGAGGAAATGGAGAATGAAGAAAAATGCGACACAACAAATTCCAGGCCTTTTTTGTCATACATGAAAATGGCTGGTGGTGGGTGTTTTGTGACTTTTGTGATAATGGTCCTGGTCCTATCACAGGTGGCGTGCACTTGTACTGATTTGTGGGTTGCCTTCTGGTAATTGATCCTTCCTGTTCATTCTTCAGTAAAATAACAATCATTCCAGGACAAGTCAAGGAGAGATCCGATATTCTTCCATTTTGCAGACCCAGCATGTCGAGGCAAACGATAGTTATATTTTGCATGATAACACTGTAGAGTATGAAATTATCCCCACAAGTCCACAAAGCAAGTTTCTCGGATTCAACCATACTGATATTTTTGATGAAGTGAAGGTCGGCCAGACCATTTACACCTTGGTCAAAACCAACGTTGCTTTGTATGTTTATGGAGTTCTGATCATACTTGCCATATTTTTAACTGTGGCAAGATCATTGTATTTCTTCAAAGCATCCATGTTGGCTTCGAAAAATATTCATAGTAAGATGTTCCATTGTTTGTTACGGGTCCCCATGGCATTTTTCCATGAAAATCCTAGTGGAAGGGTTTTGAATAGGTTCAGTAAGGATATTGGGGCTATCGATGATCTATTACCACGTGTTTTGATGGAGTCGATACAGGTGAGTGTTCACGACATTTCTATTTTTGATCCTGGAACTTCTAATATTAAATATTTGTCCTTTCAGATTTTTCTGGTGTTGTTTGGAATCCTAGTCAATGTAGGAATATCTAACTATTGGATGATAATACCCATGGTTATTTTGGGAGCATTATTTATGAAAGTTCGAACATGGTACGTGGCTAGTGCCAAAGATATCAAGCACCTGGAAGGCAGTGGTAAGTACTGAGTTTTGGATTAAGGAAATGTTCCCGATCATCATCATCAACTCAAACTAAACCAAAATTCACTCAAAAGATCAGGAGGGTGATTCCTAAATCTGACAACTTCACAACTAACTCCTCTGAACTTACAATTTCAACTTACAGTACTGAAACCTTCTGAGAAAAGGTTGTTTTCAAGGCATCAAAAGCTTGAGCCTTGTCAACAACAGAAAAGTAAGATCTTGGTTACCAGTTCACATCTCTGGAACTGCTCCGAATGGAAACATTTCTTTGTTGCTGAAACATTACACCTTCCACACACTTTAATCCTGGACTAAGTCGGTTAGTTTCTTCAAATTTTTTAACAGTCGCCAATATCTTGTTGAGACAGTTTGCCAGACTGATTTGACTGAAAGAGCTAGAGGAGTACTAGTTTTGATATCTGTTTCAAACTCGAGAGGTTTTGTTAAAGACTGAAGCCTGACCATTCTTTAAGATTAGAACCTCACTCTCTTTTGAGAAGTCTGAAGCATCTCCTTCGGTATTATAGCAAAGCATTCTTCTTGTCCTACCATCTATTTCACCGGAAAGAAAAAAGCATTCACATAAAAATCCTGTTTCGATGTGATGGTGCAGTCAGGTGAGCTGGAACCAAAGAGCATATACCTCAAACATCTGGTGCTGATAGCGGAGCTAGAACCAGAGAGAATATACATCCAAATTCTTGTGCTGTTGAGTAAGCTGAAACCGATGGGACTACTGATTCTGTCACTTGAGCTGGCATACAAATTCTGGTGCTGTTACGTGAGCTGTCGTCAAAGAGCATTTTCATCAAAATGCTGGTGCTGTTCTCATGACACCAAAACCCCTCGTCCTCTGGCAGCATCCACGATTCTATGTATGACAACCACCTTGACTTGACAGATTTGGTTACTGTCAACCACCTGGAATGTAAGGCCCTCGGTGAAACGAGAATTCATGCTTTCGGAGGCTGTGGTGCAGAAGTTGGTGTATGGAGTGAAGCACTTACGCAGATAGTCCTTAAGGTCGTTGAACTTGTTTTCCATGGTGTGCTGGGATTACAGGCTTGCCGCATGTGCCGCTTAACTTGGTTTGAGCAGAAAGTGACCACCTGACTGATGCTTGGACTTCTATTAGCTACTTCCAACTAAGCGCATGACATCTTGGATGATAGTTCTGACAAATGGTACTGAAGCAGTGTTGACAAATCTAGACTCAAAATGTGGCGACAGCAGAAAGCTGCCAATTTGATTGATGATTTTGATTTTTTTTTATTGATTTTGATCCCCAAAATGGAACATCATCATCATCTATAAGCCTACAGAAACTTTCTCTAATTAATTACAGGGTAGTTATTTTCATATGCAAAGAGGGCTTCACATTACTATTCAGATCAAAATTGCACTTATTAGAAGCTTTGTCCAACCCATCCTACAGAGACATGTTGCACCATCTAGGTATCTGGACATGCATATTATCATATTTTTATTTCATCAGATGCTTAGTCTGGATCTTTTTTCTGTTTCCCCATTGATACTTTCATAGAAGATGCAACAGCTCCATTTCTGCCATAAAATGTACTCACTATTTTGTTTTAATTTTAGCAAAATCCCCTGTCTTTTCACACATCAGCGCGTCCTTGAATGGTCTGACCACTATAAGAGCTTCCCAAGCGCAGAAGACTTTATCTGAGGAGTTTGATGATCATCAGGTAATCATCATCAGTCTTCAAAACCCATTTAGTTAACTGACAATCTGGTTCCAGAATGTCCATACATCAGCCTGGTTCCTCACCATAATATGCACCGTCTTCTTTGGTCTTTGGCTGGACATCATTTGTATTGTTTTCGTAACCTGTGTGGCTTTTGGATTTGTTATATCCATGGACTGTTAGTGTTTACTGATTGGTGACGTTTTCATGTAGCAAACATTTTTAGTGGGCCAAACTCCTAACAGTAGCATGGTTGGACTGGCACTCTCCCAGGCAATGATCCTGACTGGAATGTTACAGTATGGAATGAGACAGACAGCTGAGGTTGTCAATCAGCTTACAAGTGTGGAGAGAGTGCTACAATATACAAAGCTAGACCAGGAGGGACCTTTCGATACTCCAAAAGGTAACAACTCCTAAGTGTAAATCCCTTTCAACTCTTTTCAGAAAAACTGCCTGTATTACCATGGCCAAGCATCGGCAGGATCGAATTCAAAAATCTCTGCCTGTCCTACAGACCTGGATGTCCTGTTCTTAAAAACTTAGACGTCATAATTCAATCAGGGGAGAAGGTTGGGATAGTTGGACGGACAGGGGCTGGAAAGACATCCCTCATATCAGCCCTATTCAGACTGTCGCCAATCGAAGGGTCAATTTTGATTGATGACCTCAACACCAACATCGTTGGTCTGCATGATTTGAGGAGAAAGATCTCCATCATCCCTCAAGAGCCTGTATTGTTTAGTGCCTCATTGAGGTATAATTTGGACCCTTTTGGAGAGTTTCCGGATGACAAGTTGTGGGAGGTCCTGGATGAAGTGAGTGATTGGTAGTGTTGATTTTAAATCAAACTCTTTATTAATTTTAGGTAGAGTTAAAGGAGGCAGCACCTAGTCTGGAGTTCCTAGTATCAGAAGGTGGCAAGAATTTCAGTCTTGGCCAGAGACAGCTGGTATGCCTAGCAAGAGCATTATTAAGAAATAACAAAATCCTGGTTCTGGATGAAGCAACTGCTAACGTTGATGCAAAAACTGATGGTTTGATCCAGACGACTATAAGGAAAAAGTTCAAAGACTGTACAGTATTAACCATTGCCCATCGTCTCAACACCATCATGGACTCTGATAAGGTCATTGTGATGGAGGCCGGGTCTATTATGGAATTGGGTCATCCTCATCAGTTGCTACAAAATGATGGGATTTTCATGAAAATGGTGGAGCAGACTGGTGCGGGCATGACGGAACAATTGAAGAATATCGCTTCGAACGCTTGGAAAGTCAAAGAAGAAAGTAATGATCTAAAAGAATTACTGTTTTGAGGATAGAATCTGTATGTTTATAGTTAAATGATGATAAAATCATTCATGGTTTCATTTTGGATCGATAACTTTTTTCTAGAGTCAAGACATAGTGCAGTAGTTCATGTCACCGCTATCTCATTGATACTCGCCGCAATATTTCCGAACATCGTTATGAATGCCCCTCAACACTGGACAGGTTGAAAAACAAATAAATTTGTTTATTGAGTCGCGGCGAGGTGAGAGACAGGGTGCACTACTCCGGTATATTTCTCGTCATTCGTTCATGTGGTATTGTTTTTATTGACAATGTGGTGAAGGCAATTCTTAAAAACCTGAATTGATTGAAATTGAAAAATGCTTTTCCACAGATTCTCTAATTATTATTTGTTTCTTTCTTTTTTCTTTTTTATTGGATTATTTTATATCTTCTCCGTTACTTTTTTCAGCTATATTGTTGCTCCTAAATTTTTTTGTTCATATTTTTGTTAATTTCCTTTCTCAGATGTTATAGAATTTCTTTCCTTGGTCCTTTGTTAGATATGATTTAGTTAATTTTCTTTGGTTTTTTGCTCGGTTTTTTGTTTGTTTTTTTCTTAAGCTCTATGTTTTTTCTTTTGTTTCCTCGTGGTTTGTGAATATTTGGCCATATTATTTTTCCTGTATTGTTTGCCTTGACGGAATGTTCCACTTTACAAGATTCTTGTTCTTCACTTGTTTTCTATGGTTCCATGATTCTTTGTTTTTCTTGTAGATTTGAAAACCTCATACTTGCTCTGTTACTTTCTTTTTAGTTGTATGGTTCCTTCTTATATTTTTTCTTTGTTAATTTCTTTGGTTCTGTGTCTCTGTCAAAGATTGTTCTATGCACTCCTCAAATAGACACTGGAGAAAGCGAATGATTGAGGAGTGAGTGGCTCGTGTGATCTTTTTTTTGCTTGCTTTCAGCTCCTTTTTTTGCAATCCGGCCAAGCATATACTATATATACATAAAGTAGATTAAGTACTACACTGTATCTTGCCTATTGCAAAAATAAAGATTATTATTATTATTATTATTATTATTATTATCTTCAACAATTCTATAGAGGAAGGTTTATGGAGTGACTCACGTGATTTCAACGCTCCAGCCATCCTGAGTATTTTTTCTATGATACCTTGAAGTGTAGGGTATATATCTGTACACTCCTCAATAAAAAAAATCGTAGCAAGCTAATGAGGAGATTGAAAAGTAGCGCACTGGAACAATTATATCATATTTCGACGCTTGAATCAACTCTCTATCATCACTTTTAGCAGATGTATGAGGAATTTTGTCAGACGTTGATTGATGGTTTTAAATTTTGTATTTTATATTTTTGTCTGTATTCGCTTTTTCAATGAATTTTTAAAAACTTTGTTGTATTGTTCATTGAAAAGAATTAAATGCTCTATGATTTGTCGCTAGAATCAACCCTCTATCATCATGTTTAGCAGAGTTATGAGGAATTTTGTCAGACATTGATAATTGTTATTTAATTTGTGTATTTTATATTTTTGTCTGTTTTCGCTTGTTCAATGAATTTTCAAAAACTTTGTTGTTTTGTTCATTGAGAAGGACCAAATTCCCTATGATTTGATTCTTGAATCAACCCTCTATCTTCATTTTTAGCAGAGTTATGAGGAATTTTGTCTGACGTTGATCCATGGTTTTTGATTTTGTATTTTATACTTTTGTCTGTGTTCGCTTTTTCAATTTATTTTCAAAAACTTTGTTGTATCGTTTATTGGAAAGGTAATTCCTAATGATTTGACGATTGAATCAACCCGCTATCATCATTTTTAACAGAGTTATGAGGAATTTTGTCAAATGTTGATCGATGGTTTTTGATTTTGTATTTTAAATTTTTGTCTGTATTTGCTTTTTCAATTAATTTTCAAAAACATTGGCGATTTTTTTATTAGAAAGGATAAAATTCCTTATAATTTGACGCTCGCACCAACGCTCTATCATCATTTTTAACAGTGTTATGAGGAATTTTGTCGGACGCTGATGAAAATGGTTTTCAATTTTGTTTTCTGTATTCCCTTTATCAATTCATTTTCAAACACATTGTTGAATTGTTTATTAAAAAGGATCAAATTCGTTATAATTTGACGCTTGAATCAGCCCTCTATCATCAATTTTAACAGAGTTTTGAGGAATTTTGTCAGACGTTGATTGATGGATTTAAATTTTGTATTTTATATTTTTGACTGTATTCGCTTTTTAAATGAATTTAAAAAAACTTTGTTGTATTGTTCATTGAAAACGATTGTATGCTTTATGATTTGTCGTTTGAATCAACTTTCTATCATCAGGTTTAGCAGAGTTATGAGGAATTTTGTCAGACATTGATAATTGTTTTTTAATTTGTGTATTTTATATTTTTGTCTGTTTTCGCTTTTTCAATAAATTTTCAAAAACTTTGTTGTTTTGTTCATCGAGAAGGATCAAATTCCCTATTATTTGACGCTTGAATCAACCCTCTATCATCATTTTTAGCAGAGTTATGAGGAATTTTGTCAGACGTTGATTTATGGTTTTTAATTTTGTATTTTATACTTTTGTCTGTGTTCGCTTTTTCAATGAATTTTCAAAACTTTGTTGTATCGTTTATTGGAAAGGATTAAATCCCTTATGATTTGACGATTGAATCAACCCGCTATTATCATTTTTAACAGCGTTATGAGGAATTTTGTCAGGCACTGATAAAAAAGGGTTTTTAATTTTGTTTTTTATATTTTGGTCTGCGTTCTCTTTTTCAATTAATTTCCAAAAACATTGTTGGATTTTTTATTGAAAAGGATGAAATTCCCTATAATTAGACGCTTGAATCAACCCTCTATCATCATTTTTGACATAGTTATGAGGAATTTTGTAAAACGCTGATAAAAAAGGGTTTTTAATTTTGTTTTTTAATTTTGTCCCGCGTTCCCTTTCTCAATTGATTTTAAAAATATTGTTGGATTGTTTATTGAAAAGGATAAGGTTCCTTATAATTTGACGATTGAATCAACCCTCTATCATCATTTTTAACAGAGTTATGGGGAATTTTGTCAGACGCTGATAAAAATGGTTTTTAATTTTGTTTTTTATATTTTAGTCTGCGTTCCCTTTTTCAATTAATTTTCAAAAACATTGTCGATTTTTTTAATAGAAAGGATAAAATTCCTTATGATTTGACGCTCGCACCAACCCTCTATCATCATTTTTAACAGTGTTATGAGGAATTTTGTCGGACGCTGATGAAGATGGTTTCCAATTTTGTTTTCTGTATTTCCTTTATCAATTCATTTTCAAACACATTGTTGAATTGTTTATTGAAAAGGATCAAATTCGTTATAATTTGACGCTTGAATCAGCCCTCTATCATCAATTTTAACAGAGTTTTGAGGAATTTTGTCAGTCGTTGATTGATGGATTTAAATTTTGTATTTTATATTTTTGTCTGTATTCGCTTTTTAAATGAATTTAAAAAAACTTTGTTGTATTGTTCATTGAAAACGATTGTATGCTTTATGATTTGTCGTTTGAATCAACTTTCTATCATCAGGTTTAGCAGAGTTATGAGGAATTTTGTCAGACATTGATAATTGTTTTTTAATTTGTGTATTTTATATTTTTGTCTGTTTTCGCTTTTTCAATAAATTTTCAAAAACTTTGTTGTTTTGTTCATCGAGAAGGATCAAATTCCCTATTATTTGACGCTTGAATCAACCCTCTATCATCATTTTTAGCAGAGTTATGAGGAATTTTGTCAGACGTTGATCCATGGTTTTTGATTTTGTATTTTAAACTTTTGTCTGTGTTCGCTTTTTCAATGGATTTTCGAAAACTTTGTTGTATCGTTTATTGGAAAGGTAATTCCTAATGATTTGACGATTGAATCAACCCGCTATCATCATTTTTAACAGAGTTATGAGGAATTTTGTCAAATGTTGATCGATGGTTTTTGATTTTGTATTTTATATTTTTGTCTGTATTCGCTTTTTCAATGAATTTTAAAAAACTTTGTTGTATTGTTCATTGAAAGTGATTAAATGCCCTATGATTTGTCGCTTGAATCATATCATCATTTTTAACAGAGTTATGAGGAATTTTGTCAGGCACTGATAAAAAAGGGTTTTTAATTTTGTTTTTTATATTTTGGTCTGCGTTCTCTTTTTCAATTAATTTCCAAAAACATTGTTGGATTTTTTATTGAAAAGGATGAAATTCCCTATAATTAGACGCTTGAATCAACCCTCTATCATCATTTTTGACATAGTTATGAGGAATTTTGTAAAACGCTGATAAAAAAGGGTTTTTAATTTTGTTTTTTAATTTTGTCCCGCGTTCCCTTTCTCAATTGATTTTAAAAATATTGTTGGATTGTTTATTGAAAAGGATAAGGTTCCTCATAATTTGACGATTGAATCAACCCTCTATCATCATTTTTAACAGAGTTATGGGGAATTTTGTCAGACGCTGATAAAAATGGTTTTTAATTTTGTTTTTTATATTTTAGTCTGCGTTCCCTTTTTCAATTAATTTTCAAAAACATTGTCGATTTTTTAATAGAAAGGATGAAATTCCTTATGATTTGACGCTCGCACCAACCCTCTATCATCATTTTTAACAGTGTTATGAGGAATTTTGTCGGACGCTGATGAAAATGGTTTCCAATTTTTGTAGCGTGGGACTCCTTTATAGTATTGAAAGCTCGTTTACGTCTTGATAAATTTTAATTTCGTATGGAATTAATACAACTTTTAAAGACACAAATCGATTCTGACGTATCATTCATCAATGTCACAAAAAACCAGTAACTTCTCCAGGTAGCTTATTCGCTGCGTTCGGTTTCATTCTGCTTCAGCCGGATTCACAACATGCCCCCCGCCTTGAAACACCTCTGTTTCAACATCTTGAACCGGTAAGGGACATATGTTCTGACAAGCTCTCTTGATTATACCTCCCGCTGTCGATATTGACGCCACACGGGAAATTCCGTCAATTCCTGGATGCAATTTGGTGATTCGACCCAACTTCCATCGCATAGGTGGAAGGTTATCTTCCTTCACTAGGACCAAAGTACCTTCTACAGCTTCACCTTGATTTTGCCTCCATTTTCTTCGCTGTTGCAGTTCCGATACATACTCCTTGGACCATCGTGACCAGAAGTTTTGTCGCATCTGTTCTATAAGCTGATGCCTTGTTAATCTGCCAGCTGGTATATGGGTGATGTTTGGTTCGGGTGTAGAATATATTGTTCGTCCGAGTAAGAAATGAGCAGGAGTCAAAGGATTTAAATCATTAGGATCATTAGTAAGAGGAGAAATGGGACGAGAGTTAAGTACCGCCTCGATATGCGTGAAAATCGTATACATTTCCTCAAAAGTGAGGGGGTTCAGACCAACAACTCGCTTCAAATGATATTTACAGGACTTAACGCCTGCCTCCCAAAGACCGCCGAAGTGAGGGGAGTTAACTGGTATGAATCGCCAATCAATACCTTCATTGATGCATGACTCAGTTATTTTATTTTGTTGTTCCGTCAGAAAAGTGCCAAGTTCTCGAAGTTCCGTGTTCGCACCAACAAAACTGGTACCATTATCTGAGTAAATTCGTGCAGGCTTTCCACGTCTATTTATAAAACGCTTTAAAGCTAGGAGAAAGGTGTCAGTTGATAAATCCGAGACGAGCTCCAGATGCAATGCCTTCACTGAGAAGCATACGAACAATGCTAGATAGCATTTACTAGTCTTGGATCCTCGACCCTTTCGATCCTTGATTAAGAAGGGTCCTGCGTAATCGACCCCGCATGTTTGAAATGGAAAACCCGGTTCCAATCGCTTCTGCGGAAGATTGCCCATAACTGGTAAAATAGCCTTTGGATTGAATCTGAAACAAGTTTTACACTGTCGAACAGTGAATTTAGCTAAATTTCTGCCACCGACTGGCCATAGAGATTCTCTAATATCACTGAGCAAGGACTGTGGGCCAGCATGTAACATTTTCAAATGTTCAAATCTGAAAATCAATTTACATAAATGATGTTTTGCAGATATAATAACAGGATGTTTCTTGTTAACATGAAAGTCTGAGTTTTTTAAACGGCCTCCGACTCTCAACAATCCGCAATCATCTATAAATGGGTTAAGACTGAATAACGCACTTTTACGACCAATCGGTTTATTTTTAGTAAGCAAATCAATTTCTTCCGTATAACATTCAAGTTGAGATTGTTTCAACAAAACTATGAAAGCATCGTTGATTTCAGTTAACGTAAGAAAACCTGAACGTCTAGAATCTGTATTTTTACAGTTGTGAAGAAATCTTAAGACGTACGCCGCGCAACGTTTTAACCGATTAAGAAGAGAAAATCTAGTGAACTCTATGAAAATAAAATGATTAGTTATCTGTAAGCTTTTCTCCTTCAATTCAGGCAAGTTTTCCACGACATATTTCGATACTGGCCATTCATTATCGGATCTACTTAACCACTCTGGACCATGCCACCAGAGAATGCTGCATTTTAGAAAATTGGGGGACATGCCACGTGATAAAATGTCCGATGGGTTCTCTTTAGTCGAAATATGCCGCCATTGGTATGAATTTGTCATTTCTTGGATTTTACAGATACGATTGGCCACGAACGTTTTTAAAGAGCTTGGATTCATTTTCAACCAACCGAGGACAATCGTAGAATCTGTCCAACAAAATACCTTATTGAGTTTCATAGGCAGAGACTGTTCGATCTTTCTTGCTAATCGTGCAGATAGGACAGCTCCACATAATTCAAGTCGCGGAATAGTTATAACCTTTAATGGAGCGACCTTAGTTTTCGAGCACATAAGGTGCACATGTATCTTACCACTGGCATCCATGGAACGCATATAGATACAACTACCATACGCAGAGGCGCTCGCATCTGAGAAACAGTGCATCTCGATGAATTTGGGGTCATCACATACGGAATGACGCGAGATCTTTATGTTATTTATTTCATTAATTTCATTTTTAAATTTCATCCAAACAGTGTGAATAGCCATGGGAACTGACTCATCCCAAGATAATTTCTCTAGCCACAGCTTTTGTAAAAGAATTTTTATTGAAATTATGCATGGACTCAGAAGACCCAGAGGATCAAAAACCCGACTAATGCATGAAAGTATAGTTCGCTTCGTTACCCTACCATCCTTCGGATTAACATTAATATTATACGTAAGTATATCTTCACAATTAGACCAAGCTAATCCTAACGTTTTTGTAGTATCGTTTGTACCCAATTCTACGATATTACTTTTTTCAATGTCGTCAGATGTTATATTCTGGACAATTTTGTTGCAATTTGAATGCCATTTTCGCAATTTAAATCCGCCCGAACTAAGAATTTTTGATAGATTTGAACCTAGGATGGAAACTTCGTCAATGGAAGATCCTCCAAAAAGAACGTCATCAACATAGAAATTATTTAGTATGACATTGGATACATCTGGATACAAATTTTGACAATCTAAACCCAACTGAAATAAACTTCGGATAGCCAAAAACGCAGCACTGCTTGTTCCGTAAGTGACTGTTTGGAGTTCGTAAGTTTCGAGTGGTTCAGAAGGTTCTTCTCGCCAAAGTATCCTCTGAAAAGCACATTGTTCAGATTTGATGAGAACCTGGCGATACATTTTTTCGATATCAGCCGTTACCACGAAAGAATGTATCCTGAATCGAAGTAGAATAGAAATAAGGTCATTTTGTATTGTAGGTCCAATCATTTGTATTTCATTCAGTGAAATACCTGTAGTAGTAAGAGCACTACAATCAAAAACGACTCGTAGCCGTGTTGTCGTACTTGACTCTTTGACCACTCCATGATGTGGCATGTAATAGTTATTGCTTGCTTCGTTGGTATCGTCATCCACTCTTCGCATATGCCCGAGATCATGATATTCACGCATAAACTTCGTATAATCGTTTCGAAAATTTACATTCCGCAGTAATTTTCTTTCTAAAGATATGAACCTTTTTTCGGCTTGTAGTTTCGATTCACCTAATTTTTCAGGTGACTCTTTGAATGGGATTGATACAATGAATCGGCCATTTTCATTGCGTTTAGTATTTTCGACGAAATGTTGTTCGCATGCTTCTTCTTCTTTAGAGTACAGGCGGATATCACAGCACTCCTCCAGCTCCCAGAATTGAGCAAGTTGTTCTTGTATGTCAAGATTTCTATTAAAATGACAATGAAGGCTGTTATTTTCTAATTTTCCCAAAGGACCTGAGACTATCCAGCCGAGCACTGTTTTCTGCAGAACGGGAAGATTAGCTCCTAGTTTGATTTGGCCAACTGAAATGAGCTCCCAAAAAATATTAGCGCCTATCAATATATCAATTGGACCTGGTCTATCGAAGGAAGCATCTGCTAGCGTAACATTTGCCGGAATTTTCAAAGCTTTTCGTTCGACGGGATAGTTTGGAAGAATACCCGATATATTTTCGATTATCAAACAAGGTAGAATCGTCTGGAAAGCACTATGAAGCGATTCAAAGTTTATATCGCATTTATGTTTTATTTTAGAAAATCCGTTATTAATTCCAGAAACTTGCATGGAAATATCTTCAGTGGGAAGTTTCAGACGATGGCACAGTTCTGATGTGATGAAACTAGACTGTGATGCGGAGTCCAATATAGCGCGTACTGTGTGGAACTGCTTGTTTGCGTCGAATATTTTTATAAGTGCTGTAGATAATAAAACACCTGTATTTCCTTCATACGAATTCAGTGCTATCGCATTGGAATTTTCGCCTTCCTTTCTCGAATTAGAAATGATATCCGTATTGTTCGCATTTGATTCTGAAATAATATGTATGAGGGTGTTGTGCCGCCCGTTACATTTCCTACAATTTGAAAATCTACATTTCTGAATATTATGACCTGATCTCAAGCAGTTTAGACAAAGTTTCAAACTTTCTATTCGCTTTATTTTTTCTTCAACTGGGAGACTGAGAAATTCGCTACAGTTTCGAATAAAATGTGTATTTCGTTTACACAATGAACAAAATGGGTGGGTATTTGCTTGACGATCGAATTTTCGCGCATCATCCTTTCGTGTATCATCAGACGCTAGAAAAGTTCTCGCTTGATTGTTTTCGCGTGGAGTTCTATTTAGACGTATATCGGAAGATTTTAGCTCCAAGGTCTCTAAAAGATCTGCTTTTGCTTGTAAAAATGATTTCAGATCATCAAGAGTCGGAGAGTCATTGGTAGCAATGTATTCTTCCCAGTCGCGAGCTGAAAATCTATCCAGTTTTCCCGTAATTATGTATATAACTAATGTGTCCCACGACTCAGTAGGTTGTTTGAGCTGTTTCAAAGCTTTCAAGTGTTTTGACAAAGTGTCAATAATATTACGCAATGATCTCGATGACTGCTTAGAGAGAATCTCTATATTGAAAATGGCTTTAACGTGATTTTGTACCAGAAGTCGATTGTTGTTGAATCTGTTGCACAAAAGATCCCAAGCAATGGGATAATTTTCCGCAGAGAACTCTAAAGAAGCTATCACATCGGCTGCGATGTTCAATAGCGAAGTTTTCAAATAATGGTACCGTTGAATATCATTCAGATCACTATTTTTATTAATCAACGACTCAAACGTTTCTCGAAACTCAAGCCAACTCTCGTAGTCGCCGCGGAACTTCGGAACTACAATTGGCGGAAGTTTGACGCTTTTCTGATGAAACTCTCTACTAACTTCATTATTTAAATTAGAAGTAGTGTTCTCTTGGTTATGTTTTACCAAGATATTCTGCGCTTTAGCGGATGTCGAATGAAACGTATTAGAGAACCAGCTGCGTTCAGAAAACTCCACCTCCAATTCTGCGTCATCGACAACATTTTCCAATGCTACTTGATTAGTGTCAAAGTCACTAATTAAATTTTTGAATTGTGAAAAACGTGTCTCTAATTGACAATAGTCCTCATCGATAATGACTTCGGGATTTGTATCCAACTTGAGCTTGAATTCGTTCAAGTAGTTTGAAAAAATAGTCATTTTCGATTTAATTGAACCTCTTTTTCGCTTAAGCGACTTTATTTCATCGCTAGACATCGTAAAACGTAGAATAATGACGGTTTATTACTGAAAACAATCGTCAATGTATTATTAGCGCATAGATACTACTGAGTAGTACCGTATCGTATAAACTGAAAATAAACGCTTGAAAATTCACCCGTATATACGCATTTGAGACTGTAGAGGAAAAAAAACAGAAAATGTAGGTAGAAAAGAGGACTTACTCGTATTGACGAAATCTACACCCGGAATTTTCACTCTGCAACTCCAGTTGGGGGTTTTTTCATCCGGTGGGAAGGACCAATGTAGCGTGGGACTCCTTTATAGTATTGAAAGCTCGTTTACGTCTTGATAAATTTTAATTTCGTATGGAATTAATACAACTTTTAAAGACACAAATCGATTCTGACGTATCATTCATCAATGTCACAAAAAACCAGTAACTTCTCCAGGTAGCTTATTCGCTGCGTTCGGTTTCATTCTGCTTCAGCCGGATTCACAACAATTTTGTTTTCTGTATTTCCTTTATCAATTCATTTTCAAACACATTGTTGAATTGTTTATTAAAAAGGATCAAATTCGTTATAATTTGACGCTTGAATCAGCCCTCTATCATCAATTTTAACAGAGTTTTGAGGAATTTTGTGAGACGTTGATTGATGGATTTAAATTTTGTATTTTATATTTTTGTCTGTATTCGCTTTTTAAATGAATTTAAAAAAACTTTGTTGTATTGTTCATTGAAAACGATTGTATGCTTTATGATTTGTCGTTTGAATCAACTTTCTATCATCAGGTTTAGCAGAGTTATGAGGAATTTTGTCAGACATTGATAAATGTTTTTTAATTTGTGTATTTTATATTTTTGTCTGTTTTCGCTTTCTCAATAAATTTTCAAAAACTTTGTTGTTTTGTTCATCGAGAAGGATCAAATTCCCTATTATTTGACGCTTGAATCAACCCTCTATCATCATTTTTAACAGAGTTATGAGGAGTTTTGTCGGACGCTGATAATAATGGTTTTTAATTTTCTTTTTATATTTTGCTCTGTATTCCCTTTATCAATCAATTTTCGAAAACATCTTTGAATTGTTTAGTGAGAAAGATTCAATTCCACATACTTTGACACTTGAATCAAGCCTCTATCATCATTTTTACCAGAGTTATGAGGAATTTTGTTAGACGCTGATAATAATGGTTTTTATATTTTCGTCTGCATTCCTTTTTTCAATTAATTTTCAAAAACATTGTTGAATTGTTTATTGAAAAAGATAAGATTCATTTTTATTCATTTGACGCTCGCATCAACCCTCTATCATCATTTTTAACAGTGCTGGGAGGAATTTTGTCGTACGCTGATAAAAATGGTTTTCAATTTTGTTTTCTGTATTCCCTTCATCAAATCATTTTCAAACACATTGTTGAATTGTTTATTGAAAAGGATCAAATTCGTTATAATTTGACGCTTGAATCAGCTCTCTATCATCAATTTTAACAGAGTTATGAGGAATTTTGTCAAACGTTGATCGATGGTTTTTAATTTTGTATTTTATATTTTTGTCTGTATTCGCTTTTTCAATGAATTTTAAAAAACTTTGTTGTATTGTTCATTGAAGAGGATTAAATGCTCTATGATTTGTCGCTTGAATCAACCCTCTATCATCATGTTTAGCAGAGTTATGAGGAATTTTGTCAGACATTGATAATTGTTTTTTAATTTGTGTATTTTATATTTTTGTCTGTTTTCGCTTTTTCAATGAATTTTCAAAAACTTTGTTGTATCGTTTATTGGAAAGGATTAGATTCTTCATGATTTGACGATTGAATCAACCCGCTATCATCATTTTTAACAGAGTTATGAGGAATTTTCTCAAATGTTGATCGATGGTTTTTGATTTTGTATTTTATATTTTTCTCTGTATTCGCTGTTTCAATGAATTTAAAAAAACTTTGTTGTGATGTTTATTGAAAATGATTAAATGCTCTATGGTTTGTCGCTTGAATCGACCCTCTATCATCATTTTTATCAGAGTTATGAGGAATTTTGTCAGGCACTGATAAAAAAAGGTTTTCAATTTTGTTTTTTATATTTTGGTCTGCGTTCTCTTTTTCAATTAATTTCCAAAAACATTGTTGGATTTTTTAATGAAAAGGATTAAATTCTCTATAATTTGATTCTTGAATCAACCCTTTATCATCATTTTCAACAGAGTTATGAGGAATTTTGTCAAACGTTGATCGATGGTTTTTAATTTTGTATTTTATATTTTTGTCTGTATTCGCTTTTTCAATGAATTTTTGAAAACTTTGTTGAATTATTCATTGAAGAGGATCAAATTCACAATAATTTGACGCCTGAATGAGCTGTCTATCATCATTTTTAGCAGAGTTATGAGGAATCTGTTCAGACGTTGATCAATGGTTTATATTTTGTTTTTTAAATTTTGGTCTGTATTCCCATTGTGGAATTGGTTATTGAAAAGGATTGAATTCCTCATAATTTTACGGCTGAATCAACCCTCTATTTTCATCATTAACAAGGTTGTGAGGAATTTTGTCAGACGTTGACAAATAATGGTTTTTGATTTTCTTTCTTATATTTTGGTATCAAGGGCGTCAAAAAACACCCGCTTATAAAACAAACGATTCGATTTTTTTAAAATAAGAAACATATCAAAATGTTGTAAGGAAAATTTTTTGAAGATGAAACAATTCTCTACAATTTTTATTCGAAACATTATTCTCTACAACGAAACATTTTCAATATACAGGGCGTCAAAGAACACAGGCTTTTAAAATAGAAGAATCGAATTTTGTTAAAATAAATTAAAAACGAAAAAAAAATCAAAATATCATTGATGAGTTTCTTTGAAGATGAGACTGTATGATTTATTTGGTGAATAACGGCTCGTTTTTTTTTCATTCTTATGAGTTTTGGTCTTAATTTTGTTCTATGAATAATCATTGTATATATCTCTCTAGAATTTCTTCATCATTGGTCTTATGATACTTTCTCAAATTTTTGGCTATTTCTTTGTTAATCTGCTAATAATTTCCAATGTTCTTTATTTTTCATTTGATTCTTTTTTGACTTTTTGATGCTAGCTATGTCTTTGCTTTTGAATATTTGGTCAAACCTCATTTATATGGTTTCTTTCATTGGTTTAGTGGCCCAGTTTCTCATTCTTTGGCCGTATCTTTGTTGATTTCTAATATTTTTTTGATTTTTTTTGGTCCTGTTGTCATATTAGTATTGCAGGCAAATACATTGAGGATAAATACATTCAATAATTTGCCAAAAGTTTAATAGACGCACAACCCAGATTTGGGGTCACGCTGAGCAAGCAGTTTTTTTACTGTAAAAAGTCACGTCCAGCAAGGATATAGGCAGTGGTTGACAAAGCCATCCCACCATGAGTAAGCAATGTTATCACTCTCACAGTCGGTATTCTTACCCAAGTTTATTCAACAATTTAGAGAACATTCTCTTCCTAGTCTAATGATGGTAAAAATATATTTGATGTATCTCAGATGACAATAGAATGAAGTTACCAAATCGATCAACAGAAAGTTGAAAATAAAAATCGAATTCTAGTAAAAACAAGAGCAAAGCTATATTCCGAAGTAATAACTCTAAACACAGCACAATCAATATTTTAATACACATCGTATAGGCAAATCAATAACGTTAGTTGGACAACATTTCAATCAGTATCTACAAGCTCACAACTATGATACTTAGAGCTGGTCTCCAACCAACTCTCCACATCATTGGACGTCAAATCATCTGAAGAGGGCAGTTCAGTGAGAGGCTCCATTTCACTCACGTAGCAGTTATGCGGAGGACTACCTTCCTTGAGTTTATCGTAAAACTTCTGTTTAGTTTTGTGACTTTCGTTGCAGAATGTTTCAGCAGTGGAGTTGCAGACCACTGAAATTATTATGGATCCAGCACGAAGCTAAACATAGATATGACTTACCAGCACCATTCAACTTCTTGGTCCTAATAGGACTTTTATACTCTCCTCCAGTGGTCAAAGAGGACGTTATACTCGGAAGACGAATATCCAGATGCGATCCTTTGGCCGTTACTATTTTGTTGTTCATAGCATAGAGCTTCGTGGTGATGTCTCTGGCAATCAGCGTAGTTAATACAGTGGCAATGTAAGTATCTTTAACGAAAAGATACTCCAACGCCGATCTCTGCCAGTAAAGGTACCTGCAGGAGCTAGCCGCAACTATGGCAACCTAGATTTCAATCAACAATAGAGAATCATCAAGACCAAAACTTACTTTGAACTTATCATCTACAGTGTTGCGACTGGATTCAAACTCTGGCGAGTCCAGAAACTCACAAGGTAGTATTGGATGTAAGAACTGGTTGTCTGAAAGGACATTCACTTTTCCTGATAACAACAGTCCTAGTCGATCAGTCCTGGTCAGATTCTGCACAGCGTATGCTTCTCCAGCATGCAGTGACATGATCTGTGTGAAATCTGATCCTACCATTCTCTTGAACTGCAGCCTTGTCATCTGTGCTTTACATAAGACTTGGTTTACTGGAATTAACTTGTTACCTTGAATGGCTCAAAAAGGGTGTGATAAACTTCTTCCAGCTCTGGATCGAACTTGACCGGTCGTAGTTGGTACAGGATGTGGAACACCTGTGCCATGTTCATCAGCATGAAAGCAAAGTTCCAGGTGAAGACGTCTGGGGCGCAGATTATGTTCCATGCCCACGTGGAGAATAGCATAAGTCCTAAATTAGAATTAATGTCTTGGTGGTGGTACAACATAGTAGTACTTACCAACAATAAGCCAACAATGCATAAATAGCACACCCTTCTTGGAGCATGTTGAAGAATAGGCCAAGACAAAACACACGTTGGCTAGCTGATATAATATATGCTGAGGTTCCTTCCAGTAATCACACCAAGGCCACCATGTGCCTGTTTTGTAAGAGATATAGAATATTTCACTCGTACATGAAGCAAAGTGTTCATGCAAAATAATAATTAACTAGCCCTGGATAAAGCGGTAGCTTAATCAGCAACATTCTAGGATACTTTCAATCTATATTACAAGCAATCGTTGTTATTTTGTAAACCAGACGTGGACAGGGTTCACTGGTAAGTTGGTGTTAGCAAGCCTAAAGTTTCTTCCAGACAAAACCGAGTTCCTGGAAGCTTGGTTTTTCCTTCCTGTTATTCCTGCGTCAACTCTGGAACCATCTTATGTCTCAATCAATAGTCATGTAAGAAACCCAAGGATAGTTTGGTTGATTTCTAGTTTAAAGCAGGTACCTATCTCTACATATTTTTAAGTTCAAGGCCATTGAGAGCTCAAGTTAGTCTACATGGATTTGTTTTGGTGATTTTGGGTTCAGTTAGTTAGGGTAAGTTTGAGTTTGCTTTAGTTATTTTGAGTTAGTCTAGGCCATTTAGAGCTCGGGTTAATCTGGATTTGTTTTGGTAATTTTGAATTATTCTGGGCTAAGTTTTAGTTAGTCAGGGTAGGTTTGAGTTTGTTTTGGTTATTTTGAGTTGGTTTGAGACATTCTCAAGGTCGCTTTGAGTTAGTTCAGGACATTTAGATGTCAGATGTCAAAAGAGACGTTAAAGACCATTTTTGTTGTAATTTTTTTTGTCTTGGATTTTTTATTCACCTACCTGTTGTTGAGTATTTGTTGAAAGTCTTAAGATTATTCTGTTGAGTGGTTTTCAATTTTTTTTTAACGTAGACTCGTTTTGTATCTTATTTTTTAGTACTTTAATGTTTTTCATCCTACCTAATTGACCTTGCAAATAGTTTATAATAATTTTCACATGACTATACAGATGGGGTGGACGATTGTGGAAAAATAATATAGAAATATAGCCATAGTACAGGGTGTCCCAAAAAATTAGTGGCAAGCTAAACTTGTATTTTTTTTAATGGAACACCCTGTATATACGGATTCCAAATATTTCTCCTCTCTCGTACGATCATTTTGACACAGGGTTTGTTGGGTCTGATACTTATAATAAAGGAATGGGAGGCGATCAAATTTGAAGTTTAATCAGTTAATCAGTTGATTAATTGATTACCAATTGATTGATTAATTAGCAAGTATGCATCCAAAGTTTTATTTTTAATTCAAAGAATTGTGGTACTGACACTTAACTTGAAAATCATGGATTAACAGTGCTTCTCTTCTCATAGTTAACGTCGGTCGTTGAACAGACTGGCATTCTCGGACCGGCTGGACGGGGTATGGTGTTGTGGGAACTTCGGCACTCCTTGGGTCGGTTTCGCGCGTTTGGCAGATTGATCCTTCTTATTGTTGTTGTTTCGGTTAATTTTAAAAACTGAGTAAATAATGATGAAACTCTCTATTCGCGGGTGATTTCTGGAAAAACTAATGATCAGAAAGGTATGATGTATGGTGTTTTTTGAAAGCCAATGATGTTATCTTTAAGATGGAAATATAATATACAGTGTTCTATTTGAAAAAAATGTATACAGGTCGTGTTTGCAAAACTTGACCACCCTATATAATAACAAATAATTTTATTCATGTGTGATTTTTGTCTTCAAGAATCAGTAATGTTTTATGGGTCAGTTGGTTTCTCAATACTTATTCCATTTCGCTTAAAAAATGACACAACTATGAGTCCCATTTCAACTTTGATCGCCTCCCATTCTTTTATTAAAAGTTTTAGACCCAACAAACCCTATATCAAAATGATCGTACAAGAAAGGAGATATAATTAGAATTTTTATATACAGGGTGTTCCATTTAAAAAAATACAAGTTCAGCTTAACACAAATTTTTTGGTACAATCTGTACTATGACTATAATTTTAAAACATAGCCTTTTTGACTAACTATGATATACAAAAAAAATATCCAGATTCCTCACCATTTCTCCACAGTCGTCCACCCGATCTTGGTTGCATCACCTTGTATAAGGTTTTTTTCAAGCTTATTTCTCATTAATTTCTGGTTGACTAGTTTTCCAGAGCTTCTTTGGTATTTTCGAGCCTTCTAGAGTCACTGTATTTAAAATATTTTGTATGTACTTGCAACAATAATTTTCTCCAGAATATTCATGTATAATTGATAAGAATTTAAGTCTTCTATCACTCCTTCCAGTTTAGAGCATCACTTATTAACACCACCCTGTATTATAGCGGGTTTCTTCTCTCTTCTTTTCTCCTACACAAAATAACAATCTTGAATTTTTTGGTCAGCCCTGAATTATACTTATTTTTCTTCTTCATCGTTATGCATCCAGAATTGAAAAAATAATAGTAAATAATATCAGCAGTTTCTTTTGAGTAATCTTCACATTCTGTTATTTTTCTGTCTCCCTGTATAGTTCAAGATATTTTTACAGATGTTTTTCACTAGACCTTTTATCTAGAAAGACTTTTTGCCGTATCTTTCAATTCTTGGTCCATTTGTCCTCTTGTAAGACCGGCGAGATATACATGTATATAATTATTAAAAAATATTATTTTCTGAAATTTGACCCCCTTTGAATCTTCATAATCACCTATAAGTACGCCCCTGGAACCAACTTGACATATGCTCAAAAAGTGTTTGTCAAGACCTATCAAACAAAAAAAAATAAAATCGGTTAATAAACAATTTACAGAAGTGGGGACACTTTAGTGTGGACACCCTGTATATCGAGCCACTACCTAAATTGGACCAACGTACATTTCCCCGAAACTAAACAAGTCTCAAATCATCTGGCATCATTGTACCATACCTTCACTCAGGAGCCTCCTGGTTTGTTGCCCCCCCACCCCCAGTGTTGCCAGATGAATTGGGATTTGTCTAATTTCATGGAAATGTACTGTGGTCCAATTTAGGTAGCGGTTCAATATAGGCAACCTTACCCTATATGTAAGCAGGTTCTGCAATGTTTACATAGTAGTGACCTCGGTAGTGCTGGCTGTATATGTCTTTTCATTCTTACAACTTCCTGAAAGTTTGAAGTCGCTGTCTTTTCCTAATTTTTCAATATTGAGCCAGTATTTTTTTTCAAAATGGCGCCCAATATCCGTTTTCATATTCTCAGCTGTCTCTGATACTCTGTTAATATGATATGCAGAACGTGCTGGGATACAGGGTGTTTCCTAGTTGCCTACATTAAATTCAATGGCGTAATCCTGACCGAATTTCATAGAAAATTTCCTACCAGTCAATTCTAACCAATCATAGGCTTGCATTTTATTATGTTGCTATAGCAACGACCTAATTTTATCGGAAATCACCCTGCTCATAATCACGTGACTGAAAGATTAATAAGTGGAAATCTACCTGATGGCTTTGCATCTGGATGTAGCTCCCATATGATTACAGGGTTGCCGTCCCCACTCTCCCTAACAATCCCAACCCAACCCAACTTTCACAGACAGAGATAAGGCAAACGGCAACACTGTGGTTGGTGCATGGGAGCTACATCCAGCCGCGAGTGCTTGACAGCTGTTAAAAACAATGACAAATATTTTTGATAAATGATTTATTTTCAACTTCCAATACAAAGTTGCAATGTTATCAATTATGGACAAGATAGGTTATAACTTCCAAATGTTTTATAAAATCCTGATTCCCTTCTTTGTTCCTCAATGGCGAGTAGAGTAAGGAGCCGTTGGTTTCTTCCACTAAATGCGAGGTGAGTCCTGGGTAATGTTTTTTCCAATGATCAGTTTTGGCATGAAATTTTTTTGCCGAATCTCCCGCGAGCTCGAATTAAAAATCCGTAAATAATTCGAGCTCCAGGGAGATTATAAGTGAGAATATCCCATATAAACATTGGTCCGAAAATGCATTGGCTATAATTTTTTTGAAAAGAATCGTTTTTCTGCAAATTGGACTCATTTTTTGGAAATATGGCGTATCTATTTTTAGTTATGGAAGCTTGCTTCAGCCATAGCTAGGTGAACATTATGAAGAACTGTGCCGCCCCGAGGGTCATCTTACAAAATGTTTTTTTCTTGGAACAACCAACCAAAAAGAGATGCTCTCAAACTCCGCAAAACATTTTTATTAGTATTTTTTGAACGGTTAAAGTACAAACAGATAAAAAGATGCCAGAAACGAAAAAAATCCAAGAGACAAGCAAAAGTTTGGTTATTCAAGAAAAAAAAATGAAAATTACAATGAAGTCAGTGGCGTACATTTCACGTTATTTTTAAAAAGTTTAACACCCTCTATACGCGTCCGGACCTGTGTTTATATGGACCTCTTTCATGGAATACGCCCTGTGATTCGTAATTTAAAAGTTAGGGTAAACATAATCACACTGTATATGAACTGTGGCAATTGGCAAGATTTCCTTAACAAGGATGAATAAGTGAAACAATAATTATTATTATTACATGTTTCATTTCTCCTTCACCATTGTGCTAAGAAATGTGTCAATGGTTCAATGTGTCAGTTAGTTAGACATTATAAAATGGAGGACGGTGAGAGGATTGTGCGTTCAAATATTAACGACAAAAAACATTTTCATACCTAGTGATAAAATCATTATTATTCATACGTTTAATTCCATTATACAGTTCTGCTGAGGAAGGAGAGACAATATTTCGAAAGCTTGTCGAATCAAAGTTTCTAGAAGTTCAGACCAATACGACGAAAATTTTGATTTTGTTGGATTTGAATATCTAAACAATAACAAATCCAATAAAATTTGGTAGGTTAGGTGGAACTTTTTCTAAAAATGCAATCACTGCATTTTCAAAACTAATCCTTTTTCAAAATTTTATACCAGTCAACAGTTTTTCAAGATTTTCGATATTTTGTGTCTAAAAAGAAATTCGAGAAAAAAATGATCAACTGATTTGGCTATTCACGTTGGAATAATGTATCTTCTTGGAAATCAAATTAACCTTCGTGGTGGAGAGAAAGGCGTCAGACCAGAGGGGCGGAGTCTCTGACGGACGTGGGTTCAATCCACACGGTAACCAGAAATTATTTTTGGTTCCAATATTTAGTGACACCCTTAATGGCTTATGAAACTGAGTAGACTGTAGTATAACCAATTACTGGCAGCCAAAAAAGTTGATAATCCAGCATAGATTGAAAATTTACCTTATGAAGCATCTATGGAACTAGATGTTGAAATAATATTTATGACTCATTACGTATTGTAGTGAGTAGCCGATGCTAGCTGGTGTTTTACTCATCACTTCATAGTCCGACCTGGGGTCCAACCCACGAATTAGGGAACAACAACTCCCTTTCCCAGACTTTCGCTATTCTTGAAACGTGGGAGGCTTTAATTAAGCTTGCCAAACGGAAATCATATGCTACCATCTACATTGTATTTGTGTTCAAAGTCACGCTCACGCCAAATTCAATGTGGATGGTAGCATATGATTACCATTTGCCAAGCGGAAATTTGACAGTTCCACTTAATTCTACTGATTCAAGTCAATAGAACAGACCTCGATCGAAAGTTAGGAGAACATTTTTGCCCCCACTTTCAAGAATAGGTATCATTATTTTCGAGAGAATCACGCCCAATTTGCTCCCAGGGAGTGATCAGGCCCCTGGGAGTGCATGACGGGGATGCTCAGCAAGCCTTCTTGGCTGCGTCGTGAAGTGACCTAACCTTTGTACCATGGACCTATAAACCTGGGTCTGACCTTACTACTACTCCGATTTAGTGAAAAATAAGTCAAACTTCCGAATAATAATTTTCCTAGGACACAACATAGCGTTGGAGATGGTTCTTTTACTTCTCACAGCAGAGCTGGAACTTGGACAGAGTTTTTTGATTGTCCTCATGAGAAGAGTTTTTAATCTTGGAAAAAGGAAAATGTCACTTAACCCAAGTGAGTAAGGAGGATGAGGAGCTGTGGGAACATTTCTACTGTGTCGACTTCCTTGTGATAAATTGTCAAGCACAATACATCGGAGGTTGAGAAAAAATGGTCCTTTTCCACTAAATAAGATTGATTATGGAAGAGAACCGTACCACACGGACTGTGGATATGGAAGAAAGGGTTCTTCAAGCGGTTGAAGTGAATCCTCATAACAGTACCAGATGAATATCTTCACAAAAAATTACTCCTCAAAGCAGTGTTTTGGAGACTTTGCATAAACAACTTCTTTATCTACAGGGTGGCCCAAAGAAATGGTTTATTATTTATGACTTTCCTGTTATATTTTGGGAAAAACGCTCGAACACGTCAATTTTTATTTTTAGGGGGACGTCTTTTCGTGTATGACTGTATAATACAGGGTGTTCCAAAAATAAGATATCGCATTACACTTGACATTTTTAAATGAAAACCCCCATTTTTTTTTCTATTTTTGGATTATCCATGAAGTTTTTAGTAACTTTTGTATAATACAGTTTATACCTATCTTCAACCGTTTATTTAAAACATTTAAACAAAAATTAATTACTTAGCTATAATGTGTCAAAAAATGTGGTAATAAATGTTGAAAGTGGTGTCCGTTTACCTCCATGCAATAATATAGATTTTGCTCAAATCTATGCCTAACATTTTCACACATTTCTGGAGTTATTTGTCTGCATTCCGCAGCGATCCGCTCCCGAAGATCTTGGATGGAGTCTGGCTTCGTACTAAAAACCTTACTTTTTAAATGTCCCCAAAGAAAGTGATCTAAAGGACTCAAATCCGGAGACCTTGGTCGCCACTCAATGGTGCCGCGCCGCGTCGTCCGATCCACTGATTTGGGAAATGGGTGTCCAAAAACTGTCGTACTGGAGCTACAAAGTGTGGTGATGCACCATCTTGTTGGAAATGAAGAAAATTTTCACTTATAATCTCCATGGAGCTCGAATTATTTCCGGATTTTTAATTCGAGCTCGCGGGAGATTCGGCAAGAAAATTTCATGCCAAAAATGATCATTGGAAAAAACATAACCCAGGACTCACCTGGCATTTAGTGGAAGAAACCAACGGCTCCTTACTCTACTCGCCATTGAGGAAGAAAGAAGGTAATCAGGATTTTATAAAACATTTGGAAGTTATAACCAATCTTGTCCATAATTGATAACATTGCAACTTTGTATTGGAAGTTGAAAATAAATCATTTATCAAAAATATTTGTCAGTGTTTTTAACAGCTGTCAAGCACTCGCGACTGGATGTAGCCCCCATGCACCAACCACAGTGTTGCCGTTTGCCTTATCTCTGTCTGTGAAAGTTGGGTTGTGTTGGGATTGTTAGGGAGAGTGGGGACGGCAACACTGTAATCATATGGGAGCTACATCCAGATGCAAAGCCAGGGTGATTTCCACTTATTAATCTTTCAGTCACGTGATTATGAGCAGGAGATTTCCGATAAAATTAGGTCGTTGTCATAGCAACATAATAAAATATGTTTATGAAAAATTCAAATAACTTCAAAACGGTTGAAGATAGGTATGAACTGTATTATACAAAAGTTACTAAAAACTTTATGGAGAATCCAAAAATAGAAACAAAATTGTGGGTTTCTATTTAAAAATGTCAAGTGTAATGCGATATCTTATTTTTGGAACACCCTGTCTTATACAGTCATACACGAAAAGACGTCTTCCTTAAAATAAAAATTGATGTGTCCGAGCGTTTTTCCCAAAATACACCAGGAAAGTCATAAATAAGGGTGGGACCTTTTCGTTGGACCACCCTGTATATCATCTACAAAGAATTCAAGAATTGAAAGATCATGCAAGACCTACAACCTAGAGTAGAATTTTTCCAATGGATGCAGGAACCATTTTTTTTTTGATAAAGTGTTGTTTACAAGAGAAGTAGGATTTACGCGCGAAGGTACGTGTTATCAATTTCCATAATAATCATGTATGGGCCGACAAAAATCCCCATGAGATTTTTGGAAACCGATTTCAAGAAAGGTTTGGGCAGGTATTTTGGAAGACTAACTATAATAATATAGGCATAACATAGCCTCAGCGGGGTGAACCCATTTCGTGGCCACCTCGTTCGCCCGATTTGAACCCACTGGGGTAATTTGAAGCAGTTGGTTTATTTGGTTTCTGTTGACAACTTGCAGCAATTAGAACAGTGAGTCATAGACTGTTGCCTCAAAATACAGAATAAACAAAAAAAAACTATCGAGTTATAAAGTCAATGAGAAGAGACCAGACTGGACATAAAAGTGAAGAGTGAATATCTGACGGGTGAAACTAAAGATCTTTATAAACATAACAGAATCGCTAAACATGGCAGCATCGGCGGCTCTTGGACAGCCAAGTAAACAAAGCCCTACAAAAAACAGCGACATCAACTGGAATACAATGCTAGAGGAACAAAGAAATAAAAAACAAGAATCATACAAACAGTGGATGACAAGCAAAAAGGAAAATGATAAAATATTATATGAACAACAACAAACACAGTTTTGATAAACGAAAATGGGAAAAGAAACTGGGAGAAATAAACTCGCGTTTTGGCGGAACAAGAACCTCAGAGGCGTGGAAACTGATCAAATCCTTTAGAACTTCTGAATATTGATCAACCGAACCAACTGGACGTGAAATGAAGAGCTTACTGAAAATAGGAAAGAATACTTACTTAAGTCGGCGAGAAGATACCAAGTACATGGACATCACATTGAGGTTATGGAGGACAAGATAAGAAAGCCATTGAATCCATGAAAAATAAAAAAAAAAACCCTTGGGCCGGGGGGACTACCTGTAGAGCTGCTTAGAAATGGAACTGCGAAGCTTACCAGATACCTTAAAGAACTGTTCACCAGAAACGTAGATGGAGAAACAATAGCAAGTAGCTGGAAAGAGGCCTGGATAACACCCATATATAAGACAGGTCCAGCAGCAGGCTGGGTTTCGGGCTGGTAGATCGTATGTGTCAACCTTAGTCTCATGATGGTACAGTTGAACGAAAAAATAGTAGAAAGAAACCGGGAAGTACATCTTCTGATCGTGGACCTATGATAATGTGCCAATACAGAAACTCTGTATATATATATATATTTAATCAAAGCTCTGCGGAACTGGAGGAGAGAGTGCAGCGGAATGGAAGACACATCCCTTTAAACCCTCCCCTTTGCAGACGATCAAGTGGTCAACGCTCAGGATAGGAGGATCTAGAGTCCATGACCCAAAGACTATTTAAACATTATAAAAATGGACCTATCGGTGAATAAAACAAAAACTCAGTCGGTTTGGGGAGACAAAATGGGGGCTCTTGAATTTGATCAAAAATAGACCACCTACCTGGGAACCAAATCAATGAGAAAGGACGGACAGAGAAAGAGGTTAAAATTATTAAAGAAAAACAACTAATGGGATGCTTGAACGCCATCCATCAACACATAAGGGAAATAATGGGGGTAAATAAAGAATACAGAAACGACAACTAAAATGGTACGGGCACGTCGAAAGAATGGATGAAGAACGTATTCCAAAACAAATATTGTAGGGGGTGCCAGCGAAAAGGAAGAGAAGAATTAGACCAAGACAAACATGGATGAGGAAATAGAAAGAGAAATGTCTGAACGCAATCTTAGGCCAGGGAAATGGGAGGACAGAAGAGGCTGGAGACTTGGAATCGCTATAACAACCGATTTATATATACAGGGTGTCCGGAAAGTCAACGATTATACTGGAAGGGGTGATGGACCAGCTCATAAGCATCCAGAAAAACATAATATGACCTTGGTAAAAAGTCTATGGTTTTCGAGATATTGCCACTAAAAGTACAAAATATCCAATAAGAAATCTTATTTTACAGAGAAATAATTCATTTTTATATTCTTTCTCACTAAGTACGTGGAAATTTTCGTGACTGGCTTGTAATTGCGAAGGAAAAGGTGGTAGTGAACAGTCAAAAAAAAATAAAAAAATATATGTTTTTCTGGAAGCTTATGAGTGGGTCTATCCCCTTTCAGTATTATCGTTGACTTTCCGGACCCCCTATATATATTTATATATATATACCAATTTTTTTGAAAAAGCTTGACATCCTGTATCTTGAAAACTATGCATTTCCGTACCATTGTATACAGGGTTTTTCACTTAAAACTCCGCACGTCAATATCTCGGAAACGAATAGGAATATTTGATTTCTGTAAAATATAGTCAACGTATGGGGTCGAGTAGTTATTTTTCACAGTTAAAAAAATTCGACGCCTACCAAGAGTAAAGCGTCGCGACGCATCGAAAATATTAATCGATTGCAGGGACTTTAAAATTACGCGCACGCTAAAGTACATGTTATTTATAAACTTTTTTGTTATTCAGTCGAACTCATTTATTCTACTCAGTTTTGAGATATACAGTGCGTCCAAGATAAGGATGTCTATCATGGGGATCTTGAAAACCGTGAGAGATGCAAGGTCGGTTGAATGGAGGCAAAGTTGCGTATTTTGATGCTTAACAAAATGCCGTTTTGAAAGCCAAGAAATTCCGACTAAGTCCGAAATTATCCGAAAAAAACCGAAATTTTTCAAAATTGTTTTCATTTTTTTCTGATCACATTTGAAGAGATATTTTGAAATGAATGGAACTTCTTCATTGCCACTTTTTGCCCTTTACAAGATAGCGTTATCAAATTGAAGAACCGACGTTTCGTCTATGAGCAGCCATCGTCAACTTTGTTTTTTTAAATACGGTCCTGGATTTTTTATTACGGATTTTAAGAGCCTCTTATGTTCTTAAGCCAACGAGGTATCGCACTAGTTAAAAAAGAGGTGGTTGTTTTTAATCCTATTAAAAATGTATTTTTTGTCTCTCTCTAACACATGGGATCTTATGGAAAAATCCATCAACATAATTTTTTCGAATAATTGCGATACATTGTTGGTTTAGGAACATAAGATCTCAAAATCCGTCATAAAACGGACGACGTTTTTATGAAATTGGTGCATTTAAGCTCGTTGCAAAAACGAACTGCGCTACTTACAGACCAACTGATATTTTTTTTGCGAAGGAAGTTAGTGGGAAAAGGTATCCTGATAATATCAATATTTTAGAACCATAACCTGAGAAACAATTTTTTTTCTGTATGATGGTGATTGTCTGCTTTGAAACTATTTCACTTCATTTTGATCAGTTTCTTGAAATTCGATGGCAACGTGGATTGTTTGTTGGAAATTTTTAAGATTTTGAAGTTTCTAGAGTTTGCCTGTTTGATTTTAAATAAGTAGACATGGTTCTATAAAATCTCGATTAAACGTGATTAATGGAAAAAAATATGGGTGCACAAAAATGTCACGGCTCCTTCAAATTATCGAGTAAAATTTAACAAAGTTTATCCAAAAAAAAAAAAAAAAAAAATTTCCGATTTAAAAATTCTAAAATGTCAAAAAATCGACAAATCTTCAACAAACAATTCGCATTGCTATACAGTGTGAAACAAATTCGATGATTACCAATTTGTATCTTGGTATAGGGGATACTGCGAAGATCTAACCATAGCAGTTTCCATGGGAATAGATAAAAACTATTTTACAAAATTTCCGCAAGTATTGCCATGATTATATCGAAATTTGAGTACCCAAATGTTTGAAGGTGATTGAATCAAATAAATAATGCTCAAAATTTATTAAAAATCATGTCGCGTATGAGCAAGTAGGTACTCTTACTCATCTGCGCAGCCTCATGAAGTACCATAATAGCGTTTGAAATAAAGTTTGCCCTTTCACAAAAAAACCGTTATTGAAAATATCTAACTACGTAACGAAACCATAAATGTCTAATCAACAGCATTTGTAGAAAAACTGCTACATTTGACCATTACGGAAAAGACTTGATGTCCTTTAACACCTCTATGTTAAAAAAGCTTAGCTAAGCTTGTTTATGAATTAATCACTAAATTGGCTCATACCTCCATCCGTGTTGTTTGAGAAAAAGACATCAAAAGCCTTCCGAACAACTTCAGTAAACTTACGACCTTCACTTGGATAATAAAATTCATCACAGACTGCATAAAGGAAATGTTGAAGCCATTGTTATTAACCATCGACTTAGTAACTATTTTTGGTAAAAACACTGTAAAGGTTAATTACCTGATGGAATATGGTAACTAATATTTCTGTCTTTTTCAGGCCATGATAGGTTTAATCCTGGACTCACATACAGAATGTGGGGTCGGTCTTCGTTTGGTTGCAGGCCCGGTTCAGATGCCATTCTATGGCAACTCAAAATAAAATTTAATTTGTTCTTTGGACAGTTCGAACGAAAATATGAATGGAAAATTAGGGCTGACTCAATGAGAATAGTGCGTTGCGCCGCGGAATAAGTCGATAGGGTGACGTCCGGGGTGAAGGTTTCTGTAAGGGGTGAGAAAATAGGATTTTTAGTTGAAACTGTTGCACGCAGGTGGCGATACGGTTTCAATCAATCAAGATTATCTTCTATAGAACAACGTATTCCTGATACTCATTTAGTTTTCCAGGCTCAGGCGGTAATGATCTAACCCTATACAGTGTGACCAAGATGAAGATAAGAATGTGTATCATAGGGATCTTGAAAACCATAAGAGATCATAGACACATTCTCTTGGCCACTTTTTAAGCTCTACAAAACAGCGCTGAGAGATTTTCTCTTATGGTTTACAAGATCTCCACGATAGACATTCTTATCTTGGACACATTTTTCCAGGTAAAGTGGACAAAAAAATCCTTCCTTTCTTCATAAAACCTATGGAAAGCTTTATCCTCTCTCTTATAAATCACAAAAATTCTGATCAGCGTCGTCTTAGGCGATGGCTAAGGCAGACTATTGCAAATTTGGCTGTACCGTTGCTATCCTAAAACAACTCTCATATCGTCACAGACACATCTTATAGAGCTCGAGGTGCAAGTTTTGGCAACATTTAAGCAGAGTTGTTGATGGACTGCATATCTTGAGCAATCAATCCATTGAGTGTATCTGAATCCCGATGTGCCCATAAGATGGAAGAATCATCTTGACATATTGTAGTTTTGACAGTTCTGTCCCTTTGGTTATAGCCAGTAGCTTACCAGCAAGGTCTTCGTGGGAGTGTGGTCACGGTCACACGCCGTGTGATTCACATACGATATTAAATCATTTGAGAGTCAGAGCTTCACAGTCAAAGAAGATGTGTGAGACAGTTTCGTTCTTATCCTTCAAATTGTGGGGTAATTGATACGGTATATGTAGCAATACCTCATCAGCAACCCCACCATTAATCCTATCTACTACGCGTTACCTGCAGTACTTTCATTTAGTTTTTTCGACGGGTTACCAATTTTTTTCTCAGAGTAACTTAGCCCCGGTATTTCAGCATCTGAGATTTTGTAGACATGAATATTCTTGCTACTGTAGATTAAATCAGCTATGTTGTCACTCCTATCAAGTGTTCAGCTCTATGCCGACTCTCGCCAGCTCATCAGCTTTGATGTTCCCTTCTACCCCGAAGTGGCCGGGAACCAAGATAAGCACCACTCTAACTCCAAACGGGGGAACAAAAGCCCAGCGAGTTGGCCAACCCCATGTTTCCAACCCTGTTCACTTGATCCCGTCTCCATTATGAAGCGGAGCAAGACATCCCAGCTCAGGTTCCCCAACCCCACCCGAGGAATGGTTGCCGCTCCTGAGACCCTTCTTCTCAGGCGACACCATATATCACAGACTCCCAGTAGATGGTAGGAGGTTTCCTCCCATTCACAGTAGGAACATAGGGGCTCATTCCTAATAAATGCAAGTGTGGGTTGAGCTCGCAGTGTCCTGTCAGAATGCCTACGATGATGCTCAGTACCATCCTACTCTTGTTCTTGGTTTGTTGAGTTGTGTCTCTTTAAGTTGCCTGCAAGTCCAGTCTTTTACCCAAGCCCACTAATTCAGGGCCTCGGAGATCAGTCGTCTACTCCGACCCAGGTATGGCTCTGGACCGGACTGGAACGATGAAGACTCTAGTCTAGCTAGCTCGTCCGCCGCCAAAAATGTCAATATATTCCGGTGCCCAGACCAGTTTGACCTTCTTGCTCTCACTTAGGACGTGCAGAGCACCACTGCACTCTTGAACCAACGGGTAGCTGATCCTTGCCTTGCATAATGCCCTTAGTGCCGGTTGATTGTCAGAATAGATAACCCCTTTCCTAGTTGCTACCTCCAGGATAGCAAAAACCTCTGCTTGGACGACCGTTGTAAGCTTTCCGAGAGGAAAACTGAGGCTCGTGTTGGATTCAGTATTCCTTGTCCATCATTCGTCTTGAAGGCGTCAAAAAAAACTATGACTTCAGGAACTTGAACAACCCAGAATGCCATCATCAATGAGTTTGTGGGTGTGGCGGACCATAATCCACGCCATTTTCTGACACTCAAACATCTCAGAACCATCAGACTTGAAAAATGGTTTTTTCACTGATAAATAAGATCGAAACCAATCCGCGGCTACATTTCTAAAACCATGCCTACCACAAGGACAATGGAAGGGATTTGGTTCAAAATTTGCCAAAATCATCGATAATCGAAATTTCATCCTAAGCTAAAGACTTCTTGTTTTCCATTTGTCCAGGGATTGTTTTCAGTGAATTGGTGTCGGTTTGCAAAATGCAGAAAGAATCGGCTATAAAAGTCGTATCCAGATAAGTACCTGGATTCATATGTGCAGACAAGTTTCCAGTTAACTGGCCTGATATCGAAAAGTAGAATTTGTTGACAGCATCTCTCTACTAAAACAGTACCCATATTCCCTAAAACATGCCAGGCACATAAATAAAACATTCTGATATGTACCAGAAACATGCAAAGCATGTGAAATTGGGCACGTCCCCAGGACGTGCAGCGGGCACATGCCAGAGACATACCCCAGGCACATGCCATTTCTGTATGTGCCTGGAACATGCTCACTATCATTTGTGAGAACTTTGATATTTTGTTGATGAAGCAACACATAAACATAAAAAAAATCGACATTTTTTGAGATATTTTCTGATGAGAATAAGAACACTCGCAGTCGGAGCAACCACAGCAATATTAATTGTCATTTATCAATGACATTGACATCCAATCATACTCGAATTCGTTTCGCGTACGGAGTAGCAAGAGAGTACGTCAATATGTGCATGATCACTTATTGCGAATGTGTATTATGGTCACCTGACTTCAATCATCCACGCAGTTAAATGAGGAGTTCAGACTTCTTTGGGAATTTATGTGAGAGAATAAAATAATATGACTCATTTTTGGGGAATTTCTACAAAACTTTCATTGATCATGACGTACAGATTTTATTTCAATATTTATGTATAAAATTGTCAATTTTATTCATGTGATCGCAAGAGCTGATAATTCAATTACATCAATAAAAATAAAATATACTGCGAACACTGGCAACGAAAAGAAGAACATGATAATATGATGAGCTTTAAGAAGCCATATCAAAAACGTTTATACTTTCTGGAACATGAACCGCATATACTATGCTCTATCGAAAATGTATATACCTTCTGGAACATGGATGGCATGTGCATGTCAGATGAATATTCCAAAGTGGCTGTGTGGATTAGAACATAAACTCTCCGGGTGTTCTCTTCGTTCTGAAATAAAAAAAATTACTAACAACTCAGAAAGTTATTGCAAGTTTAAACATTGAAGTCACCCTGCAGTATGATGAGAAAAAAAGCGTCCGTGGAAAGCGGTAAGAGCAACCAAAAGAAATACCAAGATTGTGAGATACCCAAGTGCAAAAACTCCAACATATATATCCACCACAAAAATTTGTTTTTCATGTTCAATCAGTTGTTCAGTCATGGTACCTCCGTCTAGGATCACATGAAACGAGAACAATCAGCGGAAAAAAAACAATCGACTGAAATTGACAAAGGAGCGGTTCGCCGGGTTCGCGGCTCGAAAGGACGACTTATTAGCAATGGTGATGACGTCAAATTGCATTATTTAGAGTACACTTTGTTCACGATTATTCAGCATACTTCCGGGTATTTGAAATTTCAAGTAGGTATTCGAAAATCCATGGAAATTATTGTCCATTGGCCGTAAAAATGTGCTGCTACAGAAAAGTAGTTGCTTTGGCATTTTATTTGGAAGTTGGATATCTTTGTGTAGTACTGTTACTGTGTAGGGATTTTGAGTTCTTCGTCCAGATAGTTGATGAGATCTATATGGAATTTTAACACCTTAAAAACACAAAAATACTTGATTTTTTGATAACTCTTTATTAGTATTGCACCGGGAAAAAACCAATGTCGAGAGTTAAATCAAATAATTCGGAGATGAATTGATTTTATGGTCATTTCAAGGCATATTTTATGGTGTGGACTTTTTCAGTTATTGAATAATTTATTAAAAAATATTGCTAATTTCCATTGATATTTCGTTCACAGTGTAAAATAATGTGTTAACAGTTTACAGTCAGCAAACTCCTCAATAGTAAGATAAGCATGAAGGCTTATTTATATTTTTTGCATAAAATAAAGTGAATCATTATAAAAAATATTTTGACAAAATAAAATTAATGTAATTAAAAGTTTTAAAAACTTATTACCATCATGCTTTGATACAATATTCCGTATTATTATGATTATGGGCCCGACAATAACAGAAAACAAGACTTATTAAGAAAAATCCAAATTAAAGCAGGTAATCTCTGGGTGACACTGATTATCAATTGTTATCAATCAACTGCTAAGCCTTATGAGTGATTTGTAAATAATTATTCCATATAAACCAAATAAAATGAAACCAAAACAATACCTTATCCCTGACTTCTGTTTAATATACTATTTGGCACGTGCGTAGAAGTTTACTAAAAAAAAATAAATCCTGAGAATAATATTGGTATTGAGCACACCTAATCAAATACAGATATATTTTAATTAAAAATGTTGTTGTCGCTTGTTTAATCAGTGGATTTATTAAAATCTTTTTGGTGAGCAACTGCGGTTATCGCGTTTGATGATTCCGGTTATTGCCTTTCATCTTTATTACATCTGTGATTTTTGGCGCTTATTATACCTGGATGATGTAAAAGAAGATTTTTAATTTAAATCACTTTTTGAAATTTTTATCTCTGTGAGCATTCATAGGGAATAAGGATGTCGATTCCGATAATAGCTGAGGTTCACGGTTAATTTGATATGTTAAATCATTCATACAAGGTGTTCTGAAATAAGACATTATTATTCTATGCCGTTAAATAGAGATAAAAATTCATATAAACTAAGGATTTATAACTTCTTCATTTTAATAGTATCAATAAGATAAAATAGAATTGAATCAAGAGGACCCAGAAAATCTGGAATAATATAAATATCGTCTACCAACATTAATTGTTGGATTTTCTTTCAATTTTTGAGTTATCAATTGTATTTTTTCAATCCAGAATCCATTCTTTTTTGTATTTGTTAAACCAAATAAGTCAATATGACTGTAACAAATACATGAAATATTGGAACCAGCCCCATAACCCTTCACCATCTGTTCCGAAAAAATAAAATTTATACCTTGAAGCCATAAACTGTTCAATTACGCTTTTTTTCGAAACATTAAATTTTGAATCGAGACGAATCCTTTTCAAATATTTGTATTGATTCCAATAACCCTTCCCCAACTTGTCGATTGATATTTATTGCCATTTTCATGGTATTAGAAAGAATCAAAGGGGTTGAACAAAGCGGAGCACAGATGAAAAATCCGTTTTTTTTGTATCAACACATGAACAACAAAATCTTCAATACATTTGACGTGCGGTAGAATTCCCTGATGACTGTCACTGTTAGTCAAAATCCACTAGTCCAAATGTAAAACACATTGTATACACTGTATCTCCCCTTTCATCTAAGCTTATACAGTATTAATCGCTTTTACATTCAAACTAGAATAGCTTACACAATGAAGCTACAGAACATTTTATCCGATCTTTTTGCAACCCACCTGTTCAGAATGAAATGCTGAGGGATGCTACATCATGCGTTTACCAAATAACAAATAATCTTTTCAATCTTGATTTGTAATTGTTGAATACTAATGACTTTCGAATGAATTGATCATTGTGTTAATGCACTTTCTGTTATTCTCTGTCATACCAATGGTGAAGGAAGTTTTATGGCTGACCTGCTACCGGGAGGACGCCCGACCTTTGTTTTATCTTGGTGATTACGGTTTGGAATGCTACAATACTGTTTATGTGGTGTCCAACCTTTTTTTATGACTATATACAAATATGCATTGTGGTAGGGGTTATATATCGTACTTATACCACCAGGCAGTACCAGTAGAAAAGATTCAGCAGTTACAAAAGTTTTCTTTTTTATTATTTTAATTTTACCTTGTCAAATATCTCATCAATAGGTGACTGAATCCCCCTTTTTTTAGTTCAGGTTCCTTTGTTCTGGTCAATAGTGGAGCTGAGCTTAGTGGAAATAGTTTTTTATTTTTTTAAGGTACAAGAATTCCTGACGTTTGCTGGCAGATAATTTTCTACAACAATTGTAAGATTCTCCAGATACAACAACAGATTCAAATTATATTTAACCTGAACCGAATAATGCGTGGTTGAAGATACCATTGGGATCAGTTCTAGATGTCCATCTATGGTCTTACCCCATTCAGTGATCCCCCAAACCTATATTTCAACTTCTTCATTTATTTAACCCGTGAATAATCAATTTAACTTTACGTAGGGCTGCTGGCCGGAGTTGTCCTTGTGGTGATAAAGCTTGACGAAAGTACTCGAAAAAAAATCGAGCGTGGCCGAACGCCTCAGCGAATCAGAAAATAAGACCGCGTTTCGGGTCATCAGCCGCAGCTAAAACTGGAAACATATTGGCGTCATCGATTTTAGCCGTTGATCGATCGGCGCGTCGGTAAAACGTACGGCGCTATAGCAATATCTTTTGTTTTGTGAGATTAATTTTCCGGTGCTTGACTTGGTGCTTGTCTAAAGTCAAAATTATTAAAGTTGGTTTAGTTTGTGTCCAGTTGAGTCAGGGGAATTGCAGGAAATCTCCCCATAAGTAACTGCCGGTGACTCAAGAAAAATTCCCCTTAGATAACTCCAAGAATTAAAAAAAAAAAATCCCTTGGTGACTGCCGGCAATTTACCCTCAAGTTACTGCCAAAAATTATTAACTAGTTTTCCCTAAAGTGACTGCCGTGAAGTGAAAAAAATGTCATTCAAGTGACTACCGGGACTGGAAAACTAGTTTTTCCTCAAATAATTGCCGAGAATTGATACAATTTTCTTCTTCATTTATTTAACCCGTGAATAATCAATTTGACTTTACGTAGGGCTGCTGGCCGGAGTAGTCCCTGTGGTGATAAAGCTTGACGAAAGTACTCGAAAATAAATCGAGCGTGGCCGAACGCCTCAGCGAATCAGAAAATAAGACCGCGTTTCGGGTTATCAGCCGCAGCTAAAACTTGATACATATTGGCGTCATCGATTTTAGCCGTTGATCGATCGGCGCATCGGTAAAACATACGGCTATAGCAATATCTTTTGTTTTGTGAAATTAATTTTCCGGTGCTTGACTTGGTGCTTGTCTAAAGTCAAAATTATTAAAGTTGGTTTAGTTTGTGTCAAGTTGGGTCAGGGGAATTGCAGGAAATCTCCCCATAAGTAACTGCCGGTGACTCAAGAAAAATTCCCCTTAGATAACTCCAAGAATTAAAAAAAAAAATCCCCTGGTGACTGCCGGCAATTTACCCTCAAGTTACTGCCAAAAATTATTAACTAGTTTTCCCTAAAGTGACTGCCGTGAAGTGAAAAAAATGTCATTCAAGCGACTACCGGGACTGGAAAACTAGTTTTTCCTCCAATAATTGCCGAGAATTGATACAATTTTCTTCTTCATTTATTTAACCCGTGAATAATCAATTTGACTTTACGTAGGGCTGCTGGCCGGAGTAGTCCTTGTGGTGATAAAGCTTGACGAAAGTACTCGAAAAAAAATCGAGCGTGGCCGAACGCCTCAGCTAATCAGAAAATAAGACCGCGTTTCGGGTCATCAGCCGCAGCTAAAACTTGATACATATTGGCGTCATCGATTTTAGCCGTTGATCGATCGGCGCATCGGTAAAACATACGGCTATAGCATTATCTTTTGTTTTGTGAAATTAATTTTCCGGTGCTTGACTTGGTGCTTGTCTAAAGTCAAAATTATTAAAGTTGGTTTAGTTTGTGTCCAGTTGGGTCAGGGGAATTGCAGGAAATCTCCCCATAAGTAACTGCCCGTGACTCAAGAAAAATTCCCCTTAAATAACTCCAAGAATTGAAAAAAAAAAAATCCCTTGGTGACTGCCGGCAATTTACCCTCAAGCTACTGCCAAAAATTATTAACTAGTTTTCCCTAAAGTGACTGCCGTGAAGTAAAAAAAATGTCATTCAAGTGACTACCGGGACTGGAAAACTAGTTTTTCCTCAAATAATTGCCGAGAATTGATACAATTTTCTTCTTCATTTATTTAACCCGTGAATAATCAATTTGACTTTACGTAGGGCTGCTGGCCGGAGTAGTCCTTGTGGTGATAAAGCTTGACGAAAGTACTCGAAAAAAAATCGAGCGTGGCCGAACGCCTCAGCGAATCAGAAAATAAGACCGCGTTTCGGGTCATCAGCCGCAGCTAAAACTTGATACATATTGGCGTCATCGATTTTAGCCGTTGATCGATCGGCGCATCGGTAAAACATACGGCTATAGCAATATCTTTTGTTTTGTGAAATTAATTTTCCGGTGCTTGACTTGGTGCTTGTCTAAAGTCAAAATTATTAAAGTTGGTTTAGTTTGTGTCCAGTTGGGTCAGGGGAATTGCAGGAAATCTCCCCATAAGTAACTGCCGGTGACTCAAGAAAAATTCCCCTTAAATAACTCCAAGAATTAAAAAAAAAAAAATCCCTTGGTGACTGCCGGCAATTTACCCTCAAGTTACTGCCAAAAATTATTAACTAGTTTTCCCTAAAGTGACTGCCGTGAAGTAAAAAAAATGTCATTCAAGTGACTACCGGGACTGGAAAACTAGTTTTTCCTCAAATAATTGCCGAGAATTGATACAATTTTCTTCTTCATTTATTTAACCCGTGAATAATCGATTTGACTTTACGTAGGACTGCTGGCCGGAGTAGTCCTTGTGGTGATAAAGCTTGACGAAAGTACTCGAAAAAAAATCGAGCGTGGCCGAACGCCTCAGCGAATCAGAAAATAAGACCGCGTTTCGGGTCATCAGCCGCAGCTAAAACTTGATACATATTGGCGTCATCGATTTTAGCCGTTCAGGTTCCTTTGTTCTGGTCAATAGTGGAGCTGAGCTTAGTGGAAATAGTTTTTTATTTTTTTAAGGTACAAGAATTCCTGACGTTTGCTGGCAGATAATTTTCTACAACAATTGTAAGATTCTCCAGATACAACGACAGATTCAAATTATATTTAACCTGAACCGAATAATGCGTGGTTGAAGATACCATTGGGATCAGTTCTAGATGTCCATCTATGGTCTTACCCCATTCAGTGATCCCCCAAACCTATATTTCAACTTGTTCATTTATTTAACCCGTGAATAATCAATCTTACTTTACGTAGGGCTGCTGGCCGGAGTTGTCCTTGTGGTGATAAAGCTTGACGAAAGTACTCGAAATAAAATCGAGCGTGGCCGAACGCCTCAGCGAATCAGAAAATAAGACCGCGTTTCGGGTCATCAGCCGCAGCTAAAACTTGATACATATTGGCGTCATCGATTTTAGCCGTTGATCGATCGGCGCATCGGTAAAATATACGGCTATAGCAATATCTTTTGTTTTGTGAAATTAATTTTCCGGTGCTTGACTTGGTGCTTGTCTAAAGTCAAAATTATTAAAGTTGGTTTAGTTTGTGTCAAGTTGGGTCAGGGGAATTGCAGGAAATCTCCCCATAAGTAACTGCCGGTGACTCAAGAAAAATTCCCCTTAGATAACTCCAAGAATTAAAAAAAAAAAATCCCTTGGTGACTGCCGGCAATTTACCCTCAAGTTACTGCCAAAAATTATTAACTAGTTTTCCCTAAAGTGACTGCCGTGAAGTGAAAAAAATGTCATTCAAGCGACTACCGGGACTGGAAAACTAGTTTTTCCTCAAATAATTGCTGAGAATTGATACAATTTTCTTCTTCATTTATTTAACTCGTGAATAATCAATTTGACTTTACGTAGGGCTGCTGGCCGGAGTAGTCCTTGTGGTGATAAAGCTTGACGAAAGTACTCGAAAAAAAATCGAGCGTGGCCGAACGCCTCAGCGAATCAGAAAATAAGACCGCGTTTCGGGTCATCAGCCGCAGCTAAAACTTGATACATATTGGCGTCATCGATTTTAGCCGTTGATCGATCGGCGCATCGGTAAAACATACGGCTATAGCAATATCTTTTGTTTTGTGAAATTAATTTTCCGGTGCTTGACTTGGTGCTTGTCTAAAGTCAAAATTATTAAAGTTGGTTTAGTTTGTGTCCAGTTGGGTCAGGGGAATTGCAGAGAATCTCCCCATAAGTAACTGCCGGTAACTCAAGAAAAATTCCCCGTAAATAACTCCAAAGAATTTGAAAAAAAACCCTTGGTGACTGCCGGCAATTTACCCTCAAGTTACTGCCAAAAATTATTAACTAGTTTTCCCTTAAGTGACTGCCGTGAAGTAAAAAAAATGTCATTCAAGTGGAACCAATTTCCTCTCAAGTAACTACCGGGATTTAAAAAAAAATCCCTCTCAAATGACTGCAGGAAATTGAAAACTAGTTTCTCCTCAAGTGACTTCGCCTCAAGTAACTGACGTAAATTGAAAACTAGCCTCCCCCAAGTGACTGCCAGGAGTTGAAAAAAAATTACCCCTCAAGTGACTGCCGTAAATTGAAAACTCGTTTCTCCTTAAGTAACTGCCGGAAGTTGAAAACTAATTTTCCATTGATTAACTGCCAGGAATTGTGATAAGTGACTTCCAAAAATGGAAAACCAGTTTCTCCTCAAGTCACTGCCGGAAATTGAAAAGAAATCCTCTCAAGTGACTGCCGGGAATTAAAAACTATATAGTTTTTGAAAAAAAACTGTCTGCAATACCATGACCAAGCATCGGCAGGATCGAATTCAAGAATCCCAGCCTGTCCTACAGACCTGGATGTCCTGTTTTTAAAAACTTGAACGTCATCATTTAATCAGGGATGAAAGTTGGAATTGTTGGACGGGGAGGGGGGCTGGAAAGACGTCTCTAATATCAGCCCTATTCAGACTGTCACCAACCGAGGGGGTCAATTTTAATGAATGACCTCAACACCAACATCGTTGGTCTGCATGATCATCATCCCCCAAAAGCCCATTTTGCTTAGTGCCTCAATGAGGTATTATTTGGATCCTTTTGGATAGTTTCCGGATGACAAATTGTGGGAGGTCCAAGACTAAAACCCCTTCAGGGAATTGCCCCTAAAACTATACCATCTCAGTTTTTTCAGTACTATTCCATGGTTCACGCAGTCTACAAATCACCAGAACACCACCAAGCGTCTTCTCCGACATTCATTCCCCTGAAAAGATGCTCAATAAAATAGAAAATTACATCAACAGTGCTGCTTTTCCGACGAAAACCAAACCGATGTTTGCAGGGGTTATGTCTGTTCAAATAAGATATCTCCACATCCTCAGACATGGTGGGAAGGAGAGCCATGGGACGATAATTGGAAGGGTACAAAGGAGTAATCATCGCCCTCTTTAGGCACATTGGGAAAACACCTTTATCTAACGAATGATTTATGGCTTATGGCATTCACCAGAATGTCCAATACCCCATCTGGAAGTGTCAACAGAATCCTCAATGTAATGTCATCCCAACAAGCAGAGGTCATTGGGTTTCATAATGAAAGAAACACGAGGGGTCGTCTACAGATGTGTCCCAAGTTAGTTTAGGAACCCAGTCTCAGTGGGTATTTATCCTCCCATGTTTCTCCGGCGTGTAAGGGGAATTATTGCGGTCTTAGCAGCGTCAGCTTTTTGTGGTTTGCACCCTCACATCATCGCCGAACTTTATTGAGAGCTGTTTGCATCAGACCAGTTATTACGGTCTTACTAATAAGGATAGCCACGTCGTCCTAGCCTTTGGCGAGAAGCCCAGGTGATTCAGATTCATAAGCAGTTCATCCAAGTCCAGGTTCCCCAGAAGTAGGAATCCTTGTGTCACTGTTGCCTCTAGCGTATCACCCTCACTGTCCAGTTCTGCAGCTCCTACATATAATATCGTCTATGCCAGGACAATTTCCTAGTTACCAAGAGTATCTTCAATCCTCTCCTGTAGCGCTGACTCACAGGACTCACCTGGCTGATGGGGATGTTGATGCTTATACTATGGATGTTTTACCAAAGCCCTCTCCCGTTTGTGCCTATCAATGAGTTTTTCCTGCTCTCAACACAAAACGGTTGGCCGGAGAAACTTGTTTCTCCTCAAGTTACTTCCCCTCAAGCAGCTGCCGGAGATTGAAAAAAAATCCTCTCAAGTGACTGCTGGGAATTGAGAACTATATAGTTTTTCTTCAAGTAACTTTTCCTTAATTTGGGTAAGTTTGGATTAGTTAGTCAGTTACTTGAATTGCCGAAAATTGAAAACAAGTTGTTCCTTGAATAACTGTCGGGAATTGGAAACAGATTTCCCATCAACTCTAGTAACTGACGAAAATTGGAAACATACTGAGAAAAATCCTTTTTTCGAATTTATTATTGACCTTTTCGGATATTTACTCACGAGGCGCCACTGGGTCTTACCGTTGGACTCAACATCTCCAAGTATGTATGTGTGTGGAGGGTCATAACTGCCCTTCCTTGTTGATTTTGGTTTCCCCATATGTTCTTATGTGAAGTGAAGAGATCTTTTAGATGTTTTTGATGGAGGATAACTGGAGTGAAATAAGATATTCTGCTGTTATTTCTTCTGTTTGAAGTTCATTGATCAATGAATTCATTTGACGCCAGCAGATATAACTGTTAATGGCTTCAGATTGTGAACATTGATGAGGGTGCTGTCATCCCAAAATCAGGAGACAACAAACTGATTTTCCTGATCTCCAATATAAGCTGTGGGAGCTTGTAGCACTCAAGGAAGGGATGTCCCTTGATACGGTTAAAGTTATTATGGTGACCCCTTTGAACCTCCGTTATGAAGAAGCGACAACCATCCTCCAGCTGGTAAAATCCCAGAACATCGACAAATAAACCATACTCCTGTAAAGGCATGTATGGGACAGAGTAAGGCTTCTTTTGGGGTGCTTGCAAAAGCTAGTAGAAAAAAGGATGGCTCACAAACCAAAACTGAGAGCACTACAAATAAACCAACATTAAACTAGGAGCCTCGTTAGCCTTCATCCAGGAACCCTGAGTTGTGGAGGTGAAGTTAGAAGGCTCAAATATTGATCGATTGTCTATCTAATTTTTGTTCAAGAGACCTTGCAACCGCCAAATTGGAATACAAGGAAAATTGAGAGCAACGGAAAGTGGTTGTGGCCACCTCCAACGACCGTTCAAAACAGAACACAGAGTCACAGCAGATATTGATGTTTCTGCTGAAAAACTTGAGGAGGCCATAACAAAAGCCTTAGAAGAAAACTGTAACCTTGAAACCATAAGGAGCCGTAAAGAACTACCCTAATGAAACAGTCACTTGGCTAGACTAAAATAAAAACACGCAAGAGGACTTCTCAATTGGGCGAAACTCATCGGTTTGGATAGCTATACCCGGTCTCTCACTAAGTGCAACAAAACCCTAAGAAAAGCCAAACAGGACACCCGGAGGAAATTTTGCGGAGGAGTTGAAACAGCAGCTGAAGTCATACGTATTCAAGGAATCCGAAGAAGATAACTCTAGTCGGGAGAATTCACGAACTCAAGAAAAGAGACGCTGGAGGCTGGAGGCTTTCATTCAGGCTCATTTTCTGGGCTCAAAATCATGCAAACCACCAGAAGACGGCCAACCAGAGATGACACTACCTCAATGGGCAATCAGAACTGACCAGAGGGCAGCTCACCAGATGGTCAAGATCAAATGCGTTTCTTCAGCGGAGCTGGCTGCTGGCCAAGGCGAGATCTATTTTTCACCAAACAGGAATTAACTCAAACTCACAACTAACTTGGTTCGATTTTAACCTTGAACACAAATAGATTCATAAGACTTCGCAACACTGTCGACAGCCGATAATTTCGTTTCCGCTAAACTTTAACTATCAGCCTTTCCAGTTTTCTGTTAAGAACGCTGGGAAAACTCATTGATAGGCACATACGGGGAGGGCTCTAACAAAACATCCCCAGTGTAAGTATCAGCATTCCTATCAGCCAGGTGAGTCCTGTGAGTCAGCGCTACACAAACTTGTCAACAGGATTACTCTTAGTAACAAGGAAATTATCCTGGCATATACGAGATTACATGTAGGTGATGCAGAACTGGAGAGTGAAGGCTCTCCCTTCACGATGATATGCTAGAGGCAACAGTGACACAAGGATGCCCACTCCTGGTGAACCTGGACTTGAATGAACTGCTCATGAGTCTGAATCACCTGGGCTTCCCAAGTTTAGGAGGACGCTGACGTGGCTATCCTCATTAGAGGGAATCATCCCACCGTAATACCAGATCTGATGCAAACAGCTCTTAGTAAAGTTCGGAGATAATGTGAGGGTGCAGACCACAAAAAGTTGACGCTGCTGAAACCGCAATAATTTCCTTTATATACACGCCGGAAAGACAAAGGACTCAGAGGTTGAATACCTAGGACTGACACTGACACTGATCCCTCTTGTGCCTACATTTCTTTTATTATGAAACCTGAAGACCTCATCTGGTTGGGATGTCATTCTGTTGGCACTTCCAGATGGAGTATTGCAATGTGCCAATGTGCTTAAAGAGGGCGATGATTATTTCTTTGCACAAGGGTGGGAACACTGATGACCCTTCCAATTATACTTCCATGGCTCTCCTTCCCACTAAGTGTAAGGATGTGGAGAAACTTTTCGAAATTCGAGTACTATCTTATCAAGACAAACATAACATCCTCTGCAAACATCGGTTTGGTTATAGCCAGAATAGCGGCATTTGTGATGTAATTTTCAGTTTTATTGAGCACCTTTCCTGAAAAATGATTGTCGGAGAAGTCACTACGGTAGTGTTCTGTGATTTGTAGAAGGCATTTGACTGCGTGAACCATGGAAAAGTACTAGGCAAACTTAGGAGCAATTCCCTGAAGTCGTCTATCATAATTATTGATCCTTCGATTGGTGACAGTCTGAATAGGGCTCTGTCCATCCAACTATTCCTATCTTCTTCCCTGATTGAAAAATGATGTCCAAGTACTCAAGAACAGGACATTCTGGTCTGTAGGACAGGCTGAGATTCTTGAATTCGATCCTGCCGATACTTGGTCATGGTAGTACAGTCAGTTTTTGTAGAAGAGTTGGTTGAAAGGGATTCCTTCTTAGGAGTTGTTACCTTTTGGTTTATCGAAAGGTCTCTTCCGACCTAGTTTTGTATATTGTAACACTCTCTCCACACTTGTAAGCTGAGGTTGTCTCATTCCATACTGTGATATTCCAGTTAGGATCTTTGCTTGGGACATTACCAATTCAACCATATGTTACTAATAGGAGGCTAAAAATGTTTACATGAAACCGCGACTTCAATCAGTCAACACTCACAGTACATGGATATAACAAATCCAAAAGTCACACAGGTTACAAAATCAATACAAATGATGTCCAGTCAGACCTAGGAAGATGGTGCAGATTATGGATTATGGTGAGGAACCAGGCTGATATATACACATCCTTGAACTAGATTGTCAGTTACTTTTTCCTCAAGGGTTCTTAGAATAACGTTGATAACCTGATAGAGATAAGACCATTCAAGGACGCGATGATGTATGAGAAGACAAAAGATTTTGCTGGAATTAGGAAAAAAAACTGTACATCCCATGCCAGAAATCGAGCTGTTGGATCTTTTATGGAGATGTTGATGAAGAAACTTGGAGAGTGCAACAAATGTGCATCCTCCAGACAATTGCTGGACTTGAAGGTGACCACCGAGAGGCTGGTAAAATATGTTGGGCAAAGTTACTTGTTAGTGCAACTTTTCTGGGTAACAAGTAAAGCTCCCTCCGTCTCCGGAAACAATAATTACCTTACGGTTAATATGAAAAAAAGTACTGTGAGCTCATGCATAATTTTTCATGATGATTTCAAAATATGATAGTCGATTTTGGGTTCGTCTAAATGAACAAGATCTATCACTGGGATATCATTGCCGCAGCAGACAAATTGGCAGATTTCTGCTGATGTGAATCTGAACTATCCTGTTTTGATGATTCGGATCTAGTGACTTTTGTTAAAACTGTCATCCAAGATTTCACGTCTTTAGTTCAACTGTCGAAGCAGTCTTCAAAGTAGCTAATAGAACTCCTAGTATCGATCGCGTGATCTCACCATAATATGATGAGTCGGGGCAGGGACAGCGAGCCTGGCGAGTCTCACGGGGGCGGATGTGATCTTTTTCTCGATGTTCAAATACAAGCACAGATGTCTCTAGAATAAACAACTCCACGAAAGAATCTCACTGTTCTCGCAGTCTCCGGTCCCAACTCCCTCTTGGTCGCCCTGATCGCAAAACACACAACAGCTATTTTCTTGGCAAGACAGGTAATGTGATCCTCAAATTTTGAAATTCGTGTCTATTTGGATCCAAAAAAATTGATTCTTTGCTTTTCTTGTATTGGCGCTCCAGCCAGCTCAACATCCAGGGCACGTTTGAGTTCAAGAATAATGGGCTTGTCCATGTTTAGGGCTAGATGGTGACAGTTGCACCAATCCTTGACAGTCGCAAGATCCTCAATTATTACTGTCTTCATAGCATGTATGTCCACTCCATGCCAACAAGGTGAAATTCCCTTGAACATTTTGTATAGATTATACCGTTGACAAACAAAAGAAAGAGAAGTGGACCCAAAACAGAGCCCTGTGGGTGGAACACCAAAGCTAGTGCACCCCACCTCGGATCTATCTTCCCTGGAGAATACGTACTGACGTGCGGAACAAATCAAGCCTCCAAACCAATATTTTGCCAGTCTGCCCAGCAATATTCCATGGTCAACGCAGCCGAAGGCTTTGGAAAGGTCACAGAATACTGCTGCCGCGTCAAGGCCACTGTTCATGGCCGAGAATACAGGTGCGACAAAAATGATCACATGGCCGATATTGTCTCAACACCGACAATGATCAAACCAACTGAGTGGCTACGAACTGCAACAGGAGACCTGGTGAGAATACATTGGTGTCAAAAGTGGGATTAATTGTGTGCTATAGAAACGGACATAAATATTCACTGTTATGGCTGCGAAACTAGTCTTTTTAGTTGGATTGAAAGTTGCCGAGTTGAAGAGGGAGTTGGAGGAGCGTGACCTGGATGCAAGCGGAAAAAAGGCTGATCTGCAACAAAGCCTTCGTGAGGCTTTGATGGATGAGAAACCGATCCAGATACATTCCAATTTGAGATCCCTGATCCTAATGCTGTAGTTGATAAGTTGTCCAAGAGCTTGAAAGATCAACTGGAACTAGAATTCGAAGAATCTTCTAGAGCTATGGAAGAGAACTCTAGAAAATGAGAAGATAAATTTGAAGAGAAGTTCGAGGAATCTTCCAGAGCTATGGAAGAGAAGCTTGAAGAATCTTCTGGAGCTATGGCAGAAAACTCTAGAAAAATGGATGAGAAGTTCGAGAAATCTTCAAGAGCTATGGAGAAAATCAAGAAACAACTGTCGGACAACTACAACTGTTTGAAAGCTCATGTAGCAGAAGAAATCGGAAATTTGTAGGAACAACTTGTAGTAACTGCAAAGGCCCTGGAAGACAAAATCGACAAAGTGAGAAGGTGAGTCGCAGCAATTATGAAACAACCGGAAGAAACTATCGGTTGCCAGGAGACAAGTGCTGAAATGGAGGCTGATATCGTGCGAGTCCACATGAAAGCCCCTCAGTTCAATGTCAAGATGTCATGGAACAGTTACCATCGCCAGTTCGAGGCAGCAGCAAGGGCAAATGGATGGACCGGAACCAAAAAAGCTCTGGCCTTGCCTCTAGCACTCCGTGGGGAGGCAACTGAAATCCTTCAGTCGTCTAACACCCAAGAGCAGGAGGACTACGATGTACAAACTCACTTTGAGCACGTTTACCATTCTCAGCTGAAGGACCGCTCTCAGAAGACCACCGAGAGCCTGCAGGAGTTGCAAGCTGATGTAGCTCACCTTACACGACTGGCTTACCCAAATACGCCAGAAAACGTTATGGAGAGGCTTGTAGCTCAGGCCTTCCTGGATGGACTTCGAGACCAGGAAATGAGGCAGTCCCTGATCCTTCATCGTCCCGATAGACTGGTTGAAGCAATGGCCAAAGCCTTGGAGTGGCGTCTGTCAAGGTTCCCGCATGCGTGCGAAGGATGGTTGGACAGTATTCCGCAATGAAAAACACCGTCGAAGCGATTGTGAGAAGGATCATCAAAGAAGTAATACACGCCTTCAAGTCAAGGGAGCTGCGGTGCTGGAATTGTGCAGAACCTGGGCATCTCCGCAAAAACTCTGTGAGAAAAAGATGCGGGCACCTTCTTGGCAAGAGGTCGCACGATTTTTAACTACAGTGAAATCCTACTGGGCTCAATAGGACTCACTGATTATTGGCGATGGCATCCTGATGAGACTGGTTAAAAATCTGGATGGCACGAATCGGAGGCAGATAGTTTTCCTCGAAGCAGACAGGCCGGGGTGATGAGATAGGTCCATGATGGTGTCACGGGTGGACATCTGGGAGTAACCAGCCAGGAAAGCTGCGGGAAAGGTTTTTCTGGATCAACTGCCAGGCCGATGTCCGAGAGTGGTTCAGGAAATGCGCCGTTTGTGCTGCAAGTAATGGACCACAGAAACGCCCAAGAGCTCCTATGCGCCACTACAATGTAACGAAACCTGTTTTATCCATTCTCATCGGAAAATTGGGACCGGCAAGTGGTGAGGAGTATGCTGGAGGTGATCTTCAAGGGAAGTGGCATTGACATTCTGGTTTGCTGCTATCCTTCTCGAAGGACGAACCAGAGGACAGTGGACTACTATTTTCACTGTACATAATGCTGCAATTTTGAGGACCGTTGCCGATACCGACATAGAGACATTTCGGGATGAAGTGCTCTAAGAAAGGAGCAATGTAACGAAACCTGTTTTGTCCATCCTCATCGGAGAATTGAGACCACTGTGCGCGAACACACAATTGCGAAGATTCGAGAAAACAAAGAGGTTTTGAGGCACAAGGAAAAGTTACCAGTAGACCATGATGCATCAAATTAGTCTGCGAGGGTGTCAAGAGCTTCCGCCGGCAGGGAAAGCAAGACTGCGGCGAAGATGAGTTATCAGCTACTCATCCTCGCTGCAGAATCTTTTGTACTTTATCTCAGTCAAGGCTTCTGTGATTTCTCTAGAGTCTGTTGGGCGAAAAGAGAATGATACTGGGACATATATTCCAAAACATCCTCAGAGGGTGGCAGACCGGAAGTTATCACCTGTGTGTCCACTGACATCTATCTTGCTCCCTGAAGGACTTCTTGATGTTCTCTTTCGAATGCGGTTCACACTCGCCCAGCTTACTTCTGTTTATTTTCGTTCTTCAATAACCTGTTGTGGTAGTCGTTGACCTAATTGATGATTGAAGGGACAAAACTGGTCTAGAGCTGTGAGGTTGAGATAATTTTTTGTTCAATAAATCTTTATTTTTAAAAAACATACATATCCGACTCGTAAAATATACATTCTTTGAAAATAGTTCAGTATAAAACTCTCACAAAATCACAATTGTTCAAGACTAGACTCTCTGTTCGTGTTTGACTAGATAAAACACTAATTCATAATACAATCTGAAACTTAGTTATGTTTGCATTTTCATATAACCATTGTACTCGTAACCTCCACTATTATTATTATAACCAGGAACAGGTCCCATATATTGCTCATAAGGATGTCGATACTGATTGAAATTTTCAGGACTTCTATCAAAGGTAGGACTATAAGGTGTCATAGTATCACCAAACTGATACCCTTCATTTTGGTCAAAAGGAAACTTGCTGTGCAACCCTGTGTTGTAGTCCTGCATGAAACTCGCATTGGTGATACTACCACTGACAACAGCAGCATTAGATCTTCCACCATCAAAACCTTGCTCTTTATTTATGGACACTGTCATATTGCCTACGTTTATCACCACACCGTTGTCCGTGGAATATTTGTCAATATCTTGGGCAGCTTCAGATAAAGCATGGATGTAGTTGTGCGCAAAACGCAACGTTTCGATTTTGGTCAGCTTGGTGTCTTCTGGGAATGCTGGCAATACGCAACGTAACCGATCCAGAGCCTCATTAAGCATGTGCATTCTGTTCCTCTCCCGATCATTAGCTTTCAGTCTTCTTACCTTCTTGATCTTCATAATCTGGCTAGGGCTTTTGGCTCTGGATACTCTGTTTCTTCCAGTAGCATAGCGTTTCTTTGGTTTGTCAACAAATTCGTCCCTCTGAGAGTTACTAGAGTCTACACTAGGTTCATAAAACTCTTTATCCTGGTTAAAGTCATTGATCAAGTTTCTTCGGCAGTTGGGTTTCTGCCACTGGTCACTATATCTAGGGCGGCGATCTATTTCACCAAGGCTTTGGTAGAAGGCAGCGTTGAATTTGTTGTACAACGTTGTGTTTAGGTTAGGTGTAGTGGTAGGCTTGGTGGGGGTGGTGAATTCGTTGTCCATGTCAAAGACGTCGCTGTGGGTGTCCGTGTACTCGATGGTCTCGGACTTGAAAGAGAGGTCGAAGCCGGAGTCGCAGCTGTCTGAGTATGAGTCGTCATATTTGAGGCCATAATCGTTCATTCTGGAAAAAATATTGACATCAGAAAGTGGATATCGAAATGATGATACGAAATTAGTAGTTCGATTCCATCAACCACTGCAGGAACTTTATGTTACCACAGAAGGGCTTTCTGTGGTTGTGGATGAATACAAAGAAGGACTATGACATTTTTTCGAAAATTGATAATTAACGGAGTTACAATGGTTTTTTGTGTTACACTTAATGCGACTTTTGAGTAAATATTTTTATTCTCCTAATCTTTTGAAATAAAAAAGGAACACAACTTTTGTTTCGATAAATTCAATCGTTTTTGACAAGAACGCTAAAACAACATGATATTCCTTGGAAACATGCGCTATAACTTGTCGTAGAAACAAGTTTGGAGAGGATAAGTTTCGACAGTTTCAATTTTGTATTTTTTTTTTATTTTTAGTGTTTTTGTCATTGATCAACATCAGCGTAGCAACAAATTCTCAAAACTAATTCTCCCCAAACTTGTTTCTATTTTTAAATGAGCCGTATAAATAAAATTGAAGTGATTTGAATTTCCTGCCAAATGAACTATTCAGCTGTTAGTTCCTGACAAGCGATATACGCGCTAGAGCTTGCCAAAGAACAAAGATTTCTTGGTATTTTTACAAAACGTCAGAAACACCGTGTTACAAGTCGATAAATATACAATAAGTATCAATAAAAGAGTTGATTCACGTAAGAAAACATTATAATGGGCACCGGCACCACTACATTAATTCTCTTTCCGCGTCCACTCTTCGTCCGCCGGCGCCGCCTGTTTTTGCTATGCGGTATGTGTGCAGCGTGCGTTGGTTTTCAGATGGAGAACCCATTCAAATTAGTTATGATCCTGGGCAAGTCTTTCAATCATTTCGTGATATACAGGGCTTTTCACTTAAAACTCCGCACGTCAATATCTCGGAAACGAATAGGAATATTGGATTTCTGTGAAAAGTAGTCAATGTAGTAGTTATTTTTCACAGTTAAAAAAATTCGACGCCTACCAAGAGTAAAGCGTCGCGACGCATCGAAAATATCAATCGATTGCAGGGACTTTGAAATAACGCGCATGCAAAAGTACGAGTTATTTATAGACTTTTTTGTTATTCAGTCGAACTCATGTATTCTACTCAGTTTTAAGATAAACAGTTTGTCCAAGATAAGGATGTCTATCATGGGGATCTTGAAAACCGTGAGAGATACAAGGTCGGAAGTCAGAAATTATCCAAAAAAAACCGAAATTTTTCAAAATAGTTTTCATTTTTTTTCTGACCACATTTGAAGAGATATTTTGCAATGAATGGAACTTCTTCATTGCCACTTTTTGCTCTTTACAAGATAGCGTTATTAAATTAAAAAACCGACGTTTCGTCTATGAGCAGCCATTATCAACTTTGTTTTTTTAAATACGGTCCTGGATTTTTTATTACGGATTTTAAGAGCCTCTTATGTTCCTAAACCAACGAGGTATCGCACTAATTAAAAAAGAGGTGTTTGTTTTTAATCCTTTTGAAAATGTATTTTCTGTCTCTCTCTAACACATGAGTTCTTATGGAAAAATCCATCAACATAATTTTTTTGAATAATTGCGATACATTGTTGGTTTAGGAACATGAGAGGCCCTCAAAATCCGTCATAAAAAATCCAGGATCGTATTTAAAAAAACCAAGTTGATGATGGCTGCTCATAGACGAAACGTCGTTTTTTCAATTCAATAACGCTATCTTGTAAAGGGCAAAAAGTGGCAATGAAGAAGGTCCATTCATTTCAAAATATCTCTTCAAATGTGGTCAGAAAAAAATTAAAACAATTTGAAAAATTTCGGTTTTTTTCGGATAATTTCGGAAGTAGTCGGAATTTCTTGGCTTTTAAAACGGCATTTTGTCAAGCTTCAAAATACGCAACTTTGCCTCCATTCAACCGACCTTGTATCTCTCACGGTTTTCAAGATCCCCATGATAGACATCCTTATCTTGGACACACTGTATATCTCAAAACTGAGTAGAATAAATGAGTTCGACTAAATAACACAAAAAAGTTTATTAATAACATGTACTTTAGCATGCGCGTAATTTCAAAGTTCCTTCAATCGATTAATATTTTCGATGCGTTGCGACGCTTTACTCTTGGTAGGCGTCGAATTTTTTTAACTGTGAAAAATAACTACTCGACCCCATACATTGACTAATTTTTACAGAAATCAAATAATATTCCTATTCGTTTCCGAGATATTGACGTGCGGAGTTTTAAGTGAAAAAGTATATACAGGGTGATCACACGAAAACTAGAACCTCTGCTATTTTTGTAATTTTCCAAGTTACGAAAAATAGTGTAGAGACGATTATTGTTGCAGGTATCATCAAATAGCTTTCTACTGCCATATCAAAAGAACAATTCAAATTCGCGTTCCAAAGATATGAAGCTAACATATACGCTATTTAGAAAAGAACTGCCTGTAGTACATTAATACATATTTAGAAAAAGCTTATTTTTCTGATTTCAAAAATATACAGTTTGATGACCTTCTGATGAGCCGTTTAGGAAATATTTGACTTTGAAATTTGATATTTTGAATGAACCGATAAATAACCTAACGAGACGAGAAGCATCCGTCATCATCACGATACACTATTCTCCATTTCCCCATAGCACACTTTTTTGTGTAGTGTGCTATGGGGAAATGGGGAATAGGAGTATCAGACCGAAATGGAAGGATATAAACGATCTTTGAGAATGATGAAAGATGAAATCTAGAAGCTTGAAAGAACAACCAGAGCAATTAAATCCTGAGTGTGATTCTTGGAAGATGAAGATCAAAGAACTATCATAGTATACAGTGTGTCCAAGATAAGAATGTCTATCATGCAGATCTTGGAAACCGTAAGAGATACGAAGATGGTTCCACCAAAGAAAACGAAATTACAAAACAGCGTTGAAAGATTTTCCGTACGACGTTTTGTTTTGGAGAACCACCTCTTTTTTAATAAGTGCGATACATCGTTGGTTTGGGAACAAAAGAGGCTCTTAAAATCCGTAATAAAGAATCCAGGACCGTATTTATAAAAACAAAGTTGATGATGGCTGTTCATAGACGAAACGTCGGTCAGAAAGAAATGAAAACAATTTTTAAAAATTTTGGATAATTTCGGACGTAGTCGGACCGGTAACCGGTAACCTTGACCGGGCCCGCTTGTCAAATTTTAACCATTTTCTATGGTATCCATAGCAGCTATAGGCGTACCATATTAAATAGGTATGTATAAGTATACAGGGTGTCTCACGGTCTATGATACGTTAGACGTTTACGGAAAACTAGACATAGGATCGACCTGAAAACTTGGCTGAGCCCATAATCGAGTATGATCTATATTTTAAAAATATTTTAAGTTCTGCAGTGTTGCCGCTTCTAACCAAAAGTCGTGGCAAGCTTTCTTATTTTAAATGGACCACCCTGTATATTATTATTTTTTTGAATTTCTTGATAAAAAAGCTATTTTTTCCAATGGAATCCCCTGTATATTACTTGAAAAATAAAAAGACCAATAAATTTCCGTTAAAATGGTTTCCCATGTTCCTATACCTGAACCTTCAGGTTCTACAAGAAAAATGCATTTGTCTACAAAATAAGTTATATTGGTATTATTGATATGAAACATAATGTAGTTGCAGTCTGCTACTAAAAATAAATTGTTATTGCTGTGTGACCTGGCAACTATAGGTTGCCCTAGAAACTACATTATGTTTCATATCATGTATACCAATATAATTTATTTTTTAGTAAAATGCATTTTTCTTGTAGATCCTGAAGGTTTAGGTATAGGAACATGGAACACCATTTGAAAGGAAATTTATTGGCCTTTTTATTTTTCAAGTAATATACCGGGAGTTCCATATGAAAAAATTGATTTTTTATCATTTTTGTGTGAAGGAAAAAGATTAATAAATTTGAAGCACCCCTGTATATTTTCAGATCGGTTTCTCCATTGGAACCATATAAGCAGTGAAAGTGAAGAAAATGAAAAAAAAAAAAACAAGTAGGTATAAGATCTGAATCCTTAATTGAGGAACATTGATATATTCTTGACTTCAAAACAACAGACAAAGAGAGCAATGTAGCCGGACAAGATTAGGATGGACATGAACAAAAATCCTGAATCAAATAAAAACTATGTCGAAAGATTGAACCGATTTAGTGGTGACATTATATTCGCGATAAAATCAAAAAAAGGGAGAAAGTAGAGGTTATAAAAAAAACAAAGACAAAAAACTAAACAAAAAAGAACAAATTTCTTATTTAAAAAAAACTATCAAATTCATTTGAGGATTGTTAGTGAGATAAAAAATCATAAGAAAAATAGGAGAAAGATGCAACAATGATTCTTCAACTTTAAAATAAAAAAAACTTGAAACTATGGGTTTTTGGAATCTGTTCATACGTTTTTCTACTGAGAGTATGATAACGTTCTCTAATCGAGGTATTTACTATCAGCATTCTTAATCATATTATTGTATTTCGTGGCAAAAAGTATTACAAACAAATAAATAAAAATAGTAGATAAGAAACGAAACTTGAATCTGTTTTTATTTTGTTTAGTAACTTAGATAACATACCTTTTTCAACACAATTAAAACCTTGCTAACCACCACTATGCAAAACACATTCGTGAAAATATATAAATCACATTAGCACTGGTTTAACACCCGCAGCTTTTTTCCACCAAACTCTAACTGACAAACCTACAGAGACCCAGAGCCGAAGAATGGCATGGGTTGTTGATTTATTTACTAGTGGTCCCCTCCAGAGCTTAAAGCTCCCATTTAGAGGATAAAGCCAAACTATTCATTGGTTGACGGTTGTTTGATTTGGGTGGGGCGCTAGTTAGCAGTTAGGGTGATTTTCACGCGTAATTTTTAAGATTTTTTCTTTAGGATATTTTGTAAAGTTTTTTATTGTAACTTAATCTTTGAATTTGGAGATACAAATTTTACGATAAACTCAAGCATGTTTTTAAAACTTTATATTTTTTTGCTTCGTTTTATGAGACTACATTAAATATAAAAAAAACATTAGTTATTTTTGCGACTTTTTCAAATTAATTTTCTCAACTTGCTCTTTGAAAAAAAACCATTCACTACACTTGACTCCATTTTACGATAATCCAAAAATATTTATGAGAACAAGAAAAATTTTGTTGGTTGACATGTCATGTTTGCTGTCCAAAGTAGCATGCAGTTTGGTTTGAGTTGATTTAGCATCAAATTAATGCAATAGGAAGTGTGCGATGAGAAATAGAAATAATGTCTCTTGAGTGACTTAAGACATTCTCAAGATCATCTCAAAAATACGGTCATAATTGGATTTTTTTTCTCAAAACATTGACGCTTAAAGGTCAAGATTCATATCTATCTATGATGAAAAACAT